>OX438595.1:14553164-15753164 GCA_949316135.1 Choreutis nemorana
ATGAACTACACACAACACTAGCCAAGATAGACACTGACTTCAGTTCGCATAGTTTTTCTACGTGTCAGGTTACATAGATTACTACAGTGTTTTTGTATGAGCAATCTTAATTCCTCAACTATCCGTTAGGGGCGCTTTACAAACATTCATTTAAATTTGTGAATGCAGTCGACAATCGAGGGTAATCCTCATGGTAGGGACATAGACCGCTCCCTCACGCACACTCACAACGTAACGTCGGAGTGAGCGCAGGGTTACTAGATATAATTATTGAAATGCCTGACACTCGGGTCGACGACCGGCCGGAAAAGTTTGCCACGCGAAATTTTGATAAGAAGTATATCGGAAAACAAGGGATGTGTCTTAATGTACATGATTGCATTACATAATTCCTGCCAAATTGCCCAAAGTCCTGACACGTCAACTTGTAAAATAAAACCCCAAGTAAGCGCGAGTGACAATCTGCCTCAAGTGGTGCCCGCCTGATGTAGGTATACAGTGGATTATTATTACATTTAAAGCTGTCTAGTTTTTATTGTATAACAGTTTTATTGTTTTAAAATTAGATTGTTACGACGACTAAGATGATCGAACAAATTCATTTACCTTTCAAGTTCCATCGAACGAAATGCACCTACTGTTGAGAAGAAAAGTAAATAAATAAATACAATATTTGCCTACAGGTGGCACGCCACTCGCCTATGCCAAAAACGAGCCACTGCTTTGTTATTAAGGTTTACTTTGTTTTTTTGGCTATCCGTCTGCGGGCGTTTTTTCTATATTATACCGCAAATATAATACAGAAAAATTGAGATATATCCCAAAGTTATTTATTTCGATCGTTCATATAAATATTATTTACAGTAGTTGTTATGTACAGTGCCGTGCAGAGAGTGCGATCCAGACAGCTCTTAATCGAATGAGTGATGTGACTGAAGTGGTGAAAAATGTACAGCACATACATATATTACTGTCGTTTACTTACCCTGTTAACGAGTGATAGCATTATAAACTGTATGCCTTAACTTAAATTTACAATGTTACAATAAAGAATGAAACGGTCAAGTTGATCAATAGAATGTCTGTTCTTAATTTTACTTACTAAGTATTTGTTAAAGTTATTAAAATCATAAAAAAAACTAAAAATATTACATTCGAAAACATTGACCGAAACATCAGAGTTGATAATAATATGGCATGATACGTGTGAGCGAGGATGGCAGCGACTCCTCCGGCGAATTGGAGTCTGATGAAATGTTGATTTGACGTATGTGATATCGAATTTATATGGTAATTTCAACATTATTAAACTTCTGCATTGTTTGAGGTATCGACTGCCGAGGAATTTACTGTTACTGCTGTGCATTGTTTTGCAATGTTTTTGAGGATCAGACAACACAAAACAAATCTTCATGTAGTGGCATATTAGCAAAAAAACGTTTTTTATTATTTATTCTACTTGTTAATCTTAAAAGAATGACGAGAAAAGTAGGTTAGTTATTTATTATGCTTAAATAAATCTAATAAAACCAAGTAAAATATACTTTCAACATATCCTAATTATATCTAACATTTTTGTATGTTAACATTTTTATTACTGAATGAGTGTTTATGGCAACCTTACTCAACCGCAGCACGCGCAACTTAAAATAACGTCAAAAGTAAAAAACTGTGCGGTTTCTTTAAGGGTAGTAATTAATGCTAACTTTGTATTTCTTCGTCAAAAATAACAAGATGGCTACGAAGTTAATAGGTAAGCATAACACTTTAAACATCTATTAAAACTTTTCAAACGACCGTTTATTGTTATTTTAGCTTTAGTTAATATGATTTGGCATCAATATTATTGTATAGCATATACATTAGTAGTAATACCGCTACACATTGCCAGCTCCTAATTAGTGTATGTTTTGTATCTATAATATGGCATAGACGCCTCATTTTCAGCTTAAGTCATTAATGACTGGATCTAATGTATTTGAACATTAAATTAACTTATTAGGGTCATCAAATATAAGTAATTGGAGTGAACTACATTTCAGTGAGTAACGAGGGTCTGATAATGAAGAAAAAATATTGCTACTAGAACTCCCAGACGGAGGGATTCATTGACGTTTTATCTGCAGCACCTTCCATTAAACATGATAATGAAGAGGATGAAGACAGAATATTACCTCTGCAACACCAGAACTATGATCGCTATCCCGGTCGTGTCATTCTCATTCCCAGCGGACATTCAACTCGCGCGCGAAATTTAACGGTAATTTTTATTGAAAAAAAACTAGTTTCCCTCTAAAAAAAACTGATCTAATAACCCGTTGCTTACTTACATAAAAAGATGTTGTTAGGTTGCAGCTGCTAGAGAACACTAGACGCTGCACTTATAATTTCCCATTTGTTAATAGCTTGGCTTGTACAGTTGTGCTCTCGCGCTGCCAAATTTTATACCAGTACAAAGATAGCAAACATGCATGACTTGGACTACACAATAAATCAACTATAATGTAGTGGTGAAGTTACAAATTGTATGACGTCATATAATGGCTGACAGAAATAACATTTACTACACAAATATATTTAATTTATTTGGATTTAGGAAGGTAAACAGGCACTACAGGATAATACATTCATTGATAATACATTAATTTATATTTGGATTTAGGAAGGTAAACAGGCACTACAGGATAATACATTCATTGATCACGTAATTTTATTTAATAATACTCAATATGATTCCAGCCAACTTCATCCATCATTGCATAACATAGCGGAATAATGGATGGCGAGAATTTCGGCGTGTATTCTATTTCTCGGTAACGGAATAACTACACACGGTGTATTACCTACACGTAAACAATATACACATGACAAACAATACACATGTCCGAACAAGCGTCCTAGCAATAACTATATAAATATACAACGTTCGCTCTAAAAACCATTACATACTAAAAATCACTCAACTAAAACTGTCATTTAAAAAAATTACTTTGTCGTAATGCTTACTGTAATATGCAGGAATTCTTTAATATCTGGAAAATCTTGGAAGGATTTTTATAAATCTGTAGTTTCATTTTAATTAGGTATTTACTATATTTTAATGCTGACATTTACATTTGGTGAAATATTTTTGATCGACTTATTTATTATATTTAATTGAATCCATTGCTAACATACCATTATTATCTATAAAAATTATCACCAATTATTATTAATGTATGGCTGTGGTTGTATAGATGCGGTGACAAAACACAACGTAAAAAAAAACTTTGTAATATACAAATGGCGGGAAGAGAAAATTAATTGTACACGAATTAAGACAAACATTTATTTTAATTAAAATTATTGGAACTTAATATCCTGAGCTACTTAGTCTTCATTAAAAACGTGTTGAAGTTATCAAACAATGACAATTAAGAAAGATTAAATGATGTTGTACTTGTGCCTCCAAACAGAATATAGTGTGATACCATACAATACATGCGTAACATGTGAAATATTTGTCTAGACTATATTCACAATAAGCGCGTTTCACTTTGATTATTGTAAAGGGCTCAAAGATCGTACTTATATGGGTTGATGTATTGATGGCGTCACCAGGATTATTTTCAGTGAGATGAATTTGCACAATACGTGTTGCTAACCACTATAAAATTGAATTCCCTTCCTGCTGTCGGGAAAATCTACTATTTTTTCTATGTTTTTCCTTAAATCCCCCGCCCGGCGCCCATGGATGTAATTTTTATTTTATTTATTTGGAAACGTTAACAGCAAGCACATTACACAAACATATAAAATAACACATATTATAAACTGATGTACATGCCTATAACATACGAACACAACATTTGCAATGGTTAATTGTTTACTAAAACTGATGTACATGCCTATAACATACGAACACAACATTTGCAATGGTTAATTGTTTACTAAAACTGATGTACATGCCTATAACATACGAACACAACATTTACAATGGTTAATTGTTTACTAGAACGAAAACCAATATTTTTGTTTAGATGCAAATTTGACGTAAATTTGAGTAATTATTTTTATACTAGGTTAATTAAATCATGAAGGAAAATCCCGCTCGTAGTGCGGAGGGTGCGGAGTTGCCAGCCCCGATGCACCAGGGGCGGGTGTCGTCCGTGGTAACGCAGACAAGTCTGTCTCGGTGAGTCCAGTAAAGGGTTTCCTATTTCCTGCTTTTTACTGCACTGCAAATTTTTCCGACATGTTTTTTTTCATAAACTGAATTGTAATGTAGATACAGCCAGTACGTTGGCTGCTGTGTGGAAACAGTCTGATATTAAGCAAGTGTTAATTAGTATAAAGTTTTGAGCGATTGAGTATGTTGGAAGTAAAAAGGTACTAAATTGTTCAATTCCATACACGTATCTTCTGTCTGGTGAACAAAATATATATGCATTATACCTAGTTAAGTTAGATTAAGTTTACATTTTTGTTCAGGATTCATATCAACAAAAGATTCTATGTAACTTGGTAAAACTGTATTAAAACGATTGCTACATGTGTAGCATATAATATACAAAACAACGCTGCACATAGTATAACTATGATTACAATAATTAGTAACAGTAATGATACAAATATTAATTAAAATGGAAACTAAATATTTTGGTGAAAAGCCGTCCAATAGAATTGTAAAATTCATCGAAATATTAATCTCTCTTTTGGCAAAATATTAATCGTGGAAATGTTTAATGAAATATGAGACTGGACTTTTAATAAAACATTATTAAATAACAGTCATTCAATGTAGCAAACTTTTGTATCGATAGCTTGTATAACAGAAAAACCGCGATATGGCGGGGGTGGTTGCATGATCCTTGTAAAGGATGTTAAGTTTAAATAGCGCCACGATATTGTATATTTTTGTGACCGGTTGAACGAGTATGTGATATTGCCTGTGCAGAAATAGATGAATATTAAGTTATACGTGTGCATCGAACGCCCAGTTCGGAATTTTACAAATTCTTGCTGCAGCAAATAGGTTTAGTAGCCAGTAATAATATGGATTTTAATATAGATTTAAAGATATTTATTGGTATACTAGCGACACGTCCCGGCTTCTCGTGGGTAATATAGCCTACAGGACAAAGCCGCGATGTTAAACGTGAACATCTATCAAATAAAAAATTAACAATCTACTTCGTTTTGTCATTTTTTACGTAATATTTTTTTTTTGTTTAATTAACAACAGAAAACAAAAAATTTACCGAATATAAATTTTCAATAATTATTTACCAAATAAAACAACAATGCAACATTACAATACTTTTTATTTTATTGAGGGTCGACAAACAGTTACAAAAAGATTTACAAATTAATTTTACATTTATAACATAAATATATTAGCAACCAACAACGTCAACCACAGATTTTTGTAGAGTGTTTAAACTTTAAAGTTATTATTATTCTTAACTTTAAAGTTATTCAGTACAGTGGAGCGCGGCAGATTATACAAATAGGCTGCATCACATGGCTGTATCAAGCGAAACCATTCGAGCGTCGTCGCATCGGGTCACTGAGAAAAAAAACTAACAAACGGGATCTTAAACTTATTTTATTTTCTAGCGCGAAATTTTAAATTTTCGATAACTCTTAACATTTTAAAGGACTTGGACTCGGACAAAAAGTTAAGCAGCCACACCAATTGATCATCTCACACTTACAATAAAATTGAGGATTCATTCATTGAGGAACCATTCATTTTTGTTTCGCCTTAGATAGTTCCGTTTGTTAAATATATTGCTGGTCTTCCAGGGGCAAGTGGACTGTTAGATGATTTTAATGCCTCTCCAAAGTGAAATAACACTTTAAATTTTATATCACTTCCGGAATTAGTCATTATAAAGTGATCCCTGACAACTCTCCAAGACAAAGTTCAATAAAGTCGAGTAAAGCAAGCTTCATTTGCTTTTATGACTGCATTTTCATTCCACTTAAATCTTGATTGTTTGGAAAGTATAAAAACTAGTATTTTTAAAATGCTTTGCCCATGTTTTGAAAAATTACTCTTATTTTGATGGGGTTGACTTTATAGAAATTTTACAAAATTTTAGTTGTATTTCAAAGAATAATTTGCTTGGCGGACTTTTGATATGATGATTATGAATTAGGGTTAGGGATGATAATTAAATCATGTGATACAAAAATAACTATTCTTTAATTTCTTAATCGCTGCTACCACCGGTTCGGAAAGCCAGTCTTTACAATAATATTCAACCTTTAATAATTACATTTATAGTGATAAATTACTTTAATTATTCCACTAGTTTCAGTATGCAAACCAATACATAATTGAAAACTACGCGCAAACCTCCGAATGGTTTATTTATCTTATTCACAGCACATTACAAAAAAAATAATTGATAAATTAAAAATAACATTGGCCTTTTACGAATAAGCATTCTATATAAATAATCTTAGTGACACGTTTTCATGAAAATACTGCATAATTTCCGGCAAAAACATTAAAACATGAGATGTGTGTGCGTATGTGAGTGGAAATATGCACATACATGTGTTTACCCTTATGAAATAAAAAGAACCTATATGATGCCAGTTGGTAGAATTGCAAAGTTATTGATTTTCTCAAGATTTGTTTTCTGAAAGACTGTTTGGGCATATTGAAAATGTCATGTGCTTCAGAAATTTTATTGTAGGTGGAGTGGAGTCTATTCAATAGAGTTGGCACCGTAGTTGGTGTTAGCTCTTGGGATATGAAATAGTGGCATGAGTCTGGTCCTTTTATTAGGTGCGCATAGTCGAAGCGCAGCTGACGTCAGTGCTGTGGAGTCTAGTCTTCCGTTACAGAGATCCTGCAGCAACAGCATCTCAGCAACCATGAGACTGTTTTCGACAGTTTCTATTTTATCTTAATTACAATGATTTAATATAATCATTGTTGTTAAGGTGACTTCGATAATTTAGATGCTTTACAAACTTTTTGATTTTATTCTATCGACCGTATGTAGATTTTCTACTGCGCACCAAATAGGGCTAAGGTAGTGAAGGATTCTGCAAACATATAAATAGTGGAGAATCTTCATGCACAGAGACTTTTGAAAGCTTTATCAACTATTGAGTCATCGTGATGTGAAAATGTTAATTTGAATGTAATAAAACTCCCAAATCCTTCACGGTGTTCACCTTCAATATAGGTTTATTATCTAGCTCATAATCAAAATCCACAGGGTTATTTTGTACATACATTGGTACAAATTAAATGGCAATTCCATCAATTAGCTAATATTATAATCTCGTACCAAACAATAGTTTATAGCAAAACAGTAGGTACTACTTGACTTAAGCATAGGAGAATATCCTTGTAATCCAATAGTCAGTCGAGTGAAAACCAACTAACCTCACGCTCACGGTGATATCTCTCCCGCGCTCTTCTTTCCTTTTTCTTTTCTTTTTGTCGCCTTTCTTCTTTTGCCGCACTGGATTCTATTTATTGACAAACCGAAACATCAATCAGTCAATCAACTCAAGACAAGTTGTTTAATGTATTATATTATCAAACAGATTTTTAACTAAAACAACAAATATACTGATACTGTTAGACTTAACTGTTTATTTACATCTGATTACTACATCAAAATTTAGCAAAATATTGAGATTTTTAAGGTATCCATGATACAAAATTATAACATATTGGGACATTTTGCTTTGTAAGAATTTTTTTATCTTTTGTAAGTTTCAAGGTGATTTGCTAAGCTGCTTGCCGCCGCACTTTTACACACAAAATAGTAGGAGTCCTCAAAAACAAAAACCATCACTTAAACTTGTTAAAACATTGAAATAAAAGCTTATTTTATGTTTCTGCGTTAATGATAAAACTTCTGAAAAAATCAAGAATTTTACCAAATCTTCTGAAAATTATATTCCTATAATACCCTTATAACCAAAGTTTGCAATTGCTTATCCTAATGTTATGAAATAAATAACTTAGACTTTCTTATTTTTCAAAAGTACGCGCTATTATTATTACCGTTTTTTTTTAATTTTAAAGTTGCTTTTATCCAGCTAGGTTGTTAGTGGCCCGTGTAGGTAGTACATGCATGTGTCGGCGCCTAGCCAAAAATCTCCTCAGGTCATTATTAAAAATGCTCCAAGACAATTAAATAATTTATTTCGGTAAAAATAAACTTTTCTATCTTAAAATGGACAAATAATGCCCGAATCAACTTAAATTCCCGCCATTTTAGTGCCGCGTCAATAACAAGCCAATTTCACTTACAAATATGCTTAATTGTTAAACATAAAAAAACACGAAAAATAATAATAAATCTGAATTAAGTTTTACTAAGTCTTAATTGATTTAATTAGTAAAAATCACAATAGATTTGACATTTTCAGAAACTAAATTTAGATAGAACCAACAAAACATTTAAATGCAACAAATTTAGCCCCATTTTGAGTACTTAAATTATTATTATTTTGATTTATTATAATAACTATTTGTTTCCCAAATAAAGTAAAATAAAACAAAATATTAATAATAATTTACCATAATCATATTTGAATATAAACTGTGAACCAAATTTGTGAATAAAATTCACAATAAAGGCATCGAAACAACTTTTACTAAATGTACATTTAAGTAAACATAAGAGTAATCTGTACTTCAAACATTTTGTTCCGGCTTATCTCCGAAACAGCTGGACCGCTTTTGATGAGACTTTCACTGGCTAATAACATAGATGTAACTTTTGTTTAAAAACCTTTAGCAATTTAATTCTTCTGTTGGTGTACCAATGAGTAAATAATGACGTATGTTCCAGGTGATCGCGGCGGTGGTGTGCTCATCCAAGCTTCGAAGCGTCACCAATGTTTACGTAGTGTTGCTTGCAGTTACTGACTTGCTGGTTGGAGACGTCGTGCTGTACGTCAGCAGGACTGACGTCACTTTCCATCACCTTTATTACTCATTGCAAATAACGCACGCAACAGATATTAATTTGAGTCTATTTATTTCGCAATAACACTAATCACTATACCCATCTAAAACTTAATTATATATATTGTAAAAGTCATTAAAACGCTTTCTCACAATTTAGCAGGAGCTTAACCAACGCACACTAAGGTTCCGGCAAAAGTGCTTCACCAAGAATTGTGTCGCCGACTCACGCGCCCGCAAACAAAGGGAAAATGGCGGGAGAGAGTCAACACACTTAAAAAATATTAAACCACTATCTCACAGTCACTATTTCTAATTCTTAAATTATTTAACATTTTTGGTTTCATAAGGTAATTTTTAAATTTAAACAGAATATCAACAAACATTTTTGATAACTCAAAACTCATTCCTTTAAATGTCCAACGATCACACAACATGTTATCAGTTTATCTATTTAAAAATTATCGTGTTAAAACATCGAAAGAGATTTTAAATAAATCCTACATAATAAATTTAATTACTAAAAAGGAAAAAATAAATTTACTTAACACAAAGTAATACGTAGGTACCTATTTTGATTTAGCTTGTCAGATATTATGAAAGAAGTCTATTATCATTTTGAAGTTTGAAGATTATTGTATCTGGTAGAACAATGTATTATTCAGCGTTGAGTGACATACACGGATTACCTTTTGTTCTTGCCGGAGATATTAATATCAATCTGTTGGATTCCACTAGGAACTCACAGTCCATAGAATATTTATGTTTCATGGCTGAATTCCCGGCGATTACTCAACCCACAAGAATGCAGGCTTGTCTAGATCATATTTATGTTAAAAACATTAAAAACTTTCCCTCGTTACTGGGCGCTGTACTTCAATATGACATCACGGATCACTATCCAGTTATACTGGGCTTGAATTTCAATAAAACCAAATTGATCAAACCAAGTCGTTGTGTGCGAAACAGAGATTTATCAGCCATTAAGAAAGAACTATATAGCGTAAATTGGTCTACAGTCACTTCTATTTCGGATTTCAACGAAGCTAGTAATGTGTTCGCCAATACTTTTTTCAATATTATCGGAAAGCATACTCAAGATATCAAATTAAGTAGAGCTAAATATAACCTTAAGCCTTGGATAACCCCTGGACTGATTCGCTGTATGAGAAATCGTGATAGATTACATCAAATTTCTAGGCAAAACCCTGATAATGAAGTGCACAAGCGAATTTATTCGCGTTACCGAAACTTTTTTGTTAATCTGTTGCGTAAGTTAAAGGCGGAATACGAATGCAGTTTGCTTAGGGATAATAAAAATAACCCCCGTAAACTTTGGAGTTCAATCAAATCTGTCTGTGGACTGACCCAGAATAAATATAAACCTACCGAATTGCTAGGATTAAGTGACATGGATGCAAACAAATCTGTTAACCATGCAAGCGAACACTTTTCTGCAGTGGGACTAAAACTAGCTTATCAAATACTTAGAGGGCTGAAGAAAACTGAGTCGGAACTCACCGACGAACAGTTAATTGAAAGTTCTCCGCCTAATTCGTTATTTTTAAATCCAATTACTGCGGAAGAAGTAGGAAATTTAATAATGAACTTACAGGTTGATAAAGCGCCGGGCAAGGACGGTATTTCTAACTCTGTTTTGAAATTTGTAAAAAGCGAAATTGTAACACCACTGACATATATTTTCAATCTCAGTCTTTCTAGTGGAATTTTCCCATATGAATGGAAATTTGCCCTGGTAAGTCCAATTCACAAAGGAGGAGCTCGAGATTCTGTCGATAACTACAGGCCTATTTCGCTTTTGAGTGCGTTTTCTAAATTACTTGAAAAACTGGTAAATAATCGTCTTGTGCACTACTTGGAGTCACACAACCTGATTTCTCCAAGACAGTTTGGTTTTCGTAGTAAGAAGAGTACTGAAGACGCAGTCACCCTACTAGTAAGCACCGTATCATCACATTTAGACAAAAATCAATACTGCGTCGGTATCTTTTTAGATCTTGCAAAGGCCTTCGATACGGTATCTATTCCGATACTGCTGAAAAAAATTGAGGCAAAGGGAAATCGAGGAATAACTTTAAACTGGTTCCAAAGTTATTTAATTAATAGAAGACTGTGTTAGGATTGGACAATACTTAAGTGAAGAAAGGACAATCTGTTTTGGAATCCCACAGGGAAGTATTGGTGGCCCTACATTATTTATTCTATATGTGAACGACTTACTGGACTCTAAGATAGATGACGCTCACATATTATGTTATGCTGATGACACTGCAGTTATTTTCCATGGCCCTATATGGCCCACCGTACTCACAACGGCAGAAAAGGGTCTTGTACAGATTTCGAAATGGCTGCAAAGAAACCTCTTGACCTTGAACACCCAAAAAAACAAAATGCCTATGTTTTCACAAAACCTTAGCCACGGCACCAGATATTTGTTTTCAAATTAAAGCTCACAGTGTAAGCTGCAACAATTATTCATCGTGTACCTGTGAGTGCCTGTTGCGAACAGATTGTGTGAAGTATCTTGGCGTGCATATTGACGAGAAACTGACCTTCGAATTGCATATCGGTACTCTTTCTGCGCGAATAAAAAAGATTATCAATGTTATGCGAAACCTGCGTGATTTAGCTTGTATTGACACCCTTAGAACTGTGTACTATGCGCTGTGCCAGTCTCTAATAGTCTATTGCATTACTTGCTGGGGCAGTGCATGTAAAACTTTCATTATTCAAGCCGAAAGAGCTCAGCGGTCTGTCTTAAAAACTATGTTTCGAAAACCATTTCGCTATCCTACCACTGATCTATATAGGACCGCCAAGATCCTCACCGTACGGCAGCTTTTTATTCTGAAAACATCTCTTTCAATTCATAGTTCAGTTAAATCTCTTACTAACTATGACCAGATTAGTAAACGTAGAGTATACCATCTTCCAACACCCCAAGTCAATACAAAATTTGCTATGCGGATTGGACCATATATAAAATTATACATTTACAACAGAGTAGCAAAACACTGCAATATAAAAATAAACCCCTTCATGAAGTAAAAACCATTATTTACAAATGGCTAGTTACCTTAACCTATATGGAAACCGAGAATCTCTTAACTATCTACTCATAGGACTATGTACAGTACCTAATTAGAATCGACCTGATGAATTTTATTTTATTTATGTTTTTGCCTGAAGCATGGAATTAATTATATTTATTATTGGTATTTATTTTTTGCAAAACTACTATCATGTATCATGTAAAGTATTAATGTTTGCCGAAAGGAATGTTTGAATAATATTGTTAAACCTGGTAACAGGTTCCCTCGATACAGGCTTGCCTAGTGAGGGGACCAAAACACATACTGCTATTTATGTAACATGTTTTGGTGTAAATAAATATTTTTTGTTATTGTTTTTTTTTTCAGCGTCACACAGGCGTCAGCGACTTTTTTGTTCAGGTTTATTTGAATCAGAGTATATTAAAAAAAAGAAAAATCACTAACCGGAAATAATTGCAAACAATCTGACTAAACTTCGAACTAAATATAAAACAATAGCCCAAAAGCCCTCCGCCATCTTTTTTTCGCAGTTCGGAAAATGTTTAAACCAAACGCAACTGTCAAAACGTTTAATTTTAATTTCCTTCCAACCGTCTCGAAACAATATTCGCCCGATTTTCACCATTCAGTAGCAACATTTAGTATAAAATAATTTTGTAGGTCTGGCATCTGATTGTGCAAAAAAATTAGTAATGACATTAATGAAAAACTGAATTCCTATTATTTTTATTCTCAATTGCACATATCATTCTTTCCATTGTAACGCTTGTTTTGCTCGTACTAATCTCCCCCGGTTTGTTGAGGAGCTTATACGGGATACATTTTAATTGTCTTCGAGCCCTTACAGACTAATTTACTTAATTGAAAATATTGATTAAAAAATCTTTCTAGTTGTTGCTTTGTTGTTCAAATCCAGATCAGATTAATTTGTTTAAGCGTAAATCCCTAGATTTTATATCGAAGAATAAAGTGACGGATTTAGCAAGACCGCTGCCCTGGGCAAGATTTCTTCCCGCGCCACTCTTTTACGATTTTGTCGCCCTTTTCTTGTCTTCATTTGACAAAAAAATATCATAAACTCAGGGGTGGTGCAAATACATAATAATAGTAGACCTACTATAACTGGTGAGTTTTTATTTTCAACATGCTATTTAATGTTTTTGGCGCCCCTGGGCGCTCGCCCAACCTCGCCCTACCCTAACGCCGCTACTGTGCATGCCTCAAGCATGCAATTAAATTACGGCACAGTTTCCTTCGAAAAATAATCCTAGATTTAATATATCCAACAAACGTAGAATATACTCTTTCCCATATTCCCGATGAAAATAATAATTTACAGGAAATTGATACAGAATGGCGTGTTTTGAGAAATTGTGAACTAATTAAATATTTTGCTGACGACATATAACTATTTTGGGCTATAATTAGTTAACTGAAGCATGGCGATGGATGACACTCGAAGGTGTCCATTGTTGTCATCTCGTATCTTTAATATTTTATCGGTCCACCATTCATCTGCTAATATTGATCATAAATAAATCTAATTAAAACAAAGTATCATAATGGGTTCTAAGCTAAGCTTAATCAGAAATTGCAGCCTTTTGGATTGGAACGTAAGATCTGTAGCAATTATATGTAATGTATTCGTAAGATCATTACATTTTCACCCTTTCCTACACCTGTCGAGATGTAAGCGCTTAAGTCGCTTATGCTCCGTTCAAGTTGTGTGACACGAAGTCTCCCATCGTCCCATTACTCGAGGCATCTAAATTTCGCATAGACATGAATTGCGTGCTCGTACACTTACACTAAAACTAAACTAAATTTAAAAACTCTACGCGATAGGCTGTTCAGTGTTCATTGACAAATACTCTTTAGTTTATCTTGCTACTTTGCTCAATATATCTGAATTAATTTTGTTGACAACGTCGTTTTTAGGTGCGACAGTTGCTCTATACAACAAACTTTGTTATCGAAAAATATTACATTTTGAACCAAAACGACAAAACCAATTCACAATGCTAAACAAAAGCCAAAACCAAAGCGATTGTCTTATGTTCTTTATAAATCTCGGAATATTAAGCAAGTATTTTTCGTTTATAACAAAAATCCTGTATACCAATTCTCAGCTCTATTTACCTTTACAAACTACTGTACTAACTATCACCCCCTCCTTTAGAGGGTTGGGGGCTGATAAAAAACACAAACGTATTTTTTTTAAAGTTACAAATAGTCCGCATAAACATTTTTAGCTTTCTATCTTGAACACTGCGGAAAGCCCAATACAATATTTGACTCCCACTTTTAAGGGGATGGGGCGAGATTTCCAAAATAAAATTGATGCACATATTGTTCGCTAGCTACAAAGAGTCCGTGCAACAAGTTTTAACTTTATGCCTTCCACCCTCTATTTTAGGCGGGTGGGAGAATACAAAGAGAAAAAAGTAGCTTATATCACACTCCAGTCTAATCACACCAATCCCTTGCTTCATATTTATAGTAATATGTAATCATTTAATGTAATGTCATTGTTATTTTTATAAAAATATATATGTGTGTGTATAGTATAGTATGGATATAAATTACTGTAATAATATTAGTATTATGGATTTATTCTTTCGGAAGAGGTTCTACGAAAAAAGTTCACCAAGGTGTAGCGACTAGAATTGAAAGAAGTTTTCAACAAACACCGTTCGTCAGCATTTGAGTCTAGATCGGACGTCAATATTGTGAATAATCGTTAACAATAACGTTAAAAACCAATGTAGCAGCCTTTTATCTCCATCTACAGGTCCGATCTATGTTTGCGGAACGTAAAAGTAAAGATATACGTATGAATAGCGTGCTGCATTAACTATAGCTTTCCATGTGAATGGCTGACATGCCC
This sequence comes from Choreutis nemorana, assembly GCA_949316135.1. Classification (NCBI taxonomy): domain Eukaryota; kingdom Metazoa; phylum Arthropoda; class Insecta; order Lepidoptera; family Choreutidae; genus Choreutis; species Choreutis nemorana. The sequence continues at coordinate 14,568,055 of OX438595.1, forward strand.
GTGTGTGCGAAACACAGGCAAGTGGCAGGCTCCGGTTGAGATGAGCTGCCCGCAGGCAGTTCCCTACGGAATAAACACATGTACATTTTGGTGCGAATTTTATAAACACGTTGTTTTATGCCACGTTGAAATTTATAGTTTTTATTTCATTTAAACTAGATAAAAATAAAAGACCGATGTTTAAGCCGCTTCTCCTTGCCCAACATAGTAGTCGAATTGCTGATACTACAATTATCGGTGTACCTGGATAACTTGTAATGACGTGTCTCATCAAACATTTAGCTTTGTATTCCTAGCATAGTGCATGTCACTTCAACAATTACGTCGTCGTACAAATTGTTGTTTTGCAAATATGAAAACGCGCGTTTGCGAGCTAATTCGCGGGTCAGTCCTTGGTTGGCGTTTTCATAGCTGGATAATGCTAATTAACGTGTTACCTGTTGGAAATAGAGGTAAATTGTTATAATATTGTATCCTGGGTTCCTTAAAAGTCTCAATGTTTTCTCAATCATGTAAAGAGCGGGTTTGCAACTCACACACAGACATCATTCAATATTCATGTGTTAGTGTAAATGGGAAGGATTGGGAAGCAAACAAGCGTGATTGTCACTCACCGTACACCCGCCGTTTGTGAAGTTTTTCTTGCAAAAATGGAGCGACGACATAGAACGCGTCATTACAGCTGTTCAGTTTTTGGTGGTGAAAATTCGACATTAAACATCGAATTATCCTTTTTAAACTACCGGTTCTCCAAGAGAGGTAAGGCAAATGTGCCTGTAATTCAATAATCGATTATTTTCATAATTTTCATTTTACGCACTTGTACAGCACTACAAATATTGAAACTGGTTTAAATACTAGCATTACGCATTAAACTCTGCACATATACCTACAACATATTAACTTCAAATAATTAAAGCTTGTTCTGACATTTTAAGTAACTCTTACTTAGAGGGAAAGTAGAATGTTTAGTGACTCACTTCTATAAATTGTCAAGTCACTGGCTGCATTCAATAACTTACAATATTTTTTGGTACTAAAAGTTATAGTTTTAGATATTTACTTTATTTAAATTGACTTAGTATAATTTATAAAAACAACTAGAAAAATAAATAAATAAACTAGATGTGGTAGCTCAAACATTTAGCTAAGTAGATATTTTTTGTATCTAACAACTTTGCAAATGTTGCTAGATCTAGATCTGCAACAGTGCGATTGAAATAATTTTTCAAAATTTATTTATATCTCTATTTCTTTCTTATACGGGTTTCTACTAGCGATGGTTTTTATAATGGTAATAATGAAATTAAAAAATAACCCGTTTATTAAAGTTCGACAAGAATATTATTTATTAATATACTTGTATTGATATAGTTAAATTAAAGACAATTATCAAACTATTATCGGATATGACTAATAAAAATAACGTTTGTTTATTAACTGTTTAACAAAAATTTAAAGATTGTGAAGCATAAAAGTGAGTTATTGAAATGTAGCCGTTTTTGCCATCGCTTGTTGAAAGGTGATAAACTAAATAATAATGTCAACATGTTGTGTAACGTCAGTAAGTGGTAGTATTGTTTGATTAGTAGTGTATCTACACTACTAATCACTTAATAATGCACTCGTAACAATACTACCACTCACTAATCACACTAAACACTCCGTATCTCATCACACGGATCAATCTCCCTATGATACCAATGATGGATAAACCTACATCTTACGCCAAAGTACTGGTTAAATTATATTAATTACAATTATTTAAGGAAAGGTTTTATTTCTGTTATTCGTGTTTTATTTCTAAACAGTAAAAATCTGAAAACATGCCAACGAATAGCACAAAGTTCTGCCCCAGCTGGTACTCGAACCCAGAACCACGTAACAGTCGGCTGTCTACACCACTGCGCCATAGAGGTCGTAATTAAGGAGACTAATGCAATGATAACAACTACACGTTTACTGATACAAAATACCTTTTGTAATAACTATTAAAATCATTTTATAAAACTGTATTAAATATCTACTAAAATTAAATTAGAAAATTATGTTTGGTTAAACAAAAAAAAAAAAAAAATAGTTTACAATCCGTTATAAAAACTTATAGGTGGTGTCATGAAAGAAAGAAGGTGCAGGTAGGTAGAGCTGAAGCGTTTTAAGTAATAAGTCATCTACCGGTAACGTGGTACGATATTTTGTTTACATATTTATTGAATTGCCGTTTCACACAGGATGTTAGTTTTATAATTAATCTACGTTTAAAATTTGAATGCAAAGTATTTCGTAATCTAATATTTTAAATTCGTATTCATGAGCTATTTTAGTAGCGATATTAAGGCCCAATAATATAGCAACGGCTTACCTACACATATAGCAACAGCGTGCATTATGTTATGATAGAATTAACATCAAATAATCTGACAATGTAAACAGTTCTACAATTACAATTGTAGAACATTACATTACATTACATTACATTGTTGTATTACAATTTCTATTCGATCTTCTTAGAATCTGGGCAGTAATCTTCATTAAAATGTCAGGAGTTAAATAATTAAAGCTTAGGTAAATAAAGTACTGTTATATTATGATTATAGAACAGTTCTTTATATATTTGTTAATGAAGAATTTTCGTTTCGCTATTTACTTCACAAGCAGATAGCTATTCAAATATGTCTCGTACCTACTTATCCTAAGCAAACAAAGCATCGTTGAAACATTTCAAATGTTATGAAATCATTAAATTCCTTAAACCACTGTTTCATTAACTTAAAAATAAAAACGTAAATCATATTTAACTTACTATCTGTTTTTTTAAATTTTGTTGCTATAATATGCTATGCTATGTAGATTGCTATATAGATACTAAATATAAACGTAGACTTTATCTATTTACAACAATTACAAAATAAATATAAAACTAATATAACAGTTTTTCTACGTATATCTTTAAAACAATCGATTATAAGTAAATTCAACTCATCACCCTTTGAGCAATAAAAGAAAATACAAAATTTTCAACAATTAATTCCAGCCGATACTTACATACTATCTTTTTTCACAAAATAAGCCTCCAATTTAACAAACTGGAATCAAGAAATCGATGGACAAACTAACAATCTTGTTATAATACCTATGTCTAAAAGCAAATGATATACTAATGCAACTTAAACACGCATTGTATCTACACAACTCACAACAAGGACTATGTAATTATAGGTTTGCACATAGACAATAAGGGCGAATGACGAAAATACATTTTAATGGAATTAAATATTAATGTATAGTTTTTGAGTGGTTTTGCGGAGTGGAGTCAGTAAGTAACATCTCAGTCAATGGTGCCCTACGCTCTTTGAAAAGTCATTTATACTTTGTACATCTAAATAAAGATCGATGGGTACGTTCCCAAGTTTTAATGATCTGTTTTTAATATTTCCTCTTTATATTATTACTTTACATTACAGGAACTAATTTACAATTTATAATAGATATTGTATAACCAAGTATGTGAGCACAATCAACAAAGCAACTTCACAGTTGCAGTCCAGTTTTATGGGACGAGCGACAGATACAAGTTGAATATACAACACTACATTCAATGGTTTCTACTTTTAAGGCAAGTGAAATGACATTAACGACACAGGAACAATGACGGGGTGACAGATTCAACTCCTCCTAAAGGAATTACGCAATCATTAATAACAATACTTTGATATGATCTGTGTACTTTTACCATGAGTCTACTTTTAAAGAAATAAACATTGGCATTCAGTATATAATAGTGTAGTAGATTTTTTTTTGTTGGTTTCGGCTTTTACAAAATTATAGGTATATAAAACAGTAAAGTAAAACAGTAAGTAAAGAAATGCACAACATTACTGACTAGCAACATAATAAAACAGTAAGCTTAAAAAGAAAATCGCATAGGTAGGAGAAACTCATGGTAGCCGTAACAGGCCTGGAGGGTGTGGGGTTTAGCCCTGTGGTGGCCACGGGGCAGCGGCTCGCTCGGCCTCCACCGCCTCACCCTCCTGCTTGGGGATATCGAACATTTCCGAGAACACTAATGGAAAAAACTAAGGCACTTAAAAAATGATTTTAATTTGTGCAAGCGAAATCATTATATACACAAAATGTAAACGTAACATTAATAGATTTAAAAACAAAACTCCAAAAACTAATTGTAAATGCTGAACTTATAGTATTAAAAATAAGTGAAATCAATTTATATATAACAAAATATTGTTATATCCAGTTATGAATGCAATTTATTTATTAAAATTATTGTCTTAGTTAGACAATGGTTCAATAAAAAGCGAGAAATATTTTTAATAAAAATTTAATCCGATTCGAAAAGAGAGCACGAAAAGTATTAAATAACTTCATCATATTTTGGAATGTATAAACTGGATGGAATGCTTACTAATACTTACATGGAAATGAGCTAAAAGTTAGTTTAGTTTTGGTTTGGTTTTAGGAAGTGCCTTAATTGCACAAATACCATTAAGTAAAATTATAAAAAACGCGTCCACTACTGCTCGTCTACTTTTTTTTATTTAATTAAAAAGATCACCAACATAGTCTACACTAAGTTATGCAATTGGAGAACAATAATAGTATAAAACCAGACAAAATGTCACTACAAAAAAGCTGAAGATAGCAGGCAAGAAAAAAAATCAAACATTAGGAACGTCAATAATCACATAATTACTTAATACATTAACATAATATAATGCACATAATAATAAAACAAACAACGCAACATAATAAGAATAAATAAAAGCTTTAACTATTTTGATCTAATAGGAATGTTAACGTACTCGTATTTTAATCATTGGTTTCCGCTGCGTTCCGACTCGATGGAGTATTTAAATTACTAATAGCTGAATCGAAGGGGCAACATTATTTTTGTCATTTTATTTTTGTGCATTGACTGTTCGCATTGATACTTGTGTCAATAAAGGGTACTATTGTTAACTTTTGAAGTATTGCCCGATTAATGGGAAAATTATTTTATATCAGTCCTGACCTAGTTTAGATATAAAAGTATGTCCGATTATAATGTAAATATTTTTTGGATTACTTTTTTAGAGTCGGTTTAAATGTTTACTATCAATAATGGCAAATGATGTTCAATCTTAAGAGAGATAGAGAGGAAAAATTAGCAAAACAAGCCGTATTTTTGTATTTTAATGTTGTTGTTTTTTCAAGTTAAATTTATTCAGGAACTTTGTTATATTAGAGTGACATACAATACAATAAACAACAGCTGCCTTCAGCGAAAATCTTTGGTCTATTCACAGACAAATAGCTTTAATATGAATCTAAGTAGTCTAAGCTCTTGTGCTGTAAACACTTTCGAAGGTAGAAGGAAATCCGAGTACAAATACTCTTTCCTTTCATCCAACAAATTTCCTAAGCCAGGATTCAAACCTGGGCTTGCTACTTTCAAATCAAGTTTCTCAATTTATGGGGATCTTTTTAAATGTATATTTCCCGATTAAATTTTTCTGTCTACATTAGACTAGACTAAAACTAGAATTACTCGTAGATCCAATTGTTTTATAGAAAACTGTCGGGACAGTCCGTAATTTTGAACAAGGTGTTGACTTTTTAAACAAATATTCATTTATGAAATAAGCTACATTGTGACAGAAGATGGAGATTTAGTTTTAATGAATGCGCGCATCTATTAAAATGATTCATTGAAATTAATTACGTGCAACTGGAATACACCAAAAATCTGACTTTACGCGAGTAGCAAACATTACTGAGAAATATCTTGCAATTCGGTGCATAAATAAAAATCCCTCCCTCAACTTTTGATTTGAACAGAAATATACGTGGTGTGGCTATTAAATAACGAAACTGCGTCTGCTACAGAAGTATGTAATTGTGCATCCGAAAACCTTCAGCTACTGTCAGCTTAGTTAGCCGTTAGAAGTCAGAAACGCTGCATTTGACAGAGCATCAACAAATCCGTATAGCCAGGTCAGGGATTCGTTCGCGTACCTATACGTGCAATTGCCGAAACTAAATCAATTAAAAAAATTACATAAATTATGAATTGTGGGGGGGAATTAATGGGTTTTCTTCCAAAAAATGCGCTGGCTTATTTGTTGACTTTAATGTTTCTATAGTTGAAATCAGAATTAAAAATAACAATATTTGAATCGTAGTAGCTATGGGATGACAAGCTGCGCGCGGCTCCTAGAAGTAGCTGTCAGAAGCAACAATGGAAAATTAAAATAACAATATTTGAATCGTAGTAGCTATGGGATGACAAGCTGCGCGCGGCTCCTAGAAGTAGCTGTCAGAAGCAACAATGGAAAATTAAAATAACAATATTTGAATCGTAGTAGCTATGGGATGACAAGCTGCGCGCGGCTCCTAGAAGTAGCTGTCAGAAGCAACAATGGAAAATTAAAATAACAATATTTGAATCGTAGTAGCTATGGGATGACAAGCTGCGCGCGGCTCCTAGAAGTAGCTGTCAGAAGCAACAATGGAAAATTAAAATAACAATATTTGAATCGTAGTAGCTATGGGATGACAAGCTGCGCGCGGCGCCTAGAAGTAGCTGTCAGAAGCAACAATGGAAAAGCTGCGCGCGGCTCCTAGAAGTAGCTGTCAGAAGCAACAATGGAAAATACGCATGTAGCGTTGCAGAGATAGATAAATGGTATCAATGATTATTTATCGTCATATAAATGATTTAAGTAATAGAATAAATAAAAAATTAGCGTCAGTCTCCTTATTCTATAGCCATGTATCACCACAGTCATAATTAAAGAGGTTTCACTTCTTTTACATGTGTTTTTTTTTCATTTCGGTTTAAACATCACCTACTTATACAATGTTGTATGTTTTCTACATGAACAATGTTTACTTGACAATGTAATTAACATTTGAAAGTCCTAGAGAACTACGGTCAGATCTTGTTCGTGATTTTATTTGTACTGTTGTATGTGGTACTACTTGCTCCTGGAAACTACGCATTCAATTCAAACATAATAAGTAATGTCGTATTATCAACCTACATTGTCTTCATAATACTTATGTACTATAATGTTATCTTTTGTTTTCGTCTTACTTTTATTAATATTGCATTTTGTGCCCTCATCGCACAAGCGACAACGTAATCGATAATATCGAACTGCTCTGGCCACCAACTCAATTATTAAAGTTTGTTGATTAAATTGTGTACCTTACACAAGTTCGGTAGTCAGTATACTGCGAGGAACAGACTATGACATTCCTTTGTCTCTCAACGTTGCCACCAGTCACGCACGGTGTTCCTCGTTACCATCAAAGAGGCGTATTGCAAGCCAGGTGTTCATCTTTTGTAGGAAACAAATTGAAGTCGCTTAGAGCAAGATTGAAAACCTCCAGCTTGAAGGCATTAACGACATTTTGAGTGCAAATTGTCGTGTGAGGGCGGGCATTGTCATGCAAAAAACAACATTTTTGGCTTTAAATATTGTATATGTCATCTTTTGTCAAAGATGAACACCTGGCTTCCTACACAGCTCTTTAGTGACGACGCGGAATTTCCGAAGATCGTGAATGACTAAGTCAAGAAGAAGTTGGTGCGAGAATTGTATAACGAAGGATTACTTGGAAACTATAAGTGTAGTGTGTCTCAATGATTTTGGGAACAAGGAAAAAATTTGTATATAATATAATTTATTTCTTCTTTGTACTTTACTCTCGTTTTTTCATTCATTTCACTCTCAAATGACAATTGTACGAATTCTAAAGTCAGTCGCTGAAAACCAATACAAATTAGTTTGACAGGACAAATTAAAATTGTTGGCGTTTGTTTGCTTTGTAACCTAGGGATGGCTGAATGAAAACCAGGAATGCAAAATCCATTTTTCTGAATTCGATATAGTTTTCGTTTATTTTTTTCTTTTACAGAGGCTGTCTATTTGCAAAAAAGTTTCTGACGTTCCTATTTTGTGCACGAGCTACTCGTACGTACAAACATAAAATGACAAAAGCTTTGAATGTAATCGATATTTAATTAATCAGTCAATCATTTCTTTGCAAGAATACCTTCAGTCTGATCATCTTATACGTTTGTAATATTTTGTTCTGGTAAATGGCATAGCTATGTCAACTCTCTTGTTGAGAAACAAAGCCGTTCCACTTGCAAACTCTAAATGTTTCTCCAGGGTTTTCACAAATTTCATTGAAAAAGAGTCAATAATTAATTATTAATAATATTGCAAAATTTTTAATTAAAAAAGTTATTATAATAAAGTAAAAAAAACAAACAATAACTGATGACATATTATAGGTACACACGTATAATATAGGTATAGTTGAGTACTGAAAAATAGTACTCACTTCGGAGCGCTGTAAAACCTTAGCTATTGACTTAATGAAAAAATGATGCGAATAAAAGTTGTTCCTCAAAATACGATGTACAAAAATGGTCAGATATCATTTTTTCGTAAAATGATAAAAAAAAAGTTACATCGAAAAATATATATTTTTTTCTCAACTTTCCGAAGATTTTCGCTTATAACTTTTTTATTTATAGTTCTACAACAAAAAGTTACTGGAGCAAAGTTTAATTTGCAACAAAAACGTAAACAATTTTTTATAAAATAAATAGTTTAAGAGATATATCGTAAATACCATTTCAACCCCTATTTTCAAGATGGCGGCCGTGGGACAAGGGTGGCGACCCCACAAACTTGGTTTTAGCTTTACACTGACCCCCCCTACACATCAAAAAAATAAAATTGCGTCCTCTAAAAATTACAATGGACTAATTACAGCAGATGTTGAGGCAAGGTAAGACAAGTATGTGCAGCCAATTGGCATACGGGAATACTTAAAGGGAAATAAGTGTCCGTCGTTTAGATGTAGTTGACGTTTGTTTGTTGATTTTAGGCATATTATTCATTTTATAAGTTGTCATAAAAAGCCGCAAGTCGTTGTATTTCTAAATGAAACACTAAAAGGGCAACAAGATTCGGAAGTGCCTGAGCGCTGACGGTTCTATCCGTTTCATAAAGAGATATTAAGGCTAATCTCTTTGATTTTCAAGATAATTAACGTATCGTAATGATCAAAGCCCTATCCGGCCACACCGTAAGAAAGGCAACCCCAAAAATTTTGCAACATTGCTTGTACTGAATTAAAAAACCCCTAGGTCGATATTAAACGAATACAATTTAATTGTATCCGACACAAGACACAAGTTTACGCAAAGAATAAGTTACGACGAGGTAATAGTAATAACAAGATACATAATTTGTATTACATATAATGACTGAGCACGGGCAGCTGCGAAGTTTAAAACTTTAAACTTCGCGCAGCAGGTTGATAAATTAAAATTCCAATTAAAAAAAGGTCTGGCAACAAGGGCCTAAAATCCCGGGACACGAGACAGCTAAATTTACCAAAATTCGGAGAAACACGAGACGCCTCGAGACCCGAACCCTGCTGCAGATCGACGGCAGTTATTTTCATCAACGACGTCTTTGATTGATAATGCTATTTCTCTGGTTGCTAATATAATAATTCTTAGTTTAAAGTATATTTGTTTTTTTTTTTTATGTCACATCTTGCCTTATGTTTCTACCACAAAATGTACCCGATGTCACGTAATGACAACTATGAATGGATTGACACCTCATGTATCAATATATATAATAGCACACAATATACTTTGTTAAGGTTGAACACACATTATTCGTATTTAAATAAACAAATAAAATTTAACAGCAATGTCTGATCAATATGAGTATACCTATACAGGCACTATAAACTCCCCACAAATTATAGATTTATAAAACAACAAATTTTTATTAATAATAAAATACTTCAACAATTTACCTAATAAAACCAAATACCATTAGTTTTTAATAATATAATCCACAGCAATTTAAATTAAATAGAAAAAAACAATAATAAATTATCAAATTGAATTTCAATAAATTTTAAGATTATTTTTTAAATGGATGGATTAACTATGGTTTAATATCTTTTTTAGGCTGGTGAGCGAGTCATGATTAAGATATTATTTTCATGTTATCTATATTAGTTAAATAATTATACTAAAAACGAATATATTCAGCCTGCAAATTACTGATAGCGTTAGTTTTTTCACTCATAAAGCTTCACACAACAAGTGCAATATCAATCCTTATGCTGTACAACTTAAGAATAATACTAACTCCAAACAGGTTACAGTTGATCACTGGCCTTGTTAATTACAAACGATCAAACGATCATATTTAAAACGAAGATGAATATTTTTATTCTAATTATAATAAATACTATTATAAGGGTAAAGTTTGTAAGTTTGTTTATTGAAGGAAATTCGAAATGCCTAATCCGATATTACATTGACTTTGAGGATAGGTATTTATTAGTTTTTATTTAATAAATACGAGTATCGTTAAAAATTACACTTAGCTAGCTAGCAGCCCCGGCTCCGCGCGGGTAATTTAGCATATTGGATGAAGTACCCAATAACGCGGTTATTATTATTATTTTATGCTTACAGTCCATATAAAACAAAAATGTGATCAAAAAACCAAAAATCAATTTATTTACATTTATATTTATTTATATTTATTCAATAGGATCCTCAACAGGAGATACAATATTTAATTTACGACAGTATTTCCATTATAGTACAAGTAAATTGTTCTCCCAATTACAGAGGAACACAACATTCTCATTGTGACATTGCTCAAATTATTACACGGTAAAATTAAATCCTTTAAATTAAATATAAATAGTTTAAAAATAATTAATTCCAAAATAATTACACTAGTCACATGCATAATTAAAACTACAATAAAATCACATCAAAAAAAAAAGATTAAAATGAAAATTTACATTATAAATTAAGAATAAACATAACCAACACAAATACAAATACGGACAACCAAGATTCATTTATTATTATTATTTATTTACTTACAAAAATGATTTAAGTATTTACCAAACAAAAATAACAACCTTGCAGTGGTAAAGCGATTTCCACAGTCCGTCGCATTGGGAAAAAAAATCAAGCTGACTCTATTTAATTATTTATTTTCTGGCGCTAAGTTTATAATGTACTATAACTACTAAGGTATTAATTCAAATTTTATTCTGAGTTATTACAATGTGTATGAGATGCTTACCGTATTTAATTTGATTAAGATTGACACTGAATCCATCCAAATATAACTTGTAACGACGATATTAATTTTAATATTTCTTTTAGAAGTTAGCGTTAACTAATAAATGCCATCATTTTTTGTAGACCTATTATCTAGACCTATTAGATTATCTATTAATCATCGTCACATTGTAAACAATTTGCACCAAACCGTAACGAATTACACATTAAAACCATCCTCAGGAATCCTATGTTGAAAGATGATATCCGCTTTAAGAACCTGGTCGTTTGTTTTTGAGATGATCGTAAACATACCAGTACATCCAGCCAGACGCGGATGGGGACTTTGTTTTATAAAATGTTATATTATCGTTTCCTATAGATGCTTACCAGTCGTGAGCGTTGCCAACGTCACATCCTTCATCCCCTCAAGAAGCTGATCAATGACTACTTAGAATTTTGCAAAATAATGTTGAAATAAATTTTTCTCTTCATTTTTTTAATTAAATAGATCGATTTAATCCTTAGACACTCCAAACATTAAGCCACTTAATTTATACAACAAATTTATGTAAGAAGGGAGGTACTCAACGAAAATAATTCGGCATTTTGAAAAGTATTTTACTAAAATTCAATAATTAGAAGATTAAAGCTTAAATAATTATGATGAATAATAATATTATACACCTACGGCCAAAACATTATGGATTTTAATTAGCTTCCATTTAAAAATAAAATACGTCGAAAGGTAAAAATACATTTTTTACATAAAAAACATTGTACCTTAGACTATGTTTTGCTTGCGTTTCGTTCGCGTAGAAGTCTTTATTATTTTCTGCAACAAAATGTACCTCATGTCTTGTAAATCGTAAAAAATAATGTTGGATAATTTTTTAATGAATCGCAATTGTATTTTCGAAGATTGGCTCCTTAGTAAACTTACTAACATACAAATTTGCGCGGTCACACATTATAAAATGCGCACATAAAAGCTTCATATGAGTAAGTAGTTTACACAAATTATAAATATCATTTAGAAACGAAAAAACTATTAATTCATTCCTTTAAAAAAATACATGTTGTTTTTGGAAATAATCCTGGAATGTTTCCAAAACAATGTAATAATAAAAAATCAGTCGCTAAGCGACGAAGAACATTGGTATGTTAGCGTTGATAGATTTTAATGCGAGAGGGGTTAAACTGAAAATAACAAGGTTTATTAAGACGGTTGATCACTTCCTTATTTAATTTTATCTTGTTCTTACTCTCTGCAATTTTTCCCAATCATCACCTCTTCGATAGTTAAATATACATTTTTAAATAATTGATTGATAAATAAAAAAAGGTGATTTCTAACATTTTTTAGAATTTGTTATTTTTTTAATTGATACTTTATAAACTTATTTGGTAAATTAAATCGTAGGGCATGGGATGGATTTTTTTTGAAAAGACTGGCATTTACCTAAAGCGGGTATGTGAGTTCCTAAGGCAATTTGGAAACTTTTTACTCGAAGCGTTTCCGGGGCGTTCGCCGCACTACGGTACCGAGCATTCTATAAGTATGAAAAAAAGCGAATCTCCTTTAGCAGCATGATTAACTTCCGGCTTCTGCACCTGACAGCAAACGTCTATGTTGAAAGCCCTTAGCTGACATCTTTTAATGAACGATATTAGTAAATAAAATTAATATGCTTTTATTTTTATTAGATTTAAGAAGCTTATTTATGTACACGCACGCTGTTTTAGTTTGTATGTAATAAATAAAAGTCGCAGAGCGCCAGGCAATGACTGTATGGCGGATGACTCATTGTCTCGACACCTGCCATAGTCAAATATTCAACAGTCCGTTTTGCGGAGTGCGCTGAAGCATTGTAGCATTGGCCAGTTGTAAACCAACCCCAAACGTCGGAGGCGATCAATCAATGCGATATCCAGTTTGCAGTGAAGGTCCTTAGAGCGTGAAGGAAGTGGAGCCAGATCAAGGAGGCCCTATAGAGGCGTTAGATTAGAACCAAAACGGCGACGCACAGTGCTGGAAAATCGAAATCTAGCGGGATTGTATAAAAATTTAACTCAATAAATACATTGACTAATTGTCCTATTTGCTAACAAATCGAAAAAAGTGTTCCAAACATAGCGACACACATATACAAAGTCGAAAAGTAAACAAACTGAAGGCAATAAATTCCCAATTGTGAATTATTCAAGTCTTCACTTCACTCGCACTGATGTATTACATATCTGCCATTTGTTTAAGTGAGATATCATTGACTTTAATGCATCGTCTATTCTGTTAATACCTACGTAACTAATTGCTGCTTTTGTTTGTATGTTTTGTGAAAAAATAAAATTAAATACAACACGATACAGCAGGGAGACAATCTTCGTTGTTCGCTCACGCTTCAAACGACATGCATGTGATAGATTAATATAAATCTATCTATATGTAATGTCGTAGTGTACTGTGACTTTCATTGATGTTTAAACTACAAGTGTCGATTTGACTTCTTCCGTCAAATTTCAGATCAAGTTTATGATTGTTATATTGTTTTTGGTAATATAACAGTATGATAGTACTACTGGAATAACTTTTAAATAGTTATATAATTACTGATTAAACATTAATTAATGTTTGTTCTTTTTTAGGAATTTGAAATAAAAAGTATTTTGTTTAGCATTTCGTTTATTTCGTAACTTGCAAAATGTTATGGAAATAATTGTGTTTGTGAATTAAATATAGTTAATAATATAGGAATTGCTATATTTAAACAATTATGATGTATATTAATTATTTACCTAATAAGTATTGATTTGATTACATACTTGTTTGTGATTGGTTCGTTATCATTTGTTTATTTAAATTACTAATATTATATAAAGACTTGTACATTTGTCATTGAAATAATTGTAATAGTAAAAGGATAACTATTACATAAATAATTATGATGTTTATTATTGATTTTGAATATATATTGATAAGTTTTGGTTTGTTTTCAAATTCTAGCTTGCCGCCACCATCATAAGTTAAGTACTTTCTTTATATTTGTAAAACTGTAATTAATATATAACTTATTCTGACTTTGGTTTAAGATTTGTGTATTTGATTGATTAATGACAATAACTGTTATGATATCAATGTTATGTGAAAATAGCAACTACGGGGTTTCTTGCCGGATTCTTCCCCGCAGATAGGCTTTCCGAACCGGTGGTGGTTTATTGGCCTGTTTAAATAAAAACATGTTGATGCTGATTCTGATTTTGATTTCGAGTATATAGTATAACACCTATTTATTGTAGATATTTGTCCATGTACATATATATTTGTGTACATAAACTTGAATGTGGGTATGTAAGAATAGATAGAACAAAGGTATGTTAAGTTTCCTTTCTATTTTAAAGCTATTATAACATGTCTCTAATCAACATTGGTTTGAATAATTTTTGAAATGGTTTCAGTTATTTTATTGTACCAGTATTCATTATTCAATATAAAGTGGATAAATTCCAATAGTTTGTTGAGTTTTTTTTTAATTAGTTTTAGATTACTAGTTAACCTATTAAAATCTGACTATAGCTTAGTTTATAAAATAGCTCTGAGCTTTATTCTCTAATAAATCTTTATTTTACTTGCAACTATTGATACTTTTACTCTAAATTCTAACAAATGCATCACTGCACGTATCCACGTATTACACTGTTGACAACACAACATCGTCATTGGTATTTTTATTTGATTGTACATGTCTTTGGGTAAATATTTATTATATTTTTTGGTCGTAGTAATAAATGTCTTAGCGAAAGAACAGTTTTTTTTGCAAATGAATAAATTTCGCCGCATTCGAGTAAAAATTGAAAATTCCATTGACACAAACGGAAAAGGCACGTTCAATCATTAGTTATCTCTTATAAATTAAATATTAATTCCTGTTATGTTTTTTAACCTATGTACTTAATTTAAA
This sequence comes from Choreutis nemorana, assembly GCA_949316135.1. Lineage (NCBI taxonomy): Eukaryota > Metazoa > Arthropoda > Insecta > Lepidoptera > Choreutidae > Choreutis > Choreutis nemorana. The sequence goes on from OX438595.1 coordinate 14,583,145, forward strand.
ATATTTTGCTGGAATTTCCTGGTAGAGAGTGTGATTCCTTCATTCCTACACTGTGCGACGGCGACGGGGATTAGCGGATTCAGATTGGTTATGGAAATTTCATTACAAGTTCCGAGAGAAGGCAACGAGCTGCTTAGTAAGGCCGTACAACTGGAAAAAGGGACCGGGAAAACTAAGTAGCTGGCAGGGATTAGGCGGAAAAAGAACGTATACATCCGATCCCTAAACCATTGGGTATTAATATGCAAGGGCAATATTTTATTTTCTTTATTTTCCATTTCAATTTCTAACGCATTAAAAATTATTTAATTACGTTAACTTTTGGGTCGAATCGCAAGAATTTGGCTAACGGAGAAGTTCAAGTATCTGTTAAACATTCATTTCGTCTAATGCATTGTAAATATATTTTTTTCTTTGATCGTGTAAACTGACGCGGTAAAATGTACTTTCCATTTATGAGGCATTCAGCTGGGATGGTAATAATTTACGAATTGTGTTAGAGTGGTGTCAGGTTTGATTGAAATTACGAGTACTCGTACTTATTTGAAATTTTATTTTAAACCTACATTTTTATATTACGCCGCATTTGTATACATATTCTTTTTAAGAACATGTAAAAGCGATTATTATGAATATATGCATTTGTATTGTATCTGTATATGTTTGTATCAACTCTTATAGTTATATGTGTATTTTTAATTATTGTCTTGTTATTTACAACATCTACTGTGTGGTACTACCACCGTGCTCACAGATCTATTGTTATTCTTTTTTCTCTCATTGTTTTAGATTGGTAAAGTAAACCAGATAAATTCTTGTGTGTGTAATTAAACATTAAATAATATATCAGGAAATCTTGTCACAACACATACACATTACTTGTGTGCGGCGTTATTTGACGGTGATGGGCTCCATGGAAACAGTCGTGTCATATTGTTGTTGTGGATAAGGACATATTCCCGTAAATTACTCAATACACTGATAGAGGCAAGTACTATAAATATGCTGGTGCTGCGTTATACTAGAATATAAATAATAAAATAATAATTGTTTTGCTTTCCGGTTTTGAATGTAGTAAATTATTGCTTATAGTAATTATTTTGTAGCTCGACTGTTTGTTAGACAGGCAAACGATAATAGAAGCAGATAATCAGCTATGTTGATTAAATTGTTGTCCGTTTGTAAATTGTACCGAATTTTATTGATTGCTAGCTATATCTTTGTATGTTGTACAATGTATTATACATAAACAATAGGCAGATATGTTATAGGCGCGAAAACTTTCCAGTTAGAAATACTGCACTCAGCCTGTTTCATTTTTCTTGTTGATTTGATGGTATACTGTTAGAATCTGAAAACCAAAACATTCTGTCGGGTCCGAGACTTGGGAAAATCTCGAAAGAACATTTTAATAAATACGTATGATAACAGTATTTTAGTTTTACTCTTAATTTATTATCTTTTGTATTTTTTTGCTTTTGCATTTTAATGATTGTCTGAATTATCTCGTAAACATATTCAGCAATGGTCAGCTAGCTTGCCCGGGTCTGTTACCCTAGGTACCGTGTTTCCAGCTTCATTTTATCTCGCTATTTGGATCCTTGTCAACATCAATAGCGTCTAGGCCGACAGAAATGTCTAATTTTAGTTTTGAATCAGCACATTTTGGAAATATACTTTTAAGATTTTAAGGTTTTGGCCTCTGGTTTGAAAAAAAAGTGTCGCCACATTTTGTATGAGAAGGTTGTCTGCTTTCAAAGGACAAAAAAAGCTTGGGACTTTCTTTAGAAATTAACCCAACGTACATACGATGTGCATCTATTTATCATGACATTTGTTTTATTTAACTTGTGAAAATAAATGTATCATGAAAATTAGTTTTTTTAATTTCTCAAAACTCATTTGTAATGCATATCGCTTAAATCTGATACATTTAGAGGTTTATGAAGCTAAACAGGTATTTAATCGCTTTTATTTATTTTATAAACAAACATTACTGTTATAGTGTTGCTTGATGACATCGTTTTTTATTATCTTTTTAATTTTATTTTATTTTTAATCCCATGCCATCAGACTCTGTTAAAGCTACAAGTTATAACAAAAAAAATGAGCGTAGATTAAATTCTCCATACTAAAAACGGAATAAATCTGGTGACTTTAAATAATTCCTAGACATTATTTTTATGATCTGAAACGAATGCAAAATCAAAGCAATAGAGTGAGATGTGTTTGTGTATTAGTCCAAATGTGTGAAGTTTAATACTTTACACGTTAGACAGGAATATGAAAGGATTCTATACGACTTACAAAACGTAAATCTATAGACATCCCAAGTTAGCAAAGTTTTCGTTATAGGTGTATGTAAATATGCTACGTTCGTACTTATTGTTGTATATTATCACTTGTTTTATTGATTAACTGTGAAGCTTAAAAACCCCCATTTCAGTATTAAATACGCACTTAACTCAATACATACTGCTACGTACCTTCTTTCTCAATAATTTTGTTAGTCTTCGGCGAACGTTTATTGTTGTTGGATTAAGTAGTGCTTGTTTTCTTTTGAGCTTCGTCTTTCTTCATTTTGCATATTGCTTAAATCGCGGTATCACTTTCAGACAATTGTCAATGTAGTTTAAGATAACAGGAGTGATTAATGTATATGTGCGTGTCGCTATGTTTGGAACACGTTTTTCGATAGATGTGAAACCAAATAACATATCAATGTTTCGTAATACCACTTCCGCTGTCCAAATGATTTAATGGCTTATTTTTTTTGAAACAATTATAATGTAGGCTGGCCATTTAGAAACAATGAGGAATCGAGCCCAGCTATTGTGTTCACAATTAATTTCCTAAGCAAATAAATCAATGTATCCAACCTTATTCGTGCTGGGTATGGTGGGGTATATCAAATTTGAGATAAGGAGACGCGTAATGTTGGCTCTATATGTCCTCATAGTCTTCCGAGGTTACTGCACAATCCCTCCACCCTAGAGACAATACAGATGACGGTCCCTAATAACTACACTATCGTCAGCTCTCGCTATTTAGGGTTCCACCATTAAGAACAAATCTAGGCAAATATGTACCGCTTACTCGAGCACTTCGGCTCCACAGTGCGCTGTCGTCTACTGTCGATCTATTTAGTAGTTCACTGGCTACGATCACGAAACCTGCATATGAACACAGCTCTAAAGTGTTATCTGATTTGTATTCTTTGTTTATTAATATTGACTTATTGCATTTCAAATATAATTTAAAACATATATTTGTTGCATATACTGTTGTAATTTAAACATTTCCTTATATTAGTGCAATATTGGATTGGTCTTTCTGTTCTGATATTGTAACTTTATGTTAAAAATAAAAAAATTGGGCCCACTTTGACCTGTTTTTTACAAAATAGGAAATCTTTTGGCCAATATATCTTGACAAATTAAGTTTGGGTTTTTATTTATTTTGGCAACAAAAACATTTTGTTACTAATTGAGACTGCAAATTAGTGATAATTACTTAACAGTGTAAAATTTAGATTTAGCTGAAAGTGGTTAAACATGATCGTACTTAGTTCACATATATTTAATGTAAGAAAGGAAAGAAGAAAATGTCTATTCTCAGAAAGTAGAATTAACATTTTATTATTATTCAATCAATAGTGTTTTTAGAGAAAATATGAAAACATCACATAAAAAACAAAAAATAAAAAAATACAAAATGATATTCATATAAAACATTATTAGTAATATATATTGGTGGAAAAAAGAAAGAATTTCGAGTGTAATTTTTGTAACTTAGTGGAGAAACAAACAATGCTAGTTTGGTGATATATAATACGGTGATGAGCATACAATTTGATATGCGAATACTATGTCTGACATTTTACGTCGACTGTACAGAGAGAGTAAATTGTGTTTACGCAGGGCTTCGTCTAATCCGTCACTAACGGTGCTCTAACGATAATTTATTGTCTCCGTGATTTTTTGCCTTTCAGTCTAGTGATGTGGATACTATACATAGCAAGGTAGCAAATAGCACTAGAAAAGTCGATATGGGTGCGAAAATACAGGATTTTAACGTGGTTGTGTTTTAAACTTTCAAAATGAAACCCAGTCGCCGAAACGCGGCACTTACAATATAGTCGATATGGTAAAGTTTCTACGCGTGAGATCGTCTGGGCTGGTATCACCCTTTCTACTGTGTCAGCCATGTTCGTTGTGTTTCGGTTTGAAGGATTGGAGAGCCATTGTATTTACCGGCAAGTGAGGTATAATATCTTTACATCTACATGGACACAGAATTTACAGACATCAAGGGCATTGTCGTGTCGTGTGTTATTATATAAGAATATAATAACATGTGCTGTATGTTGTGTTTGTATTGTAGTAATATAAATACATATTAGTTTAATAGTGAAAGTGTAAAAAAGTAAAAAGTGTAAAGTTTATCCAATATAGTTGGGCCCTCAATTCTCTATGTGAGCACCGAAGGTGCAACTTTTCCGTCCATTAGTCGGTTAAATAATTTAGCAAAATAAAATTAAATAGCCCTCGCATAACACAAAGCGAATACTTTAGCCAAAACTGCATTAAGCGGACCTAAACCAAATATATATATGTATATATTTGCAATGCCAAGTTGGGAGAATTTTTAACTTAATTATTCTATAACGAGGTTAGGCCCCAAGCTCAGGGTGCCCTCGGTCTACCGACTCCGATAGATACGCCACTGTTTAGCACTTAGGCTTAAAAATTGTGTCTATTTAAGTTTTAGTGGTGGATGTAAATCGAGTAGCTTTCTTAATCTGGAAGTCATAATTATATGAGTGGACAAGTTGTTTAAAACTATCGGTTGCTTTGAATTCGAGAGTAGGTCTAAAAATACAATTCATTCTCCCAATATCTTTGTAGGTATTTTTCACCTTCAAATTTGTTTATTCCAAACCGTAGGTACGAGTAACTCTTATTAAAACTTAAAAACTAAGTAACTATTAAAACGTAAGTAAATGAAAAAAGTTTTTTTTGCTACGTAGGTACAATATATAGCGAGGGGTGATAGGTTATTGTTTTAAGACATTTTATATACTTTACAGGAGAGCTGTTTAAATTTCGGGCAAAAATTATAGTATAAAAGCATCTATGTATGTTTTAGATATTTAATAGGTACTTTCTTACTTAATCAAGTGACAGAAAATTTGTTGTAACATAATGTCCACCCACCCAATAGAAAATATTGTATGGACTTTTTGTATGGCATAATATACAAGACACATTTGTCAACATCGGTTGATACACCTTTATGTAGTGTTCTTAAGGTTGAATTTGCTTTAATGTCTGTTTATTTCTAATAGAAATAGTATATATTTCTCTGTCCCCATCCATTTGTCAAATGATGCCACTTTTTGAGTTTGAAGTTTTATATAAAGTTATGCATCTATAAGACTATATATTGAAGTAAAAAAAGCGATTCATCTAACTTAAAAAAGAGAAATAAACTTAATTCCAAAAAAATCACTGCATTGGCTTTTTATGGAGTAAGGAAAAATTATTCAAGTGTCAGGATCTGGTGCCGGTATTACAATCAAAAGTGGAAGTATAAATAATTGCGAGTGAAATAAAGCTTTATTAGAAAATAAAGCTCAAAGATATTCTGTAAACTAAGCTATAGTCAGAATTATATAGGTGAACTAGTAACCCTATACAAAGTTTAAAAAGTAACTAACGAATTATTTTTAATTATTCCATTTTGTATAAAGTAAGTAATGTTACTGGTACAATAAAATATCTGAAACCATTTCAAAAAGTACTCAAACCAATGTTGATTAGTGACATGTTATAATAACTTTAAACAGAAAGGAAACTACAAATACCTTTGTATCTTTCTTACATACCTATATACAAGTTTATGTACACAAGTATATATGTACATGGACAAATATCTACAGTAAAATAGGTGTTATTACTCGAAATCAGAATTACAATTATTTCAATGACAAATATACAAGTCTTTATACAAAATTAGTAATTTAAATAAACAAATGATAACGAACCAATCACAAACAAGTATTACTCCGGACATGTAATCAAATCAATACTTATTAGGAAAATAATTAATGTACATCATAATTGTTTATATATAGCAATTCCTATATTATTTACTATATTTTATTCACAAACAAAATTATTACCATAACATTTTACGAAATAAAGTAAGTTACGAAATCAACGAAATGCAAAACAAAATACTTTTTATTTCAAATTCGTCAATAAGAACGAACATCAATTAATTTTTACTCAGTAATTATATAACCATTTAAAAGTTATTCTAGTATCATACTGTTATATTACCAAAAACAATATAACAATCTAAAACTTGATCTGAAATTTGACGGAAGTAGTCAAATCAACACTTTTAGTTTGAACATCAATGAAAGTCACAGTACACTACAACTCTACACACCGATAGACCCATATAAATCCATCACAGGCAAATGTTGACAGTGCTTATTCAGTACCAAGCAAAATTGAAAAATCGACGACACTCGTCAGCGTCAGGCGGCTCACCTGCTGGTAAGTAATACCGACGCCTATGGACATCTGAAACCAGAGGGTGTCAAAAGATCCGTTGCCGGCCTTTAAAGATGGTACAGGCTCTTTTTTGAAAGTCTCTAATTTTTATTGGTCCGGGATTTAATGTCCGGGAAAACATTGATCCAGATGAAAAAACTTGTTTTGCCTTAATGGTGTAGATTTGCAAATGCTATTTCGACGTATTTAGTTTATTTCGACCTCTATAAAAATAAATACGTAACTTACATAAAGCTTCTCATACATATTATAAAACTAAAAATAGAAAATAAATTGTTAAAAAGCGCGAGTCAAATAAAAATCTGCAATACGATGGGCTATGGAAGTCGTTTGATACAGCCATGTCATGCAGCCTAGCTCCACAATATTTCAACACATCAGGTACATCAAAAAGAGGATGTATTGGGAGGTGTGCCTACTGAGTAATTTCAATGAGAAATTTATTTACAAGTTCTATTTTTGTTTTCAAAATTAGTTTTAATAAAGTAAATAGGTCATTATAAATGTTAATAGAATTGATTTAGTTTCTTATATTTTTGTACTTTTAACGTCAAGGTCGCATTTTTGTATTGCGAGTGATTGGTACTCAGATATTTGAAAGCTGTTAAACTTTATTTTAATGATAAATTTTCTCCTTCAGTAATTTGGTGTGCTATTATTAGTACCCATTCCAATTTGACCTCTTGTTTACACGCTTAGAGGGCGCTAGGGTAATTATTGATAATGGGCTACGAGGGCTAGAGACGACTATGGTGCGAAATCATTGGAGCGGTAAACCACTACCACATTTCTCGACACGTAGATCATTAGTAAAATCATTAGAGCATACAGTGGATGTTTCCACCAATTAGCACAACGACATAGACTGAGATACCGATCTTAGTACATATTCTGTAATTGGTTAATTAGTTAGACGTAACTTATTTTCTACCTCACAAAACAGGGAAGATAGGGTAGTGCTCATCTATAAGACGACGGCCTATATTCAGGAATAAAGTAAGTCAAACACATTAGCTCATGGTTAAATCTTTCGCGCTCATGAACTTTTTGACAACTGTCAAACACTATTCATCGACAAAACTAGAGCATAATGCCCGAAATGGACGCCTTGGAAGTCACCGAGCGTTTAGCGCTGCGCAGAATGGGCATTTGCAAGGGCAAGACGCATTGTTTCGCTTACCGGTCTTGGATGCTGTATTCTTATTTATTTAGTATATACCATATCGTTGCTTAGCACCTGCGATACAAGTTCTTACGATATTTAGTGCAGGGCTGAGTATGTGTGTGTCGTGATGTGGTTATTTATTCTTTATTTATTTATTTGTCTAAGCCCCCTAATATAACAAAGTTAAAGAAATGTCTTCAACCATTGTCTACAGGTGCGGGTAATATGCATCACATATGTAGATATCCTACACCCACCTCGTCAGTGCGAAGAGACCCTAGTAGCAGGAGTGTGCGGCCTTTGTCACTCATTGTTTACGCCGAATAATCTACAAATTAATCAAAACCTTGCTGATTATTCGACGGTGTTCTTGCCCACCATGTTGATGCCACCACCAGGGAATGCGGCGCCGAACCGCACCGCATTACTCTGGCGCACTGGCGGCCACACGAGCAGTGCGGAGTCGCTATGTTCTTACGGCGCCGCTGCGGCACCGCAGCAGGGTTAGCTTGGCTTGCCCAGTTGACGACAGTTTAGTTTACAATTTACAATGGATCGGAAGAGACGTGTGTTGCTGCTATTATTGCTTCGCCACCGGATAAATAGACGTAGAAGAACACGAAGATACTGGATCAGTCCATTTATTACCTTAAGGAATAGTGACGGCCTTTTCTTTTTTAAGGAATATCGAGAGTTGCTCTTAGACGAACATAAGTTTTACATTTTTTTCGAATGAGTGTGCCTATTTTCGAAAGTTTATTGGAAGCCTTAGAGCCACACATACGAAAACAGTACACTAATATGAGGAATCCAGTGGAGCCAATAGAAATGCTGGGAATCACTTTGAGGTAAGTAATAAAAACTTTTATTATTTGCACTTCTTTATTATTAATTTATAATATCAACGTCAGGAGAATATTTTTACTTATAAATTTGTAAAATCAAACTCCGCCTGATCGCTTTCTTGAGACGCTTGACTTGGAGATTGAATACAGTAGGAGTTTGATTGTACTGCACCAAACAAACTTGTACTTGGATAATTTCGGGTTTGATACCCATGCGATGATGGCTGATAGGACAAAGATTGTCCATAACGCATATCCGTGATTATTTGCAATACTTTACTCTGAAACGTGAGAGTCTGAAGATCGGTAAAATCTTCTATAGATGGCAAAATGCCTTTAAAAAATTCATGTGGCGATTCTCGGGCTCCTTCAGAGCTTGTAATGTTTTTTTTTCAAAATCATCCATTCGCTCTGCTTTTCTCTTCCGGTTTATTGGAACATAGCAGGACGGTTCAGGAATTATATCATCATTTGTAGCACTCGTGTTAGTTTCTTCGGGTACGTCTAAACTACCGTCCGTGGCGTTCTGTGCTACTTTGGTTAGAAATAAAAGTTGATTATAGTAATGATATTTTGAAAGGTTATTAGATGCTGATCCGGATTTGGAAGCATCTTTTTTAATATTAATAAAAGGAGTCTTTAACATTTCTTCACTTTTTCACTACAGAGTTACCTGAAAATAGAAATGCAATCATTTGGGTAAAGCTGTTTTTGTTGCCAAGAAATTAGTTTTCTTTTATGGTATTATTTATGTTACAGGTACCTAGGAAGCGGAAAGTCGACAAAATATTTAGAATTCAAATTCAAACGGAGAAATCTACAATTGCTTGTATGATATTGAGAGTACGTAAAGCTATATGGAAAAATCTTCTTCGAGACAACATTCCTGAACTGACAACAGACCGTTTGCAAAGAATTGCATCTGATTTTGACGTCAAAGCAAATTTTCCTCATTATGTAGGCGCAATCGACGGAAAACATATACGCCTCTGTAATCCTGCTAATATTGGCTCGCTTTTTTATTATAAATCTTTTTTTCTGTGGTGTTGCTAGCTGTAGTAGACTCGAACTACAAATTTACTTTTAGTGATATTGGTGCAAACGGCAAAGAGTGCGATTCAACTGTTTTCCAAAATTCAAAACTATAGACCAATACCATGTGTGTTAGTTGGAAGCTTTTGGATTGAGCAATATGTTATGCGTCCATATGGTGGTAAAAATCTCAATGTACAACAAAAGATATTCAATTATCCTCTTAGCAGGGCAAGGAGATATGTTGAATGCGCTTTTGGAATCCTAGCAAACAAATGGCGCATTTTTCACAGACCGATAAACGTGTCATATAATTTTGTGTTCTTCACAATTTTGTGGCCGATCGAGACGGTTTTCGTTCAAGTGATGAATTCGTGATAAATTGTGATGAATTTCATTCACTCCAACCTCAAAATGAAGAATTGACAGCAGCAAATGTAATAAGGAATGAATTAACAATTTAATGTTATAAGGAATGAATTTTTAGCAGCAAAGGATCTTTGAATTGGCAATTAAAAAAAATTTAGTCATCTTACCAACATGAAGAAAAATAGGGACTCACCAATTTTGTTCTTTTCTTTAGGACTGTATGTATCGTATTCAGTAAATAAAAATTTTGTTACTTCTTCCCATGCCTTTGTTTTTAAAATCCTCATGAGACTTGTCCCACAGTATTTCCCGTTCTTGAATTAACGAAATGAGGTAGTCCACGTCTATAGATTCCCCACTGGTGCTCATTTTTTTTAGAATAGTTATACACGTACGTAATTACATAGAATAGAATCAACGAGCGTGCACTTTTCCCTATGCCGCACAAACTACTGAGCGGTGCTGCTGCGAGTGCTGCGGCACCGCTACGGCTTGCACCCCTCCCCGCCTCGTCTGCCTCGTTCCCAAGACCGGTGTGCCTGCGGAGCGGTGTGGTGCGGCGCCGGAGCGGTGCCGGGCGCACCGTGTGGCATACCATACATTTTTATATGTAGAAAGCCGTTGCGGCACCGCTCAGACGCCGCGCCGGAGCCGCACCGCACCGTGTGGCTCGGCACAAACGCTGGGCTGGGCGCCCGTATCTCAGACATAATACAATTCACGTACGTAAGGCGTCGTCCTGATTCATTACAATCATACGAGTAAACGATGCGATTTCGTCACATTACTAGATTAAACGTGCAGATTTCTTTAAAATGTAATGCAATCAGGACGCGCGATGTCATCGTGCGAGTTATGCTATGGTAGTAATGCAATTGCACGATAACTTTACAGGTTATATTTACAAATTCGTTGAAAAAACTACTTTACACATCATTTTAGTATCAAGATTACAATTTTACAAATTTATACAATGATTCTACAGGCAGTCACGGTTTGTGTTAAAACTATGAAAAAACTTACACTTTTATGTAAGGCCAAGAACTCTCGACGCTATTTAAATTCGCAGCCAGATGGTCTTAGCTACTAAAAAATATACTCACAGAGAATATACTTTATTTTCATTGATCCATAATGTATTTGAATCTTGCAATAATATTAAAATTTTAAACCTAGCCAAATGCTATGAATTCACGATCCAGTTTTAAACGCTGCCGCTACGGCTACAGGCCCGAAAACGCTGCAGGACCAGGCTGTGCCTGAAAACCGATACGTGAATTCTGAAAAAATATACATAAAATTTTACGTGAGCTTCATGCCCGTGAGCGCTGCGACAGCGGACCGTAAGCTCTGTGTGCGGTCACTTATGATGTTATGCCAAATATATTATATTATGCCTTGCTACGGTTTATATTATTACATATTATAGGTAAGTGTATGATGGGAATATTAAGTGTGGACGTTGTGGCAGATGACCACAGCCAGCATATAATCTACAGTCATTTTATTGTAAACTTTTATTAAGCAGCATGTACGAGTAATTTCATTGTAATAATTAATATTTGTAAGCTTTATCGAGCTGCGCTTTTAGATAACTTTACAAATGTGTCTTATTTCTACAATTTTGTAGAATTGTAACGTTTATTGGCGGACCCTGGTTCGATATTTTAACGTTTATATTTAGACGAAATTATAATTGAAATTAGGCTTTGATTTGCCTTCATAAATTTTATTAATGTCTATTATTAATGCACAAAAAATCTTATACATTTTTATATATGCCTTCATAAATTACTGAATCAGTCATTAAATAATAACTGAAAATAAGGATATTCCAGAGGGTGAAATTGGAGTATCAGTTTTTGAGGCTTGGTTTATATGCACCCGTGTGACAGTCGGTTTGCCGCTAATTCCTGCAACCTCGGCCGTACGCTTCTTTGTCGTGGTACGGTTAATAAATTTTCGTATCGGAATATAGTTTTTAAGGTGGATATTCCGTATTTGTGATCATAAATACAATAGGATGTGGCTCTGTATTTGCAAAATTTAGGGTAGCTTTTCTGGTATTAATAGAGTGTTGATGTGACAATGTAAATGTTAATAATGAATGTTTAATATACGAGATGTTTCCAATTGTGACTTTTTTTTATATACCGTTAACTCCAAATAAAAATTATATTTTTCAGTCGAGATTAGCTCTATACCTTTTTTTTGTTACCTTCTACTTCTACTTAATGTTTTCAAAGTCAAAATCAAAATGTTATTATTCGAATATACTTTAAAAAAGCATTTTCAAATCGTCATATTTTTTACTACCACCGTATTAAAATCCCTTTAAGGCCCCGGAATTCTTGTGCAAAATTTAAAAATGGAATTTGAGTACCTCCTTACGGGACAGCACAGCACACACACATGGCCATGTTTACAGCACACACACACATTGACATAGGGTGACATCATCACTTGCTGTGACGCCTTTGTACTTTGTTATTAAATTATTTTACTCGCTCGGATGTCTATTTAAAAACTAGCGTACATTTAATAGCATATTAGGTACTGACTTCAAATGCAACCACGAAAAAATTATCAGTCTCAGTATTTGCGGGACTTGACATTTTGAATCCCGCGTGATCCGCGATCAGATATTTACCGCACACTCATTAATTGCAAATCACTTGAGCAACTTCAACATTTCAAGTGACTTAATAATATTTATACTACGTGAACTGTCAGCTTGTTTGCCAACAACATTATATACAAATAAATAGAACCTACTTATCTATTCATTTCGACATATGCATAATTATCACTACTTTGCTATAATAGGAAGAACACAATATGTACTTCAAAAAGGATACAAAGTTGACATTAGCAAACATAAACGTTCACAACAAATATAATGAAAAGCAATCAATTCCAGATGTCAGGCTAGACATCAAAGCAAACGGAATTTCGTCACTCAAATGTTTGAATGTTAATTATGCCTATTAATTTATTACTAGGAGTATCAGCGACCGTCACTAGCCATGCACAGTGCTTGGGGGTCGTATTGCATTCTCTAATCATAGTCGACAGGGATGTGGGGAAACATCTGTCAACAAAAGTGAATAATCGAATAATAAATAATCATGCATGACATGTTGGTATTATTTTTGTTACCGAGTTTTGGTTATGGAGTTTTATTTTAAAATAAAACTAGGAATCATAAATATTGTTTGACTTACACAAGTGATAGCAAGTTAATTACATAAAGAGGAACATGAACAGTGCCGAATGGGAAAGTATCAGACACGGCGATAAAACAAAGTATAACTATATGACATCCTTCAACAAAAGTACATTAGTTATCTCAGATTATCCCTTCAGCCCGACACAGGTTCGGTAAAGCAGGCTCATGATTTTTACAAAATGTCTTTCTCTATTGCCAATAAATCATGTTATTCCTATAAGATCGTACGGAACCCATCATGAGCGAGTCCAACACTAAAAGAGAACATTTTAATAATATATATATTTTTTATAAATCTGATAATATTTTTTGTTCAGATTTTAAAGTAGTAACTTTGTGTTATACATCACCTGGCCTACAGCTGCATGTAAACATGTTTTCCTCAGCAGTCTAGGCACTCCTCTAACACTAGACTCTAGATATCAAACGTCACAAGGTAAGTTCGATTGATTCGTAATTATAATATATACACTAAAATGTCTGACAGGGTTTGCCCGCTCATATAAACTACAGTTTTTGTCTCCGACTCGTTTTTAGCTTAAATACTGTAAAATTTATAATTATAGTATACATTTATGTGATTTAAAGTAATTTATGTCAGCAAATAACAATTCCGAAAATGGCCGCGCTCGCTTTGACAATCTCAAAAATCAATTAAATTTGTAATTACACCACTGCGTGATATTGATTGAGTGATTCAAAAGTGCGACACAATAGGTTTGTATAGAATGTGACGAGGGGTGGCAGATCAATAGGAGCTGCAGGCAAATTATATTACGTGTAATATATACTGCATGCCATTTATTTCGTAATTAATTAATTCGTATTATTATTAATCGATCTGAGGCTAAGCTCGACCAACACATAACAAGTTAATGGATATCAATTTAGTTAGATTCTACTGAATATAATTATCTGAACATTCGCATTTTACGTCCACGATAGTGTCAATTTTATTAGGGATGACCCACCGTTAGGGATAAACATTTTATCCTTTATTTTTACGAGAAATAATGGCATATTTACGACGCGATTATAAGATAGATAGATCAATACGGCCCTGTACAGAATTAAATTTAGATGAAGATGTTACATATTTAAAATGCATGGACATAGCGGTTGCGGCGGTACCGGCCTGGGGGCAGATTTTGCAGGAGATTAAGGGTTGGATGATATTGAAAAACTGTATGTAAGATGTTTAACATTAAATTATTCATTGTAATCAAACTAGAAGGGTATACGTCCGTTGATATTTAAAAAGAGAGAAAGAGGGGAAAAGGTTTTTCAAATTACAACATAAATTGTTGCCAGAGCTAATAATGTATATATGTACCTTTATTTGTAAATCAACTTTTACTATTTTATGTCTTCATAAACAATAGTTGTTTACTAGTTGGAATTTGTTTTTTTTCCAAATTCTCTATTGTGGGGGCCCCCCGTTTGTGGAGCCCCGGGCATTCGCCCCGGTTGCCCTCCCCTAAATCCGCCCCTGTTCATAATGCATGGAACGTTTTGACGCTTGTTCGTTCACACTCAGGTATTGACACATCACACAAAGTGTCATCAAAAATCCGCTGCATCCATGCGCCTAATCGTTTTAAAAGTGAATTTGCATGTGCACATGGTGGCTATGTCAATGGTACTTAAGGCCGGCAGTGACAGAGAATAAATCGATTCCATTTATAGGCTTCCCCTCTGTTCCTAGTGTTTGTGGTATTCACACGAACTCGTTTCAAGCGTTACTTTAATTATATTTACCACATTTGTATGTTTCAATATGTTACAATTGAAATACCAACTTGTATGATAATAAGTGTAGTGTAGGCACATAGTGTTATTGAGTATATGTACGTATAACATAATTATTAGTAAAACGGACGCTTACTGTTGTAGCGATGGTTTCATTATGAGCGAACGCGGTAGCTCAGTTTGCTATGTGCCTTAGTAAACCGACGCTATGGGTCGAGGGTTCGACTCTCGGGTTGTCGTACATTGTAGCTGCCGTGATCCTCGTTGTGCCCAGACAGCGGCGACAGTTCGCGACATGTCACAGTGTGGCTCAACAGGCGGAATGCGGTGTTTAACACCTCTGCCTCTCGAGGTATTAATGACGGCGTGAGTTTATGAGTTTGTGTCATATCATATTAAAATGTTACATACAATTTTAAAGGGAATGGATGTTTTATAACACAAATTAGATGCATAAATGCATTTGTTAACAATTTCATTATGTATATATTCTGTTAGTAATAACATCTGTACAACATGCTGTCACCGCTGAAACCTTCATATAGCATATACACTGGTTTTTGAGGTAGAAGTTAACATTATAGGACTCAATTGTTAGTTGTGTCCGTTTCGGCCTTTTCAGACGAGGAAACTCTTGAACCTAGCTGAAAATGTTTAACTATATCAACTTGTTGCCTGTTAGGGAAATTGATTGGATTGCAGACTGCCTGCCTAGGGGACGAATATTGGCTAAGTGGCACTCGATACCCTCAGCCGCGGAAACTGTATCCAACATGTGAGGGATACAGTTTCAACAGACAAACAGTGTAGTTTAATTCCAGGGTTTAAACCGAAACTGAAGTCAATATTTTTACCCCTACCATGGCGAAGGTTATGATTTTGGCACCGTATCCATCACTCCCATTAACTCAGCCCTACAGTAAGATAAAAGAATCTTGTGTCGCAGGTGTTAAGCAACAATAAGGTATAAACTATATAGATAAGAATACGACATCCAAGACCCATGGCGAAACAATGCGTCTTTCACATAACACAGATTCCACCCACGTCAGGATTCGCACCCGGAACCTCTAGCGTAAAAAAGCGTAAAATCATTAAATGTCACTGACATTAATTTTTAGGAATCGGATCAGTAGTTTGGGCGCTCCGAACGAACATCGATAAATATAATGACGGCCGCCGCGAAGTTGCGTGTCTATCGGTATTTTATAGGATACATTTCGAAGAGTGTGCGCAGGAATTGCACAATTTAATTCCACCGGCACCCTTTTATAATCGGAATACAAGACGTAGGCTGAAGTTGCATCCTTTTGTGGTAGATATTCCGACCGTGCGGACTAAACGCTTCGATAGGTCCTTCATATTGCGTACTGCAAGGGTGTGGAATTCTTTGATTACCGATGTGTTCCCTGACCAATATAACTTGGGCCTCTTTAAGGCAAGAGTGAATAGGTTTCTCCAAGGCAGCATGATCCACCTTAGACCTCGCCGCCGCCGCCGGGTTCGAATCCCCACTTGGGCGGAACTTTGTTTTATTTGCAAGACGCAATGTTTCGCTTACCGGTCTTGGATGTTGCATTCTTATCTATGTAATTTATACCATATCTTTGCTTAGTGTGTTGCGTCGTACGTGTGTAACGCTCGTAAGCGTCCGAGGTTGTCAACTTGGACGTTTTTTCTTACAATTTTTTTAAGGCATTTATTTTTAAACATCTAGAGTGAAATTGGTAAAATAAAATCGCCTAATTTTGCCATTTTATGTCTCTCTCTGTGATTTATTCTGACTCAGCGTTTACTACATCCATGCATCGGGGGGTGGTTACCACACCTAGATACCGGAGGCGCGGACCGGTTACTTTTACCCGCAGCACCGGAGCAGTGACTTTTTTAAGTTTTTTTTTTTTTGATTTAATAATATAAATGTAAAATTATTGAAAGTTGTTTGATGATTTGATTTGAAAACCCTATCAAGTAGCGTACAGTTTATCAAAGTTGTCTGATGGACTGAAAGCTACTTTATAGGGCTTTCAAATATTATACGAAATACCATTTACGAAAAAAAAAATTGCTACTTGACGGCCTCTATGGTGCGGCGGCATAACCACTGGCTCTACGCAAGAGGTCCCGGGTATGAATCCCGGCGAGGGCGGAACTTTGTGGTATTTAAGAGAAATAGTATTCTTATATATGTAGTTTATAACATATCGTTGTTTAGCACTTGAGACCGACCGATTAATTAGTATGCGGAACCCATCCGACGCCCACAACACTGACTACGAGTATACTGACTACAATCATGACTGAGGATAGTGAATTAGACAGTGACAACCTGATGTCGCACCCGGACACTCTTGACGCGACATATATTATACATATATATTTTTTATCGCAACGACTGCGGCGTGTCAACATATTAATACATACTGTAATCTCACTGGTATTCCTTGTCTAATATGATACATACACCCATGTATCCAACCAGTTACATATATACACCATACAGTTTAATAAAATCTCATTCAAAGGAATGAATATCGCTAGTTTGATTTGATTTCTTTCATTTCTTATGTTTAATAAAGACATAGGAATGTGCTTTTCTTTGTATTTATTTTAAAAAACGTGATTAGTTTACAAAATATAAATTGTTATGATTTATTGTGCAATTAAAAACAAAAAACCCTACTGCTTGAAAAGGTAAAACAAGAACTACAATGCAATATTTATATTAAAATATAAAAATATGATGTATTCGGAGACAAACGTATCGTTTGGTACGTAGTCGTAGTTACTCGTATTTATCTATCCTTTGTTTGTTTGTCCCTCATATTGCATTATAGTTGTTGTTTAAAAAAAAAAAATCCTAAAAATCCCCATCGCCATAAAAATCGCCGCAGTTACATACATATATAGCACCCGACGGCTGCCGTTTCGTGTTCGCTCGGAGCCCGTCGGTCCGCAGAGCAGTCCAGATAGTCGGTGTGCGAGGGGGAAAGCATTCGAGGCCGCGCGCCTTACTTGCTAAGTTGATATTCAGATTATGTATTGTTACACCTTTAGATAAATGCCCTTATAATATTATTTCCCTCACAATTATTCTTGTACTTAACTCAATTTTAGGAAATCACTACAGTATTAATATCAGGATACTTAGTTATTACTATCCTGTATTCGGATAAAGGACAGTACAGTAAAATTCAAGCCCGATAGATCGGATATCCGTTTCATCTCTTATTCATATACTCAAGTACATGATTATGATTAGGAAGGAATATTTTGAAAAGCCAGCATCCCGCCGCCGCAGAATTAAAACAGGGAGAGCGGGGCGCGCGGGAGGCACTTTTTGATTTACAGACAACTTGTCTGAATGCACTTGTGGCCGTGTTGCCAGTTAACGCGCAATGAAGCTGTTATTAAGTAGAAATAGTTAACAATTACCAGTTGTTACCGGCGTGTTTTTAAAGTACAGTTTAATCGTTCGAACAGTTTTCGTATAAGACTATGCTATTTTTCGGGATATATTTAAATTTTCCGTTAATTTTCATGTTTTCAGTTGATACATTTCGTTAATGCAATCTCTGTACAATTCCATCATAATTTTCATTTTGACGCTCCATTCTAGAGTACGCTAAGTATGATGAAATAGCATATTCTATTGTGTATTTCTAATAAGAAAAAAACGTGTAGACTACGCAATTTCAACTTAATCTAAAACAAAATAACAAAATAAATACAAAAAGCTACGTTACATTCAGTAACAAAAGAATATAATAACGGTAAATTAAAAAATCCATCAATTTTTTAAAGTTATCATACGATTACAGAAATTCCCTCAATTGTAAAATTGGCTTTTTTAATTTAGCGCAGTCTAAATTGTTGGTGTCGATTTATTTAAAGTCACTAGCTAATTGGAAGGCAAGCTATTCTCATACACGCACATGAAAACAAACTCATCCTATGAGATTAAATACCTGAGTATTTTATGATAGACTTGCTTGCCTATTCTTATTTCTTAAACTCGGCCATGATAAGCTGCAGCGAGCCTAACAAAATGCCTTACATCTTCAAAAGTAACAAAAAGTTAAATGGGCAAACATAAACATTAGTTTTTTAAACATTACATTACATTACATAAATAATTAACAACATTTTCATGACCCATTAAACTTACCCGCGCGGGAAATTAAATTTTATCTGTACTACAATGCACTTAGTCATAAATAAATTCCATCCTGTGCAGCCCGTTAAAACAATGTTAAATAGTTTCCCTGAAAAGATGCGCCCCCGTTTAATAATGTTACCGTGATATTGAATTTTTAACCTCGTTAGTAACAGTGAGCGAGCGCGTCGGCAACTGCGAGGGTCGATGCGACTACGACGACTGTGTTTATTATACTCGTAAATACATGCTTCAACGGTGATGAAATAACAACCAATATATCCAATTACATGGAATAATAGCATACTTTAAATGATTTAGTCATTTTATATTATAAAATATTCTAATATTCCGCGTGGGATAACTTTAATTTCAAGGACACGATACTGTAAACATGACATTACATCTTAGTACGGTTTTATGATAAAACTATACTTTTTTTATTTTATGAATTCAATAGGTAACGTATAGTTCTGACAGCCCCTGTGCCGCAGCGATGTAACAGCTGACTGCTACGCGAAAGATTCCGGTTTTGTTTCCAAGCGGGGATTGAACTTTGTGTTATTTGCAAGAAGCATTGTTTTGCTTACCGGTCTTATGTAGTATTCTTATCTATGTAGTATATACCATATCATTGCTTAGTGCCTGCGATACAAGATTATATCATAGTGCAGGGCTGAGTCAATGTGGTTATTATAATTCGACATTAAAAGTGTACTTTACAATGATAGATAATATTTCTAGTTGTTTTAGGTCGTCCTTTATAATCCCTGTGCACCGTAAAGTGCAAAGCTTATTTTATGTCGCTCAGCGCGTCTATCGCGAGTTTGTATATTTTTTCTTCAAGTCAGATGAGATAGATTATTACTGTGATTATCCATTAGCAATCTTAATTACTCATCCATCCGTAAGAAGCGCTGTACAATACCTTGAGCTTGAGTAACCCTTTAGCTTAAAAATTATTTAGGCTTCTTAAAATATTTTTATTAAATATAAAATCTCGCGATTTAAGGATTGCATAACCAATCGGATGCATTTTTAATTGCCATTAAATTTTAACTCCCATTCAAGAATGTGTTTGGAGTATAATAATATCAATATTTTATTAAATCAAGTAGGTACTGTTTATTGATTCTTAAGGAAAAGTTACTGAATACATTTTTTGTAGCTATTCATAGAAAACATGTAGATTTTATCACATCTTAGTGTTAACTCACTTTACTTAAATTCGTTGGTCCCGGAATCACGAGATTATCAAACATCTAAACTATGCAACAGTATAGTATTATTATAAATAGATGCGCATTTGAATAGCCGATCTTAATTTATCATGTTTGTGGGCACGCACGTACGGTTCTACATTGACCATCTTCAAATAGTGCTTATACCTAAATGCACTACAGTGAAAATATAACTAATCTTTGACAAATAAAAAATTAAAAACTAAACCTACCTCAAAAAGTAATGAAATTTTACAGACACACCGCCCGTTAGTATTCCAAAATGTCGTATGTACTCACTGCCTGCATTTGTTAACTAAACAATCACAACGTCATGGTTGACATTTGAATATTTGCTCCTGGTAACTTTGGGCATACACGACGACTGCATGTACTGTATAGTACACACTCGGGGACCGTTTTTGTGTGACAACGGATTTACGTGAGGTTGCATCTATAGGGTTTTAATTTTGTTGTTGCCAACGAATCTAAATTTCAAATAGACATGGGACGTAATTCATAAGTATGAGTAATATAATAGTAGTATAAAAGTAGAGTTGGATCGGGGAATGTTGTAAATTTTGTAGTCGGAAATCGCTCCTGATGCGCTTTGTTGTCTAACTGCATATATCTTTTATAATAAATATGTAGACTGCCTGTGTTAAACCTTGGCTGGCAAATACAACAAAATATTAGAAATCCAACATGATTTATCACAATAACGTGATGTTGAAATTGTTTGTCATTAAATACAAGTATACAATCAGTCCTACAAGTTTAAAGTGTTACAATATAAAATGGTTTGATTTTAAATACGAGTATGTTTAATGGTAGGTGTTTAATTTGATTTGGGAGTTTGTTAAATATTTAACCAGTCATCACTGGGCAGTTATGACTTAACAATTAATTTATTAGGGTATCTAGTTTTTAATTTACAATCATCTCCTGACTATGAAAACAATCTCACGCTAGGTGTATATATGTATACAAAATCTAGTCATTAATTTAAATATCTAAAGCAATGGTAGACCATGTTACCATTACACCGACATTACATATAGCCTGAATATTCTGTGTCTGTCCTATAATTGCTCGAGATCGATTGCTTTGACAGCTGTTTCCCCACTGCGCTATACCTTACCCTGTACCGAGGTACCGTGTCCATGATGTGCTGTGAGCAACATGTTTATTAACAGGCGTGGATAGTCAACAAATTTGAATACGAGAAACTTTTTTTTTTGTGCATCCATTGTCAACGTGACTGTTCTATGCAAATTGACTATCGATTACAATGGAGAACATCAGCAGGTTTTCAAAATCAATAGGAACTTTGTAAATTCAGAGCTTGCATGTAAACAAATGCGATAGTTTTTGTTTTATTAAAATAGACCAAGTATGTAGCTTTGATTTTATACGCGTTTATGATTGTTAAAACAGACGCGTGTCACAGGTCCTGCCGCCGTGACGTCGTAGCCCTCGGGGAGGGAAGGATCCACCCACGTACCATTGATATTATCAGCGCCCTTAGCTGTATGCACTTTATGACGTAAGGGCAAATCGACGCTTTGTCTATGATGTCTTAATTTAAGGACGTTACATTTTATATTTCCACCGTTCTAACTTTCTAATTCACCGTAAATCCTAATTCCTTATCCTATTCTAATTAATCGTACTATTTAAATGTATTAAATTAAGAAATACAAAACTAAATATGTGTGTAAATATTAATACATTTAGTCAAAAGCAAAATACACGACTGACATAGTCCGTGCAGTGTGTCAGTATGTCGTGCGTATGTATTGCAGTGTAATTGTAGTGTGCAGTGTGTCAGTATGTCGTGCGTATGTATTGCAGTGTAATTGTAGTGTGCAGTGTGTCAGTATGTCGTGCGTATGTATTGCAATGTAATTGTAGTGTGCAGTGTGTCAGTATGTCGTGCGTATGTATTGCAGTGTAATTGTAGTGTGCAGTGTGTCAGTATGTCGTGCGTATGTATTGCAGTGTAATTGTAGTGTGCATTTGGTGAAAGTTTATTGTATGAGTTTATTTGACTTTATCGTATGTTTATGTTTTTAGCAACTAAATAATCAATTATTTGTATTTCAGTACTTTAGTAGGTTTATAGTTGATGATTTGGTATTTATTATTTACAGATCGTTAGTAAGGAACTATTACATTTTTTGGTTCGTATTGTAATTACATTTTACATTGACTAGTCATTGTCTGCTCTGGTGAGACCATTTGTAGGTCATTAGCATGGTGGCATCGACAAATGTTAATATTTATAAATGTAGGCACTGTAAACAACCCTTGTGTAATGGATTGGTAATCAATAATTACATAAATTTATAACTTCAGAAACGTATCGGCCATCACATCTCTAAATGGAAAATTTATTGAGGTGTATTGTAAATGTTCGTCTCTGCACATTATTAAAATTTGATGAAACAGCTAAATTATATTTGTGAATACAGCCAACAATGTCAAAAATAATTATTATAGCCATTCAAGCAATGCAAAGAAAACATAGGATCAGGAACAAATATAATTATATTTAATATTAAGAAATGTATGTATACATTCTAATTTAAAAATTCCACAAATTTTTTTTTAGGACAATAATAACAATGTTAGTGTTTTTTAACCCCCTTTTCTAACAGCTCCAAGTTGAGTACCAGACCCATGCGAAACAAACAGATTGAATGTTGCTGCATAGTCTGTGCAACGAGAGAGATTAATGAGAGACGAAGAATGGAGGGTTGACTTTGAAATGGCTAATGCTGCTAGCTTATTAAGAAGAACTTTTTGTTATTAAAACTTTAATAAATCAAAACAGTTCTATTCTAACAGGCTATGGGTGTTTTTGAATAAACAATTTTTTTTTGTAATACCTTCTTTGATCACCTGTTTTATTTACCTTTATCATAATCTTCTGCATTCCAACAAAAATGACTTAAATGCAGCGTGGTTCGTACATTATATCATAACATAGGGTACTTTTTTTAAGTTTATTTTTTATCTGCTGTTTGAGGAGTGTTTTATTATACTTTGACAAAAGGTGTCGAAAGATTAACCAGTGAATTGTCGACATCTCATATGTCGGCCGTGCACATCGGTGAATGCGTCTGCAGAAGGATCGGCCAACATATATGCGGATAAATTGACGATCGATACACTCGTTAGCGCTGTAACCCTTTGATACGTGTGCCAAAACCGATAACAAGCGGATAAGTGGCAGACGCATCGGCCGATGTAAAATACTTAGCACTGGCAAGCAAAAGCCCGCGTCTACCCTTCGGCGGATGCGTCCGCAAACACCACCTGTGTGTACCACGCGTCCGCCGATGAGTTGAGTAGGGTTTGGAGCTTTCAATACAGACTGCTCCGATATTATACAAACAAAACTGTTTCATTCTACAATTTTTCGGTAACTAGACGTAGCATAAAACGATAGTGCACCAATATCTAAAAACAAGGGTCCAAATATTTTCATTTAATACTATTTAAATCTGAATTTAATTGAATAAAGTTATTAGCGACCCGCCCCTGCTTCGCGCGTGTAATTAGCATACAGGGTGAAGTACTCAGTATAGCGAAGCTGAAGACTTGTTGCAACTAAAATAAAATAAAGTTTATCAATCAAGCAACACGATGCTACCTTTGCGTTTCCAACGTAAAAAAACGAAACGAAATGTATTAACTTTAATAACCTCTGATAACTCAAAAAAAATCAAGGCAGTTGATTTTAATAACCAAAATAGTAACGCTAGATGCGTTACTTTTCGTTTACCTTCAACATAAAACGAAAAACGCCACAATCTGTGTATCTATTATTAGCAGCTACGTAGCTATGCGTGTGCGATTGCTTCGGCGTAACCGCAGGCTTCGACTCCTGGAAGTGTTTAGTATGTTTTATATATGGAACGTTTTGAGATTTGTTGAAATTATGAGAGTTATTAGAATGAACGTTTACCATTCCTAACAAGTCGGCCCTGTTTTTTAGGAAAGTCAATCAGTCGTTTAATATTAATTTAGATTTTGATGTTTGACCTTGTAAACTAGAAATGAGAACTCCCTTGTGATTCGCGTTCAGTTAGAGAATCCCAATTAAATATTTGATTAGGGTATCCCATGTATCGGTGGGTTTGCCTAGTGTTTTTAATGCTCGCAAGTTAAGCAAAATAGTACCTATCAACTTTCTTATAAGCAAAGAGACTGTTTATTTATATTCGGTAAAGAAAACAAAGACTTGACATGGTTGTGCACTAACAGCCGATCATTTTGAAACCGCTGTAATAATAAGTCCCAAGCATGGGTATAATTTTCATGCGTGAACTCTAAAGCGCTTATGACTTGAAGTGCGGCACCGCTCAAAGATGACCGTAAGTAATGAAATTTCTGAATCCCATCTAGATCATTCCTATCGTGAATCACGAATGAATACAGAATGAATTTTTAAATTCTAGCCTGTCATCATAAGAGCCGTTAAAAGTGGGAAGCTTGAGATCAGGTAATTTCTCCTTAGACATTGTAATTCCATCGTTTAAACTTCGGCTATCAGTATTTTTCTCCGTCTGAGAATGATCTTGGCTATTTGATTTTGCAACAGAAATACATCTAAAATATTTTTCTGCGAAATCATCAATATACTCCATCTGAGTTGAGAGATCACTTTCATCAGAGACATATTCAATTTTGCTTTGTACTTTATTAAATTCATCAAATATTGACTCTAATTGAGATATTCTTAAATTCAGTTTGACTAACAGACTTTTTCCTAACGAGATATCTTCAATTTTACTAACGTATTTGTCAAAATATGTTAATCGACTTTGCCTTTGAGATCGCTTATATCGGATATATCACCATATTCACTCATCTTCGGAGGAAATTAGAAAGCAAAAGAGTACTGACACGTTTAAAGATCACCTTGAAGACCGTTGAAAAGCTCAGGATATTTATAGATAATAATTTTAATTTTTGCATAAATCGTGTACAAATTTTTTCTCTTGCCGCCATTCGTCTGAAAGTTTTTTAAATTTTAAATATACATTTTGTTTATGTTAACTCATCTGAGTTATGATGTATAGATTATACAGCCACAGCCATACAGCCGCAGGCGCGATGTCGTCCTTGTTGTTGCGCACGTTGCCTGTAGATGGCGCTAACAGTCGTTTTTATTTTCATTCCTAAACCAGTGCTGCGGCCCGGAGGCAATAGCAGCTTTACCGTAAATACCGTGACTTTACGAGTACTGTATCGTAGCTATCGTTCCTTATAGATACGAACTATAAATTACATCGTTTTATTAAGACAACACAAGACTGAAAGCATAGACAGGACCGCTATGCCTGTGCGCCTCATCATCGATCCTGACCTAGTACAGACCCGGTCGGGAGCCAGACTATAGAAGCATCGAGACTGTCGTAAACATATAGACGGACAAACGAGTTGGGGGACTTTATATATAGCGAAATAACTCTTTCAATAATAGATAATCTCTTCATGAATCTTCGATTTGAACTCTCGAACTCAAATCCCGTGAAATTCACATCGTTAATTCCCATTATTTGTAATAGGTTTATAGGCCTTGTAATACCGCGTTGTTGTATTTTGTTACTCTTTTATTTTATGTTTGGGGACTATCTTAGGTGGCTAATGTAGAATTACAGAAATGGCAATTGTCTTTAAAAATTCTGATAAACATAATAATCATAATCAGACAATAATCATAACAATGCGTACGCAGTAAACATAGACACGAAACGCTGCGCCGCGTGTTGTACCGTTGCAGAGCGAGGCGTCGCGCTGTCATCGACTTCACGATCGCGGCGTCGCGCTGCGCAGCGCATACCCACTGGCCTCTTTAAGCATCATCGCATCGCGCCTTAGTGTGAACTGACCCAAAGAGCCATAATATTTTTTTCAATATTATAAACTTGTTGATAGTAAATCGTTAGTTACAATATTATTTGTGTATAAAATAAATACATACTTAAAACAGAGCTTAAGTTTAATATACATAAATACATATCATACCAAACCAGCGCTGACCCCGCGGCTATCTACGTTACAATTTAGTTACGGTCAGGAAACAGACTAACCACAGCCAGATTATTCTATTCTCCTCGCCAAATTGATATTGTCACGCCTGCATACGATTATCACCATGAAATACATACGATTATCACCATGAAATAGCAACAGTCACGATGCCTTAGACCATAATTCCGCAAGCGTTAACGCTAACAGAAATTAAAAATATATTGAAATGAGATTTCCTCGCGCTCAAGTTACGTCGTTGTTTTGTCATTTCCTGACATTTTTAATTTCTATTGTTGTTAACGCTTTTGGAATAATGACATTTGCTTTATTTCTTTCTTCATTTCGTTTTACATTCATACCGGATAAATAATTCCGTTAAAGCAAAGTCACAGTTAATATAAAATGGCATGAAAGTTGAATAAGAGATAAAAGTGTTGTATTTTGCGTATGTACTAAATGATTTATCTTTAAAGGTACCATCCAACATACATTGTAGAACGGGTGGCAACCCTAGGCGGCGGCGACGTCATGTCAAATTACTTAATTAACACGCGTTCCCGATGCAAACTGAGTTGAAGGTGAGCTTGTTGTTGTTGGCGGCAGTCACTGCGCTTAATTGGTTAAGCTATTTATCCACATAGTAGAGTATGCAGAAGTAATGAAACGGATCTTCGGGGACATTCGGGGCTTGTCACACCTACTTTTTTGTTGCATGCCTTTGTATTATGGCTAGTAATTAATTTTGCGAGAAACTATTTGGAGTTTTTGAGCATTTTCGAGATTGTTCAATCTTCCGTATAACAGTCAAATTTATATTGTAAATCTTAGTTGCTTTTTAACCATTCGTTAATCAAACACTCTAATGTCGTATGTTGGAAAAAAGTACACATTTATTTGAAATAATAATCTGATTGTAATGCTTATTTATTTATTTAATTTGAATTTTATTTACCTTACAATAGATTCGTAACGTAACTTTATTTTAGAAAATTTGTTGGATAGTAGAATTCAAGCGGGATGGAGTTGCCGGATAAACGATTCATCTCTACTCAGTACCTACTTCAGTTTTGACAGCTTCACTCGATACTTGCGCTAGTTCTGTAAACAAAAATAAAACTGCCGTGATGATAAAACTCATATCTAGGTGTTTTTTTTTTACATTTGTTACTGAAAATATATTTTGACGTTTTCCAAATTCTCGGTGATTTTACTTTATATAAGTAAAACTAATTCACATAATTATGTCTTAACAGGGTTTTTGCTGGAATACACTAGAAATGCACCTTTACGAATTTCTACTTCTGAATTTCTGACAGTGAGTGACATTCGCGTATGCTACCTTCATATCTCGTTCGAAATTTCGTTTCGTTCGTTTGTGAATGACGTTTTGTGTGCATTGATAAATCGCGCATTGCATGTGGCTTCATTTCTGTACTGTTTTTGTTTTTATTTTAAATTACAAATAAACTGTATTTTTTTCAAGGAATTGCGTAAGTAAATGAAAAACTTTGTATTAAACCACACACTTTCTGCTCACCAATAATCAAAGACACAAACACACTCACAAATTTAAACATTTTTACCAAATTGTCCAAATAATACTAATATTTATAATATAAAAAAAATTAATTTAAGTATAAATATATATTTTTTAATTGGCAATCTTTTTTTAGGTTTATATTCAAAGGGGTCTATATTATACCGCTTGCGTCGGGGCCCCTTCGGTTCGAAACCCCTGGCATTTCGACGTCATGCCGCACCCTAGTTAAACCACTGGAGGCGAATTGATTGTTAAATCAAAGGCTGCCTGGTGCAGAATTCGCAGCAGGTCAGCAAGCACTCGTTGCGACGACATTACTATATAATGTTATAATAGCTGCTTATTGATATTGTTTTACTCACGCAAGTTTTACTATGTTTTAGTCTGATTAACAAAAAAAAAATAAAGTGACTGGTTAGTAGGCAAAGAGCGAAATCACAGCACTCTTTATTGTTAGTTAGTCAAGAACATTTAAGAAATTCCAAAAGATTGAATGTACTTTTATGTAATTATTACATATAATTAATAATTATTGTCAATAAATTATTCATACTAAACTATTGTTGTAATTAATATCTAGCTTACATAATTGAATCTAGCTTATCTACGGGAAAGAGACCAGCAAGAAACCCCGTCGTTCTCTCAACATGTCTATTCTTATGGTACGGAACCCTTCATGTTCGTGTCCGACTCATACTTGGCCGGTTTTCCTTAATAATACATATTATAATACATTACGATGCGTATGGTCCAGTGATAGATGTTATTGCACGGTGCGTTAGTTCGAGCCCGGTTTGTTAAACTTTGACCCGGAAGCGACGAGGTGAAGAACAGCGGCATTGGCTCGGTGACCTTGGTGGGTATTCGTTGTATTCTTATAAGCTCCGCCCCATGCTACCACCCAAACACATTACCGTGGGATAACTTAAGTTGGTTCTAAGAAGGTGAAAAAAAAACATAAACATTTTCGTCAGTGTATCTTATCCTGTGGTCCTGAATATGTATCGGAGTCCGCAATCACATCTCTGAATCACTTAACAAAAAGAAAAACCCTCATTTATATTGTAATCGCAACTCTTCAACTGATGGAATGAATGGAAATGAATGGAATTTGGTTTGAGAATACTATTTAGTAGCGACATCAACCCGAATGTCACTTCTTTAGTTTCAAAAAAGCAACATTAACAATAGTGTTCTTTATAAGCTCTAGGGATCCATACCCAGAAGAAAAAGGTTAAAAGAATTGCGAACTATTTCGTCGTCTATTGGATTAATTATTGAAATTAAAATTGTTCTGTTTTGTATGGCAAAAATATTTAAATTCCTCATTAGGAATAATTAAACTCCCTCATGTTATCGCTATTCTTTTACACTACGTTTTGCTAAGAAATGTTAAACTAACAGTAAATTAAAATCATCCCCAAGTCCGGAGTATTAATAGCTAGTAATGTCCTCGGGTTCGCTTATTGACGCGGCGACGCGACATGTCCCACCGTCCAACCTACTTGTTATATACCATGCATGACATATTGGTTCTGCAAATCACTGCCACAGAAACTAGCAATGACGTATTCACGTACATGGTAAACTAACACCAACTGAAGCCTGTCTCCATTGAATATGGCGATAACGGTTAACATTTCCCCAGGAATACACGAAATTTGAAATTACACAAAAACACAGTAAAATAAAAATTGGCAATAAAAGTACAAAACAAATCGATTTAAAAGTACTTATAAAAATTCATTTATAGAATTAAAAAAAAACAGATTAGCGAGATGAGAATTCTAGGTATTCTTGATAAGAGTTCCGCACAAACGCCACCATCCTTAAAGAATAAGATATCAAGGTGCGTCTATCTAGTATGGTGCAAAGGCGGATCCTCAAATATTTTGGTGACGTAAATCGGCACGAAGATTACTCCAAAGAGCGCCTGTGCACAGGAAGGTAGAATTAAAAGTGCGTGAGACAGATCTCCGATGCGCTGGACGGACCTAATAAAGACGGCTGTTGGTGGCCCTCTACATGACTGCACCCGTATGACGAGGCGCATACAGAGGTGGCGAGAGGTAGTGCGGCGAGTCCTCACGGCTGCCGATGTCATGACAACCACGATCACTCTGCCAAGAGTGTAACGACGAAGCAGAATTCTTGGTAATTTATTATTCTGAAATGGTTCTATACCATTGGTCTACAATGAAAAAGTCTCCGAAATATTTAAACTAATTATTGTTTGTCAATAATGGTGAATTTAATTTGAAATGTAAAAGGCATAAATCAGTTTACAGATATTTTCATTCAAGAATCCTACCCTTAATGCTCTCGACTATGGTCAATTAGCTGGTTTATTAGTGTGTTATATTTAAATGGAATAAAAGTGCTTGAAATAATTAAAAATCTGAAAAAATCCCTTGAAATTGTGTGAATAGTCGAAAATTAGCTTCGAGTTTTCGACAGACGCCACTGTTGATCGTCATTAATAGACAGAGAGGCGGGTGTTTTACGTAGTGGTCTCGTTTTCACTAAAGGGACATTTCCTGAAGCAAAACCCATAGCGTTTTCAGTCGGTTCTCAGCATTCGTGGGGGAGCCTCGCGCTTTCGGTCATCAAACTGAACGTTAACTCCGCGTCACTTCATATAAAAGCACAAACATCGTTTCTCATTCGTTATTTTATCTGAAACATCTGAAGATGTCTGAAGACCCGGCAAATTACATGAAAGCTAGTGAACTAAACAACACAGAAAGTGATGTACTAATTTATTTCTATATTAAGATATCATTAATATTGATATCTACGCCAATGAATTCATTTTTCATAGTGGTCGTGAAAATTTGGAAAAATAAAACGTAAGTTATGTTTAACCTCAACTTTTTCTAATACCTGGTGGAAAAATCTTTTTGTATTTTATTTTATTCAGAAGAATTAATTCTTAAAGTTTTTCAGGTGTTCTCAAATAGCTTTGTTTTAAATTATTATTCAGGCATCTAGCACGATCTGTTGCATAATATTTAAATATTATTATTTATTTACCTTTTTCCCGTTGTACCCTGATGCACTCCGGAGTATAAAAGTTGTAACTTTTGCGTCAAAAAATAAAATGAAATATATAATACCTCAAATACTACGTACAAACACAATATAAAACATTACACATTATTTATTAACAATCAATATTAGTTACTCAAAAAAAGGTATTTTCTAACTTGAAACTTTTTTCAAAACTATTAATTTCAACATTGTATTATTAATTATGATTGTAAATTAATTTACATTAATACTAATTTAAAAAATCAAAAAGCTATTTTTGAAAGGGCGGTGTGTGTACTAGTAAATGAAATGATGAAAATGTGCGAAATCAGGAAGAGAAAAAAAAACTTATCAACACTTAAAATATATAAATAGATTTTAGTATATGAACGGGAATGTTTAGTGGATGTTGCGCGAATGAAAGCCACCGGTACCTGTTTTTACTAATATTTTTACACTTTATACTATACTACACATCCATTACAAGTTCTTTAAAAACATTTTTGAATTTGATTTGAAAAAAATTTAGAAAAAACCAGCGGCGGTTTCAAAAAAGTGAAAAAATCATTAGGTTTTTTTTTTCAATTTACTTCACTGAACGAGATAAATATTGATCACATCATCAAGCACAATACATAACCCCCCTGAAATTTTTCTTGTTGGGGTATCTCAAATCTAAAGTGTATGCCAATAAACCAACTTCTCTAGTGCATTTAAAAGAAAATGGCACAGTGATGGCTGCTATTTCGTGCCGATAAATAATTTTACTGCTCAATTAAATGAGTTCCGCGAACGCGATGGACTGCATTTGGGCGATATTATTTTTAATAAATAAATTCCCATGTTAATTCACTTTAATAATTAATAAAAAAATCAATACAGCGCTTACTTTTTTTATTCATCCACAAAATATAAACTTTCTTTTGAGACACCTCGTATAATCGTTTTTGATTACATACTGATGGTGAACCATCAAATAGCAAATTTAGTAAAGTTAATTTTATTCTTAACAGTAAAGACGATTTTTTTTCATCAATTATTCGAACATAAAACCACACAGGAGATTAAAAGATAAATTAAAACAAAATTACAATTATAAATTTAAAAAAGAAAAAGAAAAAATCATATAATATCTGCAATTCAGTTCCCTTCATTGCAGATATTTCTGGTTTTGCAGTGAAACTACTTTGAGGTGCTTCTTGAATGAGTATAATGATGTAAACAATGCGCGTGCTTCCTAAGCAAAATGTTTCCCGGGTGTCAGTTGCGGCAAAAGCTAATAAACTGGATCAAAAGTAAACAACATAAAACTGTGAATGGTAGAACAAAATTTACAGGTCAGTTTTCTCCTAAAAACTGGATCATGTTGGATCTGTCAAGTTGTACGACTGTTTTCTTGGTATCGTTAACAGTCGGAGTACATTCGTCAGTCTTTAAATGCATTTCTTTATTAAGTCGCAGAATCTAATTACTCGTACTTTTGATTGAAGATACTAAGCAGAAAATTGCGTATTGAAAAATACTTAAATACTCGTATTCATAAATATCGAGAGATGGATCAATATATCTCTTAAATCTATGTCCATTTGAATTTTGACT
This sequence comes from Choreutis nemorana, assembly GCA_949316135.1. Lineage (NCBI taxonomy): Eukaryota > Metazoa > Arthropoda > Insecta > Lepidoptera > Choreutidae > Choreutis > Choreutis nemorana. The sequence goes on from OX438595.1 coordinate 14,615,708, forward strand.
ATGATCTAATTTCATATCAAAATCTACCGACTTTAGTAAGGGTTATTGATTCGAATGTTTCTATGTTTTTATGGCTCAAACTATGATTTATTTAAATTTATTTACAAGAAATGTATTGAAAAATGCCCAAAAACTTGCTCGAGCTAATGTCAATGATTTATTTGCTATTATTTTTACCATGTCGGACATTTTTCAGAATCTAAGAAACAGTTTGCGTTAATAAAACAAAATTATTTTTTTTGTATTCAATTCAATTCTTATTTTATGGCGACTATCGTATTGGACGACAACTAAGCCAATACAATGTTATAAGTTACAATAGATCGGTGTTCTGACTTGTGATCAGTTGCCAAATCTGTAACAATATGAACAACAATTATTTACATTATAAGGATAACACAAGGACAGCACAGAAACTTCACAATTTTATATTATTGGATTTTATAAACATGATAAGGTACTTGACAAACTGTGCATGGGACAAGGACAACAAATAGTGGAGATTGACGGGACGAGGAATACTTTTGGGTAAACAGTCATAAGGAGAAATTCTTAAATTGATGCATGTAAAAAAATTATGTTCCCGAGAACCTTCCGCTAAACCACACTCGCAGAGGGAATGATCCCTCACCCTAATTTTCGCAAGAAAGACCGGGGAGCACACATTCCCTAATCTGAGGCGAATTATGGTTGACGTGGAAGTTTTGTCTCCATTGGGGTACTTGAAAAACCAAGGTCTGGATGGAATTTGAGGTTTTTAAAAAGCCATTCACTAGACAAAGAGCACTTGCCCATTCTGCTTAAGTTTGAGCCAGCACTCGAAAGTCAATATTTACTGTCATTTAATGCAAGCCAATTTAAGTTGACATCAATGCTGCATAGCTAGTATTTATTTTGCTTAAAAAATTTACAGAAAAAAAAACTTCTTGACAACTAGCATGCAAATATTGTTTCCGGTGTTTAGTGCGATTGTTTAGCGCTGCGTCGCTGTTATTGTCGGAATGTGCAGTTCGTTATTTTACTTTTTTTTAATTTAAATTTAAGTTAAGGTAAAACCACATGTTTTATTATGCTTTATAGAAATGACACAAGTATTTTCGTTATAACCTCGTGGTTAAAATTAATGACGAAACAAAAACAGGTACTCATTACTATTATTTTATTATTTTAAAAACGTATTCTCTGTCCAAAATGCTACTTAAAAATTATAACAAAATAAAATACAAACTGGCAAAAAGAACAGGTAGTCTTTTGATGATAATAATCAAATAAAACCATGTCGAATCAGTTTTATAGAATTTGTTAAACAGTATAAATATAACGATTCAAATAAAATCATTAGTTTTACCTCTACATAACAGATGGCTAGCACCAACGTGGGTTTTTAGTTGATAAATTGAAGTAAAAAAACTTATTGTAAACTTTTTAAACTCTGAATTTAAAGCAAACAAACAAAATTAAAATACCTCCTTAAAATTTAATCCTAAATCTTAAATTCTACATTTTCCCTGAATAATGTTTGGAAATACATTTGCATTCAGTTAAAGACATCTCTGAACATGCAGTCATTAGTTACATAATAATACGGTGTTAAGCTCGTGCAAGCTCATTTGAACCTGCGGAATTAATTTGAGTATCACGTGTGCGCGTTGAAACAGGCACGGTTCGTAGTTTTAATACCATATATATGAGTACGAACATTGTTATCAAAAACAATTACATACTCAGACCGCCTAAACATGATTTAATCTGTTTGTAAACTTGCTTCCTCAGTAACAGCATGAAACGTTTTCATGATCTGCTCCTCAATCTGTCGCGACGTTGCTTTCAACGGAAGTAAATGTTTAGTTACCGAATGCCATGTCTACAGCATGTCTACAGGTTCTAATTCAGTATCATTTGGCATTATTGTTTAATAAAAATAAAAACCTATATAACCCGCAAACCTAAAAACCCGCAAAAGTAAAAGAAACGCACATATCATCATTTCAAGTTTCATCAATGTTTCAGAATGTTATACATTTGGCAATAAAAATATACAATAACATAAAAAAGGCATGTCATATACACATTGACTCAGCCCTGCATTAAGTATGCACATGCGTCTTGCAAATAACACAATCTTTCTTTTGTCTCCGCAATTTATTTAATAATTAAATAATGAGTAAGATTTATTGTTTACTTTTTATCGATTAATTATCATCAAAATTTAAATAAAAACTTTATTTCATAAACTTTTCAAAACCAGAAATGTTGAAATCTTTTGAAAACGATCAAATTAAAAAACTTGTTAAAAATTTGGACATTTAGTCGGCAATAGCGCGACAATACAAGTTTTTTTCATGTGACCAAAAACTAATTCATTAACTTCTTGTCACAGAAATTAGTTTTTCGTATTGCATCTCATGAAAGCGGGCGAGCCATAGTTGTAGTGGTAATTCGTAGTCACACGCCATAGCGTGCGTAACCACGAGTACCGTTAGCAATGTCATCGATAACGTATAAATATCATACGCTCTAATATTCGTCAGTTATATTTGACGCGATAAAACAAAACCAAAAAGTACCTTTAGTAAAATATTTTATTACAAATAAATTTAATAATTATTAAACAACTACTTAAAGTATTAAAGACATATTACCTCAGAAAAAATAAAATTTGTAACACTATATAGTAAATAGGACAATAAATATTCACAAAATACATTATAATCAATCAAATGTAATTATCCAAACGTAATACTTAACCAAACGTAATTTAAAATTATATTATAGACTTGTCATTCAAAGTCAGATTCGTCGTCAGTCACCTCGAAAATTAATTTACTATCTCAGAATCAGTGTCGAAATATTTAAAATAATGATGAAACTTGAACATTCATCCAAACATTAATATTTCTTACCTCATTACGAATATCGATTCTCTGTTTGTTGACGGTACTCAAATATAACTTATAACTAACACATAGGCCAATGACAGGTTTACAATTTTATAGGTAACCATTTTTAACGGAGCAAACGGATGAACGACTCACGGTTTAATTCTACTATTGGTTAAGGTAGCTAAGTGTAAGTGTGTGTGTGTGTGGGCGTTCGGAAACTTAAACAAGTTAGATGGCAACATCCACACGTAGATCTATACCTACTTTTACAACATTTTAATGATAAATTATATTTAACTTTTCCTGGCACTTTGTGGATGACCATCCGTCATTGGTCATCAACTTGGACGTTCTCAATCACAATCGAGAGTGATCGGATATTTAGATGCATTTCATTTTGAAGCGACTAGAGCTCGGTAAAGAGCTGGTTAAATTTACATGTTTTGCATGGTGAAATATACCGCCTTACGGTCTAAAGTTTTATGAACATTGAAACAGTTCCCAATATTAAATAGAGCATCTTGTTTCAGTTTTCATGCGGCACTTTTATTGAATATGTTCGCTGCCAGCACCTTGTCTACGCTCCTCCACCTGACCACAGAAGTCATCCCTGTATTTTACGAGAACTGGACCAACGTGATCACATTTTGCAAAACTCTGAGATATCTGAAAGGTAAATTAGATTTATTTAAATTAATATCATTTAAGTTTAGTTTAGTTTTATTGTTTTTTTTCAAAGATAGACTACTTAGGTAGAATAGTTCTGAAAGAATTCTAATAAAAACTCTGAGTTCGCCTGTGTTTACACCACCCTCCTTTCTACTTCTGCCACGAAGCGGTTCGCTGTGTTTCGGTTTGAAGGATTGGCAAGCCAGTGCAATTACCGGCACGAGAGTTATAATATCTTTATCTCTACATACATTAACAATGCATTCGTTTAGTCCTGTCAATAGGCGGCGGTATCACTTTCAATCAGATGAATCGCCTGCTTGTTTGCCCGTGATATTGTATAAACGTAAAGTACCTAGTAAGTAGTAATTCGTGTCCGACATAAAACCACTTACATCAATACCTACTAGGTAGATGGCAGCACCAGTAGCTAAACATTTTTGATAGTATTTTTCATCGTCCCTATTGCGTTAAACAATGTGATACACTTTAAATATGCTGAACACATAACTTGCTAATAATTTTTATTTGCATATAAATCTTAGTAAAAACATGCTGAAATGTTTCGGTTTAGTAAAATTATAAGTGCAGTGACATAAGTTCATCCGAAATCAGACACTAACTACGCAACGGTGGCCACATAATAATTAATTTGTAAAGAACCGTGCAATAACACAACTTTTATGACTTAGTAAAAAAAAGACTATTTTACGTTTTGTTCTGGCTAATAATTAATTAGAAAGAACTAAATACATATTATTCTAAATTAACTGAACGTCATAACAAAGTTACGTCTGCGTTTGCGTTTTCTTTTAGGTATGTCACAAAAAAAACTAACGGTTGTTCAGTAACTTGAAACGAGATATGAGGAAAGGCAATATTGTTGAAAACAAGTAGATAATTGTGAAGCGTGCAGTGGTAATTCCGGTACCTAGTTACTTGTACTTTGTTCAATTCTATATTTACTTTTTTGATTTTCATAAAACTACGAAAATATAAATTCACAGAATATGCATTTTTCAGGGAAATGCTAAAATTACAATATTATAGGGAGAAGTGTTCTTAATTTTTTATTATATTTACAGATATTTAAGGAGTAGTATAAGTATCGATTTAATTAATTTAACCGATTATTTTAAGCATTCCCCCTACTCCTCCACTTCTCTTTCGCAACTGTCATCCGATAACGTTTCATCCTATTTTGAAGTCGGTTCAAAGAAGGAGGAAGTTCTCAATGTTTTAACGTAATTGCATAGTTTAACAACTTTCCTATTATAATCAACTAGTTTAAGCAAGTTGACAATTAAGCAAGTTTATTTAGTATTGTTTGTACCATTAAGGCAATGTATGGACTGGCAACGAAACCAAAAATTACAATATTTATATATATTTTCTTGTAAGCAGCTTAGAAATTGCTAAAGGTAATAGTTATTTAATACTTTTTGTTGCCAGAATCACAATTTCGACAGCCGCTACTACTTGATTCGTCTTTGTGAAGCATCATCCCTCGCTGATTATCTCGTCTGGGATAAGCTTTTCAAAGTAACATTTTCGGGCGCTGACAAGAAATCTTGTAGTAGTTTTGAGTGCTCCGCTGACGCTGTTAAATACGAGCAGACACTGCAACAACCCGAAAAACTTTGTTCTCTAAGCTTCTAGGCAACATTCAGCTGCCGATAGAGTTGATTTTTTTTACGTCATGGGCAAACAAGCCATCACCCGATGGAACCGACACCTGTTGACACGACTTCGTATTGCCCCTGATGTCGTGGAACGCCAAGAGCACCGCCTATGCGTTGCTCACGTAAAGGTAAAGATTTCATGCCTCTCGTGCCTGTAATTACACTGGCTCTCCAATCCTTCAAACCGAAACACAGCCATATCAATCAACATTCATGTCAATACTCAGAGTTTTGAAATCATCTATCTCCGTGACGCTCAGCAACATATCCCCTCCATTGTAACCAGTGCTGTACAAAACATATAAATCGTTCAACTGGATTACCATCGTCGTAACAAAACGCAGGATTGATGGAAGCTGATAGTTACCCTGACGCTAGTGTTAATAGGGTACTTGTTGGTATTGTAGACAATTGGTTTTGTTTGAAGCGTCCGATTGTTTCACTGACATTTAAGTCAATTAATTTATAATTATTATGTAGGTAAGCTTGACAATAAAAGGCGCCCAGAAAGCGAGTCAATAAAGGTCTATGAAAAAATTACGAAGTCAAAGAAAATGCCAAATTTAAAAATATATAATTGTCGGAATCTTATATTCTCATTATTTGGCAGTGATATATGTAGATACTGTTAATTTTGAAGTCTTGCCGGTAGAAATGGGTTCCAATCAACAAATTAATCATCATATTATTTGCAAATTCGTTTTCCCACAAATGAGCTGTATCACCTGACAAAAGTACTGACGGTTCGTAAAATCTATGTGCTCCAGGTTACTCTGCGAACCCATCTTAAAACCCCTTACGACCCTACTTTCTCTAGTCGGAAACGAAGTGGGCATAGGGTTTGCCAAATAGTGGACACTAGAACAGAGCTGGCTAGACAACAATGTCATTATATGGGAAGTCATTTATACAATATTATAAACAAAAATCTTGGAATCTTTAAGAAAACTTTCCGAGAGTGTAAAATAATTATAACATCATGGCTTTTATCTTTATCGTATGATCAAACTGAATGTCTGTTAAAGTCACAGAATTTGAATTTACTACATAAACATTGAATAACATCTATAAAATAAATGTGGATTTACTAAAGTATCTATGTAAATTTATTTATGAATATATATACCCAAAAAAAGAAAAACTCAATAAACTACTATTTACTTATAATAATACCATGTACTATTTATAATAATGTTACAATGTGTAAATTACTTTACGTTAGTGAAGATGGGTGATGATGGCTGCGACACAGTTTTAACTACTGCAGCCATTATGTTAGTTATTTTTGGTAATTTTTGGTTTTTAAATAAAGATTTTTATTATTATTATTATATCACATCTTTAAACGATAGACGGAAATTAATGCTAAATATAAATTCAATAGATGGCACTGTTTCATATTGCATTCCAACGTCGGAGACAGACACAACTATAAAATGAACCATTAAAAGTTGTGTCAAAGTCAAAATGTTTTTATTCGAATGGACTTAAAATAAACACTTTCAAATCGTCATTTTTTACTACCACCGGTTCGGAATGCTATTTCTTCGGGGAAGAATCCAGCAAGAAACCTCCGTAGTCGCTTTTTTCAATATTCAAATACAATATTTTCTACTACAACTTATTGCTGATGTTTGACATTTCTGTTACAATTTTGGTATTTTTTTATAAAGCGGACACAATTTCCAATAAATGACTTACTAGTTTTGTGTAATCTAACTGTAGGGATACGTAATTTATCATTATTTCTGGTATTTATGCCGTAACCGGATTCGATGTGATTATATTAATGGAGTTTTTTTGTTTCAGGAGTACCAATATTAGTACATTTATGTTTGATAGCAGCAATAACACTGGACCGCAAAGAGGCATTGTTAAATGATCGCCAGGAGAATATGTTTACTCGGAAGCATGCATTACACATTGCAGGCATATGGGTAGTGGCATTTATTATTTATGGAGTACTTTCTTTATTTGCCTACTACGAATCGAATCAGGAGATATCTGTGAGTATATCTGTATTATAATACTTATAAGTTTAGCAAATGGAGTAAACTTAATGTTACATGCACTCTACTAAACACACGTATCATTGAGTAGGTGCAACGAATTAAAAAATACCATCAAACGGTGAATTCTACCAATCTGCTACCTATTACGCAAAATGTACCTAGTTTTTATTGTCTTCCGAAAATTGATTTTGAGTGTTTATAGGATCTTTAAGGTTAAAATAAAAAGAAGAAAAAGTATATAAATCATATATATATATATATATATTATAAAACATTATGATAGTGGGATCACAGAATACCAAATAGTACTAACACACTAGGATCATGTCAGATTTGTTTATGTGAATCTCCCAATGGTTTGGTTAGCTCAACAACCTTTATGTGCAGGATTATATGCATTTGCACATCAAAGCCATCCTCAGAAGAAATAGCACATTTTATCTAAGATATAGTTATGATGCATATTATCGGACCTTTTACAATATTATTCCGAGTGCAGTGCATTCACTCTGTATTCCGAAATGCGATAAAAGCTACGTACTTACATTGAACAATAACAAATTCAAATTGATAGTCAAATTAATGAGACGGCAGAACTTTTGCCAGAATCTATAAGTGCTAACATGCACCCAAGTTTAAATTCTGTCCAGATCCATTAGACAAATGTTTATTCTGCAAACTAAAACGCTAAATGGAAATAAAAATGTATTGAAATGACATTTCCCCGGACTTCGTCGGAGTTTCGTCATTGTAATTTCATTTCAATACATTTAAAAAAATATTACTAATAAAAATTATATCCTAAACTCCTGCTAGATTTAATCAAAATGTTTTTCATTCGAATAGACTTAAAATAAGCATTATCAAATCATCTTTATTACAATATGTTTTACATATTGCTTTAATTTCGTATCCGACATTTCTATTTCATTTTTTCTTGGTATTTTATTATAAAACGGATACAATTTCCAATAAATGACTTATTAGTTTTTAAGGCTTAATGGGTAAAAGGCTTTACCCGAAAATTCCCCCACAAGTCCTCAGGAGACTCTATATTTAAAGATTTAAATGCTTTTATGACATCATCCTCTGTTATTTAAAAATGGTGGTGCAATTTTTTAAAATGAGTTTGTATCTACACATTCAATATATTGAAGGCACAGCTTTAAATGGACTTAATATTTGGCGTTATTGTGTGCTTTGTAAATCCATAGTTCTTAGTAAATATGCATTCCTTTTTTTTTTATCTTTTACCTGTTATCATGCATAAACTTGATATACTAAGAAACGTCGATTCAACTCTCCTTGCAATTTCTCAGTCATACCAGTGTTTAGTACCAGAGGAATGTATTAATTACCTCAGTGATTTTAAAACTCCCTTAAAAATACTTCACGTCAATATTCGCAGCATTAACTGTAATTTTGATAATCTTACAATTTTTTACATAGACTTAATTTTAAGCGTGATATTATCATACTCTCTGAATGTTGGTTGTCTAAATGTGCTAAACTCCCAAACTTGGCAGGATACATGGCTCATAGATCTAACTACTCCAACCAAAATGATGGAGTTGTCTGCTATGTTACTGAATCTCTGTCGTGTAAAGTGGAGATCCCAAATATTACTGATGCAAATTGCCTACTAATAAAAGTCTCTTCAGATATTGTAATTATGGCCCTGTATCGATCACCGTCTTGTATAAATACTGATCCCTTTTTGGACTCTCTTGACTTATTACTGAAGTCCCTTAACTCATTTAAAACTGTAGCTCTTATTGGTGATATCAATATTAACATATTCTCAAATGATTTCAAGACAGATAATTACCTGAACACCATTTCTTGTCACGGATTCCTACCTGCCCATAATATTCCAACTAGACTTAACTCTTGTCTAGATCACGTTATTCTGAAAACAGATAATTAATCCACTACATTAGTCCTAAAAGCAACATTTACAGATCACTCTCCTGTCCTCCTTGTATGTGATACTAAATCTAACACTCAAAATGTCAATAAGAGATTAAAGCGTTTGGATGAGAGTGCAGCAATAGGGGACATTAACAATACTGATTTCTCATTTGTTTTTGACTCTGGTGATCCTGAACTTTGTGCACAATGTTTAGTGTCTACTGTTTCTGATATTATCAGCAAAAACAGTAGTGTAGTTACTTTACCAAGCAGTAAAAGGTTGATAAAACCGTGGATTACTCCGGGCTTACTCCGATGCATTCGAAATCGTGACAAACTCCAACTTAAAGCATTAAAATGCCCAGAAAACTCCATTGCAAAGACAACCTACACTCGCTACAGAAACTTTTGTAATAATTTGCTAAGAAAAGTTAAAACAGAATATGAGAAAATTCAGTTTGAGATGGCCAAAAATAATCCCAAAGCTACGTGGAAAGTTATTAAAAATATTACTGACCTTACAAAAAATTCATCCTCATTAAACGATCTCTTGCATTCTTCTAGCCCTGATGCAGTCAATAAATATTTTGCTACTATCGGTAGTACACTCGCCTCTAATATTCCACAAAACACTGAACAAATGGCACACAACTTGTTTGATCTCTCGCCTTTACATTCCATGGCACTAACTGAGATTGAAACTGATGAAATTCATAATACGATACTTAGTCTAAAGAACACGTCTGCAGTAGGTTGGGATCAAATCCCGACCTTGATCATCAAATCATGTAGGCACGTTCTTTCCCCCATTTTAACTCGACTGTTTAACCTTTGCCTATCAGTATCTTCCTTTCCTAAAGTGTTTAAAAAAGCATTAGTACATCCAATTTTTAAAACTGGAGACAAAAGCTGTGTGACAAACTATAGGCCTATTTCAGTCCTTACATGCTTTTCCAAAATTTTTGAGAAAGTTCTAAATAATAGGCTGATTTCTTACCTAAGTAGATATAACCTAATTGCTCCTAATCAATTTGGCTTTCGTAAGGGAAAGTCAACTGAAGATGCGGTCCTTGAGCTCACAAATACTATTATTAACAAACTAGAAGCGAAACAGAAATGTTTAACCATCTTTCTTGATCTCTCAAAAGCCTTTGATATGGTTTCTGTACCTCTCCTTCTTAAAAAGTTAGAGGCAATAGGTATTAGATCTGAGGCATTAAAAATTTTTGCTAGCTACCTTAATGATCGAAGTCAATGCACTGTCATAAACGACCGACTCAGCCAAGATGAAAAAGTTAATTATGGTGTCCCACAAGGAAGTGTCCTTGGATCTACCCTTTTCTTAGTTTATATCAATTCCTTGTGTAAACTAAATCTAAAATCCTGTAAGATCATAACATATGCTGATGACACTGCCTTGATCATAAGTGGAAATTCCTGGTCGGAAGTAAAAGTTTTATCTGAAGCGGCATTAAATACAGTTATGGGATGGCTTTGCACAAACTTACTAACTCTTAACTTGGCTAAAACTAAATTTATTCTGTTCGGGCTAAGATCCTCATATTTTCCTTCTTCTTACAATATAATTGCTCATAATTGTCAATATCTGAATTCCTGGAATTGTAATCATATTAGTCAGGCAACTTCTGTAAAATATCTTGGAGTAACTGTCGATGCTTCTTTGTCTTGGCAAGAACATATTAGTAATCTAATATCTACTACACGCAAACTGATGTTTGTCTTTAAAAAACTTAGATCTAGCTCTACTTTGCCAACACTCAAAATGGTATATTTTGCCCTTGCCCAGTCAGTGTTGTCCTATTGCATAACAGTTTGGGGTGGCTCAGGGAAAACTCAAATGTTACGGCTCGAGAGGGCTCAAAGAGCAGTTTTGAAAGTGATGACCTCAAAGCAAATTCGTTTTCCCCCAAATGAGCTGTATCACCTGACAAAAGTACTGACGGTTCGTAAAATCTATGTGCTCCAGGTTACTCTGCGAACCCATCTTAAAACTCCTTACGACCCTACTTTCTCTAGTCGGAAACGAAGTGGGCATAGGGTTTGCCAAATAGTGGACACTAGAACAGAACTGGCTAGACAACAATGTCATTATATGGGAAGTCATTTATACAATATTATAAACAAAAATCTTGGAATCTTTAAGAAAACTTTCCGAGAGTGTAAAATAATTATAACATCATGGCTTTTATCTTTATCGTATGATCAAACTGTATGTCTGTTAAAGTCACAGAATTTGAATTTACTACATAAACATTGAATAACATCTATAAAATAAATGTGGATTTACTAAAGTATCTATGTAAATTTATTTATGAATATATATACCCAAAAAAAAGAAAAACTCAATAAACTACTATTTACTAATAATAATACCATGTACTATTTATAATAATGTTACAATGTGTAAATTACTTTACGTTAGTGAAGATGAGTGATGATGGCTGCGACACAGTTTTAACTACTGCAGCCATTATGTTATTTTTGTTAATTTTTGGTTTTTAAATAAAGATTTTTATTATTATTATTTATTATATTCACAGTAATAGTATACAGTATAGCAGACAAGATATTGTATATAACAGAGCTTTAAGGATAATAACAGGAGCTATGTGTTCTACTCCCATTAGAGCACTGGAAGTAGAAGCAAAAATAATGCCTTTAAGTTTGAGAAGACTTTATTTTGCATATAGGTGTATTCGGAAAAAAGAGATTAATGTAATAATAATACAAATCTTTATTAAAAAACAAAAATTAACAAAATAAACTGACACAATGGATTCAATAGTTGAAAAATGTGTAGCAGCCATTATCACCCATCTCCATATTTATATTTATAAATTGTAACCTTTGATTATCAATTAATGACCAAAGATTGTAACATTGTAACAAGTATTGTGTGTAGTATAGTAATATTATTAATGTATAGTAATTGATTCAGCCTTCGGATTCCCATCAATATCTCAACAGACAGACAATGGTATCGAAAGGAAAGGCTTTACATATCGATACAATAGTTTGTAAACCGTAAATGCTAATTTGTTTTGATATTACCTGTGATAAGTTCTGTACATTTAAAGCTGGCTTGGGTGTTTTCGTGTTAGTAACTGAAGCACAAGTGTATGCTCAAAATAAATTTGCATTTTAATAAAAACAAATTAAATATGTCTTTAATTATGAGATTTTTTTTGCTTCTTCGGTAAAATTTTATAAACACTCATATGAGGTTATTAGACGTATATTGGTGATTTCACACTTAATTTATTATAAATATTTCACACATTTTAATAATTTTAATAAATTTTATGGAAATAGACTAAAATACAAATATAACTCGCATAAAAATTATGATGATTTAAATGAAGTATGGTCTTGGAACCACGTATATTTATTATTCAGTTTTAATAAAAATGTAAAAGAAACCTATGTGAGACTGTACATTTTTTTTTGGGGGAATAAAATATATCTGGAAGTCTGCAGCACAATTGATCTACAGCCAAGTACTTAAAAAGAGATAAAATGAGTACCTACTTACTTTTTAAGCATAACTGTTTTCTCTTTAAAGTTGTAGTTTTTCCTAATGCTCGTATTTGCTGATTGACGAAAAAAGACAGTAAATTTAATTTATTCAATGCTATATTAACCAACTATTTATTGAGATTAAACGGTAAACTGAAAAAAAGATAATTCAAATAAACAACCCAAACATGCATACTCTTTACTTTTCTAACTTATTAATTAATTTATTTTTAAAAGTAATATAAAGTATTAATTCGATCTTGTACATATTGGTGTACGTCTGAACGGTGCTTGTATAATCAATGGGGCGCGTCACACTGTAAATGCTATGATCATAATATTTTGATATTACAAATAAGTAATGTGTACTTTTCTTCTTTCTAATTTTAATCTTAAAGATCCATAAAAGATTAAAGATCCTGATTCTCTAAATTATCGTGACTGCTTGACTATGAATCAAAAGTAAATTGAGTAACTAAAATCAAGCTTTGAAAAATTTATGAATATGTACACTTTATAAACTTGTGTACGGAACCCTTTAAGTACGAGTCCGACTCGCACGCGACCGATTTTATTCAATAATAAGTAGCCACTTCCAGAAATTCAGTAAACCCTCAGTATCATTACAACTAATTCTTGGAATAATATTTTTACATCGCTTTTTTGTTACAGGAGGCTAAGAAAAATATTGACAATGAAAACAATCATAGACCAGCAAGCTCTTGGGTGTGGGCCGATTCCGGACTAAGCAGACTAATTTTGTCAATCGTATTTCTGGTCTTCTACACAATTCCAGGTAAGTTATCCAACGTATATACTAAATGCGCGCCTGCTCCCGAGTCCCCTTAGGTGAGCTAGGGATCCCCGAAAAATATTTTTTAGAGAGGTGACTATCTGTGGCTGACCCACCCCTTTTCTCTCGATAATCAAACCACCATGAGGGTGTTCTCCGTTCTGTCTTCTATTCCGGTTCTTATTCGGAAACTCTTTGCTGATAGATTCCTTTTGCTCCTAAGTCAGCCGGAGAGGTCGACCCAATAGAGGCCCTTGGGTGATTATAGTTTGTGTCTCTTTTTGCCTTCATGGCAAGCTTGGCGGGAAGGCGGACATATTTTGCGGTCGTACCTTTGCTTTTGTCTTGCTTCATCGATTGTAACGTACGTTAATTACAGTTGCAGTAATAAATTTATTTTTCAACAGGTATAACTCTTACCAGCACTAACTACATAACAAAACGCAACCTGACTACGAAGCACGACTCGAACGGCAACAACAAACCGCAACAAGTAAGTTCATCAACTGTAACATTATTGTGTATATGTATTGAACGGGCGAGCGTAGCTAGCAAATATCTCAGTGTTCTTGTACTCTACGTACTTAGTAACTAGTGGTTCGCACCAAATTGTGAACTTCGTTTAAAAAAATACTAATAGTGCCTTCCGCCTACAAAACGTCACGAGTCGATGAGATAGTTGAGCTATCGTCGAACAAACAACGTCATACATACAAGCTCGCTGTATCAAACAAATTAAATCGACACCAAAAAAGTGCACTAAAAAGTCAGACATAACTAACTAGATGTCCGCTCCGTCTGTATGTCTGTAACTGCGATCTGTTGACAGATTTGGCTCATGTTCGAACTTAGACATTATTTTTGCCTCATTAACCACCTGCTTAAGCAAAATGCCACAAAACTTGCTCGAGATAGAAGTACCATTATTTATTTGGTATTTTTCGGGAGAATCAAACGGACACGTTGAATTACAAAAGTTCAATTAAATATAAATGTAAATAAATGTATCATTGAATGCTTGTTTTTTTTAAAGAAACTTATTTTCATTTCGTACAAGTTAATAGTTTTATTTCATTTAATTTAATAACAATTAAAATCATGTAAATAAATCACATACCAAATATATAAAATACGAACAAAATTAAACAAAAAGTAAGTACATGCCAAAAAAAATATCTGATAAATACCAACCATAAAACATAATAAATGAATTACATAAAATGCAATCGGAATCAATTTAAACAAAAAAAATTTAATGCACAGAAAATAAGAATGAATTAAAATGCTTAAAAATATAGGAGTGCAAAATTACAATTAAATCAAAAATAAAACCAATACATGTCAAGAGAGACGAGAAAAATTCTACAAAGTTTATACTGAGGATATTGACATCATGTTTACTTGTTTACTTTCCTAAATACATAAAATGAAGGCCGTCTTCGCTCGCTTCATCGAAAAAAAAAAAATTACGAACAAAAGGAAAATTTGTGATGAGTCGAAGTCTTAAAATATCCTGGAAAATCTTTCAATGTTTTGTGTTTTTTTTTTCATTTATTAAGTAATTATTTAGTTTTCACATCATTATTTTAATAATTTTACAGAATCATTATCATTTATTATTGTTTCATAGTTTATGAAACAGATATTTAAGAACCACACTATACAAATAAATGAAATTTGAGTTTTTGTTTCACACATCAAAAGAATAAGGGGGTACTGTTGCTACAATGCTACCTGGTGCTACCAGGTGCTCGCAGGTGCTCTAGGTGCCAAGCAAACAACACTTGTTGTGCGATGAGGAGCAAATTTCTAATGAATTCTTTTTGTTGTAGGAAATAGAAGAAATAAACGAGAGGCTGTCATCAGGCAGATTCATTATTTCACTAGAATATTTAATATTCTTCGCCTGTCTGCCGACAAGCATCATCCAATTATTGATGGATGTGAACATCATTTATAAAAAAAACTGTGATTACTTTCACTTCACTTTTGTATCTTGTAAGTATTTTAGTATTATAGTCCGACAGTTCAGAGAATGCGACCCTGACGTTTTCCAGTTTGTCATAACCTTAGGACTTAAATAATCAAAATCAAAATTCAATCAGACTCGTTTGAGAAGATGCCGTCATCGTCGGTGACATGTATCTTCATATTGTTAAAAATTCTCGAAAATATATTTTCCTTTTAAATCTACTAAAAACAAAAAAGTACAAATAAATGACAAAGAAAGAACAACAATCTACTTTTACATTTCGGATATTATTAACATTATTATATACTTGTAGGTGATACATTCTATGAATATACCTAGTTATAAATGAAAGCGTTTTAGAGACGACTGATGAGGTAAAAATAGCCTGATATTTTTGGCACATCACTGTAAAACTTGATAGCTGACACAGCCTTGTCACAGCGCATGGATATAGATTGGAGAAAATGTTGTTTTGACCTTTTAGCATTACTAATTTAATGCTAAATGACAACATTAATTGCATGTTAAGGCGTTATTATAGTTTTTAATATTGTCACTCGTTAGCAAGTTTAGTACACGACAGTAATGTGTTTGTTGTACATTTTCACGACTTCAATATCACATCGCTGATCACATCGATTATGACCAGGCAGGATCGCATTCTCTCAACTAGTTCCTAATCTCATGATATTTTGTTCTAACGTTACCAATAGTTTTTAGTTGTGAAGTATCCATTGAAATAAGCAAAAGATTAAAATCCCGTACATACATATCAAGGATAGTAAAAATCAGTACACATTTCTTAATGTCCGAGTAATTTGAAAAAAAGCAAAATACTGAGGCTAAATGATATGATCCAGTCATTACGGATATTGCTACGTTATTGTTGGGCAATTTGGTAAAAATTAAGGAGCATTCGGTATTTATATGAGGAAGCGATGGATATGTGAGTAAAATGTAGATGTAACACGAAAGCGATTGGATCACGTCGGCAATTGACAACATTTCAAAATAAAATAAAAATGTCATTGAATAAACTTCAGAATACGTTCTTTAATAGTGTTTTAGAGTTTTTAATTGTTTTAATGCTTTGTTATGATTGCTGCCCAATTAGATGTTCATATTATCATTTAGCTTTAGCCTGTGACTTCGTTCGCGTAAATGTCGAAAAAGGATCATGTAGGAATTACTTGAAATTCATCGTTTTGTTTAGGACGATTAACACAATATCTTTAAAAATTATATAGCCTTGTTATTGTAAAGTTAAATTAAAATCCAGTTCATTCCGTTGTTTTTGCGTGAAATAATAACAAACATCCGTTCATTTACACTTCCTTCCTTACTTTAAGTAGCAGGTATGGATAGCTCAATCAATGCGACATCAAGTTTTTGACATTTTATTTTAGTGTAGGTTTAGGTATATGAAACACATAACTATGAAATTGTAAAAGTACAGAGACATGGTCAAGTGTGAGTCGGACTCGTACATGATTGGTTCTGTACCATCTTATAACATTAAACATTATTCACTTTAAGTTTCGTAAAAGAAACAAGAACAAGCAAAAAATTACAATAAAATACTCGTTTGTTTCTTGTGCTGGGATCCCCTTTAATTTTTAAATTATTTGTTGTTATAGCGGCAACCGATAAAGACATTCTCTAAAAATGTCTAGCTATTATAGTTCATGAGATACAGCCCGCTGACGGATAGACGCACGAACGGACGGATGGACAGCGGTGGCTTAGTAATACAGTCTCGTTTTTTAAACCCTAAAAAGCAGTTAAGAACGAGTTGTACTCGCACACTTACGTTTATATTCCTCTACCACGTGATGCGTTCATATTTTCTGGTCGGCCTCGTACAGCATTACTAGTATCATAAGTGAGATGGGATGAGGAATAAAATCTGGCTTTATTGTGTCATAACTTTTTCCACGCAGTGATTTGGTACTTCCCGCCATTACCAGAGTTGAAGCGCATAAAAACCTTTCCAATGAGGTAGCATGTTGTTATTGGTTCCTAGGCTGGGGCTGGGCTCCGTACATATATTGCCCGTCCTCCTTTGCATTATATCCTCTTCTTCAATCATTTTAAACAAAAGTGTTGCTTTTGTTTCAGACCAAATATTCGCAGTTTACCACCCCGTGTTGTTCTACTTAATGAATAAAGATTTCCAAAAGTCAAAGCTATCAATCCGCCAGCCATCGGATTCGGACAACAGTGATGAAAATAACCAACAGGTAGGTATTTGGTGTATTAAGCAAGACATACCGGGTAAAAGCAAGTACTCGAACGATTCCTTACCATTGTTTTATCTGCCTTCAGCACGGTGTACGGGTAGGTGTTATTCTTAGTCTATGGTAATAAAATTATCAAAATAACTTTATTCTATAAACTTAAAAGAAAGTACTTAGAATCGTCAAATGAATTTAATTTTTTCCTAAAAATGACTCCACCACCGGTTCGGAAAATTAATGTCGTGGAAGATACCGGCAAGAAACCCCAGATTATGTAATTTATTATATGAGCATGTTTGTGTACTTATATTTATAGCCACTATTACATCTTACAGTGTAGGGTGAGAGACTGCGATAAAGCTCATGTCCATATGATTTCCATCGATCTTAATATGATTTCTGATTTAATAATACCTGTCGCCTGAGGGTGGACAACGACGTTTGGCGCGCGTCGTGTTTTGGGTTTTCCTCGTTAGTGGTTTTTGCCGCGTAGCCGTCAAAAGTTTTCCAATTCTAAATAAAACATCGTTGTCAAGTTATTTAGTTGAAGCAATGGTTGTGCGTCAATCAGTCTGTAAAAAGGAACCGGATGACTCTTGGTGTTTGGAGTTCCTGAGGCAATTTGGAAACTTTTTTGTAAACCTAAACGTGTAATAACCTAAAAGTGGACTGATTCCGAGAAAAAAATTGCTTAGAAACCGACTGGAAAGGCGGTAGCATACATACTTAATAAAAGTTACAAACATTGTCATCCGAAACGTACGAACGATTTGCACGAACGGATTTTTATGTACATACGTGTAAATATTCATATTATTCTGGAATTAAAGAAATGTTTTGATTTTTTTCAGATGCCTGCGGAAGTCGACATTATTGCTACTGAATAAACACACCAGACATGTTATAATTTTTTTAAATTATTTAGTTACAAAATGCAAAATGTTTTTTTTACTTGCAAATTTATCATGACGCATGATTTAATGGAATTATATGAAACAGCTCATAAGATTATGATATACAGAAAGATTTTAATGTTATATGGCTCCGATTTTATTGATAAATGGCTCGCTATGAATTTGACATCAGTATTTTGAGAGCCAGGAACAGTTTGTATGGACAGAAAAAAATTGAATTTTACGTTTTCCCGACAATTTTTCAATGCTTACTCTTCATGAGATCTTTCCCTGAACTTCAAGGAACATTTTAAGACAACTTGTGAACAACGGAAATAGCGATTCATTTACCGGCAAGTGTTCAGATATGGAGGAAGTCTTACCTGAAGCTGAGCATTATGGAGCAGGTAATGACCTAACTACCATATTATGTTGTTTAATATATAGGTATATTATAAGTATTGACGTATAGACTTGTTGCAACCTGAGCAGTCGTTGGGGCTGTCTCGACGCACAATTAAAATGGTATGCGTTCCTTCCGCTGGGGATTGTAACCTAACCTATTTTTATTTGCTATTAGCATTAAGAAGTTTATAGGTACTATAAGTATATAGAACTGAATCCGTATTCGAATGCATTAGCTATTTGTCTCGAAGTTAAAATCACATCATTAATTACAGACACGCCCACTTTACAGCCTAATGAGTTTATACTTGATTTACTAACCATAACGAATTCCTCGCCCCAGCCAGAACCCAGTAATGATGAAGTGAAGAAGAATGAATATATTAAGTTAAAGTATTCCAGAAAAACTGGATTTGGACGTTATAGCGCTAGCGCCATCTCATGTTTAAGCTATGTACTGAAGTCTCATTGCAACGAATTAGAACAAAGAGATTTTACAAGAATTAATGGACACTAATAGAATATTATGCGATATACAATACGCAGATTCGGTAATAAGACGAAATTTTATTTTATTTACACTTAGGAGCGACATCAAAGATCACCTTAAAACACGAAAATTTACCTTTTTTTTTGGCGAGAACTTCCCGGAGATTTTAAAAACACTGTGAGCTAAAAATAAGTACAAAATTATATTTAGACAAAATTTCAAATAAGTTACTTAGTACCTAAATATTTAAAAAAAGGTTGAATAAATATTTTTATTCAAAACTATAGTTAATAATCATTACATTTACAAAATTCATTACAATTTTTTAAGCAGTACATTGTATTTTATTTCGGGTTCAGTTAGAAGACCCACCAAAAACTCGGCTGCTCTTGGTGAACAATTCTCCGATGTCGGAGCAGTCTTGTACTTCATTTGTCGCTGATCTGCTTACTTTTCTAGATCAGTTCTCTCTTTATTTTCGAAAGTCTTTCGAGCCTCTGATGCCTCTTCCGATAGTTTCCCGATTGGTAAATTTGAAAATCTAACGGCGTAAATAACTTATTTGCAACTTTTTAACTGCTTAATACCATATACTAGCAACTTATTTACGCTACAGGACATGTATAACCAGGGATATAACTACATATAAACTGGCTGTGTAATTAAAAAATTGAGAGAATTTAAGAAGGTCCACTTGCTCACCAGAAGCCACTGTCTGCAAAATTATGTGGAACTTTTCAATCAGCTCTTTATCAATTCCTATGATGCGAGCCGACGTTTTTGCATCACTGAAAAATCATCTAGAACTGTTGCCATCGTTTGTTGTACATGCGCCTTGTTTTACAACATCGACCAGCAAGCTGTTTTCATCGTTAAAGTCTTATTGGATTTGTCTTTTTCTTTGCACCAACTTTTTCATGTCCTCATCACCCATTGACTTCCATTTTTAACTCCATCCGGCTAAAACAAAGAAGGCAATTAATTTATTAGTATTCAGAAACGCAACTTCAGCAAAGAGATGCATTGCAAATATATACTTCGAAATACATACTAGATTGTTAAATTAAAAATTATATACCTATATGAAGCAAGCGTTCCATGCACCGGATCCACACATGTAATGAAGACAATCCGTATTGATACATTTATTCATGTTTTGTTTTGCGGTTGATGTCTTCTAGCGTATTCATCTCAGAAGGCTTCGTCTTTCAAATGTCACACACAGATGTGAAAGTGTCTGATATATACGCAGCTATCTTCCTATCGATCATTGGCATTAGTAGTTGATGTTTGACAGTCACGAGCTGCATCTCAGACTGTTTTAGTGCTTCTATTTGCATTTCTATGGCTTTTTTTCACGTTGCATTGAACTTTCGCACTCCTTTATGATTTTGAACTGAATTGGACGGCTGAATCAAAAATCAAAATCAAAAATCATTTATTGCAAATAGATTTTTACAAATACTTTTGCACGTCAAATAAATACATGCACCAAAAATGCTTAACACGAAATAAACTTAACTTAACTTGCTTAAACTTAATATAAACAACAGAGCAAACTATCAAAATAATCTTTTAGGTTGTAATAGCCTTTACTCATTAGGCACTTCTTAATAAGTGGCTTAAATGTATGCATTGGCAAGGCTACAATGTTTAGTGGTAGTATATTAAATATTTTTACACAGTCACCAATAAGTGAACTATCAACTTTGTGAAGCCTAAGATTGGGAACCGCAAGTCTGTGCTTATTTCTGGTATTAAAATTATGACGACCACAGTTTTTAGGGAAAAGGTCTAAGTTTTTATTAACATATAAAATACAATCAAATATGTATTGTGAAGCTACTGTTAAAATATTAATTTCCTTAAATAATTCTCTTAGCGAGTCACGTGGTCCTAGGTTGTAGATGGCTCTGATGGCCCTCTTTTGTAATACAAAAATAGTCTGAATATCTGCTGCGGAACCCCACAGCAGTAAACCATACGACATGACGCTATGGAAATAACCAAAATAAACCAGTCTTGCCGTCTCAACATTAGTTAGTAGTCTTATTTTACGGACAGCAAAAGCAGCTGAGCTAAGTTTTCCTGCCAGAACAGTAATATGCGGACCCCATTGCAATTTAGAATCTAACGTATTACCAAGGAACACAGTTGAATTAATAATTTCGGTTGGATTGGTGATTCGCGTACTGACTTGTTTTACATTTGGCATTGTAAATTTTACACATTTGGTTTTCTTAATATTAAGAACAAGGTTATTTATAGTAAACCAATGCGTTACATGTAAGAGAACGTTACTCACTTTGTCAAGATTTTTTTTGTGTCGATCAATTTTAAAAATCAAGGATGTATCATCAGCAAACAACTGTCTCACACAAGTTTTTCGTAAAATACGGAAAGTCCAAAATTGAACCTTGGGGGACTTCCATTATCAACGGGACACCAGAAGAATTTAAACCATTGATATTAACTTTAACTATACTATAACTTTTTGTAGTCTGTCGGTTAGCTAAGACTTAACTAGACTTACACGTTTCTTGTAATGAAAGAACTATCTCCATATGTACCTACAAGTTTGTACGGAACACTCGGTGCGTGAGTCCGACTCGCACTTGTCCAGTTTTTTTCATCCATTTATCTGTAATTGTGGATCGATTTTCTAAATACTTATTTTGTTCATAAGAGTAAGTATATTCCTGAGACCCTCCAATTGTCACCAAGTCGAGATATGATGATGGAATATTAGGTAATTCGAGGGCAACCTTTGAAGTGTATATAAATATACACCAGTATGTATGTATGTAGTGCCTAAAGGCACTATTTTGTCCAGCGCTGTTCAGGTATTTGAATTTTGTGGTTATCATCTCATGTGCTAAGCTCATAATGGGGGTGCGTTGAAATTTGGTTTCCAAAGCTGCATGGGTCGCTGGGGTATGTGGATTGGGTTAGGACGGAATGGTCCTGAAACATTGGGAGGGCAAGGCCTATGTTGCGGCATAAGACCAAACGAAAACTTTTGAAAGTGAGGGTTGAGGGTGGAACGGGGTTTTCCTATCGGGAATATATTCGTTTCTCCGTTGGAAGTATTAATTTCCTCATCAGCGTATTCTAATGCCTTTTCTATAGTTTCGGGTCGCATGCACCGAATCCGTGAACTTAATGGGTCCTTTAAACCTCGTAAAAAGGCTTGTAAAGTTAATCGCTGATACAAATATTGATAATTTGTCACACAATTTAATAAATCTAGTGAGGATATTCGGGTTACCATCGAAATCAGGCACCAACTTTAAAAAACCGTCGACATCCTCCATCCTACCCGAATCACTTGAATTTAAACTACTGCTACTCGTACTTAGATTTCTACGCAAATCTAAAGAATTAATTCTATCTAACCTAGGGGTCCGCGATTGCCTGGGTTGGAAAATCTTGGAAATAAAATTAACACTTGAGGAATATAAAAGGAAGCAACTCCAGGAAAATTGCAAAGAACTTAAATATACATCTCAGGTCTGCAGTATCAATATTCGGATACACTTCACTATGACTAATAGATTCTGGATAGTCGCTATTTTTGTATTCGACTGTGCTACCGACTGCGCTTATTATAGAGGGTCACAGTGGAAGATTGCAAAATACCAAAGATGTTTTACTTATTTAATAAAATTAAAATATAATTAACAGTCGTCTTATTGTCGATGTGAGAACAAAAAGTGAGGTTCGGTTTGGTTTCCAGTGTTAGGTAAAGCGCTGGCACGTTGTCCTGATTCGGCGCCTCGTGCAGCGCGCGACTGTGGGAAAATTATGTGGGTCGTCACTCCTCTGCAAAGTCCAACGCGTGCATGCAACGTCTCATGCGTAACGCATATGTAACAGGCTCCTTCCAAACACAACAACAACATCAAATACAAAAAATATATAAAAAAAATAACCCTACAAAATATCCGTTATTTTAAAAAAAGTCATGTTTTACGTATAAAGTATACATATTTAAATATAATTAAATACATTCATTACCTGAATTTGAAATCTTATTATCGTGTATAATATTAATCTATTAGAAAATTAATGTATAAAAATTTACAACTTGTGCGATCGGTTTTTTACAATAATTCGCTTAATTTTGTTTGAGATGTGACAAAATGTGGTGGGACCGTTTTTTATAGATCAATAAAATGTAGACGATGGCATCAATAATGAACCCTCATTTAGAACTAATGATGAATAAGAGCCCCTAACTCGCCTCCCCTGCTCCGCTACTGTAGGCAAAGATATAAAAATAGGTACTTTGAATTGACACATTATTTTTGAGCGCATCTTCCATCTTGAAGTAGCACCGCGACTGTCCATTTATATAGCTTTTAGTAAGTACCATGTTTATAATAAAATATAAATGATTACAATAAACCCGTAATATATAATATAAAACAAGTATAATTTGTTATAATATAAATTAAATGTGTATAGTGTGAGCACGCGAGGACAACGGTGGTTTTGGTACTGAGTTTTGGTAGTTATTTCTGTAATTTTCTTTTTCTTTATATCTTTCTAGCAAATTACTTTCAAGCAGTTTTTTGGTCTATAATAAGACGCTAAATATAATACTCAATTTGATGTTAAATAACATTGTAAGTAGGGCGCGGGAGAGATAATAACGTGAGCGCGACGGTAATTGGCTTTTTAATCGACTGACGATTGGATTTCAATGATCTTCTCCCATGTTTAAGTTAAGTACATAAAATATTGTTGATATGTGTCTATATCAGTTGCTAATTGATTGAATTGCCATTTAATATGCATTAAAACGTTGATTTTACATGTTACAATTCGAAGTTTAGTGTGTTGTTTCAAATTAAGTTTTTATGTTTTGCATACTGTTTTGATTTCTTTTTTTCATAAGATATTTATGCTAATAGTCATAGGTCAATAGGTTCAACGGGAAGTCAGTAAGATAATTGTTTCATACCATTGCACCGTGGCACGCTTATAGCTCATCAATAGTGAAAACCTTTCTACAAATTTTACATATGTTTACTGGTAACTAATCTTACTATTTCTTACCTCTTAAAATTATTAATAGGTTTTGGCAATTGGGATGCACACTTATTATCTTTTGTGCATTCAAAGATCGCATCGTTATACGTAAACAGTGGTCTCAGTGAGTCACTTAAAATCGTTATTAATTATTTGATTCTGTGCGTGATTCTTTTGCAATAGAGGTCGAAGAACAAGGTATATGTTCTAATTATGTTTATGTGTTTTTTAATATATTACTCATTTTTTTATTCCACAAGCATGTGCTACGAAGCTATGTTTAAGATCAACTTTTTAAGACATTTTCAAAGTTCGAGTAAACTTTTAACTTAGTTGCCAATCGTCCCTACTATTTTAATATGCTAAACTAAAATCCTTAGATCTTCATAAATTTGGAAAATTAAAATTGTCTGCGGCACCGCACACCACAAGGCTGCTAGGGTTGACAGATTTTCCCGTAGTCTCGTCGTAGTCGCGTCTTAGTTTGTTTCGTGATTTTTTTCGTGGGTCTGAGTGAATATTAATTTTATTTCAAGTACTTTATATGTTTTCAAGGATGCATCTTCTTGATGTTTTGCTATCTGCTAATGCAAGTAAATATACGAAAAAAGTATCGATATGTAATGCATTCTTCACTAACCTCTTTAAATGACACTGAAAATATTCATCTTTTTAAAATAAAAATAAAATGTAAATTGTGTTAGGAATAAATAGACTTTAAATCAAGTATTCTGATTGGTTATATGTTATTGAAAGAGTTGAATATCAAAAATCAAGGGCAATGTATTCCGACTGAAAATCAATCTTCTAGTAGTTCACGTGGCCTCGTTCGGAAACTTTTTTCTGAGTGTTGTAAAAGAAGTATAAGAGTGGCTGAGTTATCAAACTCAGTGAATAATGCAATGCATAAAAAAAAGTTACCCTTCCAACATAACTGTGTCAATGTGTTCAACAGAGGTTGAATTACAAAGCCTAATTAATCAAATTACATCTCGAATCCTTGAATCTCAAAATGAGGTTTTAGATCAGATTCCTACCGAATGTTTATCTGATATCTCTTTACTTTATATTTATAATCTGTTTAAGTGAATATAAACAAAGTTTTTCAGATTCATCTATGAAAGACATTCGTTTGTTTGTAATATCTTATGTTCTGCTTCAAATAGTTGTCAAACTGACCGATTCTTCTTCCCTCCTCGTCCCTCTTCCACTAGACTGGCGTCTAATTAGATTTCAGTTTGTAAAAGAAAGTGCTGCAGTATCTTTGCAAGTGGAAGCTTAAACATAAAAGTTACCCTCCCCTACCCTTACAAGGGTAGATGGTAAATTTTGTTGTGCTCTAAGTGAAACCTCTAAAAGTAGATGTTATCCCACCAAAAACATTCTGTAAAAAACTAGCCAAATCTCGATGGAGCTGCTTGTTTATCTCTAAAAAGAAATGAAATCTAGATAAAGTCGTGCCAAGCCTAAGGTTCCTTACTGCGATTTCTTTATTATCAATGTTAATGTTGTGTGACTTGGGCGTTGAACATTCTTTATACGTTAGTGTGTACAAGTCAATTTTGTTTAAACGTAATGTTATATCTGTTGTAACTACCTATGTTTGTTAAGCGAGATAATGGTGGGTAGTTCTGTTTATTTTACAGGAAACATATTTTTACGTGTTTTCTTGGGGTTCGCTGTGTGACATCGAATGATATTGTTTGCAAATACATCCATCAAACGAAAACTATGTATATGGCTGCTTAGTTATCGTATAGTCTTTTAGTTAGCTTGAGAAATCTTTTATTAGACTTCAGTATGGCTACATACTGTCTTGCAGAAGTATATTTAGAAAATAGGTATTTGTCATGGTAAGGTTTCATTCACTGTTCCACTGGACACGAATCAGTGACGTACACAAGAAATAGCATTGAAGTTGTTTGTGATTCCCTGTGCAATTTTATAACTTTTATGTAAATTCAACCTTAATTGAATAAAATAGGATTGAGATTTCAAACATGAGTCAAAATAAAAAAATATTTCAATCAGAAGCCCTACGGAGTATTGATATCAATTTCGAATCAAATCACACCAACAATAACTTGCTACCCCTGTACACCCCCGTTACAGGATGAATTTCAATGAAATACGAAAAATGTATGCAATAAATTCCGTTAAAGAATATTTATGGACCAAATAGTCACTTTGTCGCGTACAAACTTTGCCCTCCTTTTTAACTCCTTTAGCGGCAAAACTTTGGAAAATCTTATCTTTTCGGATGCCTACGTCATGTAAGGAATACCCCCTCAAAGTTTCAGGTTTAGGCTTTTTCAGCGGTTTATTCTGTGCGTTGATCCCTCAGTTAGTCATCGTGGACAATACGTTTTATTTGTATGTATGTGGCTTGGTAGAGAAAATATGATAATTGGTTCAAATGTTGGTCGTTATTACATAAAACTATCTCCTATCAAGATAATATAAAGTAATGTTTCTTACTGTAAATGTTCGATGGTAACGTATCTTAGTATCCACCGGGGAATGTTGATATTGAACGATTTCGTTCTCGTCTCGGTACTACGTCAAATGCATCCGTACGTAACATTCATTGCATCCTTTTTATTTCATGTAATTTATTATTTCATTTTAGAATATATACTTAGTCATCGATGAATGTAAATATCAAGATTGGTTAATGTAACTAAAATTTATTCAAAACTTTGTTTTAAAATTAGAAAACTCAACTTTATTTACGAATTGTATTATAAATTACAATGATATAAAGTAATATAAATTAATTGTACCTTATTATTTTGAAAACAGCAACTAAGGAGGTTTCTTACCGGAATCTTCCTAAAAAAGAAGACGATTTAAAAGTACTTATTTGAAGTCAATTTGATTTCAAATACTTTGTCTTACTTATGATAGGTAGTACATGAAAAAGAAAACTCAAACAGGTAAACTAATTTGATATATAGTAGGTACATAACTACTAACAAAACTATATACTTAATACTAATAATCATTCATCATTAAACAAAGTCGCGCATGTCATCGAAGGAGTAGGGTAAGCCGCGAGCGCGGTCACGCTACGGTGTGTAGGGTGGCTGGCGGGGTGGGGGCGTGGAGGCGTAGGGATAGTGGTGGTCCTCGTTGATAAAACAGCTCTCCGGGATCGTCAGCTCGCCGTACAACACGCGCAGGTTGCCGTGCGGGTCGTAGTCACGCACTTCTACCTCATCGCCATGTTTAATCCCAGCTCCTGAACTAAATATATATAATTAAAACGAACCTTTTATACTATTTATTTGTACATACTCGTATTATTTAGACAACTTTTTATTATAAATACAACAGAACGGTACCAGCGACTTAAAAATTGTTAGATTTTAACCTGCTTATGTCCTTAAGTTTCGACTTTTTTTTGAGGAATTTCTTGATTTGATTTGCGGGTGTATTCTTTGTAGTTAAAGGACTTTTGTGCTAAAAAAGTATATTTGCTATTGGAAATAGTGTTAAATTCATTTTACTTTTATTTTTAATAATAGGTTTAAAGTGTAGTGAGACTACTTGTGCTGTGTTTAAACCATACAATAACTTAACGATCGGGAGCTCCCCTGCCTAGTACAAGGGACGTTATTTATTTTTTATTTGTTGAGGACATAAAGCATAAGTGTAATATTATTAAAGCTTAAAGGAAAGGATCCATATATTTATAAAATATAGAGCACTGGGAGAAAACATCACAAGATTTTTGAATATTTTATATAACGCCTTCATCATTTATTTTTGACCATATATTTTTAAATGATTGCATTAAGTGTTTTAAAAATTATTTAAATAACGAAAAGTTTGTGGATTTAAATTAAACTATTTTATATATTTACGCTTTGGGAAGTAAATTTGTCTGGCTTGTCCAAAAATATTGTCTATGAACCAAGTACAGATAGAAAAATATTTATGTTGTATCCGTATGTTTTGGCCAGCTTATTTTAAATAGTTTATGAATTCTTAAGCTAGCAAATCTTAAATCTGGATGATAAGCATTGTAGATGGGTTATTTCTAGTAATCGTAACCTCAGATTGTATTGTTCCTACTCTTAATCCATCTGAAAACTTGTATTTGTAAGTCTACTAAGTGATGAAAGTACATGCTCATACAGTTTTTTTTTCAAACATGGTCGGGACACCCTACTGAGTAGTTGACCGGCCGTGGTTTTTTTCCATAGGATTAACGTAGTAGACATTTAATATCTTGAAAAACTATTGAACCTCCAAAGGCACAACAAACGTAATTATTCTATACTTTTGGTTACATTGAGCTATCAGCGACGATGCTTTTTGGCTCCTGGTTGAGAGAAAAAGGTTAGAAAATAGCGTCTTAATCAGGATACCTAGTGGAATGAATAGAAAATAAAAAATAATGTAAGGATGGTATAATACAAAGTGTTATTGAGTTTTGTTTGCAAATATTTTTACTTGAACATAGCCCTGCCTAGAGGGCCGCTTACTCATGTAATAATAAATGTTTTATAATAATGTGGTTGGTAGGACGCTGGAGTGCAGTATAACTCGAGAGGCGGTGCTTCTGCACTACGCCACCACCGACACCAGCGTGTTCGAGAAGAGGAACCCTGTAGCTACATATACGAAGTAACACAGGACCTAGACTAATGGTATGTCCACATTTTTTCAGTTTTGTTTTAAATTTGATTAATATTTGGTATACATGTATATATGTATAAATAAAATTATGTACGAGATTACATATGTTCCGAATAGTTTCATGTGCATTAATGTGAATTAGTACCTTAGCTGGTAAAATTCACCCCAAAAATTTCCAATTTTATTGTTTATTATTACGACAGCGTAGCTGCCCTTTGCTCTTATATAGTGGGTTCGACAAATAACGATATCGCGATGTAAATCAGTGGACCGCCATCTAGTGAGCATCTCCCGAGGTTTTGTAACTACCATGAAAATTAACTTATATTCTAACGATAGAGGTCGCTATGTTACATTTGTGGTCGTCGTAACATTTAACTGTGTTTCGGAAACGAATGAAGGAATGAAATTAAAAAATTTCGTACGGATTCAGGGAATGTCCTCTAAGCACTGCTTGAGGTAAATGATGCCGCGATGTAAAACGTATCACCGCCCTCTAGTTCGCAACGCGTTGAGCTTTTGTATTCGCTTTTTAGGAGGAAACTGTAGTTGCTGTATTTGTTAGCGCTAACCGGACCCAGTCGCCGGTTACTAATTTCGCTGGCTGGTAACTGATTTATATGGAAATATGGTGGTGGCTGTTGGTTTTTGTCCGTTATGTGACGTTCGCGTCTGTGATGTTATTGGTTTCAGGTTGGAAGAGTCGTCTACGGGCGCGGAAACTCACTAACTCAGGTGGCTAACGAGCATACAACCCGCCAGGTAAGCAGTCACCGTAGCCTATGAACGTTTACGATACCCTAGGCAAGCACGAAACCTCCATCAGGTGTAATAATTAACATCTCCTCAACGCTCGCATACGTACAACAAGTGGATTAATAAAGTAATAAACTACGATATAGTTATCTCGGTTTGAATGTGATCTTATATTAATGTAGCATGAATGTTTATACGATACGAAAGGTGATTCGTTTTTATAATTATCATCTGTATTTAATTGTTGGTATTTTTAATTTTTAGAAAATGTTGAGATGAATTGAATAACAGTACATAACATGTATAAAAACCTTTTACCTACCTAGATTGTCGCTTTCAAATTTTATAAAAATTAAAAATTCGAATATCTTCTATTTTGTCCTTTGTATTTTAGTTTTATACTTGAGCCAGCAATTCTTCAAGAAAATTGCAATCAAATGTCAATACGAGTGTGTTCGATGGCGATGTATGTGTGGGTGAGGTACGCGGCGGTGAACGCGGGCGGAGGTTGCTCGCTAGAGGTGCAGCTGTGCCCTCTGGTGCTGGTAAACATATTTCAAGCTGTCGCGCAAACGTGTCTTGTGTCGGATATCAGCCACTTTTTGCTGCCGACACTGCACGCCACTTCATGTTTTTACAACTGACGACAGACACATTTTGATCTCTTACCAAGACTGAAAGTGTCCACAGAGGGAGTGGTTCATTTCATATGGTTTATATAAAATTAAATATTCGCTGGTGGCTGTCGTCCAAGACAACAAGATACACTTTGGCGAAGGATTTTCCTTGGAATCTGTTTAAGTAGGTAATATTGTTTACGATTTATCCGACTACGGCGAACGTAATGATTTTGGCAATCTATCTATATATATTAATAACTAATCTAAATCTATCTATGTCTATATCTTTTTACTCGCATTATGTATAAACTACTGGACCAGTTTTAACGGTTCTAACTTGGCCATTTTTGTATGCATTTCTGGATTTCTTGTTTCATCCTTTTTAATACCTTTTTTGAAGAAGTCGCATTAAAGTTTAGTAATTCGTAAATATTTGCTTTATTCACAGGTGTAGGATGTTACTGTTGTGTGTTTAGGTGTATATTAAAATGTACATGTCTTTGACGTGTAGTTGCCGTTCTTCATATCGGTGGAGGTGGACCGCGAAACGTTCGTGAGCGGCTCGACCGGTACGCCGCGCCTGTGCCCAGCGAGCTCGCACTCGACTCGCTCGTACACATTGCCATACACTGCCAAAACACCGTGAGTATATACATACATTTGGTTTTTGTTGGGACTTTTCTTGACTGTAATCATATAATTATGGTATGGATTGGATCCTTGACTTATATAATGATAAAATTTCACTGGAGCCCTGAAAATTATTATTAAAGCTTCCAGTAATCCTAAAACAATCATACCTCAAATGCCATGTTATTAATTCTAATAAGTTTAAATAAACAACACAAAAGTTAGTGTACTTGTCAATGTTATCGTATATTTGGAAATGCAATATTTGCAAGTTGCTCAAATCCTCAATTCAGTGCCTGAACCTGCAGTTAGCCAGTCACATTATTCTTACTTCTTGATAAAATAAAAATCTAACTAAGCCAATCACTCATCTGTCACTGTCTCTAACAAACGGTTAAGGCTTATATATATTACAACTGTACAATCATTTAAACTGTAAGTTTTATAAACAAAGTACGAAATAAGTGCGTTTCTTAATTCCAGACAGTAATCCTCCGAGCAGCCTGTTGACGCTGGTGGCTGACAGGGAGTCCACACACGAATCCTCATTATACATGAACACCAACGAACCTGGTCTGTATCCAACATATACAAATGTACTTCGTTCTAATTTGCGGAGACAGATTTTGTAATAACATTTTTTTTCACAAATAAAAGGAAAATACGTTTGTACGATGTTATTAAATGTTAGCTATGATGAATGCACCTATTCTGTTGTAATACTTTATTTATAGTGTAGTTTGAAGACGTGAATGAATGTGGTCGGCAGAGAGGGGTGGTGTCAGTGGTTCGCGGAGCGGCGTGGAGGTGGAATGATGCAGTCGGTGGTGGTGGAGGTATCTGCGGCGCTGGACTGCCGCGCTCTACTGGCGCTGCATCTCGACAGGCTGGTGCTCACGCTGCTCTCTGATGCACAGGTATGTCCTATAGCTAATACAGACAAACTAACCAATTGCCTAAACAAAAAATGTAACTGTTAATGGAGCTATTAAAAAGGTCATAATAAATGCCTTAACATTTTCGATAACACAAATGCCTTAAATAGACGCGACACGACGTGTGGGCGGTCGTCAACGACAAGTATACTGGTATGCCATTCTATTAAATACATTTATTTTTAGTAATTCATCTAATCTCATAGTTTTTTGTACAGTAAATATTTATTTTGGTGCAAACAATAGAGAAAGTAGTCACTTGTGATGAGTTAAAGTTTGTAAAAGTTTTTATTGGCGTAGACAAGGTAAAATGTTTAAACGCTCCTAAACATATAACAATTTGTTTGTATTCCTCCCTTGTATTGAAAGATCGTTATGTTTTTGAACTAATTTATTTTGTTTGTGAAATTATCTCGAAGTATGCCATTCCACAGCTGAATTCATCGGCAAAACATATTTTTCGCCTCTTATCCATACGCGTTTATCTGAGACATACACAGGTTTCAAATACACCTATTGAAAAACAATTGTTGGTAGAATTAAAACGTTCACCAACATTTTATATTTTGTTATCTCACTAATAAATATATAGTTATATTTATATTTCAGCTGAACCTTAGTTTAATTCGCTCAAACAAATCAAACGACTTTTTCAAAGGCACCGATATTATGGTATTGCTGATATGTTTGGAAACATCTGTGTGCTATGATGAGCTCGTTCACGGCAATGGACATCAAGGATATTTATCTAAATTAATTAATCAAATATACAGAAACCTATCCTTCAGTTCGCCCTGTTCTAAAACTCTAGGCCAGAAAAGATACACAGGTTCACCAAAGCATTACCCGAAAATGAATATTAATTTCTGATTTATAGACTCGTACATAGCAACCTGACAAATTACAGAGTCGCGGTGAGACGACGTGGCGTGTGGAGCGTTCGTCGCGCTCGTGGCGGCAACATTGCGTGCTGGTGCTTCAAACTATATGAGCTCAACCCCATACACGGCTTCCAAGTACTCCGAGACAACAAACCCACCACGCACTGGGTAACTGACATACATTATATAGAAAATTAAATAAAGCCATTATATCTTGACCATTGTAGTATTAAAACTACAAACATTTTCTTTTGCAGTAGGGTATACACGTAGTTAGCCATATCAACTCCTTAACCTGTTTTCTCCAAGAAATGTCCCCTTTCCTTATATATATAGTCCTTTGCACTCTATAAAACTTTCTTTAAAAAGTAAATCAAGATCTGAACACCTGAGTATTGAACGTACAACGATAAGCTTGAAATGACTTTTAAAATAATACGATGACTCACTATACTACACTACACTGAGCTCACCTTTATTAATGAATAAGCAAGTCTCTAGCAATGCCTGTTTGTTTGTGTGCATAGATAAACCTGGCGGCCATGGACCGCGTGGCGCGCTACACGCACGTGCGCGTGCTCGCCGTGCAGCCGCCGCTCCGCCACGCGCATGCGCTCTACGCCGTGCTCATTGCCACCGTATACCACAACAGCACAGAAACACACTTCTCATCTTTACTGTAAAACAATACGATTCACTAAAACCATCCCCAGCTAAGATCCAACACGGCTGGACTAGCTACTTAAATTATTTGTAAAAACGTATTAAATTCGATCGAACTGTTGTTGTATTTATTTAAGTCACAAGTATGAAATTTATGAAAATATTTATTTCAGCTTGATGTTTTTTACGTTTTATCTAATGCTGAGCGCCAAATAAATATTTTAGGGGACATGTAACTTGCTATCCCATAATGCCAGTTGAATTGTGAAGAGACATATGGAGACGTAGGCATCGTGCAAGCTAGCCAATCGACAGTACCTTATGTCTCGTGGGAAATAAATAGAAACTGATGTTAGTTTGTAGAAAAAGAATGTAGGAGAAAGTTATTAAACACATTAAATGTATGTTCAATGGTTAGAATTCTTAAACAATTGTTGTCATAAATATAAGATTCCTGCATTTATAACATTCAAACAATTGAATTTGTATTTCATTAGTGATATTAAATGACTATACAGTGTAGTAGTGTTATATAAATGTGACTGTGTGACAAATCAGCTGTCTTTTAAATGTTTATTGTGATACGATGTTATATTATTTAAGTGTTTATTTTATTTATAATTATACATTTTATATAACAAAAGTAAAATTAATTTAATCTCTGATCTCAATAATGATTTAAAACTGACCTGAAATTTTTGAAATGGCAAAAACAGTTTTTTGTTGGTGGCAGTCGAATTTTTATATATATGTACATGAAAATATCTTTTTTGTAAACCATTTCATTAAATATGTTTGTCCTTTTATTGTTACGTTGTCCTGTGTGAACATGTAAGAATATAATATCTTACATTTGTTTCTTTATGTATTATCTTGATGTGGTTTTAAATAAATGTATGCATTTCAATAAACAACGTCCTAGTTTCATTCAGTTTCATGTTAAAACATTTAAAAAGATAAAACTTGAAAAGTTTCGAGATTTGTCGCATGAAACATGTTTCTGTGTTGTTTTGTAGGCATTTGTGCTCAAACTAAATAAAAACACCATCATTTTTGATTGAGTTTCTAAATTTGTTGTTAATTACGTTGACACTGATCAAAAACATACGCAATCTTCATGTTTGTCAAGATTTATAATTAAGATTGTTATGAAAGATTATTATGACATTGAAAAGAGTAACTACGGAGGTTTTACCCCATTCTCCCCCGTAGACAGGCATGCCAAACCGGTGGTAGTTCAAAAATAATTTTGACGATTTAAAATACTTTATTTAATTCCATTTGAATGAAACATTATTTTATTTTGATTTTCAATAATTAAATTCATAAATATTCAATATTTATCGTTTAAATATTTTAATCAAAAAAAGAATCCTCAATATGTACAAGCAACTAAAATATCAAAGTACTATAATAAATTTATTTTTTATTAAACTGAGAAACCTAAGGAGAAGAGGTTTCTTTTTATAAAATACTAGCAGCTTACCCTGGTTTCGCATGGGTACAATGAAGATAAAACCAATCTTAAACTGGTGCCAATTATGTGGGGTTAACTCTCTAACATTATTAAAAATTACATACATCTCTTGTAGAATTTTAATTGGTTTTTCAGAATTTTTGTATAATATTGATAATAATAGTAATAAACCACATCACGACACACACATTGACAGCCCTGCAGTAAGTATCGTAAGAACTTGTGTCACAGGAACTAAGCAACGATATGGTATACACTACATAGGTAAGAATACAACATCCAAGAGCGGTAAGCGAAACAATGCATCTGCAAATAACACAAATTCCGCTCCCGCCGGGATTCGAACCCGGAGCCTCAAGCATAGCAGTCGGCCGAGGTCGTCTAAAATTGCCAATAATAACGCTGGAAGCATAAGTTCAACATGCTAAACGCGTAACAGTCGCGTGGTAGTGCCGTTCGCAGCGTGCAGCATGTACTTACATAGGATTGTGAAATACTGTTGTTGTTGTGTGCCCGCGACCTCGACCTGACTAAATAGCTGACTGCTACTCTAGAGGTTCCAGGTTCGACTCCCAGCGGGGGCGGGACTTTGTGTTCATTCAGTTTTATCCTTTTCATTACTTTACCCATGATAAGGATTTCATTACTCATACTGACCGTAAAAATTGATAAGTCATGCAGTTTTTCATTCACTGCATATTTGATGTGGACATTATTGATACAGACCGGTCGTTTTTCGAGACTGGACTTCACAAATTATCAGTAACAAGGCAACCGAGAAAGCACATGTTCAAACTGCTTCACGTGTACAACTGGAATGGGGCTGTATGGGCCCAGCAGAGTATTAATATTTTATTTGAAGAGTTAATAGAAAAAAATCCTAAGTGTAATTTTAAATTGTACAACAGGTTTAAAAAAAATATTTTTATCTTGGTACTCCCGTGCAAAGCTGGGGCGGGCTGCTATTGAAGTCATACATATATAATATATACGTACATATTCATACGATAAACGTACATACATACACTGGTCATCATCACGTCCCGGGATCGGGAAACCCGGACGAAGCAGTAAGCGAATTGATACGAATAAATAAATGGTTTTTACGTGATTCACGAACCCTTACGCATGTAGATATTAAATAGTCCTGTTAATTTTACAGGAAACATATTTTTACGTGTTTTCTTGGGGTTCCCTGTTTGACATCAAATAATATTGTTTGCGAATACATCCATCAAATGAAAACTATGTAAGTGGCTACTTAGTTATCGTCACTTAATCATTGTTTAATATCCCAAAGCCCTGATCTACGTAACGTATCATGTTCTCGGAAAATCCTATCTGCAAAAACATCATATTAGCGATTGTTTTGTTTTGTGTAAAAAATGCAGTTGAGGTAAATATGTTATGGAAAATTATGTTTTAGATTTACAGATAGACTTAATACACCTAGCTTAAACACTAGTAATTTTTAAGACGATACGCAATAGTCTTTAAAAACATAAAAATACAAGGATAAGTAGATTTACCAATAAAGATAATACATAGATAGATATGTAATTTAAAAAATGTGCTGCGATAGCTTGAGAAATCTTTTAGTAGACTTCAGTGTGACTACATACTGTCTTGCAGAAGTATATTTAGACGGTTCATCTGTCATGGTGAGGTTCTCGCTAGGGTAGGTCACTGTTCCACTGGACAGTAACGTAGAAGATATTTGTGATTCGCTATGCAACTTTATAACTACCGGTTGCTTTACGATCTTAAAAGAATCCGTTCGTGTATAATAAATATGTACACTTGAATGCTGCCTCCTTTCCAGTCGGTTTCTAAGCAATTTTTTTGCCTTTTTTTCGGAATCAGTCCACTTTGAGGTTATGAGAGATGAGATTGCTTCAGAAATTCTAATACCAAGAATCATCCAGTTATTTTTTCAAGACTGATTTACGCACTATTGACTTGACTACTTCTCTACAAAGTTGTAGGAAAGTAGTAGTTTGATGGCACGAGAGGCTGGAACCTTTTTCTCTTTTAATTTTTTATGTTGTATTTCCAATTTACGGTTTTCAATCTTTTTCCACTATGACAGATCTTTTTTTTATTTCATGATTTTAGCTCGACGAGAATTGCCTTCTAAGTTTTCGTTCTCTTGAGAATTTCTAAATATGTCGCAAAAACATAGCATAAACGGCCGTATCAAATATTTGAAGTTTTCGGTGATTTAAGGGCTTGCATACTTAAATATTTTAATATCAATTTTGGTTTGATAACTTAACGCATTCCTAAGAAAAATAGTCTCGACAAATGGTGTGAAGGGAAGACAGACGGACGGACAACGACGAGGGTCCTATGAGGGACGCCAAACATTTCTTTACAAAAAGATTGACTACTAATAGTGTCATTTGACCACGACTGTATTGAGTAGATAGTCCAGAAAAGCTTTATATTAGAATATTCCCTCGTTAAATAATTTTTGCAGCGCAATTTTCAGTAGTCCAAATTTAGTTTAAATTATTTTATCCCAAAGATTTTGGTCTTATCTATAATGAAATTTGAATTACATTTGTGTGTATGACTAGTAGTCGCCCCGTAGCTTTGCTCGCCTAGAAATTTAGAATGTAGGACGCTCTCAAAAAAACCATCCATTTTTTAGGACAATTATTCCTTCCAGTTCATAATACAATTATGAACTCGAACAATATTTAAGGAACGACAATTGTTTAAGGAAATTGATATACTCACCTTACCGTCCCAATATATTTTTGACAATATTATGTATGTAAGGAAACATCTAAATTAGTTTGATAGACTAGGTCACAGTATAAATACCAGAAATAATAATAAATTACGTATCTCTACAGTTAGATTAGCAAAAACTAGTAAGTCATATTGGAAATTGTGTTCGCTTTTATAATAAAATTCCAAGAAATGTAACAGAAATGTCAGATATGAAATTTAAGCAATATGTTAAACAAATTTTAATTAAGAAGGCTTACTATAAAATTCAAAATTATGTAGAGGATAACGATATATGGAAGTAATTTAATTAGCTGCACAGGTTTATCTTATTGACAATTAGTAAGAGTGTAGCTAGAATTATTATGTTGAAAAATTGTAATTTGTAGTAGAAAATATTGTAATTGAATATTGAAAAAAGCACAACGGAGGTTTCTTGCCGGATTCTTCCCCAATGAAATAGCATTCCGAACCGGTGGTTGTAAAAAAAATGATGATTTGAAAGTTCTTATTTTAAGTCTATTCGAATAAAAAACGTTTTGACTTTGACTTTGAAGGAATAATTGTTTTTCATTCCAATATTTCAATAAAATATTCCAATAAAATTCTACCAAATCGAGAATTTTCACAGAGGAAAAACCTGGGCGTCTCGTCGTACGGTACCTACTCACAAAGATTAAGCCTGTTACTAATCACTGAAAAAAACAGGCGGTGGCTCATGGACTAAAAGAAAAATGAATTCGCGAAACGGACGAAATAAACAACTAAAAAAACGATTAGGTTTCTTTTTGACAAATTTTACCGTTTTGCTATTTAATGAGGTAGCAGTAATGCTAGAAACTGAATTTACTAAAAAAAACAATTTGAAAATGGATTGAAGATAGAAACGAAACTGGTGGCTCTGCTTTCGTTTTCCCCATACGATTGCACCAATTTCGTGGTTTCCTCTTTCGTTAGTTTACGCTTCATTTTCTCTCACTAGCCAGACGCACCGTCACCCCACAAAGCGGCGATTGAAACTGTTTACACGGGGCCAGGCTGTTTACACGGGGCTTTTGACAAGGGCGCGGGTGGGAGCGGGGTGCGAAGGGCACCGACTGAATTCTAAATATTCATGTGCGAATTAACAAGTCAGCGCTGACTTCCCGCCACGCA
The DNA here is from genome assembly GCA_949316135.1 of Choreutis nemorana. Taxonomy (NCBI): domain Eukaryota; kingdom Metazoa; phylum Arthropoda; class Insecta; order Lepidoptera; family Choreutidae; genus Choreutis; species Choreutis nemorana. The sequence goes on from OX438595.1 coordinate 14,654,722, forward strand.
CTGTACTTGAAATCAATTTACACGGGGTTTTTTTCGGGTCAGCGCTTGTCTCGATTTCGGCGCCAGTCACTGACCTTAATCTGCCTTAAGGTGCGCGTAATGTTTGAATGGCAGCACGACCTCGGCAATAGACTATCACTGCCCACCGGCGCAATGTCAATACCACACCTGGACACACCATCGCCTCCCGTCAGGTGGACCCGCTCTCTTACTCCTTTTTCCGTTTAGTTATTTTATAAGATAATTATGGTAGGGCAATTTCCGAATGAACGGCATTGGCTCTGCGAAGCGCAACATTTGCAACGTTTGATAATTTCTTCATAAATCTAGAATCGTTGCAACTGCGCCAATATTCATGGTTTTTAAATACAAAGTTCTGTAAATAAACATTTATGTTCTAAAAACATTTTACAATTTCAAAAACATATCATGTAGGTACATGTTGGCAACTGCTAGCAGCAAAACTGTTACTCAAGTTACATCGTCAAAATTAGATAAAGCCATATCTGAACTTCGTAATTGTTCTGATCTCTATTTGAAATTCCATCCCCTTAAAAAGTAACGTAGAGGGAAAACATTGTAAGTCACCATTGAGAAAATTATCGTATAGTTAGTTACACAACACAACCAGAAACGTTTCAAACTGAATTATTTTCCCACTGTAAGTCAGACTTAAAATGTTTGTCTTCTTAGATGTTACAAGCGGAAGTATATGGCATTTGATTGGAATTTAACAAAACAACTACAAGTATTTACAACAAATACGTAAATTTTTGGCTCTTTTTACATGTTTATTATTTTGAATAATATCTTAACTAAAAAACGAGAATCCTAAATCTTCGTCTCGCTCTCCTGTAAACCTATTAAAATGAGTTTCATTTTTTTTCCTTGTACGAGTCGATGTGTAACGTTTGCTGGTTTTCCTTATCATCGTAATTTAATCACTCGCTTAATCTATTTAAAATAACATTAGATAAATAGATGATGTCCCTTTAAGTAAATACTTAAGTTAATGAAAACTATTTTAAACCGACATTAAAAATGGAGGAGGATATATATTTAATTGTTTTTTTGTTTTTAATGTACCGACCCATTGTCACCAAGTCAGTATCTGATGATGGAGTGATGGATTCTCCCTCGACCTAATTCATCAAAATCGGTTCATTACTTTAGGAGTTACGGTGGAACACACAATATACATACCTACATAGACACATGAAATAATTACCCTTCCTTTCAGCTCTGCCGGCCGCGGTCGGGTAGTAAAGAAATTATGAGCAGTTGACAAAACCAGTAATTGTTCCTGAAGTGTCACTAAAAAGTAAAAAAAATCAAAACTTTTTTCAAAAAAACATAACCGACTTCAAATAGTACAAAATAATGTTAACACTTTTAACGTATATTTTTTTTATGTAAACGTTTCAAATGACATATTAATGGACATTTTATATTGTCATTTTTTTCCCTAAGAATATAATGTACATTTTCCTACAATCGTAATTTTGCGTATGAGTAAATTAAATCTACGGTTTTCCTGATTATTCATATGCGTAGGTATACTTGTACCTAGTGCTAGCACATAAATATTATCGTCTGGTATGTCATTAAATTTAAAAAAAAATCATTAGTGACACCATGATTGCGGCTAACTACTGCGCCCTGATTAGACACCGACCGTTGTTTTATAGTGAGCCATTACTCCTGTTACCAATACTTAGCCTTGATTCGTTATGAGTAGGTAATTAGGTATACTTCATGCGAGCAACGTGAAAGGATTTGATTCATATAAAGCATGTATGTAAATTAATGAAATCTAGTGATTATTTAACCGTCTGTGACCTTACTGTTTCTTGTTGATCAGGGTGTACGGAATGAGATTCCTTTGAGGGGAATGTATTATCATCGACTGTTTCGGGATGAATGAAAGTTATTACTTTGTGAAAACTATTTATCTAATTGAAGTAGGTATTTCTAACAATTTGTATTTTTTCTCCATACAAACCACATGTCTACTACAATTTTATAAGTGCCTAGTGCGCGTTATTATGTACTACTTTACGAAAATGTTGATGCCTGGCTAAAGCTACAGTGGTGGTGGCAACGCGCGTGACGCTCGCCATGTTGCACACGATCGTAGACTACGGTGCAACAAACTGACATTAATGTAGTAATAGTGGATTTTTCATCTATACTCACATGTTACAAACGCACACGACTCGTCCAAAGGCAGTTAGGCAGTTTCTTTGCTAAATAAGATTATTCTTAAAGAAAGCAAAACTCCCACATCAAGAGTTACGGAATAAGGAGCGTGATTCTCTCACAACCCTGGATTTTGAAATTGAGCTCTGGATATTATCGTTACAAGTTGAATGTTGTCCGCCTTAGAATTACAAAAACCCACATGACGTACTTGTATCCACTAACTTACTCTACCCCTCGAACAACGAGTTAAATGGATTGTATGTCGTTCCGATGTTTAAATTTAATTGTAAATATAGGGGTGTAAACACCTGCAATGGAATGATTTCAAGTACATTATAAAGGTCACGGCCGACCGCCACAAACTGCATCCCAATTGTGTCATCGGAATATTAAAAGAAAACTTGTTTAAACGTTATCGACACTACAAGCATGATCTGACACTATCTAAAGGTTCCGTACAAAAATGAAAAACATTTAAGAAACACAAACACGCGGTAAAGCAGATCAGTTAATGGCAATTACAGTAAAGCTACAGAGGTCTAAGGTCTGCACACTAATTAACTGAAAATATTAATTGATATAAAGTATATTGTTTTTACTTTTTTCGCTGACAATTCTCTTTTCACAAAAGACAAAAAAAAACAAATAGATAATCACTAAACCTGTGGTTAACGATGTTGGTGGCATGTTAAGTAATTTGTTAGTTTTAAGATATTTTATAATATTAAATTTTGTCCACTGTATGTTACCTCAATAATTTAAAAAAGTAATTTATTGTGTAGTAATTCATTATGTTTGCATTCATTTGTTTAATTTCCCCTCTACAAAACGAGTTACAAAAGTTATTTCATAAAACTTACGATTAATTAATGTCCAGCGATCAGAACGTGCCATGCATTACACTTCACATCCCTCCAGATTATAGTAATGTTGGGTAAACATTGACCCAGTAACTAGGCTGTGTCATTCATTTGAACTCTATTTTTTGCCTGATTACCTTCAGGTTATTGCTTATGAATATTAATACGTTTTAATTACTGATGCCAATGTCTATTAATTTGTTGTTGACGTAATTCAGCCACCAGGTGTCAACGGTAGTCATTTTAGTGGAATATTGTAGTGAGTACGTCGAGTTAGCGGAACTAATTTATACCAAACATATAAGACGAGATATATGTTCAGCGGGTTTGAAAAATATAGCTGAGTGGTTGTTACAACGTGAGCACAGGATAAAACGCGGGAAGTAACTAGTCAGTGACGACGCGAGCAACCTTCTCGCCCACTATTCTCACCATGAAATTACAATTAACTTAATACAATACAAAGCATATGAATGTGTATTAAAACATGTTTAAATTAAATACATGTATAGGAACAAATGTGAATTTATCATTTTACTGTTTGTTCGTTTACATTCCGATCGACAAAAACTACCTACCCACTGATTCAATTCTTTGTCACACAGTTGACATACACAACGTGTATGTCAATTGTTTATCTAACATAAGTTGAGGAGACTTTACTCGAAGTGAACGCAACATTTTGCTACAAAGGATCACGCTATCAAGCGGGGGTGGCATCTGCCCAGCAACCCGCCTACCTTGCATTAAAAACTATTTGCATTAAAAGAGTCTAGTAATATATTGAGCCAACATTATTTTACTGTTAGCAAAGAAGCTATAAATTATCTGAAATATGTAAACAATAGAGTAAACGTAATGAGAGGTTCACTCACTCGTAGATTACAACGATCAAGTAGAAGTAACGCTTCTGCGTATTACTATACACACTCTACTGTATAGGGACAGCAACAACACAGTCAAAGTCAATAAAAAACACACACTTGTGACAATGCATCACCCAGTTTCGGGCTGGCTTTCCTCTTTTATTACATTAATAACCTTCTGTTGTCGATTTCTTTGACAAATTAATAATTAGAAATACTATCTCACAGTAATAATTGCTTAAAGTAATAGGTATTTGTCGGTGTACAAGCCTCATAACGCAGATCTTCAAGCTGAATATAAACTTGTAGATTCGACTTTTACCGACTCAATAAAAACTAAAATTATTAGGTATTTCATGAGTCTCCTTATTAAAAATATGTGACACAATTTATTGCTTCTTTTGCAAAATGATATCGTACGCTGTCACAAGGTTTTATAGTACGGTATTTACATGTTGTTTTACATTTACGTTGACACGCATACATACAAACATAAAGACACTCGAGCATTACCTACTATTAGCATTACTTAGTACTCCGGAAAAGTTTATATTATCGTTATTTGCTATTCACTCAATAGGTAAGATTAGCTTAAATGGAATGAACATAGCTATGTTGAATGGTGGGAGATGTGAATGTTGTCAGTTTATTGTCAATTAGCTCTGTTCCGCTGCTTTGTCCACGTTGGATTCAGCAACAGCTATAGCTTTGATTTTAATTTTTGGGTATGTTATATTTATTGTTAGTTACAGGGTATATATGAGGGTAGAAATATTTTCCAAAACATACATTTTACTAAAACTGTATTATACTCGTACATTTATTAATCAAGTTGCTGAACTTAGCTGTCAAATAAGATTACGTTAGTATTGACGAATACCTATCTTACGGATCAGATCAGGATCTACGAATTACAATGTTAATCGTACATATGGACCAAGATTTCCCCTGACATATTACCAATTATTTTTATCGTAATTAACAATGTAGCTAATATCCACTTTAAAATGTGTTAAATAAATTAACAATTGAATAAGTATTTTTAAAGATTACATTAACCTTATATTAAATACTAGTATCAATTTATTTTGTGTTGTTGATTCGTATCGTGATCCGCACGCAACTAAGCATGTCCTGCCTACTTGGGGCAATCTTACTTATAGACATGAATCACGTTTCGTGAAATCTTATGTACCTACCTACATGCATCTAATACTGCTAAACGGGAACTAATCTGAACACTGCAATTACCTTTGATTTTTGTTTAATTAAGGAGGCGATTATTTTGCGATCTCGTGCGATCAGTATGTCAATAAGTTTTTCACGAGTATCAGCTGTGTGACAGAGCCAGTGAAGCGTTATTAACTGGCTGCGTAATAAACATGGGACGGTGTGTGAGGCTCTGGCTGCTGCACACGGTACATACAAAAGGCGAGGCCAGACATTCACTAACATGTATGCAAGTAGGTATGTAGGTATGCAATTTTAATCCCGTTTGAGAGCAGCACCAGCAACTCAGTAACAAAATACTAAATGGGCAATATTCTACCAATAGACAATAACGTAAATATTTGTTCAAGGTTATATACTAAAAACTACTATATTATATACTAAAAATGTATCACGCCCGACGCAAAACGAGGGTGTTATAAGTTTGACTTGTCTGTCTGTGTGTCATCATAACTCTGGAATGAAAGAAGCGATTTTCATTTTGTTTTTAATTTGAAAGATTACTTAATTGAGCGTGTTCTTGATTGATCGAAATCAGTTCTATTCAAAAGTTATGGGGGATAAAAGTCGGGATGAACAGTCGAATGTACGCAAATACTCGTACGTCCAATCATGGGTTTTTTAATTTGTAATCGAAGTTTTTAATTTGATTACAATTACAATATCTGACAGTTTGCATTTTGGCGGTTTTGTGACGCTTGTAAGATATGGGTGCTACTGGCGCCCTCTGCTTTGAGCTTTGCGGAAAATACCGTATTGTTTAAAAGATTTGTATTCCTCAGAATAAATCATCATTATAAAATGGATTAAACTAGTTTCGTCTACTTTCAAAGGGCTTGAGTTGACATGATAGAGGATAGGGAATGTGTGAAGTGAGGTACAGTCAGGAGCGAATTAAGCATTAAAACTTTAGTTTGATTCGTTGTTTGATGATTGGTATCCGTATACTTGTACAATTCCAATGTGTAAACCTCCACAAACGTTTTTGTCTGTTAGCAACCCCTTGGCGACACCCTTGTGTAAACTGATTCTGTGTAAATTTTGATGCTGATTATATCATCCAACTCTAAACTCTGTGGAAGTCCATTTAATAGACCAAATCATAGTTTTTTTTATTATATTTATCTGTAGTTACTAGAGTAGCGATCTATAAACATTGAAGGTGATGATTAAGGAACTGCATCATGCTTACGAGCGCGTGTAATGACGGCGCGCCTCCAATGCTTGTGCGGCCCGCACCGCCACGGCCCGCCGCGCCGTCCGCCGCGTCACCTACCGCAAACTATACTACATTATCAGTCAACTATTTTTTGGGTCAGCATTTAAATGTTATTGCTGTATATTATTTGAAATCTCGACGTAAGTTGTTTTCAATAGCGATATGTGTGTATCCACGTGTAATATGTGTGTGTCTATATATTAAACAAATGCATGTAAACATAGATTCATAATATTTTTATTTCGAAACTATTTACATTAAGTAAATTATTTAAATATTTAGGAATGAAGCGAGTTGCTTGAACAATATTAAGCGACAACCGCGAATCCCTGCGTGCACTGGAAAAATATATGTCAAATCTCACTGCAACGCGAAATGCATATTGCTGGCCATTGAAGCTATTTCGTATTTTAACTGATGTTTATTAAATTAGATTGTTTAGAAGATTTTAAATAGCAATATACTATATGCTAAAGTCATTAATTTGAATATCTTTTTTAAGTTTACCATTATTCCTGATTGAAAAGTAAATAGTAATTTAATTCAGCATTGTATAAATTAAATATAATGACTGTTTTCATTAATCAAAAGATATGGCCGTTTGTGTCGCATTTCCCTTACATTCTCAATGAAAAAAGGGAATCAAAACCTTTGGTACTTCCCGTTGACTAATGAAATTTGGCAAGATGCAATATCATTTAGCACAAATATAGTAAAAATCCGAAAACTGTAAATTTGTTGTTTTATTAAATTAAATTAAATATATTTATAAATTAAATCAGTGTCTATTTGTCTATATTTCTGCCCGTCTGTTAAAAATCAAGAACGTGTGCAGTTATCAAGTTTAAATTGATATCTAATACCAAATCTGCAGTTCCTTTGTATGGAGCTGTGAAAAAATTATTTCTAAGTCAACGCAATGACCAAGATACGGACGACTTGCGAGGGAATGTCTGTTTTTTAAAAATTTAGACGGAAACCTCGATGCGTGAGTCCGTATTTTTTATTTTTTTTGTCGTCAGAATCTAGTAGACCAATATTAATTAATGACATAAAGGCGTCTCTAGGAATGTTATAAATAAAATAATCAGGTGAACTGTTGGGAAACTTCACCTTACATGGAAGTCGTAGTGCGGACGCATCCATGCTAGTGGACAATTACCAGACTTTCCTTCCTTACCTTATTCGCTCCCTCCCCCTTCTCCCCTTCCCACTCGCCCGACACAGCAAGCAACTGCACGAGCTTGTTCATAGAAAGTAGTCTGAGAAATAGTAACCCATACTTTATAGAGGCAAGCTACTTAATTTGTAATTCACTATTGTAATTTAATTCTCAAGAATTTTTATTATGCAGTCATTGATTGATTGTTGGTAGGGAAAATATTCTATACTTACCTAGACTAAATAAATCTGGTAAAAATAATGATTGACTTTTTAAACAGCACAAATGCCACTCACAAGCCTTGAAATTCAAAGTTTTACTCAAGTTTCAGTTCGGCGGCGCGACGCCTATAAACGGTTCAAATTATACACATAAATATTGTACTGTGACGGGTATTAAGGACACCCGGAAAAATCTTTTAATAACTTATTTTATTAAATCGTCTAAGGATATTGTTTACGATTTTATTTATATTATAGCATTACTATTAGTCATTCATTGTTATAACCAAGAAAACTTTCGATTCAATTACCATTTTTGCGATACAAACTATTGACGGCAGCAACGCTTGACCAATGGGATTGGAAAATGATTAAATAAATACAAACTATCAGTGCACCTTTTAAAATATCTGTAATGTAACAAGGAATAGATAATGTGAGTACTTTACGTTGTTAACAACATTGTTTTCTTATTGTAAATAGGTAATAAATACTAGATGCGGAAAGCAATATTGAAGCATTTGCCTACTTTAAATATATTTTAACAGTAGGTACGAGCTTATTATTATATACGTCAGAACATTTGCTCAAGTAAATAACAAATTCAGATTAAATACATAGTGGTTGAGCAATAAAACAATAAGCTACGTGTGTCTCACTCACTTCAAGCGAATTTCAAACCTATGTGTTATTATTGTACAACTAAATATTGTTCAGTTTATCAATGAAATATAAAACGACTAATACACAGATGACACATTAATATTTTTTGTAATAAGTAAATGTATAAAACAACCATAGTAAATGATTTATACATTGTTATTATCTATCAACGTAAAATCAATTGCACTAGTAGCACTATAATGTTACTATTCTACCTACTTCTAATGTTTGCTTTTGTGTTTGTTTGTTTGTATAGTAGGGAGGAGCAATTTTTATATTTATCTCAACCTAATTTGACGGAAATGGATCATCATCATCAGCTTGCGGCAGTCCACTGCTGGACATTGCTACTCCTAAGGCACGCCACTTTTCCTCATGATCTTTGATTATCCAGGCGGAAATGGATAATGTATCAAATATAATAGGGGCCTATCATTTAGCCTATAAAAAATAATATATTTTTATATACGATTCTAAAATGTTAACATACTTATGATTTAAATAATGATATTTGTTTAATATAACAAGATTGAGCTCGTTGATTCTGTCCAATTTCAAAATATTAAAATAATTAAAATAAAAAAAAGCTTTATAACCTAACCTTTAATTCTACACCTGCAAATATAGAAGGAAACAAGCGCTGTGCTCGGGTGAACCTCACGATGTATATAATATATATAATAAAGGATATAAGGAACGGTCCGCACAGTCAGAGTTCGTTGGTTTTAAAGTTATAAGAAAAAGTGTATAAATGTATGTTGCAGTTTAATTTTAGAATCAAAGCTTATTTTAATGATGACGTGTTGGCTATCATCCAATGATAATGAAACGCCGCACACAGCTAAATAACTACCATATGAAATAGTTGAGTGTCCCCGGTGCGCAGGCCGAGCGCCCAACATCGTGCTTGCGATATGTCTTCTAATTACATAGCCATCATCAGCCACCTGCTGCTAACTCGGCACACTCTCCGCCGCTGCCACATTAACAAACAAACAAGTCACTGCATTGCTTCATCTCGTCCTATAAAACGCCTATAGGTAAATCCACTTTGGAGTAATTAATTAGTCAATTCTGGTAAAACCTACGCTGGCTAAGCAGAATTTTGCATGTATAATGATTGAATACAAGCTATTTTCGGTAAACTCATGGCTTCCCATTGTCATGAATCCTCTTCAGTCTCGCGAAAACCTAAAACGAACCAGGAAGATTAGCGTTTTTTTTTTTTGTTTTCAATCATCCCGCAAAAACCAATGTCTATCCATATTAGATTGTTGTAGAAATCAATTGGCAAGCAAGATGTTGCCGAATATGAGTGTGCGAGGTCGGTTGGAGCTGAAGACTACAGTGAACTGTAGTTAGTACGTACTGTGACTTATATGTTGTTGATTTATTAAGATTAAGATAGGGGGCAAACGAGCTGAAAGATAACCTGATGGAAAGTGAATACTGACGCCCATGGCCATTTGCAACACCAGAGGTGCTAAAAAATGCGTTGCCGGCCTTTAAATAAGAGTACGTTCTTTTCTTGAAGGTTTGCAGATCGAATCCACAAAATTCTCTGATACAGCATTTTAAAAGGAATTGTGACTATTTTCTCTACAGCCATGCCTATACCTATTACTGACCCAACAACAGCAACTAGCAAAAAAGTAAAAAACATTTATTGGTAACTTAAATCGAAATTTTGCTTCGTTCGCGAGAAACCAACAATTTAGGCGATTTTCACGCTTGAATTTAATATCACTCTGTTTTCACACAGCTGTTTTGTCTTATTTTAATCCATTTTCCAATTCCTGCTAAAGAAACCGGTTAACATCTTATTTCTTTTTCATTTATCAAATATTGGTGTTTGTTACAGGTAGAGGAATGGGCGTGGCGGCATAGCGGGCCCATGGTCAACCCATCCTTCAAGCCGGACACGACTTTGCAGCGCAGAGGTGAGGCACTCACATACCCATGGAACCACTTCAAGAATGTCCCTTCACGATCGCATCCAGTGGTTTTGTTAGATAAAAGAAACAACTACAGTCATATACTGCTCGTTTCTTGTCGTGTAGTTTCTAAGTTATTACAAACAATCTTCGGATTAAATACGAAATAATCGACGAATGACACCCACGATTATTGACTAAAAAATTTAAACCATTGTTTGTTGCCATTGAGTCGTATGAATCGATAGCTCGTGGTAGCCATGGTTCATGGTGGTGGTCATATAATAGCAATGTCAATAACCAGCTGCAAATAATTGCTTTATTTAGATATTTTAAATAACTGCAACATTCGTTTTTATTTACTTAACTTGCTTTATAAATGTAACTTTTAAAATATGAACCAGTACAAACTCGCATGTATGACGTCGGGTATAACAGCTGATTTATGCCATCGCAAAATCATTCATATGTTTTTGTAATTTGTAACAGTGTGATGTTTAAAAAAATGGCTTCTAATCATTAACTACTCTGGAACCATATCCGTAAACTCAAGACATTTTTTTTTGACGTCTTATAATTACAGCAATCTGTCACAATATAGGACATTCAGCTAAATGTTGCGTCTTAGTGGTCAAAATGTTTAGTTCATCCAATAGTGAATTAAAATCAATTTCTTTCCCTATCAGGGGATTTAGGTGTCGTTTAAATTTAGGTTTTCCTTTCGTAATTTTTTGGTTTTGAGTCTTGGTAAAAAAAAAACAATAAACACTTGAATTTGGCGAAAGTTCAGATTTAATTCATTATATTAATGAAGCAGAAACTTTTATGTTGCTTACAGCTGACCATATAATTAAAGACAGCTTCATAAAATATATTTCTTGATAGATAAACATTGCTCCTCTTCAGGAGAAGGGTAACCATGTAATTTTTATATGATTATATTAATCTAACGTTATCTACCTGTCTCAACCATAATGTAGTGCTCGTAAAGTATAAAATAGGTGTTTTGCATAAAATTTTAGATTTGCTAATATTTATTATGCAAGTGAAGTAGTGATCTGCGAGAGGACCGGAGTCAAGTGCATTAGTAAGAGTTGTCTTATCTGGTGTTTCAGTCTATCCCCGGTGCGCGATGATAAGAAGCGTCCAGGAGACAAGGGCACCTGGTGAACATGAAGGAGAAGAACATGCAGGAAATGGAGGAGTACGAACCCTACGACAACAGAACCGTCGACCATCCCACTGTGTATGCAGGTAGTGCATAATACACAACCACTCTGTCCTGTCCTGCATCTACAATACTCATGTCTCACTTCACTACACCCTGACACTACTCATATCATATCGTCATACTTAACCATTGATCGCAAAGGTCCTCTCAGTCATTTATGAACAATATTTTTTTGCGTTATTTAATTGTTTTGTAAAAGCTTGGAAGGAATATACTTTTCATTGAAATGGAAAGTTTTTGACGAAATATCTTTTGTCCTAAAGCTCAGCTGACCCAGTTATTATTACAGTTAATGAACAAACAAGTAAACTACTACAATGGTCACTCATGTTAACCAGTGACTGAAAATGTCTCGCTTTACACTTCCATGACATAATACAAACTATGGCGAACTTTTTTGAATGTACATTCACTACAACGCGAGACAAAATTGAATGTATTGTGCGCACGTGTGTGTCGCTGTGAAGATGATAAATGAATCACTAAGTAATCTTCGTCAATAGTTTCATGGCCTTTCCTCCTCGTCATGAGCTTCCTGGTCATTTGGTTCCGGTTGGCATACACCGACGGCTTCCAACTGCCGCCGCCACTATACTTTGTATTGTACCAATGAAGGAATTCTCTTTTAACCTACAAAAACCTTTGCCACTTTACAAATTCATTCCGTTGTCGACCCGAAGACACCAATTTATATTTGAAATTATAACAAAATGCAGACAGCTGCAAATAAAATTAATTTCAAGATCAGACCTTTTAATGTCCATTTTTAATTTAATATTTTCTTTTAATTGTGTGATAGTGTTATATATTTTCTCTTTAATTTCTTGCGGTAAATAAAATCAGTAGACTATGGAGTGAAAATGCTTAATTATATTAAGTTTGAAATAAGATATTGGCATGACTGATATAATTATTGCCCTGATGCAAGCAAATGTCAACTTTAACACATAATAGTGAGTATACAGAAGTAAAGCTTCAATCAATGACGGCTTTATCAACGCACACATTAACATCATCCACGATCCATTCATTGACACGAAAGTTTGGAAGGATTGGGATGGAAAAATGCGCGATTGACACTCACCGCAAAATCAAGATTCGCGTCTCTTTTGTGCAACGAGTTAAACGTTTTATAATTATTATTGTAAAACAATAGGGTTTGAAATTAGTGTAAATAGTTTTATTATATAATGGGGTTGGGGTTGTATGGGTATATTTGTAAAATTTTTCGAACATTTTTTAATCCTTTATTATACCTACATAAAGATGAATTGAATTTCAACGACACAAATCGTCGAAAGATCGTTTATTAATAAATATCAATATAATTTTCGGCCTAACTTAAAATTGACATCCCTAGCGCAAAAGCCGTTAAAACTGAAGAACTGTCTGTGACCGTAATTACCTATTTACAAATCTTTGCACTTCTTACCGTTCATTTCCGTTTAAATAGTTACTTTCGATGCCTAGTATCAGATCCTTGTAGTCGTGCTACGCTTAACCTACGCGCACTTAATTTTAATTAACTCTAGATTTAAGACTTTGTCCGTGTAGTGAAGTTAAAAATGGTTGTAATAAAATTTTAATTACATGACACTATCGTTATTGTTTAATATCTTGATAAGTTATTGCCTAAGTATTATTCTGATATAGCTTTATTATTGTTAAGTTTCATTCAAATCCATTCCGTCGATTTGGCGTGAAAGAGTAACATTCACCCATCCATACATCCTTACAAACGTTTACGTTTATAATACATATTAGGAAGGATTAATTAATATTTTTAAAATGTTGCTACGTGAATTCTACAATCATACATTTAGTTATGTATCTAAATATTTACAATGATTACTTAAGCATACATTAAATTAACTACATAGAAACGTAGAATACTTAACTACATAGAAAACAAACAAGACAAGGCCCCGAGTGTCACAGCCAGTTGGCATTTATTTTTTTGAGTAAAACAAACAGTTTATTTGGTTTGTTTTAACTATCTTGAGAGACCAAAACCCAGGACACGATCCGAAGGACCCTGAACGTTGGTCATCATAAATCATAGAGCAAGCACTAAATGACTCATCTGCTGAAATCACCATCGATGCTGTAAAATACAGACTTTCATGTTTATAAGCGATCCCACATGTAGCGATACACTCGGCGTCAAAAATACAGACTTTCATGTTTATAAGCGATCCCACATGTAGCGATACACTCGGCGTCAAAAATACAGACTTTCATGTTTATAAGCGATCCCACATGTAGCGATACACTCGGCGTCAAAAATACAGACTTTCATGTTTATAAGCGATCCCACATGTAGCGATACACTCGGCGTCAAAAATACAGACTTTCATGTTTATAAGCGATCCCACATGTAGCGATACACTCGGCGTCAAAAATACAGACTTTCATGTTTATAAGCGATCCCACATGTAGCGATACACTCGGCGTCAAAAATACAGACTTTCATGTTTATAAGCGATCCCACATGTAGCGATACACTCGGCGTCAAAAATACAGACTTTCATGTTTATAAGCGATCCCACATGTAGCGATACACTCGGCGTCAAAAATACAGACTTTCATGTTTATAAGCGATCCCACATGTAGCGATACACTCGGCGTCAAAAATACAGACTTTCATTTTTATAAGCGATCCCACATGTAGCGATATGTATGTAACCATCAACGAATCGTAAGAGAATGAGATGAAAACACCAAATGATTTCGTGTGCAAATTTGGTGTATTAAACCGAGCAATAGTCAGCATCAACCTGCTGTACGTTGGCATGGGGCTGTTCGGATACCTGCAATACGACGACAAGGCTCTCGGAAACATCACCCTTGACCTGCCTTCCAACGAGGAGACGTAAGTCATTTAACATTCTATCTGCTTATTAAGTCCTTCATTGATTTCACTTGTACATGTTGTTACACTTATAAACGTTGTTTTTTATTTCCATAAAAATCTTGATAGTAAATATGATACCTAATATATAAAACAACAGTATTTATATGATATGGTGGATATCTGTTGAGCAGACTGGCGAGTGTGGTCCAGTGCCTGCTGGCGTTCGCAATCTACATCACGCACGGGCTGGCGTGCTACGTCGCCACATCCTGTGGAACGAGTACATCGGCTTGCGGCTGCTCAACAGCAAGCACCGGATCCTCTGGGAGTATTCCCTCAGGACCTGCATCGTGCTGCTTACATGTAATTACATACACTTTACATTTGTTCACTTTTGCACTTGTAAGAGAAAACCTTCGAAAGTACAAAACCAATATTTTAGAATGGAGTTTCAGGGTGGACACAGGTACACACTGTACACAGCACACTTGCATTCTGTTCCAAAATCAGAAATCCGAGTTTCGTTCACAGATAGTAACTAATAGGCAAAGGTTAGATCTAATACGCTTGTATTAGTAAGAGATGTTGCGTATTGTTACAGTCGGTGTCGCTGCTGCTATCCCGGAGATGGACCTGTTCATCTCACTGTTTGGCGCGCAGTGCCTGTCCGCCATCATACAGACCTGCACCTACTGGTACTATGTGTGTGGACGTCGCTGGAGGGCATCATCAACAAATTCTCCAGCAGTTTCAACCAGACGACGGCGGTGGAGTCACCCTAATCACTAATGGACAACCACTGTACTGTGCCATTATGTAACCTTATGCATTGCAAATATCTTAGTTTTTATGTTTAATCATGAAACTTCAGTCCCAGTACATATCGTTTTAAGTATTATTTATAAATAAGATTAACATTGAAAATGTTAACCTACATGCAATTCAAGTATACCTGAGCCTAACAGTTTGTTTAGGGAAATGATTTAAAAATCTATTTAAAATAGTGCCACCACATTAACGCCGGCTCGAATATGACAGAGAGTCGGCACCACAATGTCTGCTTTATTAATTGAACAGTTTAAGTCTACGATATATTATTATTCGTAGGTTAACGTATTGTTAACGATTTAAATTTTACGATAAACTACATACCTAAACCATATTTTATAACTCAGTGTGGATCAAGTAGAAACCCTTAAGTAAAGATACTCTCGTTTGTATGGCGGGTTCCGTGATAGGTTGTGTGTGTGTGTGTGTGTATGAGATAGATTGTAAAATGTATAATATTCAAGCAAGTAGTGACTAACGTGGCGGCCGCAGCTGATACGGGCGCAATCTGCGGCACGACAGGCGCTGGCAGGCTCATCGCGATCCTCGCTGGGGATAATACAAGCCTCTGTTTTCTTTCATTATACAAATGATTAAAAATGTAAATAAAGGTACAGTGATATTTAATGTCAAAATAAGAGTGGCATTTCGATATAATAAGGTATCTGTAAGTCCAACGTGGAAAGAATTTTCTGATGATGTGAGTTTTAATTTGCTGTTTTTTGTAATATTATAATTGTATTATAATTGTTTTTTTTTTCGTTATCGCCTAATCTAATCAGGCAGTATTTTTTTTAATTCGAATGTCTAGAAGCTTTATTTTCAATTTAAAATTCCCTTATTATGGTATCGTAAGAAATTAGTATCGTGAATTACATCTTTATAAAACAATAAAGTTTAAACTCTCTTACGATTCAAAAAAATAATTGTCGCTTACGACGTTCTTCCTGATGAGGCTCGATATATATCTAATGAGTAAATAAAACCCAATGTGTAATTAAAACAAATAAAAACTGAAAATTTGTACTTTTAGACCAAAGGAAAATGGAAGAAAGCAACAAATACCGATAAATAATGCCCAAATTGCTGTATTCGAAGAGTTCCCTCAATTTCTTCAGGTTTCCATCATCAGACCCTGACCTGAAAACAAGACTAACTTGGGAGTACATCCTTTCAAACAAAAAATGAGATTTCCCAAAATCGGTTCTCAAACAAAAAAGTGCCCGAAGTGACATTAAAAGTCGAATTGAGAACCTCCTACTTTTTTTGAAGTCGGTTAAATAGCGTCTTTCCAATAGATATAACAAAAGTCCAATTTCAGAGAGAAAATTCTTGTAACGTAACAGATTCGTCCTACGTAAACGAATTTACGAACCATCGGGTTCGTGCTCGCCCTGCAGTGGTTACTTGAGGGTTTCCTGGGCTGAATACTGGTAAGCTATATTTTAAAATTCAAATATTAAAACCTTGGTTTTTTAATTAAGCTCAGTAAAAGAGTTACATCCATTCTGATTCGAATGCGCTTAGGACATACATGTGCTCCAGCGCATTTGGCAAGATTCAACATTTTGAATAGCCTGGTTTGTGAGTATAGTGATTAAGAGTCAGCTCACACCAACTGACTCTTAAATCAGATTTGTTTTGTCCGGAATAAACATTATAATCGAATTTATTAAAATGTTTGCACAAAAACTTGTGTACAACTTTCCTTATAAATAAAAAATATACAGTAAATGTTTTATCATTATTAATTATTGAAAAAAAAAGGCTTGTTTGTTGTTTCGTATACTTATATACACTGTTTCATGTTTTTAATAATTTTCCTAACCTTTTCATAATTTGCTTTTCTTTTCTTGTATATCAACAGAATTTAATGTATTAAATGCTAATGTTTTAATCAGTGAATGTCTATAGTGCTGTACAAGTGTGGAGAACGTGAAATATGTACGATGAGTTGGCTGCTTTTTTCGTCATTTCCCAAGTAACTCAATAGAGCCTACAGAAAAAGTACCAGCATGATACTGTAGGCAGATTTAATATTCCATCTTTCATTTTCCTTATTCCTCTTTTCCTTTCTTATTTATCTTTTCATTATTTCTTCCCTCATCCATCCATGAAAAAAATATTACTTAACACTTAAACCACAAAATACTAAAGTAATTTCCATAAAAAGAGTGAAAAAACGCCAATCGTGAATATGATAGCAAACCAAAGAAATATCAACATTATTGAATTAGTTGCAAAATATTGTTTTTTTTTTCATTTACGAATCCTTAATAATAATTTAATAGCATTTTATCAAACAGCTTTCATTATTAAATATCTACAGCGTGATACATATACTACATTTTATATATATATATATATTGATATCGGCTTTTTGGACTGAAAAGTTTTAATTACCTCACCCGCCGCCGTCTCACCGCCTCCGCACAGTGACCTGAAATTGAGTTTGTGCTCTTAAATGCATAAATGTGTCAAAAACGTTGCTCGTCATCTTACTTCACATAGATTGTTCACGAAAAGTTAATGTATTAAATTTTTTTTACAATTTCAATAGTTCTCTAATCCACACCACCCCAGAGGTTAAGAACTGATATACTATAAAAACTGTCGTCAAAATATCCTTTGCCATTTCCGTTACAAAGAAAATCACTTTTAAAAAGAGTTTTTAAAGAGCCCCCCTCCCCTAAGACAATCCTGGATCCAGCCCTGTGAGACATAAACTAAGGCAAACTACATACATTGATACACCTTCATCAGATCTGGACTAATTATTATGAGGCGAGAGAATTCATCTACATCAAATGAATACTTGAATTGCTAGTTCCGGGTTCGAATCCCGGCGGGGGTAGAACTTTGTATTGCAAGTCGCATTGTTTCGCCTACCAGTCTTGGAGGTTGTATTTTAAATATATGGTTTATGCCATATTGTTGCTTATTGCCTGCGATACAAGATTATATCCTAGGGCAGGGATGAGTCAAGAGTGTATCGCGATGTGGTTATTATCATTGAAAAACCAGTAACTCATTTAAAACAAACGGGTATTTGCTAACATTTATTAATCTCTTTTTAAATACATATTATTGTTTGTACATAAATTAGTGAATATATTCTACAAGAAATAAATTTTACTATCATTTTCATTTGAAACATACAATCTTAGAATAATAAATAATACTTTAACCACAAATTAAATTAGCAAATTACATTAATATAAATAAATATATTATTAAATAAACTAAAGGTTAATAGTCTAACATTTCAACGTCATATTTATAATTACATTCAATTTAACATCTTGCTTTACTTTTTAAGAACAATTTATTTTTTATTTTGACTAATCTACGGATAAAATTTGATTGACATTTATTAACGTTGACGTAGCTTTAATCTACAGCATTTTAAATTCATTATTATAACTATTTAATTTTAAACATTATTATAACTGCCCTCTGTTGGGAGCGTTGTTGTGTTTTCAAACGCTTAGAAAAAAAATCATGGAATAAGACAAGTTGCCGTCAAACTGACACGGATAAAATCTGACATCATAAAATCTTATATACAACAACAATATATGTATATTTATTATATAAAAGATATTTGTTCATTTTTTTTTGTGAAACATTTGCGTGATTTTAGTTGACTTTTATGTCTTAGTCCACGATTTTTAAATCCGGACTACTTTGCGACGTCCTGCATACAAACATCCGGGGTATGTCACACCCTATACATTACATTACATAGATATTAAATATTATACATTATTAAGACATTTTCTGAGACAATTTTAAATGTATCTGATAGCGAAAAAACTTTCTTCGTATTAAGGAAAAATAAATTTAGCTCTATACATAAATGGGATAACTTTGGTGCCCAACGGCTATAGTCCCAAAGTGGGATTTGTATTTGAATGTACATTATCAGCTATATATTTTGAAATACTCTTTAAATGGGCTAATATGAAAATACTATTCCCCCACCACTTACCAATAGACATTGAATATGAATACTTTATATTTTCAACATGCATTTAGATAAACATAAATAGTACTCACTTACACATATCAATATAAATATATATATATCTTTCACCTGAAAATAATTTTTCTTTTTTTTTATATTTAGTAAGGACATAATATCTCAGAAACGTTTTTATTTTTTCACAATTTTTCAAGCGGTTCAAACTACAGAGTTAAGTAACGTACAGAGTAAATAAGCACTTATATCTAACAATATTAAATATATTCTGAGAAACAAATATAATTTAAGAAATAATATCCCTTTGCACCGTATATACAGCTGCAGGTTATCGGGATATCTGTAATGCATAAAAATAATTCATTAGAAAAAAAAAATACCGCCACTCTACACTACACATGTATCATATAACTATTTACTACATATTGTACTACCTATATTATGTAGGTATTATAAATCTTTTTTGTTACACCTAGTTAACAGTGGAAAACCGATTGTCTTGTTTGTCCGGGGAATATTTTGGCACAATCGATTTATTTCATACAATAAGAAAGTCATTTATACATATATAAACTGATTATTTATGTATGTATGTTGAAGTTAATTTGTTTATGTCAGATTACAAGTTGGCGCACCGAATTAAAAAATAGCGCCGTAATGTGATGCGTCTACCTCACGATCAACCGGATTACAATTCGACTGAAAAATTGAGCGCCGCATTAAATGAGCCATTAACATTCTTAAAAAAGGCATAGCATCATCAAAGGCATGGCAAGTGTTATTAGTTTATTTATCGCTACAAGTAGCCCTGCATGATCACAAAACGAAAATGGTGTCATAATTAACTATAATTAAAGTACTATGACAATGCATTGTGATAATTCTAAGAGGAATTTTAAACATCGGCTAGGTTAGGTTTGGTATTGTGATCACAGCGCATGAGCCGATAGAATCAACCAATTTTTTATTATCTTATGATTCTTACGAGTGAGGTTAACATTAAATTTGGATGTACACTATATACCTACTTGGTTTTTAGGTAGTTTGGAGTCCAAAAAAATTAAAAATTAATGAGATGAGAATAAAATGTCTTGAGATTTAAAAAAAATATATGTCTGTTCTTTATCATTTGTAGCCACCCTACACTGCACAATTAGATGACACGTTGAACGCCGCTTTGTAGAACGTATCATCATTACAATCTAGCTGGACGTGACGTGAAGTAACTGCATTATATTATAGCGACGTTTTACAATCTGGCGCGCAAACTTATAATACGGCGTGTAATATTATTGGGCTGTGAGTAATACGGTCGGTCTTCGTTGATCTAAATAATCTGGTTGTGACATGTGGTTTCCGGGATCAAATCCCGGGTCGGGCATTTTTTTTTGTATTTTCGGTTGCTCTGAGGTACATATTATACATCAAATGCATTGCAAATAAATCTTGACTCTAAAACCATTTTAATTGAAAGACAATTGAATTCAAATTATATCGATCTATTCAAATTGCAATGTCCAAATAACAACTTTTCACTCAATACATATACAAGTGTATACACTACCAAACAAACACAAACACTACAAAGCAACGTTTTTTTTAATTCTTGTCTGTCTGTTTGTTCCGGGAAATATCTCGGCTGGACCGATTTTGACGGGGCTTTTACTGAAGAATATAATAAATTTCAGGGCATATTACAGGCTACTTTGATTTTTGAAAAATAATAAGGGTTCCGTACCAAATAATTAATACCCAATTTTTGTTTTTAATCCCTCCCAAATATTGGATATGAAAAGTGTTTTTCTAAAGTGAAGAGTATCAAGTGTTTTATTTTCAAATTTTAAAGTGAGAAAATGTGGATTGAAATATTCTATTGTATAATTTTTAGTTTTTAAATTTAAATAAATGTTATAAATTCAGAAAAAATCAGTTGCAAATTCGCAAGACAAAGCAAAATGCAACGAAATATAAGTTGTGTTTGCTTTTCGCAGTGCCGACATTAATATTCAAACAAATCTTCGCAAATTATTTTAGCCCTGACTTGCAAGTTAGTAAAAAAATATCAGTCAAGTTGCCAATAAAACAAAACATGTTTTGAGTTACAATACCACAGAACTCTATTTGAGGCAAAACAATGTGAAAAAAGCAATAGCTATAGTATTTATAGATAAGTAAATAGATTGCGCATTTTTAAATATTTTGATATCTCGTAGGAATAACATCATAACTTTGTTTTGGACAAAAAAAAAACGTTTCAAACATTCAAAAAATCTTACTTTTGCATGAAAACAGCCAGCAAATTGAGAATTTGAACTCAGTAGATTTTGTGTTTAATATACTTTAAATATATATATATATTGAAACTGAGTAACAATGTTGTTCCCAACAGTCTTTATACTATAGTAGGTACAAGATATTAAAGGAAATTGAAAAAATTACCTTAAATTCCAAGTGGAACAATGAATTGCACAGTTACACGCGTACAGAAAATTTAGAAGTAGCCATCGTCGTCTGAGCTGCAGTATTCAAAGTCCTAGAACCAAAATAAGTACACATTATAAGGAATCTTTTACATGCAACGTCATGGGCAAGCAAGCAGATGGTTCAGCTGCTGGAAAGAGAACTATAGATTTGGTGTGTAACTCAATGTCACCTTGAAAACTGCAAAAAACACGGGTAAAAATAATATTTTTCTAGACTTTTATAGATTTTAGGAATGTTTCTATAACGTAATATACATTGTTGTCTAAGAAAATGTTTGGTGTTTTCTTTTAGTCAAACTAATTTGCGTTGTAATAGGGCGTCGATGTTATTTTATTTGCTGCAAATGTATTCGCTAAAATAAAATAAGACAAAAGGTTTTATTTAAAGTTACGAAAGTTATTACTGTATTGGTAGTGTTTGTTAATGTTTAGTCGCCAACCAATACAATCAAATCTGTATTTTAGTTAATTAAATACAATGTCTTTCATATATTTTTGTCTTGCTTGAAAGGGAGTTTTATACTCCAAATACCAAAGTTGATCGGCTAAACCGATCCCTGATAATCATTTTTAGTCAGAATACCGATCTCTAGTGTCAAAAAGAAGACAATTTTGTCTTTGAAGTTTGGTCTCAAATACAAACTCTCTCTATACCCATATCTCGGTCACAATATATGTGTAGCTCACAGAAATACGATGCTCCCTCCATCTAGTCCCCTTTCCCCACATCACAAACATCAACAAATGTCTGTTTAGAGTCTGAATCTTGACTGAAATTGCATTAGGTAGGTAGGTACTTAGTCAGGTCATAAATTCTGTCACATGCTTAATATAAAATAATTGAAATAAGTTTATTCATTATGTAACCATTTATATACCAAAATGAACTTAACAAAACATAGATTCTTATGACACAAAAGTTTATTCAAAATGACCTCCGTGATTTTGAATACAGGCCTTCAATCTGCGCGGCCAGTCGTCTATCGCAGCACGAACGCGGTCAATATCAGCGGCTGCCTTAATCAAGGATGTCTTGAGTGACTCCAAATTTGAATGAGGCTTTGAGCACGCCTTTTCCTCCAAGTGTTGCCATATCTTGTAATCTAACTGATTCAAATCTGGACTGGAGGAGGGCCAGTCTTCGTGCCGGATGAAGTCGATTTCACGTGCCGCCATCCAGTTTTGTGTGCTCTTCGCTCTATGAGCTGGCGCCGAATCTTGTTGGAATACCCAGTGCTTGTTATTGAACATGGTATGAGAAACAGGTTCCACAAGGTTCGTCAGGACTGTATTTTGATATACATACGAATGCAGTTGGCATTCGTTTTTACACCTTTCCCACAAAAATGTACCTTTGTAAGCCCCAATAAGAAACTCCCAACCATACCATGAGCGAAGATGGAAAATGATCTCGTTGGACACGCGGAATACGGTTGCTCGCTTCTTCACTACTGTGTGCGTACACCTTATCATTTTGTTTCTTCTACGGTAATTTTTTTTTCATCCGAAAAAAGAATTTCCCGATACTTTTTTCTCGCGTACCGCTTCAACAAAGCGCGGCATCTCTTCAGTGTCAGGTCCATTAGACGAGCATTCAAACGATGTCCTGTTTTTCTTCGATATGCCCGAAGCCCTAAGTCTTCATTTAACACCCTTTTCACCGTGATTCTGCTTAACCCCATTTGAAGGGCCAACCGTTTCTGCTTACGTTTGGGATTTTTTTGAATTCGCGCCTGCACAGCTTTTATCATTTTATCCTAACAGACCGAGGGCGACCACTTCTTGACCTGTCATCTACCCTAGAATCTTCATTGTATCGTTTGATGGTACGATAAACGAATCTTTTGGTTATATTCAAATTTTTTAGTATGTCAAAAATTTCAATTGGCGCGTAACCGCAACGATGCAACGCAATAACTGCAACACGGTCTTCTTTAAGCGTCCATTCCATATTTAAAAATGAGTAAAATTCTAAAAAGTATACATTTTTATTTTCATAAACAATTCGAAATTTGAATTCAATAAACTTTTTTGTGGCCAGCATTCTAAAAGAAAAGTTTTTACTGTGTGACAATACTTATGACCTGACTGTGTATGTAACATATTTTTAATGTTTTTGTTTAATTGCGCCTCCTCGTCGCCTCAATACGGTTACGGTTCACACAGATGTCATTGAGCTAGGTGCATGTATCATCTGACCAAGTTATACTAAATATTTTAGGAAGGAACAGTTTAAGCGAGACACCAAATCCGGTAGCGATGCACATGCGTTGCGTGAAGAGTTGTAAAGTATGTAACTCAATCATAGTCGCCGTTCTACCACGTGCGTCGTGTCGGTACCTACGCACCGCAGGCGCGACGGGCAGCTCTTGGGTGCGGCGTCTTACATAAGCCTCCACGACTCTACTCGCGGAGTTGATCGAAGCTACAGTCGGGTAAATTGAAGCTACGAGTACCTTAATATTGTTGTTAGTTTCGTCAGGCGTGTTATAGGCACATTGTTTCAGTTTGCGTAACCGCGCATTAGATCATGTGCATGTGCACATCTAATCACTGCTATAACCAAACGGTGTATGACTACACGATAGTGTATACAGACACTACAATACGGTTATCTTCAGGTGACATTGCTTCGTCCGTCTGTCATTTGTCGTAAATGTTTGCATCCGATCTGATGTAGCTTATTGAGTAGTGTAGTGTAGGCTAAGTGGAGGATAATGTTTCGTATTGCACTGTCGCTGCAACCGGATTTTGTGTTCTCCAGCCTAAAAGCACAATGGCTTACTAGTACTCCCTCAGCCATCGACGTAAATAGAAAAGCAAAACTCATTTATACCTTTAGCTAATTATGTTTAAAATTAGCTTCAACTACACCGATACTATATACATACGATACGGTCAACAATATTTTTTTGAGCTATTATTATAATAAAACTAAAAAATTACGCACTTTGTTCGTTATTTTGATAAAACATACAAAAAAAACATTTTTAGATTCTTAGAATTGATGTAATGGTGAACGTCTGTTTTAAATGAACTTCTTGTCGGTCCATGCGGTAACTAAACAAACTATAAACAGATATAGACATAAACCAATAACATTTTTATCAACATTGATTAAAATGGTCGCAATTTTTTGTAACCGATTGCTTTCCAAATCGAAATAATTATTCTGTTTTTGTAATTTAAAGTAGGTACTTATTGAACGCATATACAATTTTAAAAAAATCATTCAAAAGCTGGTATCACTCGGCATGCCTGTACCTAAGACATAAGCCGCACAATAGCCTTTTAAAAATGATCTGTCGTCTAGTTTTCGATTGTTGTTTCACCACTCTATCCGACATTTTTAATAATCAAAGATCGACAGATGTTGGCGAACCTTGGACCACGAGATGCTGAATAGAATGTTAAAGTAGCAACATTGTTGGATTGGTGTGAGTTGATGTATGTAGGTACCTTTACCTTTAAAACATTTTCAGTATGGCGCACTGTTTAAACTTCAAAAAGACATTTCATTGTTTTGTCAAAAAAGTAGAGATTGAAGAAACAGAACATAAACCGTAGCCGAATACGGTTACTAAGCAAGGCTTTGCGATAGAGCCAGCCGTTGTTAATACTATATTAAATGACATAGATCTTACCCCATACGTTTCACGGCGAAGATCAGAAGCCCTCATGGTGTAATCTGGATGGAAAAAATTGTATTAAACTAACATTTCAAATAAATACATATTTACATAGTTATGTTTTAAGTAATTTTATTGATTGCCAGTTACAGTTAGTTGAGTTTTATTAATTCATGTTGTTTTTAGCCAGTGACATAAAGGTCTCGGTAGAATCATAAAGTTTTAAGCGATTCGCTTTTATTTTTCGTTATCTTGGAAGATTTTGGGAATGTTTGTTTTGTTTTTCATTAAGATTTATTTTTTATAAAACTGTCATAAAATGTTACTACCGCCATCTGTGAATTAACCATAGAACTAACTCCCAAGTATTTTAATAACAAACGTTAACGGGCGTTAAATCTGAATAAAAAGCAAAGATTGAAAAGATGTCTTCTTCAGATCACAGTCATCACAGATAAAGTTACTTTTGTGTTATCGCACCTTGAAAACTTTGAGACTGAGATTGTTTCTAAATGATACACACAGTAAAATATACTTATTTATATCAAATTTGTAGATCGTGCAAGTTGTACAGCGCATTGAAACTGATTTGATGGTAGTAGGGTAGGGGTAGGTGAAACACGCTTCGGCTTCGGAATCAAATTTACAGA
Organism: Choreutis nemorana; assembly: GCA_949316135.1. Classification (NCBI taxonomy): domain Eukaryota; kingdom Metazoa; phylum Arthropoda; class Insecta; order Lepidoptera; family Choreutidae; genus Choreutis; species Choreutis nemorana. Next base: position 14,680,736 of record OX438595.1, read on the forward strand.
TTACAAAATATGTCTTCCACACAACTCCCTTGTATTACATTTAGTTTAAATTTGTGAATGTAAGGAGGCACAGTTTAACCTATTTGTTCGTATTGAATATATTAAATTATGATTTTGGTGCATGATTGCAGGTGTTTGTATAGGTGTCACTTCAAAAGAGTACCTACTGAGCAAGTATCTTGGTCAGTCGAAATAAATAATGAAATCACCACGAGCAACCAGTGGCGGCGTTTACCAGGCATCAGGAGGGTGCGACAACGGCAACGGGCACGTGACTCGCGCAGTCGTAAAATCATTACTACCGCTTTCAACTGGTAACTCGCGACCACTCATTTTCAACTGGTAATCCGCCCCGGGTACACTAAACTACGCTATGTCGGGACTGCGAGGGACGATGTCCAAACTAACAACAGAGATGCCAAGTTCTTTGTAAGGCCAATTTCAAATATAAATTGTAATAACAAAAACCTTTTGTCCCTCACTTTGTCGTACGCTTAATTTGTACGGTTACAAATTTTGTCAATTATTGTTTACTTACGAGTATTTCAGTATAAAAGTTATTGCTAACTTTATAGATATCGATTAATTAGTAATTAAAATAATTTTAAAACACTACACGAATACATTATTTTACTTAATTTCTTTTAATATTCATGTCAATTTAAATTTGTACGTATTCATGTTTTGTTTTGGTTAAATACCTTTTTGTGTAGTTTAGGATAATAAAACATTTTAACTATCACAACGTTAGTTTTCAGTTAAACGACTAATTTATAAATCGCACCTTGTTCTGTGGAACGCAAGATTAGAAGGTTTACATAAACTTTAAATTTAAGCAATAATGATTAACTCTGCAACATTAAAAATATTTTGTAAGAAACAAGATGAAACAAAGTTTTACTTTACAATGTGTTAGTTCCATTAATCCGGTAAATTAATAAATAATAATTGTTAATTTATAAGATGTGTCTTTGTGTCTTTTCACGGTCCACCTTAGTATGCAAGAAAATGGTTTACCTAATAAATACTTACGTGGACAAACGCAAATGCAGCATCCCGGATGGCTTGAAGGCCAGTCTTCCAAAGCCCTGTACGGAGGCACATACGGATAGTTCGAAGGCCCAGCCACGACTTCGGGTACCGGCAGGTGCCTGGAAGGCCTTGGGACAACACCGATTGAAGGCCTATTATGATATAGGACAGGAAGTAAGTGGATTGAGGAAAACCCAACGTAGATTCGTTAGTTAAACATCATTAATCATCATTAAGGAACTATCGAGAAATAGTGAGCAAAATCTGTAAATGGTTGAATTATGTTCACAATTTTACGGCAGTATATAATATCGAATAATTTATGTTGACCATCGGTGCATTTTTGACTATGACATAAAGCTGCTAAATATTACATGTTTCTATGCTTTTGCCAAGAAACGACAAAACGTTTAGTTAGTCTACAAATCATTAGCGTCAAGTACAATATAGAAAGTAATCAAATTATTACATATATTACATAAACAAAGTAAGCATTACGCACTTACATTAGGGATTCCCACTAAATCGTATTGTATCTTAGCGCATATCAAATTAAGGGGACAAACTAGCATAAGGCCTGCCTTATGGTAAACAGTCACCGTGACCTATGTACGTTTTCAATACCAGGCGTATCACGCACGTGTTGCAGGCCCTTAAAGGACGCTTTTTAACACGCTTTTTAAAGAATCCCATTTTGTAGTTTACAGAGAAAACCACGCCAGGGAGTTAATTCCAAAGCCTGAGCGTTTGCGTTGAACTGTCCGCGACTCATTCGGCTCGAAGACGTGAGGATGATTTCCCTGACGTTGGCAAGAGGTGCGATGGTAAAAAGTGGCCGTGGGCATCATCTCAAAAAGTTTGTCGGATCACTCCACATTATATAAGCGGTAGAACACAAAGAGAAGCACGCAATAATTTTACATGATCATCAGTCAAGCAATCAGCTTACACAGTCATCGACGCGACGAAAGGCTCGAGTTTGAGATCTTAAGCAGGTATATCTCTTAAATATTGATGGTATTACGATAATATTATTGTACCACGATGGGATCACGATGATATTATATTAAAAGTGTTACACCCCATAGGAAAAATAGTATTTTAGTAGGTATAGTTCACTTACAGTACTGTCGGCAGGAGACGGCGGGGGCTGTACGATGTGTGTTGCCTAAAGTTCCTGTCAGAAAGGCGAGACAGTAGAAAGAAAAATAACACACACACACACACACGCCTTCATCCCGATGTTATAGACAGAGACATATTTCTCTCACTTCCTCACTATGTATCTTTTTATACAAACGTTCGTATTGTTTTCCTACACGTCAGGTAACATAGATTACTACGGCAATTTTGTATGAGCAATCTTAATTCCTCATCAAAACGTTAGATTCGCTTTACAATGATTCATACAAATTTGTAATTGCAGTCGCAAGCGGCAATCGAAGGTTAAACTTATAGTAGGCACACTGGAATTTTCTCAGATAGTCAAAACTAAAGAACTACTCACTGTATGTTCGGCAGTAGACGACGGGGACTGACGTTTGCGGATGGTTCGGCAAGTTGGTGTTGTGGTGTTGGGTTGAACTCAAGCTCTTCATTTGGTGGTGAAGTCTGAACCACTTGAGAGCGGGTCCCAGGTTCTGTAGATACCACGTTGTTGTTCGACAGCAGAGTACTGTCCCATCTAAGTTTATAACACCCATCAATTAATATTCACGTTTTTTCCCCCTTTTTTCCTATATTGTACGTGCACCATAGGTATAATTTATAAAGTTATAAAATGTTATAAATGGAATAGTGGTGCCCCTGAAACAGGCTATAATAGCCTTAAAAGGAGGCCACTGTTATACTGAATTAAAGTACCTCTTAGATAACTAAAATGTTATTGACATTTTGCACTGTATTCATTTATTGGTGATATGAAACATGACAGTGCTGACACCAGTACCTAACAATTTGGATAGCTTTATGTACATGAAAAGACTCTAGATAAAATTTGACATTCATACATGTTTTGCCCAAAAATTCAAATTTTATGGTGGCCCTAAATAAAATCCTCTTCTTGGTACGGAACTCTTCGTTTGTGGATTCTATTCGCTTTTGCTGATAAATAAATAAATAACCTCATCACGACACACACATTGACTCAGCCCTGCAGCAAGTATCGTAAGACTTGTATTGCAGGTGCTAAGCAACGATAAGAATACAGCATCCAAGACCGGTAAGCGAAACAATGCGCCTTGCAAATAACAAAAAGTCCCGAACCCGCCGGGATTCTAACCCGGAACCTGTAGAGTAGCAGACGGCTGTTTACACCACTGCGCCACCGAGGTCGTCAAAACTCTAGCGACGTCTCTCTCTAAATATTAGTACATCAATAATGTAACCCCCGTCGAAGGGCATTTGGTACTTTTTAGTTGTAAACTATTTTTTTTTTTTGAGTCCTTGACGACGGCCAATTTTTTGAGTTTGAAATGAAGTTGCTTGGTGGTAGTGGTGGAGGAGGGATTGTGATTTATACTTACTGAAAGATACCGCTGCGTTCCGGGTGTACCTCGCACCGTGGTTTACGTGGACCAACCATCTTGAAAATCGGTGAAACAGGGCGCATCTGATGCGAGTCCCAGGTTTCTGAAAAAAAAGCTTATCACTTGCAAAGAAATACATGATACGGGCTGAATATTTTATACAAAGCTACGGTGAACGAGCAGACGAGTCACCTTATGGAAAGTGATACCTCCGCATGAAATCACGAGACGATGCTCATGATCTCTTAGAACCCCACCGCCAATGCATTGCAAAAGCAGACATGATGGCTGAAGGGACACACAAGCGATTTTTATGTAGGCTTTTCGGATTTTAATTTTACAATTTTAAGTAGTCAATTTTTTATCAAGATTTGTTTCAATACCCAATGACTTAAAACACTAACGTTTAGATAATTCGTATGGTATATTACACGTATTTGTTTAGATAATTATTTTCATAGTACATTTAAAGTACCTAAGTAATTATTTTGTTATTAATCAATTACACTCATTTGCGATTCGCTGTAGATGGGTACAGTCATCCATCTCACAAAGACATTTTGGCTATGATCGTAGTTATTATTGAACTTGTAAATGTACATACATTCATATTGTACGCGTAATCAGTTGACTGAGCGTACGAGGTCACGCACAATGAAACAATGCGCACGCACACTCCTGACGAACCTATCAACGACCTTAGTCAAACCGTCCTCATGAGGTGGAAATCGTAAATAAGACGAATTCAAAAATACTAACCAGTACTAGAAGAAGCACTGTACCAGTAGGGCGGTGGTGGTGGGGTTGGTATCTGATCCCTCCTATCTGTCGTGAAGGTGGTCCCCTGGAGAAAAAGTGATGGTAACATTACAATCATATTTGTGTATATAACAATTGTACAATAGACAGAAATTGCCCTATTCCCAATCTAAGTCACGGGCTTGTACTAAAAAACTAAATTTATTTTAGTATAAAGGGCCGAGCTGGGACTCGGACCCGACACCTCACGTGTCACAGCCAGCGACGTACTCCTAGACCCTCTGAGGTCAAATATTAGTACATCGATAATGTAACCTGCGACAAAGGGAGGTTGGTACACTTGGTGCTTTTTACATGTATTTTTCTTTTATTCAAATTAATGTAACTAACAGCACACTTGTAGGTAAAACTCCTTTCCAATATAAAATATAGATAAAACTAATTTAGATAAAACACATACTGTGTCCACCTTTGATTTAAGATTTGGACTCACTTGGCGGGAACGGGAAGTGTCAGTTAGAATTTTCTTATTTTATTGTCTTGGTACTTTTTACTTAAGATTCTTAAAAAATATATATTTAAATCTTGTTGATAGACAATATATTTATTTCAATTTGGCCTTTCTAGAGCTATTTTTACAGTTCTTGTATTTCAAACTTTTACCAGAGATTAACACGAAGAAAAGCATTGATTTAAGAAATTAAGTAAAGTTTAATTTTTTTTCCGAAGTGAAGCCAGTGTCAGTGCCAGTTTATTTATTATTAATAATTTAACGGGATACCCCAATAACTATATTGTACTTATTTTTATCCATTAAATTTATTCAGTTTAACGTTATTTGACGCTTTCGTTTTGCTTCGCGTTAAATGAGAAGACTCAACATTATTCCTACATATTTATAATAAAATAAAATCGTTGAAAAGTTTTACGCATTTTCACACATTACACATTTAAGCCTTTTTTTTCTAATCTATTAACTAAATGAATGAGTTATTTGACATTTTATTTTAATTTATTTTTTGACATAAACAATATTTTTAAAATAATTATAATAACGTAAATAATAATATTTGTACGTCCATTTGCTAAACCACCTATTTCAACAAAAAATCTTACAAATAGGTAAATGATTATCACATTCTCTCGCCCTGTAAGATGTAAAAACATGTTCATAAATTAAATTACAGAATCTGGGGTTTCTAGCCGGTATCACTCAACATACATTTTCCGAACCGGTGATCCATTCAACTTTAAGAAAAATTTAAATTCATTTGACGATTTTAAGTACTTTTTTAAAGTTCCGTAATAAAGTTATTTTGATTTAACGCTATAAATTTCTACCTGCTGAAGCTGAAGCCCATCTAAAAATCAAATGTTTTGTCAACTATCTTTTTGGACACAGTAGTAAACTCTCAATGAGAGTTTTTGCTTTTTTATTTGTTGAAGAGTGTTTTAAAATGCAGCCAGCCAAGAACGAGAAATCATGTGAATTGTTCAAAACACAATACTACAAGCACCAATAGGCCCATACGGAAAGAAATATCATATGCAAGTGCAAGCGAAAATGCACGCCAACATACTGAATTAAGAATTATTTTCCTTAAACAAGCTGAACTTCTAATATCTCGTGATTTTCCTCAACCAGGTCGGAAAACCACAGCGCCAGGGAAACTTTTAAGAGGTCGCCCCCTTTGTCCCGTTCGGGTTTGGGTTCGGGTTTATAAATCGTAATGACGTGGCTCCCGAATAGTTCCGAGTCCCTAAAATTAGGTCCCCGAGGATCTACAAGGTCACGGAGGGTGTTCGCTCCGCCCAAGGGCAGGGTTCTTGAGAGGCGGGTCTTGGAAGATGATCCATCATCCTCCTTCCTTCAAGATCATTCATGGTAGTTTAAGATAACATTAATTACTTTGGTTCGAAACTGCCAATTCAAAAAATTTCCCTGCGGGTTTCGGACCATGGTCCGAAAAAATGTTGTCCGAATCGATAATGTACCAGCTAGCAGCACTTGACTTTCCGATTAATAGAGACAAGAGATAATAAGAAATTTTGATATGCTTTCAAAGAAATAGTGTGATCTCTGTAAAGATAAACTTTAAAAAATGTTTTGTTGTGTTTAGCTTAAAATATTGGTTCGTAGCACACCTATCAACGGATCAACACCGCATCAACTCGTATATGATGTGACGGTATCTTATCGCTACAATGAGGCGAAAAGCGAGACGTTGTCGTACCGTTGCCAAGTTGACAACTTTAATACTACTATTCTAACTAACTCCATATACCTAATTATCAAATAGAAAAACAGCCATAAGTGGGTACAACCGATACTCGAGATCATAGCACAATCAGTGCAAACATGGACCGAAACTCGAGACTCCTATATCCGCTGGCAGATTCCAGTATGCCGGTTTTGCGTCCCTACGTGTACCTACGAAACAAGAAAGGGCCTCATTAATGAGCTAGCGCGACGTCATTACCATAAGCAGTGCTTGATTGAAGAACACGATCGATTTGGAATAAAGTAAATGCAGTCAGCAGTCACCAAAGAGCGTGAAAAATGACTAGGAATAGAATTCTTAGCGGCGACTACCTACTGACTCAGTCCGAAAAATCATAGATGTGTGGCTAATTGACCATATATAACCAAAAAGTAAAAAAAATCATTATTAACCGAATACGAATCAATTCCAAAAAATAAATAAAGTCATAGTCAGTTTAATCAATTTTACGTCCAAAATATAAAAATAAAATTTACTATCAGCAGCAGAATAACATTATGTAAGTAAACAAGGCTTCCAGAGCCATTTGTTTTGCAACGCACGTGAGACGGCAGCCTTGGTACAAGCGACTATGAGAATAACGTAACAATCAGGCCGTAAGATTACACTTTAATGTTTAACTATGGAGTTTGTATGGTCGTTGGAGTTACTCTTCGTCAGCAGTGTTTAGATTTCAATTTTCAGAATTTTAGACGAAATGTTTTTTTAGAAATCCGCAAGAAATTACCTTTATGTGTAATAATCCTTTACAAATTATTCAGTCGTTCAATTGATTTTTCAGCCCCTGGAATAAGGATCAAGATCCTCCGCTCGCAATTGCAACTACGAAGTCACGAAGTTACGAGTCAGTAAGCTTGGGACAAATAAGTATAGTGCAAACTCACCAATATGTGTATTAGCTAAAAACAACAATTCCGTATTTGGTTCTGCTGGTGTAGATAATTTTTAAATAATTTATCAAAATGTAGGTGCTTCTTGTAAAATATTCAAATAAATGTAACTATAGCAGCACGCTTGTAGGTAAAACTCCTTTCCAATATAAATTATAGATAAAACTAATTAAAAAAACAAATACTATGCCCACCTTTGATTTAAGATTAGGACTTACTTGGCGGGAACGGGAAGTGTCAGTTAGAATTTTCTTATTTTATTGTATTTTCTTAAATATCAGCAGAATTTAATTTGTAAAATGCTAGTGTTTTAACCAGGATGTATCTGCACTACAGATGAGACAAGTGTGGAGAAAGTGAAATACAACGATTTAGCTGCTCTTTTCGTCATCTCCCAAGTAACTACTAAGAGCCAACAGTAATCGTACTAGAAAGTTACTGTAGGAAGATTCATCATTTTCATTTTTCATCTTATAATATTCATCTCATTTATCATCATCTTCAAGAATGATGAAATTATAATTACTGATGATATGGCAGTATGGTTCTAAAACCAGTGCCGTTAAAGAAATACATAAAAATAAGATTAAACATGTCAAAGTTTTAATTGTACTAGTTGTAGCTATGCTCAAGTGTAATATATATGTAATATATAAGTGTATATATCAATAATAGATAACGGCCAATTCAAAAATCGTCGTGGTACGTTTTGGAGCATAGACCGAAAAACTATGGTTCGAAACGGAGAAGTATCCAAATTATATGACCTGAAAATTAGCAAACCAAATCATAATATAACTGCATAGCATGTTCAGTATTAAGGACTAGCTAATTGCGTACATTTGCCGAAAAAAAACAATAGCACTCAAACAAGTTACCTTATCAATTTCCTCTTGATTTGTTTTCTACTTTCAAATTAAGAGAGCCTTTATATTGATTTGGTTAATCTCTCTTATACCGAATTAAAAAGGTAATTAAAGCCCTTTTTAAATATGATTTTTTTAAGATTGTGAAGTGTGAACAATTATTTACTTCAAAAGAGCTAAATAACAATCTATATTTTCTTAAAAGAGCTAAACAACAATTGGTTCATTAAAAACGGTGTAAAAGTTGACCCCGTGAATTTCTTACCACTGACCGTTCGTTTGGGAACATTTTTTTACCTTTTAAACCTTATGGTAAACAAAGTAATAAAGGAATCATTCTAAACGGTTCAGCTGTTTCCGATTTTTAGCGAGACAAAGTAACAGCAATTCATTTCAATATAAAAGAAATAAGTATTAAATAATAAAGTTATTAAGACAAAAATAAACAATGTTTAAAAAATATATTATCAGTAACAACACTACGAGTATTACAATAAAGCTACATTTTAGTATATGACACACAAAATTTGGACGTTGAGCTCGGATCGACATACACATATATATGTATATATACATACATATAGACAAACACATACATACATTCATAGACACATACTTGAAATACATATAGACTCTTGTGTACTCTAAAATGTAAAAGAATAATAATATGTATGATAAATATACTTAAATAGGAATAAATAAATAATTAACTATATACTACCTCGTCATGTATGCCAAACACATACCCCTCATGTTATATTTGCTTTAAGCAACTTTATAAAAATAATCCTTAAAAAAGCACTACAGTACCTTTATAAAACTACAGTATTATCACAACCCTTAAAATTTACGTTAAACTGTAAAAAATCGGACTAAGATCCCTCGTTTGCCAGACGTAACTTCTTTTCTAATCAATAAAATAGGATAGGGCAATACTAGTCTATATTTTGAACATATATTGGCTAACTTGACATTGCTAACAATGCCAGAGTCTATCGAAGTTTATGCAGGGGCATTCGGGAGGGAGGGAGTTACAACTACGTAGGTGTCCACTATCTAATGGTCACTTCAAATCAAATCAAATTATCTTTAGTCGTCAACATACATGGCAATAACACTAAAACTCATGAATACTTAGTTGCAGTCGGTGGTCGTTAGTGGACGTGGCAGCGCAGTTTGTTACGTGCCTTGATTAACCGACCGACCCGACCCGACAGGTCGAGGGTTCGAGTCTCGGATTGCCGTACGTTGTAGCTGCCATGTTCCTCGTTGTGCCCGGATAGTGGAGACAGATTCGCAACCTGTCACACTTGGACTTAACATAAACATGCAAAATGCGGTGTTTATCACCTCTGCCAACCTCTCAAGGGATTACGGCGTGAGTTTGTTTATGTATGTTCTATGGTCTTTGAAAAACTTGCTAATAGAATAATATACTTTAGTCGTAATAACCTTAAGACAGTAAATACTATTGATTTTTCTGCAATAACCAGTTCAAAACGAGATTAGTTTTAATACGTGAGTCACACACCATGTCCCTTTCTATCAAACAAAAAAATATTTCGTACCGAAGAATAGGGGAAACATACCCATGGTAAGCAACTAACTAGGTCCTTTGATTTTTTTGATGGCATAAATAAAAAAGCATACGTGATGTTGTGCATGATACGTGAGTGCTCCCCGATTGTTCCTTTTTTACATCGCCGCTCAACTGCCACAACGTCAAAGCTGACACACGAGTTTGCCCTTAATGTTTTGCATGTGTGTGTGAGTGTTCGGAATTATGTAAAGGGTCTTTTTGTAATACCAAAATAGCTAAAATATAAAAAGTATAGATTTTTACCAAATTATAAATAATACACACTATAATTTAAATAAGCTGTTTACAGTAACGATTTGTTTTACTCCTTATGCTACTGCGGGTTAGTTTAACTAATTTATATGTTCGGACACTACACATCACTTGAACTTGTCCCATCATATCTAAAACAGAAACCTATTGGGGTTTCCCTACCAGAGTTAAGCTATGTTGTATTTCTTTGGATGCGTTAAGCACATGTTGCTCGATCCGCCACATCAGTGGAAACATTCATATTGTTTTGTAGCTCAGCTTTCAAATCCTCTCAGTTTAGCATTATAGCTCAACTTTGGTGAAAAAGCAACCTAAATGTAGTATTCCCCTGGGTTCTTACTGCTCATAGAACTGTGTGACATTGGAATGCTTGCTGACGATACTTCTTTAATTTTTTGGTAAATAGTAAACATGACTAGAAACTCACAAACAAACAGTATTTTTGATGATAAAACAATATTTAAATGAAATATTCATATTAAATTTAATTAAAGGATTCTGGAAATAGTGTTAAGTTTACCTTCATCGGAAGATCAAGAAATCAATGGATTGTACAAGTGATGAATTGGCAGATCATAAAGAATTACTTTTTGTTTCAAGTTTCCAAGCCAGTCACTCGGTCCTGCCAAAAGGGACTCTTGTAGTCCCGTCTGTCATGTCTGTCTAAGTCCATTTTTTTTATACGAGACTTAAATTTGTACAATAATAAAATTATAACGTTTTTCAGGTTTAAGGATTTTACAATTAAAAATCCGGATCGGTTTTTAAAGGATCCGGTTTGTATTTTCTTATTATTATAAGGAACTACTGTTGTGGTTGAGGGTAATAATAATAATAATATCTTTATTTACGTAAAACATTTACCAAAAAGTATTTTACCGTAGATCCTGCACTAAACGAGCCTTTATCGTCCATATAAGTGTCCATTTTAAGGTTTTTATTTATATATTTTCTAAGGCGCACATGCACCCATTACATGAATCAAAGTATAATAATGTCTATGTTGAATCTTGGTTGTTAAATCATAAACAAGTAGAATAGCAAGTTGTACTAAATATCGGAACAAATCATAATAACGTGTTTAAGGAGTTAGGTATTTTAAATTTGACGGGCAGAGAACAAGATGATCGGTCCTACCTAACTACTACGCCGTACTACTACGGTGGCTACGCAGCTACGCCGTATTCACTCGTAGTCTATTGGTAGGTTTCTCCTAGGCAGGCATGATCCACCTTAGACCTCATCGCCGCTTAACATCAGGCGGGCTTGGAGTCAAATGCCTGCCTGGTCATGAATTTTTTTTTTTTAAATAGACGAAGTTTCAGTTTGTAGAAAATGTTTTAATTACATATACGGAAAACTACCGCTACTCAACCCACCTACGGAATCGCTGCTGGCGTTCATGTTGCAAATATCTGAAACACTTTACAAGTTATCGCCCCGGAGCAACTAGGTCGTGCTGACCTGTTGCTGACTTGCGTGCTATAATAACTTACTCAATTTATTTACTCTTCACGTATGTAAAAAATTTCACCACTATCAATTTTGATATGCAAAATCGTAGCGTATCCTTTCTATTTGTTTACTGTCAACAAAATACAAAAATGTGACCGAATAACCAAAAATCGCTTTGTCTACTTACAAAACTATTTAAGAACAAACAAATAACAACAAAACTTGGAAGTAATTTCTCGTTCTCCACAGACAAAGCCGCTTCATTCAGTCCGGTTGGCCTAAGGTTTGCAAGGATGAAGATATAAAAAGTTCGTAGGTCGCATAGTTTGTAGATGTAGGATCGTGATTCTAATAGGTTTTAGAGATAGGTTATTAAGAGAACTTCATACGGGACACTTGGGAGCCGTTAAAATTTAAAGTTTAGCGCGGAGTCATATCTGGTGTACTGTTTTTGTAAATAATTATGTTATGTAATGAATTCGGTGAAGTAGTTTTATTTGCAGATGAAACATCTTTTATTTTTAAAACCAACAGAAAATATAACGAAGAAAATGAAATAAATTCAACTTTAAAACAAGTAACAGATTGGTTTAACTCTAACAATTTGCTTCTTAATAGTGACAAGACTAAATGTCTAAAATTTTCTTTACCGAACGTTCGGACATTATCGACAGATGTTAAAATAAATAATTATGTGCTTGATATCGTAGGATCGACAAAATTCATAGGCATTAATATTGACTCAAAACTCCAGTGGAACGCACATTTAAAATTAACTAGTAGTAAATCGGCGGCATATGCAGTAGGGAAAATTAGAAATTTAACGGATCTCCCGACAACTAGACTGGTATATTTTCATAGTATTATGTCTTATGGGTTACTACAATAGGGTAGTGCGGCCGAAACATATACGATATTTATTTTATAAAAAGATCTATAAGAGCTCTGTATAACTTAACGCCGCGACATTCATTAAGACAATTATTTAAGGAAATTGATCACCTTACCGTCGCAATATATTTTTGACAATATTATGCATGTAAGGAAACATCCAAATGAGTTTGATAGACTAGGTCATGGTATAAATCCCAGAAATAATGATAAAATACGTCTCCCTAGAGTTATATTAGCAAAAACTAGTACGTCATTTATTGGAAATTGTGTCCGTTTTATAATAAAATTCCAAGAAACGTAGCAGAAATGTCAGATATTAAATTTAAGCAATATGTTAAACAAATTTTAATTAAGAAGGCTTACTATAAAATTCAAAATTATGTAGAGGATAAAGATATATGGTAGTAATTTAATTAGCTACACAGGCTACCTTATTGACGGAGTATAGCTAGAATTATTATGTTGAAAAATTGTAATCTGTAGTACAAAACATTGTATTTGAACATTGAAAAAAGCAACTACGGAGGTTTTTTGTCGGATTCCTCCCCGTAGAAATAGCATTCCGAACCGGTGGTAGTAAAAAAATTACGATTTGAAAGTGCTTATTTAAGTCTATTCAAATAAAAAACATTTTGAATTGACTTTTGAAAAAAGAAAAACATTTTGTTAATTGAAACTAAGTAAAATTAAAGTAAGTACGGATGATATGTGTTTGAAATAAGTGACGAATAAATATCGATTACATAGATTACATTATACATAAATGTCGATTATATAGATTGAAACGACTTGTGTTAAATGGATAGAATTTTTTAATAGGTAAAACTAACGCTTCTTCGGTAACATGAGTTTTAAGAGAAACCTTTACACGTTTTGGTCTTCCAAAAGAGTTTGTTTCTGACAGTGAGCCACCGTTTTCTATTTCAGAACACGTGTCTTTTACATGGTAATAGAATCAAAGTTCCATTTGCTCCAAAGCACCACTCAGCTTCAAACGGAGCACTAGAAGCTGCAGTGAGTGTTTATTTGTATAATTATGTGTCGAAAAGTCTCTATAGAATGGTATTGATTTAATAATTGATAAATTCATTAACCATTAATTAAATCACTTACTGCACTGGAGATTCTCCAGTTGTACTGTTCCAGTTATTAATTATGCTTCAAAGTAGAACTTAAGAGTCTAGACTCGATTTGTTAGGAGACTATAGTTAGATTGAAGACAGATGTCGCAAGCAGGCGGGTCAGTTAGGAAGTTTCAAGTAGGTTTCAGTTTAGTTATGAAATTTCAGAGAAGGTGATAAGTGGTTAACTGAGAGGTATGAAGCAAGTTAGATTAACGTTGATTTATCTACGAAATATAAAATATATAAAACTGTCATCAACAATCATCGTCATATCTCAATTAATTTACACAAAACCTTAATTAATTAAACATTAAAACGATCCTCAAGAATCCTATCTTATATTTATATAGATAAAAATTATCAAAAATTGCCTTGCATACTGCTTAATTACTTTTATGTATATTAATGTCGCAAGACTCGCATTACTTAATCCTGTCATTATTATCATCAGTTTATTTTTGATGTAATATTACGTATTTAATTTAATTATAATTGATACCTTAGTTAGTCAAGATCTTTCGATAAATTTTACCAAACTTTGAGAGCCTATAGCTCCTTGTTTCCGGCATTATGCTTCCGGCGGGGTAAAATGTGTAATACAATGAACCAATTGCTAACAACTTAAGTCCATGTCGATTCTGGGTTTCTGGTTCATGCCTTTCTCCATGCCATCTCCTTTATCCAGATTTCATAATGTTGCTTAAGTATACGTTTATTTATGCTGTCAAATTAACGTATTATGGTATAATTTACGATAGAATTAAATTAGGGTTTGGAACTTTTTTGATAATTCATTATTTATGGTGACATTTTGACCTATAGTATAGTTTACAAAGAAATAATGGCATACAGTTGTTCAACTTGCTATGGCAGCCCAATTAATGACTTTGGGGAAATGTGAATGATTTTTAATGCTAACGACCAGGGTTCACATCACTCCAATCCATAAATTCTGACGAATTCATGCAAATTAAAAAAAACCTATTTAAAACGAAACTAGTGACAAAAATCTATATAAGAATATTATGTTCATAAAAGGCGCGAACACAAAAAGTGCAAGGTTACTAAATTGGCATAAATACACCTATCCATCGACTCCCTAACTAACTTCCTGCGATCTTGCATATCCAAAAAAAGTAATATGTAAAAAGCTATGCCATCTATGTTGCTATGGGTCACCCCGTATAACAAAATAGCGAACGAAACAAATTTGCAATTTCGACAAGCTAAAATAAAGGTGATAAAGTTAATGAAACTCAGTACAAACAAGCCATCGATATCTTCCAGGGCATGCAACCCGTTTAATGAAAATCGAACAAACTGGATAACCGGCAGACTTTAAAACTCTGTTTTTTCGGAATAAAATCTGCATTTCCATTTTTTTACTTCCTACTATATTACTTTTTTACACGAACTCTTTGTTAATGTAACAAAAATTAATTACGATTTTTTTTTCATTAGTAAATCATTCAAAATCAATGTGTAAAACAAACCCGAAGTTCACTTATTGATGACACCCTAATCACCCTTGCTACTTAAAGATATTTTAAAGTAACCAAAAAAATAATAATTAATGTCACCCTAGCTGTTATCTTAAGAAACTTGAGATTAATATTGTTTTACAATTATTGTGATTTTTGTTTTGGGTGCCAGCTTAGAGATTGCCTTAACTAATTATAGTTTATTTAATATTGTTTATACAATTGACTTGTATTTAATGTCAACTAGCTGTGAATATTATAATTTACTAGGATATTTATATAAAACCTTTGATTATTACCTGACCAGGTAGAGAGTTCGAGCGTAAAACGTCAAAATAAAATAGACTATAAGGTCCGCCACCTAAGAGTCAATGCATTTTTGGGGGCCGCGACCATGACAGTGAGCAGGAATTATAGAGGATAACTGAAAACCACATCAAATATTTCATGTAATAAGTGCACTTTTTATTTTTATATAAAAAATATATGGTTTATTATCTGTTAAACTTTGATATTGTTTTTAATGAAACGGAAATAAATAATTAAACAAAGTTTAATTTTAAACTAAAATAGCAAAAGAATTTAACATCACGTTTAAAATGGGTAGGTAATTGCAAGTAACTAAACATCGAAATACAAATTTATAATGCATTTACATTATTACAATTATTTTATCAACAACATATATGAAAAAATATATCATAATAATATAATATCTATAACAACATCACGATAAACACATTGGATCAGCCATGCAGTAAGATTGTAGAATCTTATGTCGCAGGAACTAAGCAACGATATGGTATAAATAACATAGATATGAATAAGACCTCCAAGACCAGTAAGAATCAAAGACTCTTGCAAAAAACACAAAATTCCGCACCCACCGCGACTCGAATCCGGGCCTTGTTGTAGCAGTCAGCTGTTACAGAAGCCGTCAAAAATATATTATTATACCGATCAGTACCCCAGTACTGAATGGGAAACATTGAAAAGTTGGTAAAACTCGGCATGCTTGTAAGACAAAAGAAGCGAAATCTACTTGTGTGAGTATAACGCACTCACATAGACTATAATTATTTTGCATACTTTTTGGCAGGAAACTGCCTATTTTTTATGTATTTCTTTAACGGCATTGGTTTTAGTACCATACTGTCAAATCATCAGTAATTATAATTTATTGATTCCTGAGATGAAGATAAGATGAACAATGAAAATTATGAATCTGCTTACGTAGTAACATGCTAGTACGGTTACTGTTGGCTCTAAGGAGTTTTTTAATTTAATGTGTAAAATACTAGCTTTTAACACATTAAGTTCTGGTGATGTATAAGCAGACAATAAAGTAAGAAAATTCTGACACTTCCCGTTCCCGCCAAGTAACCCAAAACTGCCTATTGTACATTGACATTCTAAACCTGGAGGTTATTATATTAATCTGGTTTCTGTTTTAGTCCAGAGTAATGGTTAATAAGCCGGTAACCTTAATGGTTATATTATGTCTACAAAGGCTTCTTTATCAACCCATTCTTGACTAGTTTGAAGTGCATTGAGTAATAATAATAGCACTGATTATAAATGTTGTTTTAATTCAGTACATCACAGGCCGAGTTTGTATGGATATCTTGCACATCTCCTTTAAACTCAAATTAAAAACTAAGCAAAAAAATCTCAGTTGAAAAGAATACATTAACTTTTGTAACGATTTACAAATTAATAACAATAATATTTATAATTGTGCCTTAACAATTATGCAGTTTATAATGTCATCCGTTTATAATTATACAGTTTATATGTAATCGTTACTAAGGTTAATGTAATTTCCACCACATTTAATTTGACGACCTCTTTGGCGCAGTGGTGTGAATAGCCGACTGCTACGCTAGAGGTTCCGAGTTCGAATCCCGGCGGGGGCGGGACGTTGTGTTATTTGCAAGATGCACTGTTTCGCTTACCGGTCTTGGATGTTGTATTCTTATCTATGTAGTATCTACCATATCGTTGCTTAGTTCCTGTGACACAAGTTCATACGATACTTGCTGCAGGGCTGAGTCAATGTGTATTTTGTGGTGTGTTTATTTCCGATTGTTCATTTGGCATTTTTTTCTAAACTCTTGATAAATTGACAAATTACGAAGAGAGACAAAAACATATTTAAAGTTATGCTACTCTTTTCATGAGTCGGTTCAAAAATCAATATCAATGTAATTTATTGCCCATCTAGCCCACTAGTCAAGTAATAAACGCTATTCCAAGCGAAGCATATTTATACTGTTATCCTGTGTTGTACATATATACTACTCAAATAAAATAAGGGCCACGAGGTATTTTGTCTGTACCATGATAATAATAAAACCAATATTTATTTTTTTGTCTCCATAACGAAAACTAATGTTGTTTTTACTGTGTAGACCAATAAACTTATTCCAATAACAATGATTAAAAAATTTATTTGCTTTTGAAAGAAAAAATCACATTTAAGGTTAAAAATAAAAACAATGTAAAGTTACTGAAAACAAAAGAAAATACTCCATGCTCATCTTTTAGTAACGAGTATGCCCTCCTCGTTTCGCTACGCACTCCTGAAGCCTGGAGTGCATGCTCTCAATCAAATGCCTGACATTTTCCATTGGAATCTCTTCCCAGGCCTTTTTAACAGCGTTGATGAGTTGCTGTTGGTTGTGGATTTCCTGATCACCGTCTCTAACTCTTCGTTTCAACTGATCCCACCTGTGCTCTATTGGATTTAAGTCCGGACTGTTCGCCGGCCACGGCAAGACTTGAATTTGAGACGCTTTCATTACAAACCGAGTCGCTTGAGCCGTGTGTGCACGAGCATTGTCTTGCATGAAGATGAATCCAGGACCCGCTCGCTGGGCAAATGGGATCACATGTGGTCTGACAACTTCCTCAATATACCGCTGAGCAGTAACCGCTCATTTAAAAAAGCGAGCTCAGTTTTGCCGTGTAAGCTTATCCCGCCCCAAATCATCACATTTGCACCACCAAAACGATTGACTTCATGGATGCAGGCTTCTGAAAATCTCTCGCCGCGTCTTCTCCAAACTCTAATACGCCGATCGTCGTTAAAAAATTTCACTTTGCATTCGTCTGTGAAGAGCACCATGCCCCATTGGTTTATGTCCCAGTCCAAATGTTGACGGGTAAATCTTAAACGATTTGCACGATGATTTCTGGTTAATGGAACACGGACAACTCGCCTTCTTGATGCCTGCTGGTCTTCATGCAATCGATTACGAATAGTTTGGTCACTGACACGAGTACCCGTTGTGAGCCGTAAACGATTTTGCAGCTTGCGGGCCGTCGTTGTGGGATCTCGGCGCGCACTTAATCGAATGTAACGATCCTCTTGAGCTGTTGTAATGCAAACTCTGCCCGAACCAGGTCTTCTTCTAACACTGCCGGTCTCTTGGAAACGATTCCATAGATTTTGAATAGCTCTTCAAGAAAATCCCAATTGCAAACCCACAGATCGCTACGAATGACCTTCTTCAATCATTGTAACGGCTCTGGTTGCATCAGCGAGTCCATATGACGCCTGCGCGCTTGTGGCATATTGCAAAAGATGTTTCTGACTCGAGATATCAATGAACTCTGATAATTTCTAATAAACCAAGAAGCTAAGGAAAGCAAAAGGACAAAGAAAATGGAATCAATTCAATGGTTGCCAGCATTAGATGAATACAACAATATTAAAAAGTTTAGGTATCAAACAGTTTGTATACTCAATATTTTACTACTTTTAATATGTAAATATGTAAATTTACACTAAAATTAAAAATTACCTCGTGGCCCTTATTTTGTTTTGAGTAGTATATAACAACAACTGATCAATAGTAGGTATAAGCACCGGTCATTTTAAAATAAAAAAATAATGTCACCGATGCCATAAACAAAAATAAAAAAATGCCAAAAATCTAATTGGATTGGATTTGTTTATTCTTTATTTTATTTTATTAAAGAACAAAATCCACAGCTCTTAATGATAACAGAAAAAAGTACTTACGGTAAAAACTAACAGCCAATGATGGATTTACATTTTACTAATCTCTAAGTATAAACATTTAATATATTTGTCATTCAAATAAAGATATCACTTTCATAACCTATGTATCCACTGTATGATTGGGTGTGTGTGTGTGTGTGTGTATGCATGTGTTTGTACTTTACAATTCACAATGATTATCACCAAGGTTATTACCATTAAGAATTTCAAGAACCTCATACTTAAAACTAAATGTATTGGTATAGAATAAATCACTGAATGTTTTATTATACGTTCGATGCAGCCAATTAGTGAGAGACGGCAAAGAGACGTGTATGCCTAGTTCGTTTTTTTTGGAATGCAAAAACGTAAACATTTTTACTAAATGCGGACAGTCTATGTAGCTATTGCACAAACCGTGTACAAGTGACATACCTGCTTATGTACGCCGGATTTCAAGGGTAGTATGACGATGATGTTGACATGCCTCGTTGTAATCATTAATTTATTAATAAATTCACTTGCATCTCGTATTTGATTAATGATAGACATATACAAATGGTATGAGGACATGTAACACATGTGATAAAGTGATTTTATATGCTTATTGATCACCTCAACATCAACGTTTAACGCCAGAAGTGGTCCTTTTCTTGGCAAAATGACAGATAAAACTTAAATTGAACAACAAAACAGACACCCTGTAAGTAAATCAATTATTATTATTTATTGTTTAAGCCAATATTTTTTAATTTTCTTTTTCAAGATAGACATATAAAAATGCCAGGCTAAAAAGCTATTTTATTTTATTCATTCAATATCAATTTTAAACTGAAAAAAGACATAAAATGACAAGAAATAAATAAACCAAACATAAATACTCGTTACTTTTCAAACTTATTTTATTTGTTTAAGTAGATACGTATTATTATTCATTTATTATTAATTTGATCTTACAAGCTAACAGATAAAAACATCCAAGGCGCTTACAAGATTAATTATTATTTGCCTATTAACAATTGATCTATTTATCACATGCTCGTCAATTTTTACTATATTAGATTGGTATGAAATAACAAAATGTCAAATTTAATAATAATACCACGTAATTAGAACGATTTGTATACGAGTATAGAAGAATGAAAATTTCATTTGATCTTCAACTCATAAACATAAATAATAATAATAAAATAGTCAGTCATAGTAATTATAAGTCAGATAAGCATTAATTCATTAAATATACAATGTGTTATTTAAAATAACATGAAATTTGTCACACAAATGTCCCAATCCATCAGCAAATAGGTCCAGTTCATGGTGCTGAGTGCGGAGTGCGCGGTTGGTGGGCGCTCGGTGCGCGCGGCGGGCAACTACAGTAGCCGTGGGCGGCGACGCGGCGCTACCTGACCTCCCGAATCCGTCGATATGTTGCCGGGGACTAAGATCGACTTATTTAACGATAGCATATTTAGTTTTTAAGATAAGTTAATTAAATATTTTTGCAATTCCTCATTTTGATATACATTTTTTTTCTAACACCTACTATTTCATAATGTTTCTCACTTTTGAATTTTTTTATAATGTAACTATTTATTTATAAAATGGTCCAATTCAATTTAATTTATTTTATGTAAGCTGTGGTTACCCTTAATTGGATAAACACAGCGAATGTTATTAGTCTCTAAGTTATATTGCATGCATGTGTATTATTCGTTGGTAATCCAAATAAATGAAATGAAATGTTCACCACAAGATACCGTTCCGTTACCTGATCGGTCCAAAATTTCCCAACACGAAATCTAGTGTTCCGCCGCGATTATTTAAAACATTGTTATATTGTTCTAGCGAACAGAAAAAGTCAAAATTGGTTTTTACATTACCACTGCCAGAATTTAAATTAAAGTCACCCAGGATGAGAACATTCATGTCAGGTTAAATACTTATCGCATTTTCTATACATACCAAAACATTGAAATATTTCCTTGTAATTAGGAGGTATGATTAGGTAATTAGGCAGATATACGACACAACGTAACATTTAAATTTTTTATAAGTTAC
Source organism: Choreutis nemorana (assembly GCA_949316135.1). Lineage (NCBI taxonomy): Eukaryota > Metazoa > Arthropoda > Insecta > Lepidoptera > Choreutidae > Choreutis > Choreutis nemorana. Next base: position 14,701,963 of record OX438595.1, read on the forward strand.
GATTGCAAATATTTATTTTTTTGTCATCGGTCATACCAACAATATCTTTAACTTCCTTTACACTACAACAATTACGGAAAGCGAACAGAACTCCCCAACCACAGTCACCAATCCTGTCCTTACGCACTACGTGGTAGCCCGCAGGGAAAAGTTCACTGTTTTGCCGCCATGGCATGACACACATGTTTTTTGCCCAGTCATCGGACGACAGTAAATTTTCGGTATACTCCAATGGAACACCAAGCTTAAACGACGCATAGCACCCACATGATTTCAACTTTTCAACTGTGCACTCGTCACTGCCACATATTGAGTTCAGATGTGGTGCCTTCCTAAACATAATATACGAGTAGGTGCAAGTATTTTCGTCTTTCAGCAGCAAGCAACATCGTAGAGCCAGGCAACGCGGTACTTCTGAGTACACCGGGCAGTGTAACACGCGAGCGTTTACGCTTTACTTCTTCCCAGTCGCCTTTATCTGCTCCTTCACAGTCCTGGCTGTTAATGGTGGAGGCCGATGCGGAAGATTTTGTCTGTTCGTCTTTTTGGTTACTGAGGACAGGTGCCTCAGATGATACTATAGTCGTATAGGGGAAAGGAGTTACATGTGAGTTTATACACTGGGAGATTTGGTATTTGGTTGAGGTTTCCGTTGAGAAGGCTTACTTTTTATTGACGTCGAGTTATTTCCAGGATTTGAACTTGTCTGGGTTGTGCAAGTTTGTGGATATAGGCATCGCTTCGCAAGCCTTATTGATGCTTGAAACATAATATTCTTCTATTTGGAAAACCTTATTTGCCATACAATTTATTTTATACATAAATTCTCATGCCAAAAACTGCTCAGTAAGTACTTTATTAATTTTAATGACAAATTGTGCTTCAAAACAAACTTGCAGTTTTTTAAACTCCAGTTCAACAGAATCTTTCAAGTCACTTATTTTTCTCCTGTGTGTGGCAAATTATTTTCTCCTGTGTTTTGACTTACAGTTGGTGCGTATCTCGGCCTAGTACGCACGGTCACATTATCAGGAGTCTGCACAAAAAAGTCGAGGCAGTCACTAGTCGTACTTAGATCTTGCATAAGGTGTGTGGGAGTTATCTTGTTTTGGTTGTCTACTACTACTACTAACATTCCAAACAAATCCAAGACTTCTTAAATTCCACCGACAACGTGTTAAATATATCAGAAGAAAAATTTGTACATATAATGTCGAAGATCTGCTTACATTTTGCGCATTTCATGTACGAGTTGTCTTTGCTTATTTATCCACAGTATCCAGCGCACGAAGCTTTCCTAGATGTCATCATTGCGCGGTCCGCACTAGGTTGATAATGCAACGTCGCGCTCAACGACGATCAGTAGCAAGCGCGGTGGCGATGAGTCACTGCAGCAGCGAGCGTAGCGCGGGTTGTCGTAGGTCAGGGTCCAAGACGGTGAAACAAATAATTTAAAAATGTTTTTGCTTATATCTCTGGTTTTATTCGTTGGAAGTGAATTTTAATTTAACCACTAGAATTGTCACTAAAACAGCTTTAAGATTTGTATTCACACATCATTGTGAGCGCTGTCAATCCGTTAGGATAAATAATTTAACTAGTAATGACCTTGAAAATACTCCCTTCAGAATCCCCCAGGGGAGTATACTGGGCCCCACCCTCTTTTTGATTTAGATTAATGACCTCTGCAACCTTCAGTCACCTCATGGAAAAATAGTGTCAAACGCAGACGATACTGCTCTACCTTTTTCTGCTCGTTCAGACGCACAGGTGTATGAATTTGCACAACATGGACTTGACATTGTATACATTTGCTTACGAAGTCACCTACTAACCTTAAATACCGATAAAACAAAATTTATAAACTCACGATGAGAAAATCGTCGCCAGCACTTTCTATGCAACTTATTCATACACACCACTGCAATCGCTTTGACACTAATATTATTTGTAATTGCCCCACTATTTTAATCGGTAATACAATTAAATATCTTGGTGTAACATTAGATGAAAGACTTTCATTTAGTAAACACATCGAAACATTAAGTAACAGGATACGAAAATTTATATTTGTTTTAATAGGCTCCGTACATTCGCTGAACTAAATTTAATCATACAAGTATACATTGCTTTATGCCAAACAATTATTAATTACTGTATAACATCCTGGGGTGGAACCTATAAGTTATTAATATTAACTGTTGAAAGAGCACAAAGAGCAATCCTTAAAGTATCTACGACCCGTCCCTTTACATTCCCAACCAACTTATCATATAAGAACTGCAAAGTACTAACAGTAAGGCAGGTATTTATATTGAGCACAGTTTTCAAACAACATAAAGAACTACGAAACTACTAACAAACGGCGAAAGGATGTTGTCTATACTAATACTACACATGTATAGCGTGTGTAGTATTACTGTAGTATTACACTAAACCGTAAATTATTTTTATACGATATGACTTATTTTAATTGTAAAAGCAAGTCAGCGATGCCCTAATGAGCATGTCACATGATGAAAATGAGGAGTTATTAATTGCTGCCAAGTAGATTTACGACATTATTATTATTATTATTATTTTAATATGCCTATTGTTTTGTACTGTGTCAGTGTATTTTGTAATTTAATGAGTTTTTAAATGTTTTTATTTTGTTTGTTGACATATTTTACTTTCGCCCGAGACACAGGTTCCTAGTTCGGGCACAGTTTATTTATTATCTCTTTATTTAAAGTGTTTTGTTAATGTTTTGAGTTATTGGAAATACTACTTAATTATTATTTATTATTAAACCTTCCTTTTGTAAATTATTTAAAACATATTTTGTAAATTTAGAACTAAGAAATTCAATAAAGATGATTATTATTTTAGCAAATTATTCAGACTTCAATCCGAAACGCACCGACCGTTCCAATGCATCCCAATCAAGTCCCCAATTGTCAATTCATTATCTTGGGTGTAAATGTACACATAAAAAGTTGTAGAGCTATCCAAGCAATTGCGAGTTTCACATTATATTTTTGGTATTCTGCGATACTAGTATTTTGATATTTTATTTGTAGTTTACTTTTTTCTTAATTTTAAGTTAAATTTAAAAAATAATTATAGATCTAAACACTAAAAATTTAACTTTTTAAAACTAAGTTTTAAAACAAAAATCCACCTGTGAAAATCCTTTAAACTCTTGTACGATGCTATGGAACAATTCATATACGAGTCCGACTCGCGCTTGACCGATGTTTAATCGCAACTCTCGCTCGTTACGCAAGGAACCCACCTCCGTTATACTAAATGTTTTGTACAGCAATGAAAATAACTTTTACGCCTAAGACTTCACATAACATTTACAATAGCACTATAAAAGGATTCATTCATATTTAAAATAGCTGTATAGATCGTGATGCAAAACAACAATTATAATAGTTCATAATAAGTAATAAGGACATGAGTCCCGTAGAATGGTAAAACACCTGACCTGTGACATCAAAATGTGCAGAGAAACTAAACAGTACAGAAGACAAATAAATTCTAAAAGTCATTTTTACGTTATTATTGTCAGAAAGATAGGGCTCACAAGATTTCACAGAAACACTAAACTCAGAAAAAAATAGGTACGAAACTGTTGTTATTATTTCACGAGCACGGTTTTATATTTCTACTCATTTTATCAACAAAAACAATTAACTTTAGAAAACAGCAGCAACAAACAAAAAAAGGTCACTAAATTTTATCAAAAATTTAAAAAACAACAATCAAGAGTTTAAAGACGGGAAGTAGCAGATAATTTAATACTAAACCTGATGGAAAACCAACTTACCCGACATAATTGGATGTTGCATAAATTTTCACTGCACACGTATGTTGTCCCTGCGCTACTACAAGGCTAAAAGGCCCCTTTGAATCAATTAGAAGCAAAACGAATTCAATTATCTTCATCTAACAACGACGCAGCCATCAATTTTCCCAGGAAACTTGGTGGCTTCCAACGAATCGATTACATGAATTGCTAAACGACCATTTTAAATAGCCTGATAAACTTATTTAGTCAAAGGGACATAAAGGTGAAGGTCGAAGGGCTGCTGTGCCCTGAGAAAACTAATTTCTATTCAATTATAGTCTTAAGATGGACCCTGCTTTCTAAAGAAGCCAGACTCGGAAAGTTCTTCTTCGTAAAGGGTGGCATCCAAACATTGTTTACGGGTCGGTATGAACGTAGTCAACATCTCGCCTTTAACGCGACACCGGAAAGCTTTCCAGGCAATACCACCAAATGATTTGACTAAATCATTTTCATACTTAGGTTAGGTTACTATAGGTAAGTATATTCGTTTATTAAAAATATATTTCCCATCACCACCATTAATAATAATAACCACATCACGACACACACATTGACTCAGCCCTGCAGTAAGTATCTTAAGAACTTGTGTCACAGGAACTAAGCAACGATTTTGTATATACTACATAGATAAGAATACAACATCCAAGACCTGTAAGCGAAACAATGCGTCTTGCATATAACACAAAGTCTCGCCCCCGCCGGGATTCGAACCCGGAACCTCAAGCGTAGCAATCGGCTGTTTGCTCCACTGCGCCACCGAGGTCGACGACCATTGAAAATGGTTCTTATTTAGATCAAAACGGTGTCAAAGATACATGAACAGCTTGCCAACTTGATGAATGAATGAATATAGATGCATCATGACAGTATCCGCCCTTCAGTTTCAATTAGTCTCGAGAAAATGTATATACTTTAAGTGATTTAAACTTTAAAAATCTCACTTGCGGTGCTATCCGTACCTTCCATACTTAAATCCAAGTATACCTGATTCATTTTACGAGAAGTATCCAGACATAGATTGAGGTCAATTAGATTAACGCTATATATCAAACAATTTTGGTATCAAGTTTCTATGAAAGGGGAACCATTTTCAGACCACTGTGCGCCCGGGGTAAGTTCCCCCTGTATTCCCCTACGTCTGGCTGTCCTTAATATGGTGTCCCGGAACGATCACGGTGAGTTTTCTAGTTTTATTTATGAATGTGTTGATTGAACAGACATAGCAACAGCCATATTACAGACAAAGGTGTTTCATGAAAGTCGAACTTTGTTTGTTTATCACGATTAAAATGTTTGTTACTCAATCAAGCAGAAACTGCTGAAGGAATATCAACTCAAATAGACACATTCGAAAAATGGTAGATTCCTATGACAACATGTAATTAAAATCTTAAACTAAATATGAAAGCTGTAGGTACTTATGAAAAGAACGCCTGCAATTCATTCCACAAAGAAGCTCCTTTGAAAGCAAACGGACCGAGCAAATAGGCTACAAACGTAGAAATTTTTATTAGTTCTTATAACAAAAGCATTCTATCAGCCAAAGTATTAATTTCGCATTTTATAAAGGCTCAGAACTAAATAACTGTTGCTCTCTCGCTGGCTCTTAATTTTATACATTCTACGAACATTCAAGATGTCTTGATTCGATTGCAATCGTACCTAGTGGTAAGCGAAGAGATATTTTTTTTTACGATGGAGGACTAGAGGTATGAATAGAATAGGTACTGGGGAAGACAGATTTATGAACTTCAGCTTAAGAAAGGTCACAGCTTAAGAGAGGTTACTATATAAAATTAAATTAAGTAGCTTTGGCCCGCGACTTCGTCTGCGTCCAACTCGTAATGTACTGATACAAATTTAAAGTTGTCTGTTTTTTCTCTTATTATCAAAACGCAAATATATAAATATATATATAAATATAATACAACATTGACGACATTTACGTGTTGAACATCCCAACAAATCTTTATTCGTGTAGAAGTCGTAAATGGTTCTAATAGGATTTTAGTTTGTTTTTTTTACGTAATTAATACTGTTTTGACATTTAAATTATTGTTATAAAAATCTTATTGTAGTGTAGGGATTTAACATTAAAGAAAATATGGAAACGAAGCTCTGCCTTTTATGGGGTAAAAGTTAGCGAGGCTTATGTCTTTTTACAATGTATTCGGAAGTCTACGCCCACCGCATAATTTCTTTGGAAACAATATTTTCTGATTTGTCTTCGGGTACTAGAATCACCAGACTACTCTGTTACTCTGGCTTATTCTGAAGCGTGTCGGTACAACTGGCCTTGGGAGAAGCAGCGTTCCCTCAAATCTACTCCCACTAGATTTAACTTTGTTTATGGTTATTGCGAAGCAGACTAAACTGGACTATCTTGAATTTAAATGGATAGTTTGATGGTGTTAGGGAAATTATAGGAATAAATAGACTCTCCTCCAGAACATTCGGTCAGTATAGTTGTCTCGATTACAATCTGGTGCTGTTGCATAATTATGGCACCATAATTTTAATATAAATTGGCTCGCCCTCTCTCCTCTGTAAAATGTAATGTGTAAAATGTGAGTTGGGAGACCGGGAGGCTTTATTGTATTTAGGAACTCGACCGGAAAATGAATGGCATCATCAGTTTTGTAATAAATCGGATTGAGTTTAAAAATAGTGTCAAAATAAATTGTAATTAAAATCAAAAGCACTAAGGAATTTTGTTTTTTGTGTGAAAGAGTAACAGACTAAATCAATGCAAACGTTCGCGTTTATAATATTAGTTAGGGCAGCGATCTAAATCGCAGACGTTATTAAACGTTCGTTTCCTTGGATCAAAGTCAAAGTCAAAATGTTTTTATTCGAATTGACTTAAAATAAGCACTTTCAAAACGTCATATTTTTACTACCACCTGTTCGGAATACTATTTATTTGTAAAACATAACAATACTAGTTTTTTTATCATTTCTTACAAAATTATGTACAGGAAAAAATATATGGAAGTAATTTAATTAGCTGCACAGGATTTTCTTGTTGACAGTTGGAGTAAAGAGGTTGCAATAAGGATCCGCGGTCAAAGTACACTTTAAACTGTGACTGAGTGTTCATACTAGTGAATCATTTTCGATGGCATTTCCCATACATGGCATTATTCATTGCATCCTTTGTATTTCACATAACTTTAAAGCGATAGACTTACAATCATACAACTTTGTAAATATTATTATACAATTCAGTGCTAAAACCAATTTGTTCTTACGGAATCAAGCTATAGATTATTACAAGTAAAAGTAACATACCTACTCTATCTGCAACGAGTACAAAATAGCATCCTCAGGGCAATAGTCCGCGCTCCTTTGTACACAAGAAATGATGAAATTCATAGATATCGCTACATGCCAACTATTGATTCTGAAATAGAGCAGTATAGAAAACAATACATACAGCGGCTATCCTTACACCAAAATCCACTCATAGTAGATTTATTGGAACGGTCTGTGGTGATCAAGAGACTTTGAAGAGACCACATTATTTCAAACGTCATCAAACCTCTCAACTTATTCGCTTATGGTCTAAAGACCGATTGCAAATAAATCAGAAAAAATACGCATGTATATATTTATCTTTATATATCACATTGTTTATGTTCAGTCATTAGAAAGCTAGAATTGTTATGTTTGAAAATTTAAAGTTGTAGTAGAAAATTATTGTATTTGAATAGGTATTGAAAAAAGCAACTAAGGATTTTTCTTGTCGGATTTTTCCCCGTAGCGTTCCGAACCGGTGGTAGATTTTTTATTTTATTTGAATGTGATTATTTTAAGTCTATTCGAATACAAAACATTTTGACTTCAACTTTGAATCCATTCAGTAGGATCTAATAGGATTTAAAATTACTTGGCATTTATCGTTATATTTTGGAAAAATTCTTTATAAATTAAAGCCCACGTACTATTTTGATATATAAGCTATATTATTGAAAGGTTTCATTTAAATTCATTCAGTAATTTTTATGTGGAAGAGTAACAAACATCATGCATCCTTACAGACTGTCACGTTTATAATATTGGTACGGAAAGCCAAGCGTTTGGCCACAATATGCCCTTCGTAATTGACGATGCAGCCGTAGGTGAAGCGTGCCTAGAATGCATAATCTATTGACTCTCAACTTTAACAATAGCAAGTAATGCCGCAATGTTGTCCCTTCAGAGGGCTGCACTGGCATTTTTCGCGTTTATATTATTAGGAAGTAATTTATTTAAAAAAATTATTGTGTTATTAAATAACATTAATACAAGAAATATATAATATAAATTGTGCACTGTAGTATTACGAAAACAATTACAGAATGGTATCCCAGAGACGGTAAGAGAAGTAGGGGTAGGCAAGTAATGGGTTGGGAGGACGGCTTTAAGAAGGTAGTTGGTTCAAATTGGATCCGCATAGCAAAGATCAGATAAAGTAGATCACAGAGGAGAGTATTAGTTGCCGATTGTTATAATCAATAAATATATAATTACGTATACAAAACTATAAAATTATAGAAATTGTAAATGAAAACAGCTATAAAGTCTATATCTTCACAAAACTGTAAATAAAGCGTACCAAATGTAAGACTTTGCTAGGCGGGCTTGCACTGCCTTAGAAAACATCTACCTTTTATATTTATATAATAGTCGATATAGTCACGTGCAAATAGTCACAAATAAAATGTCTTTGTGTTATTTGGGATCCTGACTATTAATAAAATATAGAAGAAATAGAAAATGTACATACTAAGTTTCTTAAAGCCATGCATTACAAATGTGACCATAGCCGAATACGAATGTAATGTTTCTGTAATAGATAGAGTAATAAAAAGTATAATTTAAATAATTAAAGTACTATCGTAATATCGTGTATTCAATTTCCAATTATAGAGGTGTACATGCACAATGTTCCAGTTTGTGTATCGTCTTTACTAAGCGAATTCGAGGTTCCGAGCACCGAAACAATGTGCACGTACACGCCTGACGAAATTGACAATAACCTTCATCACACGGTGTGTGGTCGGGTGGACAGTAAACAGCTCGTAATATGCAAACAATACGTTCGTTTGCCCTGTATTTCATTTGAATAATTCGTTGCAAAACTAGAAATTGATATCCAGCTCAATACTGTTGACTATTACTTCAATTATTTTAACTTTAGCGATGGTTGTTTAATTTTTTTGCAACCTTGATTTTTAAATATCCAAGTGAGAAGCTCAAGCCTAGTCCACGAAATATTCCCTCCCTGTCATAACAAAAGAAAAAGAAAGAGACAACCTCTACGACGCGCGTCTTCGCTGCACCTTAGTGTACACAGTTATTATTAGGGCCAGATTTAGAGGTCCGGAGGCCCCGGGCAACAAAGGAGCGGAGGCCCCTTGTATCCAAGTTATTTTCCAAATTAAATGATTTTTTTTTTTGGATCGAACAAGTATAGATCAATAAAAATAAATTATATCAAAGAAAAAGATTTCAAAATCTATTGTGGGGGCCCCCCGTTTGTGGAGGCCCCGGGCTTTCGCCTCGGTTGCCCTCCCCTAAATCCACCCCTGGTTATTATGCTATCCCTGCAACTTTCAATTAACCATGGAAATTAGTTTCAATCTCGTGTAGCAACGCCTTGTAGGTTTAGCATAATCCGTAGTCCGTAGTACTTAGTCCACCAGACTGCGTAGTCCGTGTGAAGCGTAGTACTGCTATCAACTAGTAAACGGATTAAGCCGTATTAACTTGAAATTTCTATAGGTCCTGCAACGCACACAACAAAAGCGCGGTAATTGCATAGTGTCACCTTTGTTTGCAGCGTGTCAAAGGGGATACGGCGATAGCCCAGTCGGGCTAGACTTTCACCTGGAATTAATTATAGGCAGATTTTTTTTGCGGCAATGTCTACGGGGGGTCATAAATAGCTTAATTCCAAAAACTCGACCAAATCCGACCGGAGCGTTAGCCGCCATTTTGGTTTTCTTTGGCTATATCTCCTTTATTTATAATTTTTTCACAAAAATGATAAGGAACAAAGTGGTTGCTAATTTGATTTTCTACAACTTTAACCCTTATCATTTTCATCGTACAATCAATATTTACGGAAATAACTGCAAAAAACAAGTCTAACTATAATTGTACCTGTATCTCGATTATTATCGAATTTAGCGAAAAAAATTATAGACAAAAAGTTGTAGATCATTAAATTTCGTACAACTTTAATACTTAGGAACTCTCCTCCTGGGCTATGACATTCTGTATGCGAGCTGAAAGATTTACAAGATCACTTTAACATCACACGGGACACTCAGATTACAGTGGGATTAAAAATGCAATTTAAAGCATTTCAAGCTTTCATTTCTTGAATTCGACGTATAATACTGATTAATGTGACGACAGTACTTCGCCTTTTGGGGACTACATTTTCAAGGAAATTTTTAAAATACGCTAATTGCAATTATTGGTTCGAACGGTTTGAGACATGCAGGATATTAGATTAGGCACAAAGCGGACAGGCGCACGTTCACGTTCTCGTCATTACACTGGCCCTCCACCGTCGTCGTTTTATATGTGATTAGGGTTGCCACATCCAAAAACACAAAAGCCGAACTCGTAACTTAATTTGACCGGAAAATATTTAAAAAAATAATCTTCTTCAGGGTTCTAATCGATATGTAAGTAGTGCGTTAATCACTGGAATCGAGTTTTGATTTTATTTCCCGATATGATGTTTTTTTATGTAACTACAAAAAAGATGGTCCAATAGAAAAAAAAAAACAGAAACTATATGGACTGTATGGTATCAATGAGATCGTTATAATGTACGATTCATTCCACCGAAACGGCAAGACCAAAAGAATGGCGTTAATTAAGAATCTTTATCTAATGTATGGAGAGATCAAAACCAATTCCAATTACAACCCAATCCCAACAAAATCACAAATATTTTCCCGTTTTTTTTTTGTTGTTGTCACATTAATGATAGTAAATAAAACGATTTTTTTTTTCAAGTCTCCTATGAAAATATGTCAGTTTATCATGTTTTAAAGAGTCATCTCCAAAGGACAGCTCAAAAAATTAAAAGATCGCTCAAGATTTTAAGATTTCTAAAATCGTTTTTTTTCATATACTTTTTCTCGTGATTTCATTTCTTTTTACATTAAAAATTATGAAGATCCTGAAAATTGCAAGTCAAAATTTTCATATTTAGAGGTAGCTCCTACTATTTAAGTTTCCAAATCGGAACAAATATATGAAAGCTTTTGGTACGTATTAAAACAATTTAAATTCACAATTTCACAGCTGTGATCTAAGAATCTTACTGTCTACCAATCAACGATATGGTAGACAAAATTTAATTCCGTTAAAGTTACGTTAACTGCCGGGTTACGAACATTGAGCAGCTGCACTGCACGATTTTATATTGGGCCCATTGACCGGGCTTTGTCCAAGTCTTATCTTAATCGCGCATATTTTAAAAATAATGCAAAACATGAAAAATATAGTCGATTCAAAAACAGTTACAACAACATTGTTTTCATGTGTTACTTCTTACCCTCTAATAACTCTCGTACCTTGTGCGCTTGTAACCTCTCTAATAATTGTAAATTGATATTGTTGTCTCATATATATATATTTACTTCATTAAAGATTCGAGATCCCCACTACAAGATAGTTTTATGTACCAAGCTTCTTTCATATTGTTCACAAGCTCAAAATGGACAGAATTTGTTTAGTAACCGAATGAAAAAGTGGCATTGAAGTCCACTGACTCGCTTTTGTTTATAAAATGGTCATCTGAAACGTAAAGACGGTTTGTGAGAACGGATTTTTATATCGAAATAAAATATTTGATGTAGCAACCATAGCGCAGTAGCACCTTTGTGGTTCATTCCAGATGCTACAATTTTTTTTTCCTTTGATGCTGGACGGTTTTTTAGAAATTAAAGGAATAAATATTCTTTCAGATGAAAGGAACAAATACCGAGAGTCATACGGTTGCTTTTTCTATACTGAAATAACGCATCATTGCCTTAACTTTTTGTTTTAAGTTCTATTTGGCTCTCATTTTTAATTTCAAAGTGTATTTCAATCTTTAACATTAGCTTGCTTAGGATTTTAAACGCCAGTTGTTCTTTCTCTAGAAACAGTTTGAGTAACAAAAGAAGTGTTAAGACTTCTCCTAGTGGAAAGGGCATTAAAGTTATGAGAAATAAAGATGATGAACTTGAAAAGATTTGACATTCGCACATTTCGCATATTTTGAAGAAACTCTACGAGTGGACGACCCACAGTTACAACATTAATTACATCTGGTTTGTCTTCTAGTTTTTAGAGAAAAAAATAATCGTTTAAATTGTATCATGCCCTTTTACTTTAGACTTTTATTAATTAAAGTAAAACCAAAAATATCTCGTTTTCAAATCTTTCCTTGTTTTGTGATGAAGAGAGGATGGCGCAAGAACGCAATAGTGGAAACACTCATCATCATCAGGGAGCATGAGCATTGAGCATACATGACCGGTGACTGATCGTCAGAGCGTATAGGCTCTAAATCTCATTCCAAAATAAAAATATTTTCATGTATGTTCAGTAGCACAACACAATTAAAAACACTTAAGTACATTCTGAATGTTTCGGAATTTGTCACGAACGGAATCATCTATTTATATACCATTAAACATGAATCGCTATTTCCTGTTAAGACGCCATAACTCGAGAAGAACTATACCGACTTAGTGCATAATACAATACTATAAACAAATAAAAATGCCTATCGAAGGGGTTGTTTCACCACTTGATAGCCTAATCACAGCTTAAGTAGCTGATATCGCTGTTTTCTGTTTCAAAACAGTCTGCTAAGGTTAATAACTAAATGTGCCATCTTAGTGCGTCCGTCTGTCCTTGAATAATGCTGAAATAATAAATATGGCAACTTTTACTATAAGAACAATAATTAAATTACCAGTAGAATCGACAAGCATGACCTTCAATTTATTAAAAAATTAAACATGACATATACTTTTATACCTTTGTCAATTTTTGATATTTAATAATTTCAATATTTATTTGTAATTTTTATTTCAATAACTGTAAATTATTTTATGAGCAAAATTGACATTTATAGGATTTACCAATAATACGCATGTACCTTAATGAACACTGTATAGCGTGTATGTTTCCACGGCAAGACAATCAGAACCCTTCATATTACCATTACACCACTTTAATACGTAATAATGTTTTGACAAATAAAATATTGTAATGATTATTATTGTCATGGATGTAATATTTTAATTTATATAATGTTGATTGTTGCTTAGTGACTGCGATACATACCCTACTGCCTAACGTGGTTAATCAAATGTAAGTAATTATCTAATTTTCAGGAAATTCACAAAACCAAAACGTTTCAAATGTCATTAAACTATTAAAATACTTTATCTTTAAAGTAGGAAACTATAACATTTATAATTTAGAATGAGTTTTTCATTTTAATAGTTGCTGCCAACTTGATACAGGATACTTAGCGTGCTCAGTCAGCAATCCAATGTTACTGCTATACAACACCTGCAACACAACCTCAGTGAGAACATTTACAGAAACCTTCTCTTTTATTGACATAATCTCAGTTGCTTTTGCTTGCGCCTTCATCCGATTAGAATACGTATTTGTATTTTTGAAGATGTATGATTTTTATGTGCCATGATTATGATTAGACAAGGATAATAATAATTGTTTGTTTTGTTTTCGAATACTTTATGTTTTGCAACAGTGTTTTTGTTTTAGTCATTATATTTAGTAAAAGTGAAGACTGAACAGCTAATGTTAGTGTTGTAATGCGTTTTATTTTTGTACAGAGTTAAACATAGTTTATTTTCCATATTTTTTAAATGAGAAGTGCCTTTCGTTTGTGTTTTTATACGAATTAATAATTGTTTTGTACTGTTTAACATAGTTTCAATTACGCGTATTTACCCTTTTATAACATCTTGAGACTAGATATTGATACAAAAAAACCGCGTAAGTGCCATAAAACCCGAACTAATAGAACACTCGGTAATTTTCTACCACAGGCTAATGGCCTGGTACAATAAAAACCCTATATTTCAGTAAGAGGCGCTTATCAGGTTTGTTTTGTCTCGTGTAAAGTTGTCATCCTTGTAGTTACGCACTATTGCAAATAGTAGATCAGCGCTTTTGCAGTATCGTCGACGATATGTGAAATCGATTGATTAATATTGAAAGTTACCTCCTACATACACTCACAAACTATGTCAATTAATAATACCTTCTAGTGGTTAGCTCCGAACTAAGTACTCGCGCCCTCCAGCATCTTGGTAACTACTTAGCTGATTTGGCTCATATGCGAACTATATACTCCGTTATTCCTACTTCGAAATACATTTATACAAACAAATACATACCTAGACTACTTTGAGAACTTCGCTCACTCGTTCAATAGGGAATATGCATAAATTTTATTTATAATAATAACCACATCACGACACATATTAACTCAGCCCTTCACTAAGATATAATGTTGTATCGCAAGCACTAAGCAACGATATGGTATACACTATATAGATAAGAACACTACATCCAAGACCGGTAGGCGAAACAATGCATCTTGCAAATAATGTGAAGTTCTGTCCGCGAATCCCGGGATTCGGACCTGGACCTGGAACCTCTAGCGTAGCAGACGGCTGTTTACACCACTGCGCCACCGAGATTATATTTATTATAATACTACATATATATACAAATTCGTTAGATTTTCTGAAATATCTGTTTTTTTAACTAAGTTATAAAGCTTCAAAGTCGTTAGTTAGACAGAGAGATCCTATATGTAAAATGATGTCAAAGTACACTGGCGCCGTGTACAGAGAGAGAAAGATATCTATATTTTCTTTTAATGGTTTCGTTTAACCTCCCAGGGTTATAAACTGTAACTATACAATTTCCATATACTTTACAATAATTGATGGAATAATGAAATTAAATTTCATGCATATTCCCTATTAGTACATTTAAATGCGAGACATGTTAGTATACTTTATCTTATTTAACATGTATTATTCAAATAAACAAAACGGAAATAAACATAGACGCGGTATCTACTTGTATTTTTACTTATATCCTAATAACTTGGGTGATGTGAGTGAAGAACAACGAGAACGATTCCACGAAGATATAAAAGAAATAGGAAGACGATTCCAAGGCCGGTGAATTATCAACATGATGGGTGAATAAATACTATGGTCGCTTCACAGGGAAAAAAATCCATGACATCAGAGAAATATAAAGTTAAGACATTTTACTAAAAAACGACGAGAATATAAACAAAATAAGCATCTAATATCAAATAGCTTCATAACCCAATAGTTTTGAATGCAAAAATTGTAACCAAATAAAAAATCATTTTAAATTTGTATTTATCTACTTTGTCACTGTTTTTTGAAATGTATAATTGCTGTCATGTTGTGAGAGAACTGTGTTTGAAAACAAAACTTATATTGAATACGGTTTCAGCGCCCAAAAATACATAACGTTTAGGTAAATTAGTTAAAAAGTTTTTTCATACATTATTTTTGGTGGCCTGTGTAGTTTTCATCTTTATTTAAGAAATATTCAAAATGTCATTCCACTATTCCAACTTAAACATACCATTTCGCCTCATGATATAAAATCCTATGGCATGCTGCTGCGAAGAAGTGTCAAACAAGCTGTTACCTCGTGTTTTTCGGCTCGATGTGATCTCCAACTGCCTGCGATCACCTAAATTACTGTATAATAGACATAAAAATTACTTACCTCCTCAGACAAGACCAAGCAGGATTGCCTCCTAGACGGCCGTCCTCCGAATCCGCCCAGACGTGGGTTCATGTCCTGCATTTCGAAAGCTTCCGTTGGAACCTCTGGGTCTTCATGGAATCCGCTGTTAACAAGGAAAGCGCGCTTTAACTATGTTTTTCAGTTTAAGGATCGTAGCACACCTATCAACTATAAAATAATGTCACAGTTGTTCGATGTCAGTGCAAAACTAATATTTAGATCTTTGTTTGCGTGTCTCCGAAACTAACAGTGGATGTTACCACGGTTTCTAATATAATTAGCAATGTATAATAAAAATTATGTACATGAAATATTTTCAAACAATATGGCAAAACTCCAAAATAAAATTGGATTTCAAAAGTTAACAAAACGAAAGAAACTGTCGAAACATTCAATTGTGCCCCCCTTCCCTCTCTTTGGCATAAAACTTTATATAAATAAATGTTCACTTTCACCTCGATCCATGTGATTTTATAAAATATAGTGGTTAGTTGAAGGAACACTTGTAAGGAGAAGTCTAATGCATGTTCTAAACTGAATACACTATTATACATATTTAGAAATCTTTTAGTTTTATTTATATTAGAAACCTGTAAGGTTTTGCTTTACGTGAGTGTTGCAAAATCATATTTAATATTCGCAGAACCTAAGAAACCATCGTGCTAGGATGCGGTTGTTTATTAGATTCGACAGTATCCAAACATTGTAATTATGGAGAGCTCCATCAACAAAAATAGTTCTATTGACTGCCTCAACATCATATTTTTCTATCACTAAATAACATTCATATCTATTACTAAAGTCAAGTGAAGTGAAGTGAGGGCTGAGTCAATGTGTATGTCGTGATGTGGTTATTATTTTATTATTATTAGAATGGTACAACTAAAAACAGACATCCAGATACAAATACCCAACAAACAAGTTCCCGAGAGATATCTCAAGGTAGGTTGATACACAGAAATATAGATGTAAATTTTATTTTCACTTCATTATCAACTATTTTTATTCATTATCTACCTGTTCTAGCTTGGTATCTAAAACCAGATATCATTCCTGTGAATGATGAATTGGATAAGAGGTCAGGACGTCTTGGCAAAACTCACACACATTTCTTGTATGTGGTGTTATTTGGTGGTGATGGTTAAACGGCAACAGCCATATCAGGATTGATTTATAATTTAATTAGAAAATGGATTTACAATTTTATGTAAGATTGTACACAACTAATTTTTGTTTCGTTTTAGCAAAAAGCCATTAATCTGGAGGTCTGGAGCAGAATTAAGTATAAACTATTGTATTAAAGCATAAGTAACAATCAATTAAGTATTTTTAAATTTCTAAAGTGCTGGTACTTGTTATTCGATGAAATTTTTAAATGATTTATTGCTGAATACAATTTTTATTTACTCATTGTTCAATGAGTTGAATGAACTGAAAAATAGACAGTTCAAATTAATGATAAAAATAAATAACCCTAACATACTGTAAGCACACTTTTTGCTTTTGTAACTTAATTTTTTGTTTATCTACTTATATTGTTAACCTATTAAGTATTCATTCAGTCTTGGGTGTGCATTTGAAAGGTTCTTGAGACAACCAATCAATGGGATCTCACACTGCAAATGATGTATCATGGCATGATCATATCATATCATATTGATATTTTATGTGAATAAGAATAACAATAATTTATTTGCACGAAATATGACCATACAGGAGGTGTTAAGTTTTATAAATAGGTAGTTGTACATATGTCACTTGTAACAAGCATGCAAAATTTCAAGTCAGAGCATTTGTATTTAAATGAAGAAAGATCCTTATTAGAGGTTTTTGTCGTCAAAATATTCTTTTACACTATAATAACATTTTTCAGTTTGTAGTACATTTTTTTTTTATTATTGTTATGGATACATTTTTGTGGGATTCTGGAAGTTTATTATATATTTTATAGACATATTAAAACTGTTTCTATAAAAGTGTGCAGTATTCGTTTTAGGCATAACTGGTCTATTTAGATGTCTACTATTGAACGTTTTACAATCACCATACTTAGTAAACAAGGTCGGGTGTAACTTAACGAAACAGCAGCATTCATAAATATAAATACAGGGAGCAGTAAGGACCCTGAGCTTTATAAAAAGTGGTCTACATGAAGTCCAAGGAAGGACATCAAAAAGAGCTCTAATGCTTTGCTTCTGGCAAATAAAAGTTTTATTATAGTAAACAGAGTTTTTATCAAAATTCCATATCTTAGAATTGAAGCAATATATCCGTGATATGCCAATAGTGCTGTTTTTAAATTTGATATTTTTGCAAGTTTCCAAATTGCAAATGTAAATCGATTTATTTTACTACAAAGTTTGTCTATGTGACCCTGCCAAGAACATTGGTTATCAAGTACGATACCTAAAAACGCAACTTCCTTTCTCTCTTAGAGAGCTGCACCATCGTACTCGACTTTTAGTTGTTTTAAACTGCTTACATTTTTATTATAAAATTGAACATACGTCATTTTATCAATGTTTACTTGTAAATTATTCGTTTCCATCCAGACTATAACTTTTTAAGGTTTCATTAATTTGCTCATTGTAAGTATGATCATGTAAATTGATAGGTTGTGTTTTTTTCTTCTTGTCTAATTTAGTTTTAAAGATCCAGACACTCTGCTTAGCTGAAGAATCTGAATCAAAGGTAAATTTAAATACTATAATCTAGGTTTGATTTTTTTATTATTACTTGAGATGTAGATGTAGATGTATCGTTGTTCGGATCGTCTTCGTGAAATTTGGTAAGCGAGTAATGAAGCAAAAATAATAAAGTTCGAACATGAACCAAATCGGTCTAGGGGTTGCCGAGATACCTGCAGGGTCGCGAGTTCACAGTTCAAACCCACTTCACGTTGACGATCCGATCAACAATACTCAAGTAAAAAACTAACAAACATATGTACATACAAACATTCACAATTTCAATCTTCAAATGTATCCCTTGAAAGATGGCCCCTTGAAAAATTACAATATTCAAATGAATGACAATATTACAAGGCTTCTGTTTAAAACAAGAGATAATCAACTAATTGTTCTAAATATTATTTCAGATTATTGCAAAAACTCATCCCACAACACCGAACCGAATATGCTTTAACTCAATGAAAAATTACTACGTTTTTTATTAAAGAAACATATCAAAGCAGTCGATTGAATCATTTAGTCGTGCAAAAATATGTATACATTGGAAACGTCGCTCTTTTCAGCCGTGGTTTTTTTAAAGCTTGCAATCGTTTGAGCTCCCACAGTGTAAATAACAAACCTCATGTCGACGTTCAATGTAAATACGAAATAGTCATGTGTGCGGTATTTTATACTTTTATTAACTTTGTTTTCTATGAATCGGTTATAACCGCTTATGCGAGTAACTAGATATCAATAAAATTTAAAAAAAGTCGACGCTTTCTGTGAATAGCATACTTTTTATTTACGCGACTACCGGCCCTCACAGCAGAATGGAACGGTAAATATGTTTTATGTTGTGTGTTCTACAGTAGATCATACACAAATGATCTGATTTTGATAAATGAGCTGTCAATCGATTCATAATAATGTCACTTGTAAAATAAGATGCAATTTGTTGCAAAAAAATCACTGGCGGAAGTGACATGAAAAAGCTAAGCGTGAAAAAAATCGCAATCATACAAAGTGGGGTGTCAAAAGAATGGGCTTCGATTTAGCTCTTGCTCACGGTTCTGCTTGCATGTGATAGATTAATATAAATCTATCTATATGTAAAGTCGTAGTGTACTGTGACTTTCATTGATGTTTAAACTACAAGAGTTGATTTGACTTCTTCCGTCAAATTTCAGATTTTGGTAATATAACAGTATGATAGTACTACTAGAATAACTTTTAAATGGTTATATAATTACTGATTAAACATTAATTAATGTTTGTTCTTTTTCACGAATTTGAAATAAAAAGTATTTTGTTTAGCATTTCGTTTATTTCGTAACTTGCAAAATGTTATGGAAATAATTGTGTTTGTGAATAAAATATCATAAATAATGTAGGAATTGCTATATATAAACAATTATGATGTATATTAATTATTTACCTAATAAGTATTGATTTGATTACATCCTTGTTTGTGATTGGTTCGTTATCAGTTGTTTATTTAAATTACTAATATTATAAAAAGACTTTTACAATTGTAATAGTAAAAGGATAACTATTACCTAAATAATTATGATGTTTATTCTTGATTTTGAATATATTGATAAGTTTTGGTTTGTATTCAAATTCTAGCTTGTGATTGGTCCATTGTAATTATTGGTAGGATATGTTGCGTGATTTAGGGCTATAAAAACGGACTCCAGAGCCTAATACGGGGAATTATCTTTGGAGTCCGTTGCAGCCACCATCATCAGATAAGTACCTCCTTTTATATTTATAAAACTGTAATTAATCTGGAACTTATTCTGACTTTGATTTAAGATTTGTGTATTTGATTGATTAATGACAATAACTGTTATGATATTAATGTTATGTGAAAATAGCAACTACGGGGTTTCTTGCCGGATTCTTCCCCGTAGATAGGCTTTCCGAACCGGTGGTGGTTTATTAACCTGTTTAAATAAAAACATGTTGAGGCTGATTCTGATTTTGATTTCCAGTATATAGTATAACACCTATTTCATTGTAGATATTTGTCCATGTACATATATATTTGTGTACATAAACTTGAATGTGGGTATGTAAGAATAGATACAAAGGTATGTTAAGTTTTCTTTCTGTTTAAAGCTATTATAACATGTCTCTAATCAACATTGGTTTGAATACTTTTTGAAATGATTTCAGTTATTTTATTGTACCAGTAATATTAATTATTCAATATAAAGTGGACTAATTCCAATCATTTGTTAAGTTACTTTTTAAAATTAGTTTTAGATTACTAGTTAACCTATTAAAATCTGACTATAGCTTAGTTTACAAAATAGCTCTGAGCTCAATTTTCTAATAAAGCTTTATTTTACTTGCAACTATTGATACTTCTACTCTAAATTCTAACACATGCAACCGATAGTCCAGGATAATTTCATAAAATACCGTCTCAAATGTGAACCGAATGTAACATTTTCTCTTCCAAGCCAACCAACAATCCATACAGATAGACCTAATATAAATTTCCTTATAAATACAACCAAACGGAATAGAATAGCAGAAATTTAGAGCAATTTTAAGTTTAAAATGACATACAGTTTAAGCGTACTCAAAAACATTTTGTGACCGATCGTTCAAAC
Source organism: Choreutis nemorana (assembly GCA_949316135.1). NCBI lineage: Eukaryota > Metazoa > Arthropoda > Insecta > Lepidoptera > Choreutidae > Choreutis > Choreutis nemorana. Next base: position 14,722,938 of record OX438595.1, read on the forward strand.
GGAAGACTTTGTTGAACCACGCAAAAGGGAGGTTCCGTAGCTTCCATATTATCCTAAATGGTTAAAATTCAAAGTTAATAATAAATAAGGTATTACTTTTGCTCAAAGGACATCCTAACACATTCAACATCTCGAAAACTACAAATTTATTTAAACCAATATTCGTTTGGAAATTTTCATCGAGTTCTAGAATTGTCTTACTATTTATGCCAAAATTATTTACATTAAATAATTAAATCTTAAATTTTATTGTATCAGTTACTATATTATTAAAATAATAACAGTGCATATGAAAAAAGCAATTTGCGTAGGATAAACCTAGAATGAATATAAAACAAGTGATATAATTGAGCGAAGCGTGGATGAACGAAACATCGATGCATCTCATTTACTGTAGACAGAGGGTTGCCTGCATTATATTGAACCCATTAAAGTAATAAACAGTATAACACCGTTCACAGTCCTGTTGCATTTGCAATAATGACACTGACGGGGTTCACGTTTATGTCCATACTGGTTGAGTATCAAATACAACTTAATAACAATAACTTACTATAACTTATAGTTTAATACTTGTTTTGGATTGCAAGTAGTCTGTAACCCAAGTACAGCAAATTACGGTAGCAGTGTGTGTGTTTGCGTTAGTGAGTTGTAATGTGTGAGACTGTACGAATGACATCACACCAATAGGCGTAGGGATCAATTTTGAGCTTTCCATTTCAATATAGAGGTAAATATCGTTTCTGCAACCGTCCCTCAAAAGTTAGAAAGAAAACTGTATACGAAATAAACTGTATAGGTAAAAACATATAAACATTCTGTACAATGAAATATTATGACAATGTTTATTAGTTACTCGATTCGTTGGATTTGTTTATTAAAATGTTACCTGTGACTTTTTAAATTCAGAAATTCAATTCAACTGATTGTTGCAATACAAACATTTTAATACGAGTATCCACAGTTAAATATGAACAAATACTACAATCTTAAATACTACAAGTACAAATACTACAAGTAAATACTTACATCAGTTTATGACAACATAAGTCAAGGCAGCAGCCGCATAGCTTGCTGAAGCTGCAGCTCGAGGCGCTGGTATTGATGGAGCCAAAGTGCACTCGGCGCTGCACAGGCGAGCGGTTGACCTTCGAAAAGGGTTCATAGTACAACTTTAACATAAAAATATGTTTTCTTAAAAAGTGGTAAATGCCACGGGCGCAACGGACTTATCAGGCACGTTGCGCACTTTATAAGAGTAAGCCTGAGTTGAGTGATTACAAAATGTGGCGACACAGCAGTACGTAATGCTTGCAATATCAAAATATATATCTAGTAATTATTTAGTTTAGAAGGCAGACCTCGTTAGGTACTACTTTAGTACAGTCGCTCCTGTCACTGTAGCATCGTACCGCAAACGGACCACATTTTGCTGTGACGTCTTTCATACAGTTTCATACCATAGCACCCCGAGCACTCGCTTCGCTTGCAACACACCAGTATATAAGGCCCTTAAAATTTGTATACGTCTTTGCAAGTGCCTCTACCAGACAAGATTACTGGTACAAATCACTAAATAATCTATTGCATCTGACGTATAAAAGTATCCGATCTGTCGAAAATCCCTTCAACTCCCCCATCACCAACTGCATAGTATATCATCTCATCGTAAATTACTTATTTTTTCGAGTCGATCAAACAACCAAGAGCTTCAGCTGATGGAAAGTGGTCACAAACGCCTATTGACACGAAGATGTCGTAGAACGCCAAGAGCACCACCACTGTGTTGCCCATGTAGAAGTCAAGATGTTACTCCTGTATATATACACAGTCAGGTAATAAGTATCGTCACACAGTAAAAACTTTTCTTTTAGACTGCTGGCCACAAAAAAGTTTATTGAATTCGAATTTCGAATTGTTCATGAAAAAAAAAATGTATACTTTTTAAAATTCTACTCATTTCAAAATATGGAGTGGACGCTTAAAGAAGACCGTGTTGCAGTTATTGCGTTGCATCGTTACGGTTACACGCCAATTCAAATTTTTGACATACTGAAAAACTTGAATGTTACCAAAACATTCGTTTATCGTACCATCAAACGATACAATGAAGACTCTAGTGTAGATGACAGGTCAAGAAGTGGTCGCCCTCGGTCTGTTAGGACTCCAGCAGTGATAAAAGCTGTGAAGGCGCGAATTCAAAGAAATCCCAAACGTAAGCAGAAACTGTTGGCCCTTCAGATGGGGTTAAGCAGAACCACGGTGAAAATGGTGTTAAATGAAGACTTAGGGCTTCGGGCACATCGAAGAAAAACAGGACATCGTTTGAATGCTCGTCAAATGGACCTGAGACTGAAGAGATGCCGCGCTTTGTTGAAGCGGTACGCGGAAAAAAAGTATCGGGAAAGGTGTACGCACACAGTAGTGAAGAAGCGAGCAACCGTATTCCGCGTGTCCAACGAGGTCATTTTCCATCCTCGCTCCTGGTATGGTTGGGAGTTTCTTATTGGGGCTTAACAGAGGTACATTTTTGTGAGAAAGGTGTAAAAACGAATGCAGTTGTGTGTCAAAATACAGTCCTGACGAACCTTGTGGAACCTGTTTCTCATTCCATGTTCAATAACAGGCACTGGGTATTCCAACAAGATTTGGCGCCAGCTCATAGAGCGAAGAGCACACAAGACTGGCTGGCGGCGCGTGAAATCGACTTCATCCGGCACGAAGACTGGCCCTCCTCCAGTCCAGATTTGAATCCGTTAGATTACAAGATGTGGCAACACTTGGAGGAAAAGGCGTGCTCAAAGCCTCATCCCGATTTGGAGTCACTCAAGACGTCCTCGATTAAGGCAGCCGCCGATATTGACATGGACCTCGTTCGTGCTGCGATAGACGACTGGCCGCGCAGATTGAAGGCCTGTATTCAAAATCACGGAGGTCATTTTGAATAAACTTTTGTGTCATAAGAATCTATGTTTTGTTAAATTCATTTTGGTATATAAATGGTTACATAATGAATAAACTTGTTTCAATTATTTTATATTAAACATGTGACAGAATTTATGACCTGACTAGGTATATTCCCCTTGTGCCAGTAATTACACTAGTTGTCCAATCTATGTCACCTGCTCATTTCGTTGTTGGCTAGGGCAGTGAATTTAATTTATTTTCGTCGTAGATTTTCATTTAGAATTCCTATTTACAATTGATGATATTAATGTAGAAGCCTTTAGAATCTTCTTTTAACCCTTTTTTTAACCTAGGATAAAGATGAATAATAATAATAATATATTTATTCGCAGAAACATCTGTTACAAAGGCCTTAAAGAGATTATAAAATACAGTCCAAAAAGTTTTGCCGAGGAGTATTAGCGTGCAAATATCTTTGTTACCTAAAATAGGAGTCTTCACTTAATATTAATTTAACTTATTACAAATGATTAAACAACGTCACAATTATTTGGGAATCTGAAAATTAGTTACATCTATGTCATTACAATTTAAATATTCATTGAGTATGATAGTCACCAGATAAATGAAAACATTATATGCTCTTAACGTTAGCGTTGTTTTTGTTCAATTTTAATTAACAATAGCCACAGAAATGTTTCTTTGTCCGAATTTAAACTAAAAGTAATCGGAAAAAACGGGAAAAATCTTGAAGACTTGATTCTCCTACAAGTTTGTACAGAACTCTCGGTACGCGGGTCCGACTCGCACCTGACCGGTTTTTATTTTAATTAATACTAAAGTAAAAGCTTAGTTTTATCTTTCCGAAAAGCCACTTTTTAGTTTTTTCAAAAAAAAACAACAAAACTAAAAGTGAAAAACAGGTTTATAGTGATGGGATAGTGAAGTAATTTTGTGTTTTTCATTGGTCTCGTAGTTTATTTTGGTCAACTCACATCCGTCAATAGATTTTATTGAAAACTACAAGACTTTTACTTCAACGTTTCCTATTATAGGGCTCTTTCAATTTAGACGTTTGCTGTCGGCCGGCTATCTGTTTAAAGTTTGTCGTCCTCTAACGGACATTATTTTGTTTTCATACAAAACGTTCCCGTCCTGCAGTTGTCGTGATTTGGTCGCACGGTCGCGACTACGTGCATTTTGTATGAAAAAAACAATCATCCGTTAGCAGGACGACTAACACATGGCTTCGGCACCGAAGAACCACCAATGAAAAACTGAGTATTAAAGACTATACTGGTGTCACAGCAAAGCAAGGTGCATCACGAACGACTAATATTGTTGTAACCTTTGTATCAACATGAAATAAACCTTAAAAGAGAGGATTATATTGGTGCAGTAGTCAGTGTCGAGCATTGCTACTAATAGCACTTGCCGGCGCCTGTTTTGATTCAAAACACGCCGCAAATCATTGCAAATCCGGCTGTTTTTAACATAAAATTAGTTTTACACATTTTTTTTCTATAAATTATTTTTATTTAAAAAAGGCTGGTACTTCAATAAATTGGACTAATAGTTTTTATTTAAATTAAAAGAAAATGAAATTTTCTGGTTGCATCAAACGTGGTTGTATATTTTGACGTCATTATGGAATAGGTATGCCAATCATGGACGTAGCCACGTGGCGACTGCATGATTAATATACTGGTGATTTTAAATAATTTATGCATTATTTTTGCATCACATTATTTTAAAACGCACCAAAAACCTAAAACACACAATTGGAATTAAAAATATATTTTTTCGTATCAAACAGCCTATTTTTAAATCATGAATTTTATCCGTCGTTCGCAATGTTGTGGAGCTTTGCTTAATTCCCTTTGAACTGATACTAGGTAATATCGACCTGTAGCGCACACCGCCCACCCACGGAGCGTTCCACACAATACAATGACTGACCGTTTATTTGACAAACCTGTAATAAGGGAAATTTTACTCGATAAACCTGTTTCTCTATTGCCACTTACTTACGCTTATACTAAGTATTGCAAAATTACTCCTATTTTACTGCCAATTTTAAAATGTAATGAAATGGCATTCGTGCGCATCCCCAAGGGGAAAAGGAGGGCCAACAGCTCTCTCCTAGAGATTAAAAATGGTTGTCAAGAGTTTAAACAGCTTTACACATTGAACTTGGACAAAATACAAATATAAAGATTAATTTGCTTCTTACAGTAGGTAGCTACGTCTAATTTCATTTGATTTGATACTTTTCCCATCCTCCGTTTGTTAACTGCCCCCCCTACGCCAACGCTCTTTGGCATTTCTTTATTTTTTCTTCTAACATATGCAATGGTGAGTTTGAGCATTACTATCCTATTTGTAGTTTTGCACTGTGCAGTTAATTAATATGGAGTAAATATGTGATTTTCAATAAAAAAAAAGTATGATTTAAAAGGCTTTTTGTGTTATGCCAGAAACTAGGACTCGGAAGCACATTACATTCATTATTTTGTTGAGTTTGGTATTGCCTGACCGCGTTTTCATTACCAAAACAGGAACCTATATGTCTAGAATTCCACTTTGACCTTTTGCTAGGAATCCCGGCAGTGAATTAAATTTGGATGAACCGGTGGACTAATTAATGATATGCAAACTAGCTTCGGTTTGGATTACGGTCCAGCGATTTAACGATTATCGAGCGCCACGCAATAAAGGGCCTTTGAACGGGCAAACAGGGTGAAACTTGTTACACCTACCTACATTGTTTATCCTCAAAAAACTTTACTTTGACACTATTGCAACGTTAGACTTACCTACTAGTTGGAATAGGATATATAGAAGGCATACAAGAGATGATGAATAGATTTGAGTTTCATTCGTAAAGGTTTTACTAACTAGGCATTTTCTTTCATAGTTTTATACCTAAGGTAATTGAAGATTCGACACCTTAAGTGGACTTTTGCTTGTACCTTTACGAGTATGTATATGTAACTGTCATATTCTAGATCTAAGCCCGCGCGTGATAGATTAATATAAATCTATCTATATGTAATGTCGTAGTGTACTGTGACTTTCAATGATGTTTAAACTACAAGTGTTGATTTGACTCATTCCGTCAAATTTTACATCAAGTTTATGATTGTTATATTGTTTTTGGTAATATAACAGTATGATAGTACTACTGGAGTAACTTTTAAATAGTTATATAATTACTGATTAAACATTAATTAATGTCTGTTCTTTTTTCACGAATTTGAAATAAAAAGTATTTTCTTTAGCATTTCGTTTATTTCGTAACTTGCAAAATGTTATGGAAATAATTGTGTTTGTGAATCAAATATAGTTAATAATATAGGAATTGCTATATATAAACAATTATGATGTACATTAATTATTTTCCTAATAAGTATTGATTTGATTACATGTCCGGAGTAATACTTGTTTGTGATTGGTTCGTTATCATTTGTTTATTTAAATTACTAATTTTGTATAAAGACTTGTACATTTGTCATTGAAATAATTGGAAGGGCTGGCCCATCCACACCAAGCGTCTCTCTCAGTAGTCAGAATAGATTCACTCGTACAAAACAGCGCCACCTAAGCGAGGTCCGAGCCCACTATGGGTGCCCTTAGGATGAGCCTGTAGTCTAGATCTGCACTTTGCACCTGTTGAGGGATGTTGCACCTTTTTGTGCTACATCCAAAATTAACATAACCCCGTTGGGGCTACAAGTTTTGAGGCCTCCCAGCCTTAAGGCTTGTAGACCCAACTTAATGCCCGGCTTTGAGGGCATCAACGCAAGGAGGCGAAGCGCTGCGCCTCGCTCCCTTGCGGGGAAGCACTCGCCGCGCGGTTAGTCCGGTTACGCTGCGAAGGCCAATAGGGCCGCAGTTAGGGGTAAAAAAAAAAAAAAAAAAATTATAATACGGGGAATTATCTTTGGAGTCCGTTGCAGCCACCATCATCAGATAAGTGCCTCCTTTTCTATTTGTAAAACTGTAATTAACCTGGAACTTATTCTGACTTTGATTTAAGATTTGTGTATTTGATTGATTAATGACAATAACTGTTATGATATTAATGTTATGTGAAAATAGCAACTACGGGGTTTCTTGCCGGATTCTTCCCCGTAGATAGGCTTTCCGAACCGGTAGTGGTTTATTGGCCTGTTTAAATAAAAACATGTTTTTGCTGATTCTGATTTTGATTTCCAGTATATAGTATAACACCTATTTCATTGTAGATATTTGTCCATGTACATATATATTTGTGTACCTAAACTTGAATGTGGGTATGTAAGAATAGATACAAAGGTATATTCAGTTTCCTTTCTGTTTAAAGCTATTATAACATGTCTCTAATCAACATTGGTTTGAATACTTTTTTAAATGGTTTCAGTTATTTTATTGTGCCAGTAATATTAATTATACCATATACAGTGGATTAATTCCAATAATTTGTTGAGTTACTATTTAAAAATTTTTAGATTACTAGTTAACCTATTCAAATCTGACTATAGCTTAGTTTACAAAATAGCTCTGAGCCTTATTTTCTAATAAAGCTTAATTTTACTTGCAACTATTGATACTTTTACTCTAAATTCTAACACGCGCATCTTATGTTCCTCGGGAGGCACACAGTCTAAATTTGATAGTAAATGACGATACCGAAGGTATGTCAGACATCGTAAATTTCTATTCTATTGTACGAGACAAATACTTGTCGAAGAAGTGCCAACCTAAACTCCAAAACCAAGTGGCAAAGACATCTTTAATGAAATTAAGTTATTGCCGATATTCATTGATAATTCCACTACACCGATATATATTTTAAATTATTTATTTGAGATTAATTTGATGTTAGTTTTCTTTTCACACTTAGGATTTATCATGCATAATACGAAACGTCATTTTAATAAAACACTAGGTATATTATATCAACATTGTCGCAAAGCCGATTAACAAATTTGTCATGAGTAAGTTTTGTTCACTGCATCATTAGGGATTTTGTTATTGCAAAAGCAAGAAAAGATTTTTTAAAATACAAGTATTTGATGTGTTTTGTTTTTGATGTGTTTTGTTACTCTTGTCGCCCCTGCCTTCCTAAAGATACATTATAACTATATTATATGTCTATACAAACATATTATAAAGCAAAGTCCCACGCAGCGTGTGTCTGTATGGATGTATGCTCACGGTTATCTCAAACACTACCTACCACTACTGCATAGGATCCTTGAGGATGGTTTAAATGTATAATTCGTTAAGGTTTTGTGTGAATTGGTTTAAATATGGCGATGATTGTTGAAGGTGGCGGTAAAAAATCAAGCGGTCTGGGAGCTTTTAGCGAAAACACTGCCAAATCTGTTTGAGATATATCAAAATAATGTATGGTGGGAATAAAAATAAAATAAAAACGTAACTTACCTAAAGCTTCTCATACACATTGTAAAAATAAAACAAAAAAAGTTATTTTTAAAGGCATTGGTATATAAAACATGTTTTTTCTTTTATTTGAATCTGTATTCAAAGTCAAGTCAAAGTCAAAATGTTTTTTATTCGAATAGACTTAAAATAAGTACTTTCAAATCGTCATTTTTTGTACTACCACCGATACAGAATACTATTTCTACGGGGAAGAATCCGGCAAGAAACCTCCGTAGTTGCTTTGTTCAATATTCAAATACAATATCTTCTACTACAAATTACAATATTTCAATATAATCATTCTAGCTACACTCAAACTGTCAATAAGATAAACCTGTGCAGCTCATTAAATTACTTCCATATATCTTTATCCTCTACATAATTTTGTTACAAATGATACTTTGGAAACTGATTCCAAAAAGTTTGGTGGTTTTTAGGTTCTCAACCTTTTTTTGCTCACCGCCGTATTTTAAATATTTTACGGACTCGGTGGCGCAGTGGTGTAATCAACCGACTGCTACGCTAGAGGTTCCGGGTTCGAATCCCAATGGGGGCGGGGCTTTGTGTTATTTGCAAGACGCGTTGTTTCGCTTACCGGTCTTGGAAGTTGTATTCTTATGTATGTAGTATATACCATATCGTTGCTTAGTGCCTGCGATACAAGATTATATCTTAGTGCATGACTGAGTCAATGTGTGTGTTGTGATGTGGTTATTATTATTAATTTATTATTTCTTTTTGTTGAGCGCACAAGGAATTTCTGTAGTAACTCTTCATGATAATTTAAAGAGCAGGTGCCTGAATCGAAATTCAACGTAGACACAAATATCTGATCTTAAGCAATAATTAACTACCCTCGTGTGTTAAAATAATAATTTTCATGGTATATTCTGATGATACGACGACAATGATAAGTATGAAAGCTACAATAGAAGGTTCCTTTATTTGTGCATCGAAATAAGTTACGTGTTAAATTAAAAGCCATTATTTTAGAATGATACAAAAGAACACCAGACATGACCACATAAACTTAACGTAGGTACAACAAGATCTTGACAAAACGCCTACGCGGAATGTATATGATACTCATGACTCAGAAAACTAATTTAAACTCGCAAAATGGCAAAACTAAAAGGTTACAATACATAGAACCTAAAACCTGACAGAACTGTGATATAACTACTAAATTAGTTACTAAATTACTAAAGGAGTTTGGAATTTACAACGACGAACTAAAACAAAAGAAGAAACCTAACAGAAATTTGAAATGGCGATAATAGTTACTTACGTCACAGTCATCCATGTTGGAAGCCTGAAAAACCCACCGAGCGAATTTTTAAACGAAACGAAATTCTCAAAGCAATCACCAACTTTTACGAGTTGATACGAGTTCCCGCCAAACAACGACTGACGCTGCAACCTGTTATCGCGACTTTAGCGGGAATGTTACCCTGATGCTGCACTTGTGGAGCTAAAGGACTGCATACGGACATTGAAACTTTTAATCCTACAAATACCACGGGTCATGATAAAGTTGCTTCATTACTTATTTCACAAGTGTTTGTAACCGATTATGGTCGCAGCACAACTATCAGCCAACTCGGTATGGGTGCCTCATCGTCTCGCCTTTTGACTCACTGTCCAAATCAAGCGACTGGATACTATTGTGGTGCTACTAAATGTGCGTTACACTATGTAATTTCATTAACAATAAAAATAGTAAACTTACCAGTATTATCTACGAATTTTAATTATATCTTTCTCATAATTTTAGACTCGTTTTATTTACTTTACTACAACATTTTAACTACTCAAGATATCGATAAATATGGATTTTATGATTATTAAATAACCAAAATTACAACTGCCACTTTAAACCAGTGCCAAGAAAAACTCCTTTGTGACTATTTTGTCACTCGTCTTAGTTTTTTTATTTCTAAGATAAAGATTTTAGGCTTAACTTTCAGTTTAAAAATATCTGAATTCATCCCGTTTCGACAATTTAATACATATCCGCACATGTTGTATTTAAATATTAACTTTAGAAGGTTTGCAATTACCGGATAGACCAAGGAAAACATTAGACTCGTTGGTGTGATGGCTCAAGACTGACCATTAATTTATTAGAACAAACAGTTACACTTTTATGATTTTAATTTAAAACAATTTTATGACAAAACATGAACCAAAAACAATTTCCACATACTAAAAATCAACATATAGAGCGAGACAAGCTAAAACTAATATATCTGAGATTGTATAAGAGTAAATAATTTAAAAAAAAAACAATTTAGAATGCGAACAAAACAAAAAAAGTAAAAAGTTTAACATAAAACAATGTATACGGCTCAAATTTTAAAAATATTTTGGATTTAAAAAAATACTGAACAAGCAAAAATATCAATGTCTTGAAACTTAACGTTATGGGTATGAGTAAACACGTTTAATAAATGAACCAGAAACATAATTAGGATGAGTTAAATCAGTATGAAACAGCACATTATGTCTGGCATTAAAATGTGGACTCTTATAATTAGTCTTACTAACCAAATACGGAGAGTCAATCTTATTATGAATTAACTTATACTTGGTCTCTGAGAATGCGACGATCTTCGAGTGAATAAATTTATATACTATAAACGGACTGAGAGTGGTGATAGAATCTGTGTTTGAGGTGCCTAATAAATTTCCTTAGAATTTTTCAAATCCTGCAAATATAAACATTATACTGCGAATTCCAAACTTTAGAACAATATTCAAGAATTGGTCTTTAAGAGCATTAAAAATTAATTAATAAAAAATATAAATTGGTCTTTGAAGTACAGATCTGTACCTGTATACCTTAAACAATTTTAATATTTTCTACTATTTTGTAAATGGCTTGCGTGCGAAATACTTAGCATATTACGTAGGCCGGTAACAATTTTGCCATTCATGATTCTTTTTTCTGGTGGCCAAATTTTTTGAATGTACCCACAGAAGATTAAGATAGTAACTAAATCCCGAGTAAATCCGAGTATTTTTCTATAGGTGAGAAAACCAAGTTAAAGCATTACAGTTTTACTATATTTTTTTACTATGCCTAGTTAGAAATTGGGAAACACAATAGTTGATATCTATCCCGATTCTAAACCCTGAGAACAAAAGTTGCACTCGTTCAACGGTTGAACTTGTCAATTCAGCCGTTGAACGAGTGCAACACACACACACACACATTACAGCGGTATAGTGGGAATGAGCCTGTGCACTATTCCAACCCACCACCTACATTTAGAATGGGATATACGCTAGTTAGCTCTGTAGTAATTAATGTAAAAATTATAAAATAAAACTTTTTTTACATTTTAATCAGACTTAAAAGGACAGTAATGGTTGAGCATTTGTGAAAACATTAACAGTAAAATAATAAAGGAAAAAGAAAATACCACAGAGTTAACTTTCGTACAATTAAACCCTGGGAGGTGATATTTTAAAAACCCTCAGTGACAATACAACACCAACACCAGTGATTTGTGAACAGACGCAAGTGGTGAAGTGACAAAGACAGAAAAACATCAGCTAAGTTATAAAATCAATAGTGAACAAAATAAAAAGCCGTTAATTTTGTATTCGATCCAACCGTCACCTATTAGAGAGTAACAAATCATAATACATCCTGTTGTAATGTTCTTTACTTAGCAATTGAATCAATGAAGACAAATTATATATTAAAAAATTATCTTGAAGAGCATTCATTGAATTCTAAATCTACACGTGTCTGTGTACAGGAAATATGTGTTACCCACTTTTTTTGTGTTGCCAGAGCCCCACACACACATTAAATAGGAAGACAAGGTGGTACTAGCCATCATGACACCTATCAAGGCAATTAGTTTGTTAGAAGCTTGAGATAGGTGTAATTTTTATTAATTTTATTATTATCGATTTAAAGAAATTGGATTGTAAAAGAAATACTCAGAAATCTACAAATTGTGATTATGAGTAAAATTATAATTCATATATTACACTTTAGTAAAACTAAAAATGGATAGCGATAATATTACTTAAAGGAAACCAAGAGAATTTAACAGTTGACGACAAGAATTTGACACAACGATACAGTCCCTCCAAAATTATTCGCGCGAAAACGTGGGATGGTAATAAAACAGGACTTACTTAAACTATAACTGACAGTAGAAAGTGCTCACAAAGATATCGAAAGTATATTGTTGGAGAACACTAATTTAAGTCGCTAAGTCGAGCGCGAAGCAAACACTGCCGTACCATCCTTACTGGAACAATTTCGCCGCATTTTCAGGCCCCTATTTGAGAACCTCTGGATAAGACCAGAACGCAGGAATTTTCGTCATCCAGTAAGCTATAATCATGTACTTAAAATCCAAAATTTCAAGTCCGTAAGTCATTTACTTCCGAAGTTAAAAGAAAGCAAAGTTTCGCATTTATGACACTCACTCATTCACTCATGATCATCAAAATAGAACTATTACTTCCCAAAAACTCAGAGAGCTGAAATTACAGAGTTAGTGTCTAATGGCCACTTAAAGGAAAAACTATTAAAACAACGATAATCAAAGATTTAGATATAGGTCAGATAATACTGGTTTAAGTATATGGCCAGTGTAAGAAAACACTTGGGAGGTGATGATGACTAAGCTTGTAACATATTTATTTTTTACTTTCCACCATTTTTGATCCAGTTTTTAGAAAACTTATGTAAATAACTGTGCACGTTGTTCTAGCTAATTTATATTTGTTATTTTACAAGACAAAACCCCGGTCACACTGATACCTACATATAAATTATTTGAAAGTAATTTCTTCAATTGACACTTCAAAATCTAGGAAAAGTCCAATCTGCACTGATAATACTTACTTAATAATTACAAAATATTTCAAATACTTGTTACTTGTGTTTTGTGTGTGTTGTTTGTGTGCTACTTATAAGTAATAGAATTTTAAATGCGGTCAGAAATGTGTTTTAAAACGTTGACTCAACGGAAGCGTAAAATATGAAATTATTATTTTTTTTAATTTACGCTTAAGAAATAGAAACTTTAAATAGAAAAGAAAGATTTTTAATAATAAAAAAACTACTCATAAAAGAAAAAAACTGTGTTTTAAATAAGAAAATCTAATGAAATAAATCAATATGCCCACGTTTCTACAAAAACAAGTGAAATCCCACCAAAAACATTCTGTAAAAACTAGCCAAGTCTCGATGGAGCTGCTTGTTTATCTCTAAAAAGTAATGAAGTCTAAAGTTCCTTACTGCGATTTCTTTATTATCATAGTTAATGTTGTGTGACTTGGCCGTTGAAGGGTACACAAGGGTACAAAACCAGGTGTAGAGATAAACAAGCAGCTCCATGGAGACTTGGCTAGTTTTTACAGAATGGTTTTGGTGGGATAAGGTTATACATAAATTGTCAAGCATCTTAACGTAAAAACAGCACACCACAAAAAACACAAACTTTAACCAAAATGACTGCGAATGATCAGAAAACCAATATAGGACATTCAACGCAGTAATTAATAAAATAATGTTTGACATTATTACACTACACCTATGTGGTTTCATCAAACGTCATTTCAACTGGACTTTGTTTGACCAAAATATTGTTACACCTGTTGTTCATTTCATCTAAAGCCTTTTTTCTATGGTTTATTTTACATTTAATTCTTTTATACGAATGTCGTTTTACCGTTATATCATTTATTCCTGGCCAGTATCAACATCTAAATGTACCTACTTCAACTTCTAACTATCCACAGCTCCTCCAAGTTATTAGTAGGTACGGGGTTACTAATTATTAGCAGGTACGAGTAGGTGGTTAATATTTTTTAAACAATATTTAATTTTGATGCACTTACATACGGGAAAAAATAAACTTGTACTAAAATAAAACCCATTCATGTTGTACTTATCACAATGAATATACCTACCTACATGAAAGCCTGTCGCGAGATTAACAAAGTAACCTATATACCTATTATAATAGTTTAAAACTGTTTAATACATTTACAATACTATATAAAATTAAAATTCAAAAACAACGAATTAATGATGAAAAGTAGACGAAATTTTGGCTTTGAAGGTCTTTTAAAAACTCGACGATCGCATAGAAGATTTAAACCCCAGATTTGCCCCTTTACAATTTGAAAATCTAAAAACTTGATACCCATAATAATTATTATAATTAGAGAAACACATTTCATAAATATGTTTTGGAATGTTTTTTCTATTTTAGGAGTTTATTTTTAGATACGGAACCCTAGTTATTAAAAAAACAAAATAGCGTATAATATGTTCTGATATATGCTATCTATCCTTCAATGAAAGTCACGTCAAAATTGGTCCACACATTTCGGAATTTGCCCGGAACAAACAAGAAGATAGAAAGACAATTTTTTTAAATCGCTTTTGTGTACAGTGGCGGATTTACAAATTTTCAAGGTATAGGCTGTATAGTTTTTGCCGCCTTTGCCTCTACAATTTTTACATTGCAACAATTTCGTTGAAATTGCACATAAAATAATTTTTGGGGATATTTTGAGCTAATCGTTGCTCAATCATGTATTTAGCAAAATTAAATACAAAACATCCAATGACAAGTAAGAGAGAAAAGTCATTGGTAAAATTTTGATTTCTTTTCTCTTTTTAATTTCTGAAGTAAAAAATATCGGTCCCCAAATTTGCCGCCCCACAATCTGCCGCCCTAGGCTCGAGCCTACTCAGCCTGCTGATAAATCTGCCACTGTTTTTGTCATTGGTAGCGTTAGTACATACTTTCATATGCATTGAGTTATAAGCTGTTACTTCGACATTACAAACACACACTCCAATTTAATTAATTTTACAGATGATATATTTGTAGGTACCTGGATATGTTTCTGATTCTTTTAATTTCTTTGAACGAGTTGCATGATCGATCTCGGAATAATAAAAACAACAATCTTGCCATGTAGCCACTTTACGCGCACTACAAATTCAAATACCATTGAAGTAACTTGATTAAGTTTTACAATCAAACAAAAATACGTAGGTAAGCTTTAGCTTGTGTGAAATGCGTGAAGGTCAAACTTAGCACCGAACAATCGTACCAAGTCAAAACGAACCTCATATGAATTGATGTTTAGTTTCACTGAATGTTCGATGTAACGACATGTAATAAGGTCAAATATGTTAAACATATCATATGGAAGATAGGAAAAGATAGGAAAACTTTAAATTGTGGAGAAAAAAATCCGGTGGATGGCGCTATTAATAACAAATGTAAAAAACTTGGTGACCAGCTACTCACCGGATATGCAAGTAACATTATAAAGTCAGAAAATAAATGGAACGACCGAAATTCCGTATTTTCTTTCGTAAAACCAATCCAGAAGACTTAACCATGTTTAGAATATTGCGATTATCTTATAAACACGGTAAATAAATAAGACAGTGTATTCTTATGGATCGGTTCAAATGACCACAATCTACTTAGGCTAATTCATGACCTAGGAGTTAGACTTAATCAATAAAACCATATAAAAGTATATGTCTCAGAAACATTGTATAATCCTTTCTTATTAGAGGCAAATACTAATAGCCAAATATATTAACTACTAAAATTGTATGGTAATTGTAAATTTTTGACATTTGAGAATAGATTTAAATTCAATTTAAAACAATTAATTTGACCATAGACTGTAAAGATTATCATGCGACTTATTTAATAAAAATAAAAAAAGAAATGGAACAATTTCATATTTATTTACAAAACAAATTGAACAAAAAATTAAAAATTAATTAATAAAGAATCCATATCCAATTTGCTTTTTCCGAACCAAAAACAAAATAACATATTATTTTAAAAAGGAAAATACAAAAAACTAATCAGTAGATTTTCGTGAAAAAATTAAACTTTATGCATCAGAATATGGCAGGAGTATTGAATAAACTAGACAACCTTACCTGGACTATAAATGTGTAATTTATAGAAAAGCCAAACATTTTATAATGATGTTTTATGCATCAGAATATGGCAGGAGTATTGAATAAACTAGACAACCTTACCTGGACTATAAATGGGTAATTTATAGAAAAGCCAAACATTTTATAATGATGTTCTATGTTTTACTGAGACATTTATTTAAAACGGTTCAATATCTAATTTAGTTCTGCCTAAAGTAGTTACAAGTTTTTGTAGAGTAGGAAAAAAGCAATAATCTTGCATTTTAATAAAATAAATATCAGGGAAGACCTCTAAACCGGGTTAATGACCTGGAAACTGAAATTATTTCTGAATGTTGTGGTGTAGAATTAGTTGAGTACAAGATCATTATTATATTCATATACACAATACCTAATAAAATTTGGAAAACGATACAGTTTGTTACATACTATTGAGCAAAAGAAAGTAAAGTCTAAAATTGTATTAGGTATTTGGAGATTGGAATATAGACGGTATTATAACAGAATTTAAAGGAGTAATAAAAAATGATAAAAGTTTGATGGAATTAGAAAGTATTCTAATAAAATTAAATTACATATAAAACGTATTACTAGAGGTACCTATGGCCTGTATATAGTCTATTCATTGCTACTAACATAAATGATGTTAAAGCTATGAGGTTAGGTCTTTCTGATCATGATACTGCACAATATACAGGAATATAAAATACCATTTGGCTGTTGAAAGAATGTTTATCACCAAACTAATTTCATTCAACATTTGTGTTGTCCGAAGATTAAAGTAAAACAAGTCATTAAAATGTCATAAAACAATTAATGGTTGACAAAGGAGATTTGAAAATCTTGCCCAATAAAAAGGATACTGTACCTGAAGTCGAAAGTAATGAATTTTGATCAGAAAATATCGAAAATACTCAGGAATATTAAAAATTTTGAATTGTAAAATAAATACAAAAAAACTTTTACAATAATTATTGACAACCACGCTCATAAGTGTCAAGCTGCTTGGAATATAATAAAAAATAATATTTGTCATAATCCAACACAAAATGACATAAAAGAAATGCGGATACATATTATTATATTTTTATAGATCCTAAAAAACTGACACGAAAATCAGATAAATAAATATCTTTATATAATGAAATTGATGGGTAAACGCCTGTGGTGGGTTCTCACAGATGGATTAGTAAAAATGATTTTTTATCGCATTTCGAAAGTTCCCCTGTTGATCTTAAACGTAACAATGTTAATGTTCAATCTGTAATAATTTGCTAAGATTAGTTTAATTATGATATGAATACGAATGATATGCAGGCCTCGATGGTAAAACGAGTGGTCGTACGCTCTATGTGCGTTATAATGACGACCACCAAAATGCCCATTGAAAGTCCAAAAGCTTGCTTGATCTATTACTTCCCTTAAGTTAAAAAAGGCATCTGGCCGCCAAAGGGCCCCCGAAGAATGGTGATGTGTTAAATTTGTCCATAGACTTGAAGATCTAAAAATAAAATAAAAGTTCACACGATCTTGCTCTATCCTACCGCGGCGCTGCTAGCAAGTGCAGTCAGGGTACAAAAACCTTCGTCAGTTTTCAAATTCAGTCCCTTCTCAAGTCGTAATCTCTTAATACCTTTTTAAATTAAAGCAACAATGATAATTAACTGCATATAAAATTATACCTAGGGACTTGATTTGACTACAAGTATCAATTTATTCACCTACACGGCTGTGACCTACAATCTCGTTTCATTACATTAAACCTTTTTTTTATCAACAAAATTTGAAATTATTTTCCGTTCTATTGTCAGCGTCATTTATTTACAGATTTAACGTTTTGTTTTTAAGTAACACCGATTTTATATTTCCCTCGATTTCTAAAACGTCAAGATGTAAGATACGTATATTTGAAAGCGAAAATTGAAACGAATATTTTTTAACTGGTCTGTAAAAATTCAGTAATTCGGTAAATCGCAACCAAAGCTAAGATGCGCGCCTCCTTCCGAGCTTAGGATTTCTGTAAAATAATTGCTTGGGAGGTGACCGACCCTTGTTCCGTCGATAATAAAACCACCAATTCTCTCTTCTGAGGGATTCTCCGTTCTGTCGGGGAACTCCTATTCCGGTTCTAATTCGTCAACCCTTTGATCTTAGATTCCTCTTGCTCTTAAGTCTCGCAAGCCGAGGTAGAGCCAATAGAGGCACCCGTGGGTGACCTATAGTTTTATCTCTCCTCTTTTTCATAAGGGTTTGAATGCCATTTGCGTGGAAACCCCAATTGTCCCTCGGTAGTTGGGCTCCCAACTGGGTCTGCACCCGCTTGGTCAGGTTCGAAAGGGAGGTGGAATGGTATGTCAATGTGGTATTAGATCCCATGTCAGTAAAAGAGATACGTAAATAAATAGTTAACATTGATTTACGTGAACTCTCTCCTTTGAACTAGCTTAATGATACCCGCCTGTGATGATCGCTTGGCTGTAAGAACTCACGCCGAGAGACCAACCTGCAGTCAGTCAGTGCAAATACGCCAGGCGCAGTACCGGGTGAAACGAGTAATCACCCGACGCGATAACAATTAGCTTAAAGCCCAGCGGATCGGATCTACACATTCACTTTCTGCTGCTCATCACCTAATTTCTAGTTTCTTTTTCTAATCGTTTCTCGTTCATAGTTGCCGGCGGGATAAGTTCCCCAGTACCTAATTGTTTTTATAATGGATTCTATCTCAATAAACACATGTTTGCTTCAGATATGAACAGAACTACGACTTAACAACACATTCAAACTCGTAAACAGATATATATTTTGGTAAATTAAGTATTCATTTGTAATAAAACTCTATAAAAACTAGATTCATTCAGTTGATAAATCTGGGCGAACGCAGAAATCATTCCTAATTATCAAATCATTCATTTGGCAACTTGAAAAGAAGTTTAAAATTTGCAATTAAGTTTTTACACCAAACATAACAACAGAAGATCTTAACAGAAATTGGAAATGGTGATAATAAAAACTTACATCTGAGTTATCCATGTTGGAAGCCTGCAAAAGTCACCGAGCGAATTTTTAAACACAACGAAATTCTCAAAGGATGCACCGCACCGACTTTTATAAATTGATACGAGTTCCCGTCGAACGACGGCTGACACGGCAGCCTGTGATCGCGACTTGAGCGGTAAAGCCTTGTGACTTGTGGATCTGAATGGTTGCACATGCGCATTAATATTACAAGTTCTGGGAGTACAAAAGCCAATCATGAGCTATCCTTCTTTTCTGGAACCGCCTTTCTATGACTGGGCGTGTTCTTCCTCCACATCATGAAATTTTATTAGGTTAAGCAGTTTGGGACTAGAACGTATCATCATCATGAGATGTACTTTCGATTAGCAATATAAAGGTTGGCGATACTGATCTTAACATCAGTAAGGATTCAAAAGAATTGAATTGATTTTCTTCTGGGAGCCTACCATCTCCTCTTATAGCATTATTACTTTAAGCTCCCATTCAAAACTCATACCATTGACTTTTAAAAACAAGCTTACTTTAATAATGAAAAGATTTGCGATTTAGTGACGTCACACAATATCATTCACCCTAAGCGTACCGCGACGTGCTTTTTGACGTCAGGAATATAACTTTAACCATACTAAACTTCAAAATAGCGATCTTAAATAAGTTGATCTCGCGCGACGGATTTAATATTGTTTACTTTAATTTTGACTCAATTTATAACTACAAGTGTTTGTTTTAAATTAAAAGTAATAATATTAATATTGGATACCCTCAAATCATACAAAAAGTTATTTTTGATACCAAATTTAATGTAATAATAGATGGCAAATGAATATGAAATTTTCGTGTTCTTGGAGCTAGAGTAACAAGAAAACTTATCAAGGATGCAGCATCGAAGGCATCTGCGAGAGCAATTTGACCATTTCATTTATTGAAAAGGGAATTTATAAAAAGAGACATTTGAAAGAGTTTGATGAAAGTACTCACACATTCCCAATGGGACGAATTAATATTTGTGATTAATATCTGTGGAAACGAAGTTATTTTAAGTTTCTATTTATTGTTCTCATAGTGTTGGCTTTAAAAACGCATTTTAGATGTTGACTGCCTAATCCTTCTTATGCGAAAGGAACATATCAATGTTCCGTTGGAAGCATAGAAAGACAATCAATTGCACAACAGACTGTCTCATCTGTTACTGTACAAATTACAGCTAGCCTCAATCAAATGTTGATGAGACAAATATATTGTGTTCCAAAATAATGATCAATATGGGAATAAAATAAATCACAGAAAGTTTTTTTGGCTCATTTATTATGCTTCATTTCGACAGTGACATGTCTTTATATTATGACATATATCTACTGTGTTAGGTACAAGATAAATTCATGACTGCTGAATTAGGTACAATAACTGAGGAGTGACTTTTCAAAAGGCCGTATTTCCATTTTTTATTTGAGAGCAAATTTTGACGGAATTTAGTCGGCAAGGCTAAATAGCACCTATTTACGTCAATAGAATGATACAGAAAGCCTTATTTCCTATCTAAAAATGGATATTAATAAAGGTATTTCTATCAAAACTGGCGTAATTCCATGTATGACCGTGTGTTCATCCAATTTAAACAAAACGCCACATTTCTTGCGTAAATTTGTAGTAGTTCAAAAAATTTCAAACCAAGGGCATATTTCGTAGGTAATAAAAATTGGTGAAATCTTTTCGAGAATTCGGACACAGGCCCGTTGTTATTCTCTAGTTTCATGGTACCATTGTGACCATAGATAAAGTTTAAAAATATGTTGTCATTTTCGTATGTTGTCATTTTCGTTCTAGTCTATTATGTGACAGCTGTCAAGTTGACTTATGCTGCGTGTGGTATTCCAAGCGACCGTTGCGAATTGCGATACGACTTTGTTAATCCTATTGATAAAAGTAACGGAAATGGAGTAAAACAGAGTGGAAAACAGCGGTGGCAGAAAATGTAAAAACAATAACAAAGTTAGATACAAAAAGATGTGAGTACCTAAATTTGCAACAAACTAATCTGAGATTTCGTATGTATTTTGTTAAGATTAGGTACTTACTGTGTTTGTGTTTTTGACAGCAGTGAATCAGCTATTTCTCTACTAAAGCAATGCAAAAGAATTCCATTATATATACCAACAGTGGACAGAATACCAATACCATTGACAGCTGCTAAAAAGAAGGATGTAAATAACTTGTTAATGAAGCAGTTGGAGAAGAGTGGAAAACTATGCCTGATCTTGTCTGGTATAAAAATATTATAGAAGATGTTAATGATAATACAGAATCTCACCAGCTTGATGCAGAATGCGAATGCAATGAACCTGAAGAAATGTTGTGCCTTAGAATTTAAGAATAATGTTTCCTTGCAGTTAAAATTTATTTTTAATAAAAGAAACTACATTCATTTTATGATATCATATTGTTATATATTTCTCCCTAATTTTGATGTTTTCAAAAGGCATTATTTCCAAATCAGTATTAAACAGAAGGCCATATTTCCTACGAACGCCCATACAAAAGGGCTTATTTCCAAAAGTTTCAATCAAAAGGACATATTTCCAAACATTTTTAACTAAAAAAATTAAGTCTGGCTTCGATTTTTATTTTCTATGTAACTATAAATTTAGTTATGCCAAAGTATACTTTACTAAAGTAAAAAATAAACTACATCTTTTGTAATCATCACAGAAATTTTCAGTTTTTATATATTTTCCAAATGGAAATACAGCCTTTTGAAAAGTCACTCCTCAACTATTAAACAAAACCAAATAAGAGTAGATCTAATTATGTAAAACAAAATATCACTACAATTTGTGACGTTTTTACCTGACTACCTATGTTAATAAACATACAATCAAATAAGATAAACTCACTTTTGTATTTCTTAGTATATTTTAATTAAGATCAATGTCATAAAATACAATATATAAATGCAATGACTAAGGGCACTCACTTCCAAATGGAATACAGGATTAGATATACTCTATAATAAATCTTTTAATTTTCATTAACAGGTGACTCGGGATAACCCTTATAGAAATACATGTTGACACCAATCTTAAATGCACCACGAGACACACCTTTTGTTGTTTGCTGGCCCACGTGTGTTGTATTATGCTCCTGGAGTAGCGGGCTCTTTACAACTTACAACCATTAAGCAACAAAGATTTGCTTCAAGATGTTCTGATTCAGCTTAGTCCTGCTTTCATTGACAATGCATGCAGCACCAACATTCAACTGCACCAAGGTTGGGATGTGAGGACTGCTTTTACTCAGCAGCTCTGGGATAGGCGCCACTAATAATTCTACAAGTAATTAATAATTTTGAATTAATTTATGTTTAAACATTACCATAATTCACTTTTAAGACATTAATTATTGATCTGTAATCTTATTAAACAACTGCTTAATATATAAAACATCATTATCAGATTTTTATTAAAATATAAAATTTGGAACCATTTTATTTTAGTTTTATTGTACTTTTAAAAAGTGTGGCCGTCTTCAGGTGACTTTGGTATTATATTGGAAAAATTTGATATTATACCTTCTACAATTATTTAAAATAGTTTGAATTTGATAGATGCTGTTCATTTGACGGACCCCCTCCCGTCTATAAATGCACAGACTGTTTTCCAGGAACTCTATTTTTTATTTTGGCTTGAAATCCACCCAGTACTAAAAAAATTAGAATTTTTAACTCATTAACTTCTATGAGTTATTTTCAATTGATGTTCACTAATATTGACTTACTTTGGACCAATCATATATATGTTCTGTATCTATGTATCTCCTTGAACTTTCAAAATATCGACCTAATTGTTTCTACACAACATAGAGAGGAGCAACAAATTCGTATTTCACTTTCTCCACACTTATATATCACTACAGGGGCCCTACCACCCCCTTTTCAAAAGTAATATTATTTCTCAATAGAGTTTTGTTTCAAGCTTAAAATAACCTAACTTGAATTCGTATTACGACCCATACAAAAAATAGCGGCATGGTGATGTGACAAATGAATTAAAGAGCGAATGTTTAACAAAACTGCTTTAGGAAGAAACGAGATAAAACTATATTGGTGTCCTTGTTTTGTTGCGTTACAATACACGCAACAAGTCTTCAAGTTTTTGGATAGTTTACAAAATTTGCAAGAAAATATAAAAAATACCCTTGAAAGATTAAATATATTATAATTTACAAAATGTAGATACCAATGGCATGATTTCAAGGAACGGAATAAATTTCTGACACTATGCCTTGTTTGGGGTTGCCTTAGCATTTGGAATTTCTTTTGAAGGGAAAATGCTAGGAATTTGAAAATTTATTTTGAAAAAGTTACTTCGCTAATATTAAGATTTAAACATTTTATTATTAGTTATCTACTTTTTTAATGAACTTAAAAAAAAGAATAAGACCGTTATGTAGGTCACCTTTGATGCTGTTGTTGAAAAAAAACATTATTTTACCTGATTTTGTTTTTCTTCATAGACACTGAGTCATAAATTGCAGGGAATCGGCAAATAGGTATGATGACTGATTTTGAAAACCTATTCTACTACATTCTTAAGCATCTACTGTACTCGAAATAAACTTTATTTTTGAAAAAAAAACAGGCTTTTAAACAAAAAAAAATTTTTAGTATTACAATTTACATAGCACCCCAAAACGATAAAATAGCAATGGCGTCTGTGCGTGACGTCAGAGTTCCGTCCGCGGTCCCGGTTTGACAGTTTGCAATAGTTTGTTTACATGTTCAGTTTCATATACAAAGTTTACTTTATTGGAGCAAGTCATGAATCCTAATGTGCATCGGTGGTGTGCGGTTCCCCTGTGTACTAGTACAACGATAAAAACTCCTAACAAGTTGTTTATAAACGTTCCATTGAAGAAAAAAGTTCGACAAACATGGCTTAACCTTGCACGACGAGACCAAACATCTATGTCTCAGAATTCGGTCGTTTGTTTCTGTGAAGATCATTTCGATGTAATTATTTAATACTTTTGTAATGTCTAGTAAATACAATTTCAAGATTAATAATACATTGTCGATTAAAACTCAGATTACGTTTCATCTGTTTTGTTTATTGATATCATACGACTATTAGTTAGTATGAGTGGTTACCTAGTGTTTTTGTTCCAGTTACCAAATGATATGGATAATTACATGCAATATTATGTTATGTTATATATTATGCAATATCATGCAAGTGATGGGTTCAGTACCACAAGTGCGCATGAAGCCGGGGTGTATTCCCACAAGATTTGCATGCCAACCAGACAGAAGAAAACGAGCTTATAATACCACTGAACAACCACACATTCTCAAAAAACAAAGAAAGGTGTCCATTCAAGATCAAAGTTTAGCAGTGGAAAGTATACCTACAAATTATTTTGAAGTCGCAGGCTGTTCAACAAAAAGTTCAGGTACTTACTTTTTCCTTTGTCACATTTATATCAGTTTGTATGTGTTAAATGTTTGTTGTTGTTTTATTTTAGTTTTAGCTTTGCCCAATATCCAAAAGTATCAAGAGTCAACCAGCTACCCAAAGAAAGCTAATAAAACAGTGCAAGTAAATTGTTTTGAAGTTGCAGGCAATTCATCACAAAGTTCAGGTACTTACTATTTCTTTTTCACATTAATGTCATTATGAATTTGTTAATCAGTTTAGTTATTAATTATATTTCAATTTTTAGTTTTGCACACAGTCCAAGATTATCAACAAGGGCCTACCACCTACCAAAAATTTGTTGATAAAGCAGTACAAGTACATATAACAAATAAATTTAGAAGCAAAGCCACCCAAGCTGAAATTACATTAGTTAGTAAAATAACATCACCAATAAGACCTGACAGATGTTCAGTCTCTACTTCTCCATTCAAAATTGATAGTTATTAAAACAAACACATCAAGCCTATTAACATCAAAGAGAATATTTACAATCGGAGAACAGTCTGACAGTGATATATCTTACGCTCCATCTATGCCTCAACAAGATTCATCACCATCAATTCAAGTGAAATCAACTTCAGATTGTAGTGAATTAATTGAAGAAGTAAAGAAAGAAGAGGCATCAGACATCCTAAAATATACCATAATTAAAATTACGACGATTTGAGATTATACGATCCTACATAGGCCTTCCTTTTTCAGATTGTTGTTATTTATTAGATTTAATTGAAGAAAGAACTAAAATTCCTAAGAGCCATATTCTGCTTTTCTTAGCAAAAATAAGAATTAATAGTCCATTTAGACAGCTTGCTGATGACTTTTCTATTAATACAACTTATGCAAGTATTTTTTTTTCAAAATGTAGATTGTAGCGAGCGTAATGCAACCATTTATTGTGTCTTTAAACAAAGATTCAACAAAACACACTTTGCCCATGGCTTTTAGACATTAGTTTCACAACACAAGTTGCATTATTGACTGTCTACAAATAGAAATACAAAAGCCATCAAAAAGTGTTAATCAGGCTTTATCATGGTCTGAGTACTAAAGAGCAAACACTCAAATACCTAGTGTCTTGCACACCAAATGGTTTGGTAAATTACATTTCACCAGGCTATGGAGGTAGAGTGACCGACACATGTTTGGTTGAATCTTGTGATTTTATAAAGTACTTGCAACCTGGTATGTGTGTGATGGCAGACAGGGGGTGTAAACATATTGAGCATTACCTTGGAATGGAAGGGGTTCAGCTTGTATGGCCACCAAGTGTTGACACTGGAGCTAAATTATCTTAAAAGAGAGGTTAAAGAAACGAAACAGCTAGTTTAAGGATCCATGTTGAAAGGGTAATTCGACTTTAAGAGAATTCAAAATGTTAAAGCCTCATGCATGTTTAAACACACATTTTATAAAAATACTTGATGATGTTATTGTTATCTCATGTGGTTTAATAAATTTACAAGACTCTCATTAAATCAATGACTTATTAAATGTAAAAAATATAGTTATAAGAGGTAGATTTACCAGTAGGGGAGTTGTAGAACCCGATCATATTAAACTTTAGCTTTAGATTAGTTTTTTTTTATATTTTGTTTAGTATACTTTGCGTTTAACCTTATAGGCATGTGCCTGTATCAGTTTTTGACCCTTAATATTGTCTCATTTATAACTTACTACAAAACCAATGGTGTATATTATAATATTACAATCTTATTCCAATACTTTCAAATATATTTTTTTTAACATTTGAGTATATTGGATTACTGTAATAAAATTAAGAAAAAAAATGTATTGAAAAGTGCAATGTTCACTGGTTTCTTACTGGATTAATTTTGCAAACCAAGACTGCAGAGGTAGACTATTCTATTTTAAAATAAAAATCTTAATTTTGATTATTTATGCATATTATTTTACAATGTACTTTGATACAGCAAAGGATATACTTTTTCCTTCCACAGACCCTTAACAAGTTTAAGAAAGTTTGTCATATATGATTAATTAAATGTCACACTTATTACCATTACTTTCTTATTTGTGCAATAGTCACTGTCCGCAACACAAAAGTAACCTTTCTTTAATCCTGTCTAAAACATTTGAATCTGCATCTCATCTGAATATAAAAATTTTCAGTGGGTTTATCAATATTTACATAATTTTTTAATGTTTTGGCGCTAGTAGGACACTTGATTTCAATAACACTATCCTCACTGATACCATCAGGTAAACCTGCTATCATTGGGTACTCTCTTGACAGCATGAGCCCACTTTAAAAAAAAAATCTGAGATTTAAACTGACAGTTTTTCTCACATCTATTTCTAATTTTCTTCCATGTTCCATGGCAGTTGTATTGGGAATACTCCCTCCCATTATTAAGGCTATAAGAGTCCCGTCAAATGTCTTGCAGTGACTAAATTCATAAGCACAAGAGGCTGTAATTCTCCCATAACAGAGTTCAAACCAAAGATTGCTTTGGTGCTGCTCTCTGGTCTCTTACCTCTATTTTATTAATAATTTCATTTGACAGGACTATTTTTTCTAAAAAGGTGTCACAGGATTTTTCCTTATGTTTAAGTACAAGCTGGTGCATAGATAGGCTTTGACTACTGTTAAAAACATAGCCTTCATATTTTAACAGCTCACAATTTTCTAGTTTCCTTTTTTTCATATTTCCAAAAACTTCTCAAGTACACTAGTTTTGCTCGGTAAGCATGGTGCACCATTTGAAAGTTCTTTGGCTGTCAGATACTTAAGGCTAGTTCCAATTCTGGACGATTTAGATTTCTTCCAGTAGCAAGCTACAGCTGTACAGGATGGTTCTTCACTCCGCCGGTGGATCCACATTAAAAATGCTATTGAGTGCTTGCAACCTCCTTTGTATGCAACACAATCATGACATTTTGCAAAAATTACTTCTTCTTCATCAACTTCCACTGAGACACCATACAACTTTGCATGCACCTTATGTTCTGGGCAAATTTTACCATTTACTATACAAGTTTTTCCATCATGCTTAAGCTGTACACAGCTCACGGCGTTGTCTCCATATGATGGTCGTGAAGATCTGAAAAAACTCGCAGAGTATTTATATTAATTCTTACTTCCTTTCTTAATATAATAAGATTATTATAGAAAATAAAGATTCTTATTTTTAATTCAACAAATTCAATACTTACATAGATGTTTTAACATTTCAAAATTCAGCCAAGCAGAAATCATTGTTTGAAGCAAAAAATCCTCAACTATCCTTGGCAAATTGGAGCTATTTCCCTTAATTTCCCTTTCCTGTAATCACAATGTTTAGTTGATGTCATGATGTTTAAATTTCCGCAATACACAACCGTTACCTTACTCTGGTTAGCAATCATAATCTCAGTGGGGAAACCAGAATAACAGACCTTTGTCATCCAGTCCTTTTTGCTAGTTAAATGTAAACTAGCACCAGAATCAATATACCAGTCCTTTTCGTTAAAAGTTCCATTTAAAAACACAACGGTAAATGCATTCGTTGTTTTACAAGGGTTACTCTCTGTAGTTTGTTCATTCTTGGAAGATTTGACCATATTGCAGTGATTACGATAGTGTCCATGTTTTTTTTTTTTTTTTTGTGGCAACAATCGTGTTAGACGACTACTATGCCAATGTCACGTGTTGAAAACAAACAGTGTTGTAATTTTAAAATGATCGGTTGGTTTTCAAAAAATGATCAGTTGTCGGATCTGACATACAATACATAATCATAATATAAATTATACACATAGAAAACAAAGTAAAAACATCACAATTTTATAGCATTGGATTTTATAAACTTAATAAGAAATTTGACTAATTTGGTGTGACACAGGGATAACAAATAGTTGAGGTTGACGGGGCGAGGAATATGTTGGGGAAGACAGTCATACAGAGAAACTCTCAACTTTGAACATTGGAAAAAAATATGTTCCAGGTTACCTTCTTCTAGCCCACATTCGCAGAGGGAGTGATCCCTCACCCTAATCTTGGCAAGAAAAACAGGGAAGCACACATGCCCTAATCTCAAGCGGATCAATGTTGATGTAGATACCTTATATCCGGCATTGAACTTAAAAACCAAGGCTTAGACGGTATCAAAGGTTGCAAGCTATCATAGTGTTTACCTTTTATATTTTTGGACCTTGCCACAAAGAATTCCAAGACCTATCTAACTTTGGTTTGGCAAGGGAACGTAAATCCCGGGCTACATATTTAAAATGAGTGTCTGTGCCTAAGTGAACAGCTTGTTTGGCAAAAATGTCAGCCATCTCATTTCCAGCAATACCACTATGACCTGGTATCCAAGCCAAAACAGTTTCAAGGCCAAAGGAATAGCATCTGTGTAATAGCTCTCTAATTTTTAAAGTTATGAAAAAACTATCGCGGGATCTAAATGGGAATTTTAGTAAATCTTGCAAACAACTTCTGGAATCCGAAAAAATAATAGCTTTATTAATTTTATGAGACGTGACAAACGAAACTGCTTCCAGAAGTGCTATAGCTTCGCCAGTGAAAACAGATGAAAAAGGGGGGCTCTTATAATTTAAAATAATTTTGAATTTTGGGATCCATATCGCCGAACCAACATTACTCTCTTCTGAAATCTTAGATGCGTCTGTAAAAATGGGTAGCCATCCATCCCATTCTCTTTCAAAAATATCATTGAAACAGGCATTAGCCTCAGCCTGATCCTTACAAATACCAAAATTAAGTATTACCCTTGGGCAGAAAATTAAGGATTCGAAATTTACTTCGAAGATGGGATTCTTGGAAAACTTGTAATGATCATGCTGAAGCCGCCTAAATTCATTGAAACTTTTGACTAAGCAAGGGAGATCTTTATGAGACCAGTATTCAAAGGTTGGTTGGAGCTGAGAAATACGTTCAAGAATGTTGAGAATTTTGTGATTTTGAAATTGAGCAATTTTGTAAAAAAAGCGGTCAGCCAAATATTGTCTCCGCAATGATAGTGGGGGGTCTACACATTCCACCTGCAGCGCATTAACAGGAGATGACTTCATAGCACCAGTGATGATACGAAGACATCTCGACTGTATATGATCCAATTTGTATAATGCCGTCTTGTTGCAGGGCTCTAATAAAAAAAAGCCATAATCAAAATGGCTGCGTATAACAGCATTGTAGAGCAGTTTCTGGCTATAAGGATGTGAGCCCCACCACACACCTGAGAGAGATCTCAAAATATTTATATTTTTCTCACATTTTCCCACAATATAATTTAAATGTTCAACACCTGACATTTTTTAATCTAAAATTAAACCTAAAAATTTAACACTATTTTTGACGCCAATAAATTCACCTTCAATAGAAAGATTGATCGAGGTGATCGACCTTCTCCTTGTAAAAGTCACTATACTACTTTTGGCACTCGACAAGGAAAATCCATGGTCAAGCAACCAAACATTAAGATAGTGAAGTGCATTATTTAGACGGTCCGTAGTTTCGTCAAGAGATTTTGAAGAGACAGAACAATGTCGTCAGCATATTGGAGGATATTACAGAAGGAGTCCACAGATTTATCCAAATCTGAGGTGTAGAGACTATAAAGGATTGGACTAAGGACAGAACCCTGGGGTAATCCCTTCCAGACGAATCTGGGCGGGAAAATGGAACCACGAACAGAAATTGACCTTCCAAACAAAAGATTACATATGACATTTACAATTCTGACGGGAATATTCAACCTTAACATCTTCTCCCTGAGAATATGTAGAATTACATTGTCATATGCAGAAGAAATATCGAGGAAGACACGAGTGACATTTCAGTTTTGGGATAGGGCTAATCGGATTTCGGAGGTAAATATGCTGAGACTATCAATTGTGCCCATTCCTTTTCTAAATCCAAATTGTGTTTTGGATAGAATTTCTCTACTTTCGACAATCCACTCTAGCCGAGTTTTAATCAAATGCTCCAATATCTTTGAAAATACTGAGGAAAGAGCTATAGGGCGATACGAGGAGGCAAGGTTAGGGGGTTTGCCAGGTTTTAATATGGGGACAACAATCTGATGTTTCTAGGATTCCGGTACGTTACCTGAGAAAAACACGTTATTACAAATTTCAAGAAGGTATTTTTTGGAAGTAGAGGATGACTTTACTCTAAAAGAATAAGGTACTCCATCTGCGCCAGGAGAAGAATCTTTCAAATTCTCCAGTACACCTGTTAATTCGGAAAGGGTGAATTTAGAATCAAAACTGATGTAATGATTTGAATTTAAGTAGGGTGTAGAAACAAAGATGAGAACATGAATTTCGGTACCTTTTAAGGTTATTCCAAACAATGGAAGATGGAGTTCGAGGAGAAAGTCCTTCACAAAAGGATTTCCAACCCGATTTCTTTTTTTTTGCTAATAATCTTTTTGTCTTGGCTGCAGTTTGTTGATGAACAAATAGTTTTCCATGCTGAAATTGGAGCAAAAATTTCTTACCGCAATTTTCCGTTGTTTAATAGCCTCTGAGCACTCTGCATCCCACCAAGGAGGCGAAGGGATACTCATAGCAGTATTTTTTATCGGGATAGATACATCAGCAGAAAGAATCATAGCTTCATACAATTTTAGGGAAGCATCCAGGAAATTTGACTCATTCACAACTGGCAATGACGAAACAATGTTATCAAATGTAGAGGCATATTTACTCCAGTCTGCACCAGAGACCCTGTACTTCAAAAGAGGGGGAGTTTTGGGAACTTCAGGAAGAAAACGAGATAAGGATAAAACAATAGGAAGGTGATCATTACCATGGGAATCAGGAAGGACTGTCCAAGACATAAGGGAAGCCAGACTTGGGGAGCATAGGGATAGGTCTACAGCACTAGGATTTTGATGGGGAGAGGTACGTCTCGTCGGTGAACTGTCATTAAGAACACAAAGGTCACACTCGTCAAATAAGTCAAGGAGGGAAGAGGAAACAGAGTCACAATTATGTGACCCCCACATGGAATGGTAACAGTTAAAGTCACCAAGGACAACAAAGGGGGCTGGGATGGAAGATAGAACAGAAAGGAGATTAGAAATAATAGAGGAATTAGGGCGGGGAATATAAATAAACACAAAGGAGATGTCCATTATCCTCACAGCAACGATATTAAAATCAGAGCCATGACGGGAGAAGGGAATTTTAGAAAAAATCAAAGATTTTTCACCAGAATTGCACAACCAGCAAAGCCATCATCCCTATCATCGCGGAGACACGAATAGCCAGGCACCCTGAAACAAGAACCCGGAACCAGCCACGTCTCCGAGACAGCAAAGATGACAGGCTTGTACTGGTTGATTAAAAGGATTATTTCAATTTTTTTGGAACGGATACTATTACAGTTCCACTGGAGGAGACTGCGAGGATCCATTGGTGGGGGAAATAACTGTCATAAGTTGCTGCAGCATAGCC
The DNA here is from genome assembly GCA_949316135.1 of Choreutis nemorana. Taxonomy (NCBI): domain Eukaryota; kingdom Metazoa; phylum Arthropoda; class Insecta; order Lepidoptera; family Choreutidae; genus Choreutis; species Choreutis nemorana. The sequence goes on from OX438595.1 coordinate 14,755,146, forward strand.
ACGGTATTGTTCGGTAATGAGTCGCTAAATTTAGATATAAGATTAACCAAAGTAGACATCAGTAGTTCGATCAGGTTATCATTAGGAGTAACACCACTTATCGCCGAACCATTTCTGGAAGGCATGGAGGGAGGGTTTACAATATCATTATGAGAAGCCACATCATATGACTTCCCTAATGGTTTATGGGGACTTCGCTGAATCGTTACAGATTTTTTGTAGGATGTTGGGAAAGAAGACACATTTGCAAAACATGAACATGGACCAGAAGGGCAGGACATTGAAGGTGAGGAAGTAAATGACTTAAGAACCTCACTATAAGGTTTTCGCACTGACGCGAACCTTTGTGAAGCCTCAATGTAGGAAACATTATTGTTAGACATTACGGATTTAATAGCTTTTTGCCTCGAGTGTTCGGGGCATTTCCGGTTAGTGGCATAATGATTCCCAGAACAGAGTACGCACGTTGCTTTATCTTCAGGGATATCACATGTATCACCAGTATGTGTCTTGCTGCATTTAAAGCAAACTAACTTTGAACGACATTGAGCTCTTATATGTCTAAACATGCAACACTGAAGACACTGTATTGTTGGCAGCTGGTATGTATCTACATTAAGACTGGCATTAAAACAGTAGATCTTGGAAGGCAGGATCTGACCCTTAAAAGTAATAACAACAGTTTGGGTAGGGACCCAAACAGGGGAGCCATCATTGAATGTTTTCCTGTTCAATCTACGGGCTTTGATAACAGGTCCACAGTTTGAGGAAAATGTCATGCTGGTTACGAGGTCCTCCATGGACCAGTCAGTCGAAATTTGTTTCACAACACCCATCCTGGTAATGTGGTACTGGGGAATAATTGCAAAATATTTATTTTCAGTAATAATGGAATTTTGTAAGAAGTCATTTGCAGCTTCATATTTTAAAAACTCAACCGAAACCCTATTACGTCCAACAAGTTTAACTCCTCCAGACCCTGTGCCTTCGACCTTATTTAAACATAAGAATTGAGCAAATTTAAGATGAGGGATTGTGCTCCCGACAGACTTATCTGGCTCAGTGCGCGTAACATGGACAATGAAAGGACCAGGATCAGAATTGTTGTAACGCAAGCTAGGATTTTCTGTAAAATGTGGGCTAGTGTAAACATGTTGTATTGATGAAGAAGGGTCAACAACTGTTTTTTTGGGGACGCTAGAGACGTCTTCACTAGCTGGGCGTTTTCTGCTTTCTGTCTGTGATAGTGGAGTAAAGACAGGGGGAGAAATCTCCATCACGCCATCATCCGGAGGATCCGGCGGATCAGGCGGTCGTCTACTCATCTCTGCTTAAGTTATTAAGAAACACTTCTTACCCTACTATTATCAGTACCAACACCACAATAAATATGAATTAATAATTAGAGATCACAACAAATAACCCCGATTTTCACTTAATAATCTCGCGAACACGTGTGTATAACAACAACGCTAATGGCAAAGTCCAAAAAATTAATTCTCTCCTGATTCTTCAAATAATTTTTTAAAGAAAATCTCATAGAAAAAATAATTTTAAATGTCGCGGGTTGCGCTTGTCAATTCGACCTCCGTGTCCATGTTTGTTTAGAAGAATAACATTTGACGTTTTGTTTTCCCTTGACATTGACAGATGACTTCTGTCTGCTTCCGCCAACTTGATAGGCATTAATTTGGTTAATTTCGAACTGTTCGTTTTGTTGCAAAGCATGCAAATGCGTTATTAGTGTAGCACTGTCATCCGGTTCCATGCCCATTAACTTCTCTTTAATGTTCTATCGCCATTATCATTGGCATAAATTTCTCGGATAAGCCGGCCAACATGATGGAGCCGATACATTCGTCGTTTATGCCAAATCCAGTTCCTTGAAGCTTTTGGCCAGCTTCAACAATTTGACTGACATAGGAGGTCATCGAGATGCAGTTTTCTAGTCTGATAGATATAAATAGAGATAAGATTTCTAAGGAGACTTATCCTTCTTGTGAACCCTGAGTCGTCAAACAACACTTTCAATTTGTCCCACAATTCCTTGGATGACATAAAGAGCCGGGTCGCTTGTTAACACAAACTTCGCTTTTGTTCTGGCGTCATCTACAGCTGCCGGCGGCTAGCCAGGCTCAGGTTTAATACACCCGACCATGCCCTCTAACACGAGGAAATTTTCTGACGCAAAACATCATTCACTAAAGTTCTCTCGTCCTTTTAATTTAAGGACGCTAACTAAATAGCTTGAACTACGCGCTAGCAACTTACGCCACAAAATAACACTTTAAAGTTCAAGTTTACTCACTCCAACCATTCTGTCAATAAAACGAAGAATATTGTTCATCACACGGATAATTCTAACAATAAATTCAACTTGAAAAAGTTTTTTAACGTATCCGCCCTTAACCTAATGAAACGCACGAAGTTGCTAGTATAGGAGACCCCAGAAATTAAACTCGTGCTAAGTAATTTCAACAGGTTTATTCCAAACTTAATATTCAACTTTCAAAACTTATTAAACCTCCAACATTACAGTCTATTGTAATTCTAAACTTATGCAAAACTAATTGTCCTTCAAAAAACCTCCCTCTCCTTTTTTTTAGTTTTTCATTTCCCTCCTTTTTTTCCTCTCCCTTTTTTTCCGTCACTCTCCGCCAAGCTTACAGCATCATCAGACATTTTAGTTTCAATATTCGATTCAATAAATTAATGTATAGATATAGCTCGTTTTAATCACAACCTTACACTAGGAACGACTGACTATTCATTCAACCAACCAATACAGTCAATACAAAGTTACAATTAAGTGACACAAGATTGCGCTACTAGTATCTATATTTTGTTGATCACAATAACCTTATGTGTGTTTGATGTAATACAGCGCGAACCGAAACTTATAATGTCGCGTACAAAGTTTTAACTATTACTTGGGTTTCAAACCAGAATACATCTTTGTTTGTTAAAAACTGGATAAATACGACGTGTAAAAATTTATATGGTATCTTATTCATGACTTACAGCATTAAAGTTCGTCGTGTTTCTACAAGATGTACTATTGGAATTTTGTACGTCCCGCCAATAAAACCGACTTCAAAGACGCCGCCAAAACGCGCGTATTCTAACTAAAAACGTATTATCTCACCACCCACTGTAGCTATGACAGACATAGAAATACGTGTAGATAGATGCAGAATCCATTAATGTCAGAATAAAGTAATGAATATCTATCCAAGTTAACTTAAAAAATAGTAAACCCGATGAGTAGGGAAAACATGTGCGAAAACGACAGGCATTTTGCATGTCGAATTTAATGAACTTTTTTAGAATTAAACCTTTGTAATGGCATATATTCGCAAAGTAGAGATCCTGAGGATTTTTATGTATAAAACTTATAGAATGATAAATTTAATAAATCATTTTAAAACAACAACAATAGAAGTTAGGTGAGCGCACATTAGAAGTTGAAACACGTAATGATTTCTATATTTTTTCTCAATGTTTCTATTTGTTAAAGAAAACGGAAATTCCGCTCGAAAATTGCAATATTAATAAAGTACCACCTGGTATTTTTTCTTTACACTTTTATACTAAAAAGTATTAAAAAAACCAAATACTTAAGGTTGCGTGAGGGGCAACAGATGATGCCCTGACGGAACACGGATCGTAACTGCCTTCGACAGTTCTTTGGAGAAAGGTTGTCGATATTTTGAAAGCTCAAGGAGATGGAAAGTAAGTCAATACTAGTGAACATCAAATGAAAATAACTGAAAGAAGTTAATGAGTTAAACATTATCCTTTTTTTAGTACTGCGTGGATTTCAAAAATAAAAATAAAAAATAGAGTTCCTGGAAAACAGTCTGTGCATTCATAGATAGGACGAGGTCCGTCAAATGAACAGCATCTATCAAATTCAAGCCATTTTAAATAATTTGAGAAGGGATAATGTCACATTTTTTACAAGACTGTTCAACTGTATAAATTAGTAAATGGTAATAAAATACACATTTTTGCAAACACATTATCTAATTTAATACAAGAAAAATACTTAAAAGTTACTACTACATAACAGTTATATAATCCAAAGTCACCTGAAAACAGCCACACTTTGTATAAGTATGGTAAAACAACGTAATTATATCTACTGTTATTTGGTTTTGTTTAATAGTTGTTGTACGTAATTCAGCAACTTTCTGTGATTTTATTTTATTCCCATCTTGATCATTATTTTGGAATACAATATATTTGTCTCATCAGCATTTGATTGAGGCTAGCTGTAATTTGTATAGTAACAGATGAGACAGTCTGTTGTGCAATTGATTGTCTTTCTATGCTTCCAACGGGACATTGATATGTTCCTTTCGCATAAGAAGGATTAGGCAGTCAACATCTAATATGCTTTTTTAAAGCCAACACTATGAGAACAATAAATAAAAACATAAAATACCTTCGTTTTCACAGATATTAATCACAAATATTAATTCGTCCTCTACTACTTCTATCATCAAACTCTTTGAAGTTTCTATTTTTATAAATTCCCTTTTCAATAAATGAAATGGTCAAATTTCTCTCGCAGGTGCCTTCGATGCTGCATTCTTGCAAGTTAAGTTTCCGTGTCGGTCTAGCTCCAAAAAAACGAACATTAATCTATATTCATTTGCCATCTATTATTTTATTAAATTTGGGGTCGAAAACAACTTACGCTTTGAGTTACGAAAACCTTTTCATTATTAAAGTAAGCTTGTTTTTCAGAGTTAATGGTACGAATTTTGAATGTAAGGTTAATGTAATAATGCTTTAAGAGGAGATGGTAGGCCCGCAGATGTCAAATTTTATTCGAGCCAGATAACATTAAAACTGTATTCAATCATATTAAAGCTGTTTCAAAAAATTTCATTAAATTATCTCCCCTGATGGATTTGCAAGTAGAAAAAGACTTTGTTTTGCAAACATACCACATTTTTATTGTGACCATTTCTCCATATTTTATAGTTTTTATTCGGGTATTAAAAGAAAAAAGACAATTTAACTTAATTTTTTCCTATTTATATGATATTGCTTATTTTTTATTGCTTGGTTCTAGAGCCCTACTTTGTGTTATGAAAACTAAGCATTCTAAACCGGTGAAACTTAGGGATCGCATTACAAGGACTTACTCGCATAATACAGTGAACGTTGAATGGATTGCGATTATTTTTAGGTAGCTTTTACTCGCGGTTTCGCTCGCGTCAAATTCGGGGTAGCACAGTTCTCCTTTCTTGTTCTCCCCACCCCTGACGTGTGACGGCTAACTGTTCGCTGACGGGTTATGCTGACGACGGTCTCATGCTTATTCAATCTCATACAAGAACAGGAGTTGAGTTATTAGCTGAGTCCTGCCTACGTTTGGTGGCCGACTGGGGGAAGGAAAATCCTCTAGAGTTTGCGGCTCACAAAACACAGTATTAAATGTTAAAAGATAACATAGTAGGCCTACTGCCTTTTAAATTTAATTCAGTTAAAAAGAAAGACTCGGTTTGTTAATTAAAAATAAATTTAATTTTATTGAGCATATTAAGCAAGTTAGCGAAAAATCGAAACGGAATTTTATGCGTCACAGTATGCAACTAATTACATAAATTAGTTGTCTCACATCAATGATGTTATCTTCAGTGAAGACGGATTTTGGGATCATTCACTAATTCAAACAATGTCATTTGACATATCGAGAGATAGAGGCTCTATTAGACATCTCAGGGACAATCATTCAGAAGATCTTGCATGAAGCGCTTGGTGTGAGAAAGCTAGTTTACCGCGGCTGTCCGCGTCAGATGGTGTAAGAAATCTCTGCAAAGCTTCAACCGGGGAGAGTCAAATCACGTCTACAACATCATCAGTGGTGTCGATTGTATACCTACAATCCTGATTCCAATTGAGTATTTGAAGCAGGAAATTCTTAACCATCCATACAGTCCTGACGTAAGCCCTAACAATTGCTTTACATTTCCTAAAATTAAGAAAAATCTTCGTGGTCAAAGGTTCCAGTCCAGTGAAGAATCAGTCGACGCTTTAAAGTCAGCAATTTGAACATCCCCACTTTAGAGTGGAATAAATGTTATGATAACTGATTTGAGTGTATTAAGGTAAATACACTTTTCCATAGGTGAATACTTTTAAAAATAATAAAAAGTACTATAAGGTTCTAGTTGTGTATTTTTTTTCAAACCACAAAACTTAAAAGATATACTTCGTAGAACCGTCAGTAATGAAGATTTTTGCGGGCGTTTTACAGATAGATTTAGAAATGCAGCGGCGCGTGGCAATGTATTACAACTCGCGGATTGGTATGAGATTATATTTTCTTAAACCGAAAGATAGGCCGAAAATCAGTAGATTATTCGATAGTAACGAAAACGGAAACTAATCGACGAATGTCAAACTAGATCGGATACTTCGATAGAAGGACGGCATTTATTTCTATTTTACCCTATAGTGCTGCGAACGGCTAAATAAAACGTGGTTGGATGTCGATCACTGCGTTGCTCAATTTCTAACTGGGCATGGTAACTTTAAGGGCAAACTTCATTCATTTAACTCTGTGGCGTCACCTCTTTGCGAACGTTTAACGTAAGATCAAGAATTTGTACAAACTGCCCATCATATCTTGTGGGCGTGTAGTCTCTGACATGACAAACGATCAATCATGTTAAATTCGATTTAAGTCCCCGTGTGTCTCAGTCTTAATTATTACCTTGACCTTGTGAAAACGAAGGGGAACTTCCGTGCCCTTTTAAGTTTTGCCACCAATATTACTGGTGTAAGATTTAGGTTAGTATTTATTTATCCCCTGTTAGTTAATGCATGCCGTGGTTTTTTGACGCTCAGGCGTCTCCATACCGTGATCCCTTTAGCTTTTGGTCTCTGGGCCGTTGTTGGGAGGGAAGTCTTGAAAACGCTTTCTTACTACCTTATATTTCTTTTGCTTAAGATCGTTGCGGGTCCCAAGACTGCCGGTAGGTTGTCCGGGCACAGCCTGTGCGTCATTGCACAGCTGCATTATTCGTTCATTATTCGATCAAAGGACTCAAGTGAATTTAGAAACTATACGGGATAGGCTGTGCTCTGTTCTGTGTCCAAAACTGTTTCTATTGACAAATACTGTTTAGTTTATCTTGCTACTTTGCTCAATATGTCTGAATTTATTTTGTTGACAACATCGTTTTTAGGTGCAAGAATTTAACTATACATGTGCAAGAACTATGTTATTGACTTTTAAGAAACTCATAAAAGATCAAGGAATAAGTGAAAAAAATACATTTAAACCAAAACGACAAAACCAATTCACAATGCTAAACAAAAGCCAAAACCAAAGCGACTGTCCTATATTGTTTATAAATCTCGGAATATCAATATCAAGCAAGTATTTTTCGTTTATAACCAAGAGTCTGTATACCAATTCTCAGCTCTATTTTACCTTTAAAAACTACCGTACAAACTATCGCCTCCTCTTTTTGGGGGTTGGGGTCTGTTTAAAAAGCCCAATACAAAATTTAACCCTCTCTTTTAAATGAAGGGGCGAGATTTCTAAAATAAAATTGATGCACTTATTGTTCATTAACTACAAAGAGAAAAATGTGGAATACTTAATACAATATTCCACCCCCTTTTATAGATTGTGACTAGGCAGCTGCTTTTGGGCAGTCGACATGGTTTAAGAGATTAAAAACATACTAAATGCATGCATTCAATCGTAATCGTAATGGAGTCGGCGGCGGCGGTTTTTATTTCAGGGGGAGAGATTGGAAATAAAATATAAGTATACTAAATGTAGGAAAATAGTTCGTTAATTATATAATAATAAAAAGTTTAAAACTAACACCCGACTACTGAACCGCGCTTTAAAAAGTATGAAACAAGAAAATATTCTTATCTGAAACTTTTAAGTACCTAAACCTGTTTTAGTATTTAAATGTATTTCTTTTTTTTACTATTTTGGAGTAGGTAATCTGTAATGAAAAAGGTATTTACTGTTTATGTATAATCAATTATCGGTCGCATGTAAAAGCACAACACCGTATACTCGTATGTTACAGTTAAACCCGTTTTTCGTAAGAACTCGTTTTCCCTAGTTAAAACTAGTTTCTACAATTTTTTTTAGTTAAAACTAGTAATACCTAGTTAAATTGAATTTACCACTGATATATTTAATTTTCAGATAAAACTAGATGTCACTCCGAGCTTTAGTTAAAACTAGCACTAGGGAAACTTATTTGGGATCTAGAACACAGAGTCATGTCCTGGGCCAGATTTAGAGGTCCGGAGGCCCCGGGGCAACAAAGGGGCGGAGGCTCCTTGTGTCCAAATTATTTTCCAAATTAAATGTAAATTTTTGGAGTGAACAAGTCAAGAGAATAGATCAAAGAAAATAAATAATATTAAAGACAAAGATTTTAAAATTCCATAAAAGGATTCCAACTAGTAAACAACTATTGCTTACTTTTATATAATAAAATATTAAATATATTATTTCCAAAATCTCAATTGTGGGGGCCCCCCGTTAGTGGAGGCCCCGGGCTTTCGCCCCGGTTGTCCTCCCCTAAATCCGCCCCTGGTCATGTCCCTAGTAAAATCATAATCTTACACTATAGGAACATTTTAGGGAACCTCGACATAAAGTGTTGCCAAAATGACAATATTAATTTAAAGTAATTAAAAAAATAACGCGTTCTGTCTAAAACTGGTTTTAACTGCAACATATATATTTCAAATGTGCTTTTTAAGCCCTTTACTTTGACACATACATATAACGGTCAAAACCATATCCCTCCTTTTTGCTTCGCCGTAGTCGTGTAAAAATAATTATTTGGCTGAAATATGTTATTTGTTTATTTCCTAGTATGGAGGGGAAGGTTAGTTTTGAGCCGTCACGTGTATTAAGCGACGCGCGAGGTAGCCGTACGTTTACTGCAATCTCTTTTGTTATGTTATGTTGAGGATCACTTAATGACTGTGTAAAGGTACAGTGATGTACTTACTTCATCCGTTCTGTTGTTTCTGTTGGAGATGAGATGCATACCGACGCGATTAGAACTGTTGAAACAAATAAATAATTAATAAATAACCACATCACGACACACACATTGACTCAGCCCTGCAGTAAGTATCGTAAGAACTTGTGTCGCAGGTGCTAAGCAACGATATGGTATATACTAAATAAATAAGAATACAACATCCAAGACCGGTAAGCGAAACAATGCTTCTTGCAAATAACACAATGTCCCGCCCCCGCCGGGATTCGAACCCGGAACCTCTAGCGTAGCAGTCGGCTGTTTACACCACTGCGCCACCGAGGTCGTCAAATATACATTAATTGAGTATGTAGTGGACACACACACACGTCTGGACAATGACAACTGATAAACCACAAAATATTTAAAATCCCCGTTTTGCACCTTCATTATAACTAACTATTCATCCGTAATTTTTAGTTTAATTATAATAACCACATCACGACACACACATTGACTCAGTCCTGCACTAAGAGATAATCTTGTGTCGGAGGCACAAAGCAACGATATGGTATATATACACCACATAGATAATGATACTACATCCGTGACAGATAGGCGAAACAATGCATCTCGCAAATAACACAAAGTTCCGCCCCCACCGGGATTCGAACCCGCAAACTCTAACGTAGCAGTTTGCTGATCACACCACTGCGCCACCGAGGTCGTCAAATGGTTGTGTTTAATCCATTAGGGATGTGTAACATATAGATCAGTCAGTCAACGTTTCATTCTATACAAACATCTACACTGTAGGGTGGTCATCTACAACTATAACTACATATTGAAAGGGTAACATTTGAGCTTAATTTGTATTAAATGGACAAAAACCAATTTAATATTTAGATTTTTTTGCTATCTTACGGGAATTGAAACTCCGGTTCTGTCTGATTTATTACAGAAAACGTCGTGACGTCCCTGTCTGAAGCAAAAACATAATATTAATAAAACGAACAATAAATCAAATCACAACACACATGCATTGAACCAATCCTGCCTGCATCATTGTATAATTTTTTATACCTAACAAAAACAAAAATACAACCTAGAAATAATTAATCATTGATATTATTCAGTAAAACTTCCAACAAAACGTGTGCTTTTTGTTACAACAGCGGGTGTCGGAGCGCCGTGGATTGTGGCAGCATGGCGTGGTTGTACCAAGCGAATTCCGTTGACGCGTCGTATTGAAAGACAACAAATTGTAGTCTCGCGCTTTTCAACCATTTATTTTTGAGCTCGTAGTTTTTGATTTACTTTAACTCTTAAGATGTTCTGTTAATTTGCATGGTGTAAGTGTATGAAATGCGTAAGGTAAATTTAATTTGATACCCTTGAATCGTTTGGGCAACCAGAGTTGCCTGTTACGTTTTTTAATTGAACGTCTAGCCCGCGCGCGATCTGCCGAAATCGGTTTGGGTAAAAAACCTTCTAAGGAAGTATGGAGGATAGAGGTAAGGAGCGCACACTCTGTGTTACAAAAGTGTCCCCTGAATCGCCTTAAATTAAGAGGGCGTTGCTGTTCCAGAGGACCGTTTTTAAAGAAAGCGCCAAAAGTAGTTTAGACTGACAATCAAATTGAAAAAGGAAAGATAAACATTTTATGTAACTTCACAAAACGTTTTCATTTTTAATCTTAATACAAGAAAGCGAGTAATAAATATAATTAAATTAAATAAAACGTAAATATTTTTAATCGACAACAAATACTAGTAATTAAACATTTACATGTACAAACATAAAATTTTATAAAAAATAGTTAGTAAATATATATATTTACGAATCATTTCACACATATGTAAACTAATAAGGCACATATCTCATATGTTAAAAATGTTTTTTTTTAATTAAATCACAGTCATGTTAATAATTTGGCATTTTTTCTGTACATTTTTATTTTTAGCCGGTGAGAATACTTGATATTATTTTACTATTTTCAATCAGCAAACTTCAAGCCATCTAAAGCAGTTAAATTCACATCATACCCTCCACTACACTAGCGCCATTCTGGCCCCTTTATTTAATGCTATTTTGTGGACACTTTCTAAGTCAAAAGGCTATATGAGTGTGCGCTCCTTACCTCTACCCTCCATATAAGGAAGTTGGAAACCAAAAAACCAAAATACCTTATGTCACTTTAAAAATTAAGGCATCTGTCGTTCGGAAATTTTTTGTTAAAACTATTCTATCATTGAGAAAAAAAATGTTTTCGGGACGGTTTTTTGCTTCGCTGCAAAAACAGTTCTGTCAACTTACGTCAGTTGAACGGAGTTTATGACAAGCTGATTACTTTATCATTCTGAATGTATAACATATATTACATTTAAAAAAACAGAATCTTTTCTTTAAAAATATATGCAAATACAAAGGTTGTAATTCTGAGAAATTACAGCAAAGTCGACGTGCAAAATGCGATTTCGCACAGGTTTTGTTTCTTTCATATTTTAATATTATATCTTTTCATTAATTATTTGTTGTAATTTACCACTTAGTAGGTCAAGTAGGTCATAACTATTTTTAAAAATACTCAGATAGAAATACAGAAATTTAAGGATTAGGAATTAAAAAAAATTCACCGCTAATCTCAAGTGGTTTTCAAGTGGCGTTTCAAGGAATGGGTACTTTGTTTAATTTTTTGTAAGCCATTATAATATTTGAATGAAATACTTTTTGGTATCAAAAAATAGTTTATTTAATGTTGATTATAAATAAACTATATAAATAGATGAGGATTAAAGGGTTTTTATATTTTTATTAGAGATTAGATGTTTGTTTTTACTCAAATTTAACCTACTTACCGGGTTTACATTTTTTTTTAGTAATTTGTATAAATATTTATTACTTTATTCTGACATTTTTTGGTTTGCATGTATATGGTTATCCACTCGTATTTTTAAATTGGTTATAGCTACAGTGGGTAGTGAGATAATACGTTATTAATTAGAAAAAGCGCGTTTTGGCGGCGTCTTTGAAGTCGGTTTTATTGACAGAACGTTTCATCGTCTCAAAAATTATTATTGTATCTTAAGATTTATATTGTATCTTATGATTAATATTGTATCTTATGATTAATATTGTATCTTATGATTTATATTGTATCCATCCAAATAACATTTGCAAATACCACATGGATGTAGAAAGCTATCTTTTAAAGAAAGCCGAATTTTTATAGATATATAAAAATGATCCCACCAAATTTTGTCATGTCTAAAACATAATGAAGTGAATTATTGTAAAAAACCCGATCGCATATTCATCGCATTTTTAGAAACTTCGAATACGGTAAACTTTAGAGTACATTTTGGGGGTGTTTTCAAAGTTGCAATAATTTTTTATTCAATTTGAACCAAAAACCAAATAAGATCATTGATGTAATAAATTATATTTAAATATGCTGGTAAGGGATTTCTTATTTTTTGATAAATGAGGGACGATTTTTGAGGATTTTGAAACATGACAGACAAATCGATGAAAAAACCCGGTTACCATGACAAAATACCAACAAAATATTGATATTATTTAATTACAAACAATATTCTTTTTCTTTATTTGGAAATAAAACAGTGGACAGATTGCAAATAATAATACAGAAAAAACATATCACAAACATAAATCTGACAACCATGAACATATCTCAGTAAAGCACAATATACAAATACTCAAAATAACGCTACATACATAGAGGAAAAGAACAAACATGTTAACAAGGACATATTAAAACACAAAAAAAAACAATAAATATATTAGAGCAAAAACCGTCATAGCCACTCCACTCCCATCCCAATGCAAAAAAAGGTATATGAAAAAATGAAACAAACCATTAAAAAAAACTGATAAAATTAAATAGCATAAAACAACCGCTATGACACCTTTCATTCCTTTGGTACTAGAAAATTCATCACGGGAGAAAATTTAATGGAATTTTATTAAACAGCTTTTCTTTATCTGGCTCGAATAAAATTTGACATCAGTAGTCATTGACGGAAATGTTTAAATTGACAGCCAGGAACATTTTGTAAGGGAACGAGAAATTTTTTAATAATTATATTCTGCATTCTGTCTCTTACATCTGTCTGCCCGGATTAACTTATAAGTCAAAGCAATAAATGCAAAATTAAGTCATCACTCTAAAAAACTAATTTTAGTTGGCAATTACAGTGTAAATAAAACTGAATTAATTGTTAAAATTAAATCATCTTATGCACGATACCCCATCAATGAGGGGCGCCTAAATCCGGTAATGATAAAATAATTATACTTAAATCAGTATAATAAGATGCTGTGTATCTAAGTATTAAATTAAAGAAAAAGATTTCTACTGAAGGGATGTCAACATCTTTGGAAGTTATTATAAATTATAATTAATAAATAAATATTAAAAAATATTTAAATATGTAAATATAAGTATACAACAATCAACTCTATTCATAGCTTCCTCCGACATATACCTAGTCAGGTTATAAGTATTGTCACACAGTAAAAACTTTTCTTTTAGAAAGCTGGCCACAAAAAAGTTTATTGAATTCGAATTTCGAATTGTTCATGAAAATAAAAATGTATACTTTTTAGAATTTTACTCATTTTTAAATATAGAGTGGACGCTTAAAGAAGACCGTGTTGCAGTTATTGCGTTGCATCGTTACGGTTACGCGCCAATTCAAGTTTTTGACATACTGAAAAATTTGAATATTACCAAAATATTCGTTTATCGTACCATCAAACGATACAATGAAGACTCTAGTGTACAGGTCAAGAAGTGGTCGCCCTCGGTCTGTTAGGACTCCAGCAGTGATAAAAGCTGTGAAGGCGCGAATTCAAAGAAATCCTAAACGTAAGCAGAAACTGTTGGCCCTTCAGATGGGGTTAAGCAGAACCACGGTGAAAAGGGTGTTAAATGAAGACTTAGGGCTTCGGGCATATCGAAGAAAAACAGGACATCCTTGGAATGCTCGTCTAATGGACCTGAGACTGAAGAGATGCCGCGCTTTGTTGAAGCGGTACGCGGGAAAAAAATATCGGGAAATTCTTTTTTCAGATGAAAAAAAATTTACCGTAGAAGAGAGCTACAACAAACAAAATGATAAGGTGTACGCACACAGTAGTGAAGAAGCGAGCAACCGTATTCCGCGTGTCCAACGAGGTCGTTTTCCATCCTCGCTCATGGTATGGTTGGGAGTTTCTTATTGGGGCTTAACAGAGGTATATTTTTGTGAGAAAGGTGTAAAAACGATTGCAGTTGTGTATCAAAATACAGTCCTGACGAACCTTGTGGAGCCTGTTTCTCATACCATGTTCAATAATAGGCACTGGGTATTCCAAGAAGATTCGGCGCCAGCTCATAGAGCGAAGAGCACACAAGACTGGCTGGCGGCGCGTGAAATCGACTTCATCCGGCACGAAGACTGGCCCTCCTCCAGTCCAGATTTGAATCCGTTAGATTACAAGATATGGTAATACTTGGAGGAAAAGGCGTGCTCAAAGCCTCATCCCAATTTGGAGTCACTCAAGACATCCTTGATTAAGGCAGCCGCCGATATTGACATGGACCTCGTTCGTGCTGCGATAGACGACTGGCCGCGCAGATTGAAGGCCTGTATTCAAAATCACGGAGGTCATTTTGAATAAACTTTAGTGTCATAAGAATCTATGTTTTGTTAAGTTCATTTTGGTATATAAATGGCTACATAATGAATAAACTTGTTTCAATTATTTTATATTAAACATGTGACAGAATTTATGACCTGACTAGGTAATATTCGCTTGATTACTTGATTTTATTCATAAAAATAAGATGTTAGGTCCATCAAATAGATGTTGCCATATCTTGTAATCTAACGGATTCAAATCTGGACTGGAGGAGGGCCAGTCTTCGTGCCGGATGAAGTCGATTTCACTCGCCGCCTGCCAGTCTTGTGTGCTCTTCGCTCTATGAGCTGTCGCCGAATCTTGTTGGAATGCCCAGTGCCTGTTATTGAACATGGTATGGTATGAGAAACAGGTTCCACAAGGTTCGTCAGGACTGTATTTTGATACACAACTGCATTCGTTTTAACACCTTTCTCACAAAAATATACCTCTGTTAAGCCCCAATAAGAAACTCCCAACCATACCATGAGCGAGGATGGAAAATGAACTCGTTGGACACGCGGAATACGGTTGCTCGCTTCTTCACTACTGTGTGCGTACACCTTATCATTTTGTTTGTTGTAGCTCTCTTCTACGGTAAAATTTTTTTCATCTGAAAAAAGAATTTCCCGATATTTTTTTCCCGCGTACCGCTTCAACAAAGCGCGGCATCTCTTAAGTCTCAGGTCTATTAGACGAGCATTCCAAGGATGTCCTATTTTTCTTCTAAATTTTTCTTGTTTCTGCAAATATACAAATAGAATAAGAAATCACTCACGTTAAGCAAAACTCGACCACTTCCTCGTACTTTTACATTTCTAACTACAAAAATTGTTAAAGGTGTTAAACACCGCATTTTGCATGTTTATGTTATTTAAAAACAAATATATTAAAACCAAACATGAATTATTTTTAAAATGCTGGATGGAAAAAGCAATTTAATTTAATTGACTTATTATTCACTATGGATAAACTGACAAAATACTAATACTACATTTAAAACATTCATACTTTTTCTTGTTATATTTATTTATTTGTACAAGTAGAGTAAACTTTCCTATTATCTATTTATTCAGTCTTGGGTGTACATCTGATGGTTGTTGAGTCAGCAAACTAATGGAGTGAATTTCATACTACCAATACTGTATTATGATATGATTCTAGTACTATTTAATATTCTGTCATCCTACAAACAAATAAATATAAAACATAATGTTTCATTTTAACCTTAGATCCTAAAATGATTAAAGATCTAAACAATCAAAATTTAACATTACTGAAGACTTTATCAAAACTAAGTGTAAATCTCAAATCCATCTGTGAAGAAGATTCAATGGAGAAGTAGGCACATTTTATTCGATGGTATGTACTCTCTTGTACGATAGCACGGAACCCTTCCGACTCGCACTTGACCGATTTTTTAAAATGTTGAAAGCTGTTTGTCAAAACAGAAGTGTTTAAGGAGTTAGGTATTTAAATTTGACGGGAACAAGATGATCGGTCCTACCTAACTACTACGCGGTCCTACTACGGTGGCTACGCAGCTACGCCGTAGTCACTCGTAGTCTATTGCCTGAGCAATGGTCATATCCAACTACTATTGGCGGATATGCGATCCGAACGGCTTCGTTTTCAAAGCTGTTAAATAAAGTTGAACAGCTTTCAGATAGGTACGTATCAACCAAAAACCAAACCAAAACGCGGCTTTGACGTTTAAAATATAAAAGTGTAAAGAAACAAAATCAAATGCATTAACATTAATAACTTCTTAACTTTTCACGTATCTAATAATGATTAGTTCTAACAAAAATTCACGACAATCAATGTTAACTTGCAAAATTGTAGCGTATCTTATCTATTTGTTTACTGGTAACATAAAACAAAAATGTGGCCAAATAACAAAACCTTCTTCCAACTATTATTTAACTATTTAACATTAAAAAAAATTCAAAGTCAAAACTTAAAAGAAGCACTTTAAAATCGTCATTTTTTACTACCACCGGTTCTGAATGCTATTTCTACGCGGAAGAATCCGGCAAGAAACCTCCGTAGTCGCTTTTTTCAATATTCAAATACAATAATATTCTACAACAACTTACAATTTGTAAAACATAATATTTCTAGCTTTCTAATAATTGAATATAAAACAATGTGCTATATAAATAAGTAAAAATAATATTAACAAACATTTGTATGATTTTAACTCTATCGCTTTAAAGTTGCGTTAAATATAAAGGATGTAATAAATTATGTTATGTACAAAATCCTTTCAGTTCCATACATTCAGATAGATAGATGGATAGAATATTAGATGGATGGATAGAGTATTAGATTTGATACATTTGAAAGGTGAAAAATTAACTTTCTAACTAAGTGAGTTCGATGGCCGTCAGCATGCATTATTATAAATATTTTATTTAATTTAATTTAAAAAAGGAATAAGATCTGAACTACAGCTGAGTACTGAAAGGTAGGTATGTCTAGCCTGCGTTAATTTGTACTGGAAGGATTTTACAGAACATGAAGAAAAGAACGTCCATTCACATCAACAATGTATTATACGAGTACAAAAACTCAACATACATAAATATTAACAATAGAAAAGTGTACCGCTCTTATATGGAATTTGTAAATACGGCAACATAGTGACCAGAATGCAGCGGACGCGTGCGTCGTCTCGTTTACCACGGAAGGAAGCAAAATA
Organism: Choreutis nemorana; assembly: GCA_949316135.1. Taxonomy (NCBI): domain Eukaryota; kingdom Metazoa; phylum Arthropoda; class Insecta; order Lepidoptera; family Choreutidae; genus Choreutis; species Choreutis nemorana. Next base: position 14,772,522 of record OX438595.1, read on the forward strand.
AAATATCAACTACCTCAAACTACCTCGTCGTCTGTCGCGTGATTTAAGGCAAAAAATATCAGGGTTAAAGGATTTCAGACGGAATTTTACACGAGATTTAATGGAATTTCAAAATTAGTATTGGTAACTCTAGATGCGTTCGTCCTCGATGGAGGACGATGAAACATTAGCGGCATCATTCGCGCAAGAGTGTAAATGAGCTAATAAAGTTATGTATGTACATTTGAGATAAAATCCTGGTTTTCTAAGAGCTAAAATGAAGAACGCAGCGCAAAAAAAATGATTAATTTTCAAACCAATTAAAAACGATTCAATTCACCGCTTTTATTTTATTTACCACCATATTCGAATAATCAACAGATAAAAGCTAATAAGTTTAGGTCATCAGTATTAGTACAATAAGATTTATTAGTAATTTTAATATGAATTTCTGTTTTAATAAACTGGTCGGGATTTCTTTAATTTGCATATAGTTTTTTTTGCATTCGTGCAAATAAAATATTATTTTGACCAAATATCTTCATTTTAAACACGGTTCGTAGAGACGTGAACTGGCGAGATCACTTCCTTGTAATTGTAAATAGCACAACACACTTTGTCCTTCCTACGCTTGTTGATCGGCTTGAAGCGTATAAAAGTAAAAATGTCTCATTGTAGTATTGTTGCTACAAAGTAAAGGAATGTTAAAGGTGTATTCTCTCTTTGCTCTTACCCCAGAACACCTGTGCCCATTGTTGTTCCAATACAATATGCTAAAGAAAAGTAAAACCATATATAGACCACTTATCTGCTGAACAGAGTACTCTTAGCCAACAGAAACTTCCTTACGTGAGAAACTAAATGTTTTCTATAGGAAATTATGAATGCAGCAACGATGTCTATTTGATAGACTCGGTCATATCAAGTCTGGCCAGGCCTTTGGCTAGAGTCATCAATTAATTGAATGGAGTAATGTTAATCTACGACTAGCAGTGGCGTTTCAATCAGTAATGCTTTTATCCACAAAATAATTTTGGTTTAAAGCGTCGTAGCCACTAGAACATATTTAGATATTTTAGTTTCAGAAAACTTCAATTAATCATTATTTTTCGTTGCAACTAGGCTAATTAAAAATTTCATTCATTATGTGGATTCAATTAATAAAGTCAATATAATAAGCCCTTTACTGGTTAATACAACTGATATACGAGACGCGTTCCAAAAGTTTTTCCCTCCCAAGGATAAAAATGACTATAATATACAAGTATTAATTAAACCAAACTATTTGTATATTATTATCCAATAAATCAACTATTTTTCTACATACTCAACTTTCACTTGAATGCATTAGGTTCATATTTTAATTACTTTTTCAAAAATCTCTTGAATAAAAACGTGCCCAGCTTTCAGCCATGACTTGTCACGGCTTAGAAAACATGTCAAAAAAAGTGAAAAAATTTAGTATTAATACCTATTGTATTAAAGTGAATGTTTAGTTATTACTTTATATAGTTATTAATTGGATAATCATAAAAAAATAGATTTTCTAGTTTTTAATATAAATAGTAACATTTTCTTTGGGAGCTGAAATTACTTTTGAGATTCCTTAAATACATCGATTTTTAGCGGATTTCGAGAATTCAATATTTTTCTCTAGTTTTATACAAAAGTTTAATTTATTTTTATTTTTTATCAATTTTTCATTGTAAATTGTATCAGAAGGATTGTTTGAATGCGATTAATATGTCAGCGTTTTGAACATATTTATGTTTGATGCTTTAAGAAACAGATTTACTGACACATGAATTGTTTATTACGCCTATTTGTTTATTACATTAAGTTCCTCAGTGTAAACAATGTATTCGTTTCTTTATTTTATAGTAGGTCAGTGTTATTTATCCTGTTGAATAAAGGTAAGATAGCCTAAGAAATGGCTAAACATAGTTTTAATGCATGTCAGAATAAGATCTTTCATGTATTGTCATGTTCTTATATTGTAAGAAACTAAAAACAAAAGCAATCAATTACAATAAACATATACAATGATGGAAGTCAGTACACGTATGGATTTACGAGGTATTAAAAGAAAGATTTTTCCCACGTTTTAAAACACTCACTTTCTTGTTTGTTTGTTTGTCGTTCCGGTTGGATTTTTGCAACTCAACTTTGAGGCACTTCCCGATAAGTTGAGCCTGAAATTTTCCGGGTAGCTTCAAACCCGATCACAATGCAATTTACAACTATAAAAACGGCAGGAAAGATATTGATAAAATTTTTATGGAGTGACTTTTGAGGGGCCATTGTGATTTTGATTTCGAATAATCCCTTAAATAATATACGCCCCCACGTTTTGAGTGGGCCCTCTTTCAGCCCCGTAGGGTTATTTTCTTATTTTTAGGACCTTTCAAAACGTTGGTTTTTAGATTTTTTAAATCTATTATTTTTTATTTTTAGTCGTGTATTCCTAGTGATGTTAAACAACGCTCAAAAAAGTTATTAAGTATTTAAATATGAGAATGTGTGATCTGAAATCTGAAGTAAAAAAGAAAAATGTAAATTGTTACCTGTTTTTTAATAAATATTACACGTTGTATAATTTGGTTATTGAAAAGAACATAAAATACAAATTCGAATTTAAATTTAAAAGGCGCAGCTTGATTTTTGATTTCATTGAAAAATGTTGGGGATGACCTTTTAGTTAATCAATACCGAAAACCGTCGAGACTATATTTTTCAACACTTTAAATAAATAAATAACCACATCACGACACACACATTGACTCAGCCCTGTAGTAAGTATCGTAAGAACTTGTGTCGCAGGTGCTAAGCAACGATATGGTATACACTAAATAAATAAGAATACAACATCCAAGACCGGTAAGCGAAACAATGCGTCTTGCAAATAACACAAAGACCCGCCCCCGCCGGGATTCGAACCCGGAACCGCTAGCGTAGCAGTCGGCTGTTTACACCACTGCGCCACCGAGGTCGTCTTTATTTTTACACACATCTAAAGTTTGAAAATGACTCAATTTCTTGTTGACTTCAAACAAATTGTGTCTCTTTTGGAAAATTGGTGTCATACAAACTTTTGGAAAATTGGTTCCATTTTACTCATCTAGTTTTCATCTAGTCAGAGAAAAAAAATGTAAGTTCAAAAATTGCTAACTTTTGCCCGTGAAAGAGGTGCGTAGGCTACCTGGTAAATACATCCGCGTATTTATTGTATATATATGTTGTGGTAAAATGTTAACCGTTTTTTTATTTACAACATTAGTTGGTTTAAGGTTTGCGTGGATGAAGATTTAAAAAGTTGTATAGTTTGCGGATTTAGATGGTTAAAGCTTTGGTTATTAACGTGTTCGGATAGAGTGTTAAACAACAATCGCAAACTAGACGACAGTTTTCCTTTTTATTTATTATTTGTAATTAATTAAAATACATTTTTAATTAATAAAAAAAATTGTATTCAATAAGTACCTACCTACTATAAATTTGTTTGTTTTAAAGAAACACAGGATAATATAATATTATAAACAAAATTTTAGTTTAATATCCAAGCGGACACTTATATATCGATTTGGAAAGCAATAATTGATAGTAAAAAATAATTTACTATTTAATCAATATTGACAAAAAAACACTGTGGTTAATATTAATCTCGTTTTTATGAAGTTATATGTTCTTACACTTCAATGTCAGTTTTGCTATTGCTTTTTTCTGACGCTTTTACGTTCGAACTCCCTATCTATACAGATTACTTATCAAAGGGTTTAAGACATTTTTGTTATTAAGAGAACTTCATACATTTGGGAGCCGTTAAAATGAAAAGTTTAGCGCGGAGTTTTAGATATATATATATATTAAGATAAAATGAAGTTGATTGAATGTTATTTCTGTATGGATTATATCTGAAATAAGTGATGAATAGATAATAGATTGCTAAACGACGTGAGATAAATGGATAGAGGTTTTATTAGGTAAAACTAACGCTTCTTCGGTAATATGAGTTTTAAGATAAACCTTTGCACATTTTGCTTTTCCGAAAGATTTGGTTTCTGACAGTGAGCCACCGTTCTATTTCAGAACACGTGTCTTTTACAGGGTAATAGAATCAAAGTTCCATTTGCTCCAATGCACCACTCAGCTTCAAATAGAGCAGAAAGCCGCCGTGAAACTATGTAAGCGGGCTTTGAAAAGTTCTGTTTGGGTTGGTATTGATTTAGTAATTGCTTTACAAGCTTACTTCAAAGCTTCCAGAAATGTCGAGCACAGTACGGATGGATTGTCTCCAGCTATTCCTTATGCTTCAACTTTGAACTTTAAGATCTAGATTGGATTTGTTAAGACGTTTGATTCAAGAGGGAGTACAGATCTCAAACCGGCGGATGTCGCAAGCAGGCGGATAAGTTAGAAAGTTTCAAGTAGGTGATTCAATTTGGTTATGTAATTTCAGAGATGGTGATAAATGGTTAAAATGGAAGGTATGCAGCAAGTTAGATTCACGTTTATTTATCTACGTAAGGTAAAACGGTCCACATGTGAAAAGACATGTCGATCCATAATAATTACTAGCTTTGGCTCGCGACTTATTTTGCGTCGAACTCGTAATATACTGACACAAATTTTAAGTTGTCTGTTTTGACTCTCATTTTCAAGAGCATATATTTCTAAATTGACGATCCAACAGACCTCAAAAATGAAAACCATGTTGATTTTTATTAACTACAACGATCAAAGTGTTTCGTTGTTATGATCTATGTTGCATGTAGGTAAGTAATCCATCATTCATATCCATATTCACCGTCTATATGGAAATCCATTATTATTAAATCTAGGAGCATGAATCGTCACTCATTTTTAAAACAAAATCAAGTAAAAAAAAGGATGTTTCCAAATTTAACCCTCATGGTAGTTAAATTGGGTTGAATGTGGATTATTCCATACTCATTCCATGGCAATAGTTAGTAAGGAAATCCATCTGTAAATTTTGTATTAAGTAGAAAAATTAAACATATATTTAAGTATGAAATAGAGCAATACCAAACCCTGAGTAAGACTCTCTTCTCTACGATGTTGTGAAGGTCAACAATATACATGGCCCTTGCGGTAGCTTGAACTACAATTTTCCCGGTATAAGAGATAAAAGCTGCAGTAAAAAATATCCAAGACCACTTTGTATGGACACAAAAACAGTAGACGAAACAAATGAGGAGACTACCAGATAACGAGGTAACCCTCGTTATAATCGCAATAAAAATTAAGGAAATTGAGTTGGATACTCACCGGGCAGTGTGCGTAATACCCACACAAGTATTGTCTTACAAGCATGCATTGGTTTTTGTTTATTACAAATATATTTTAAGCAGGTATTTTAATTTAATATCAATTTATACAATCGCATATATAATGGGAAATATTGAAAAGCTGATATCACTCGGCATACTTGTAAGACACAAGACGCCACATCTACTTATGTGGGTATTACGCAAAATGATTTATTTCAAAACCACTTGACAATTGAACCTGCTGCATAGCAGTCAGCTGTGTACACCACACTGTGCCACAGAGGTAATTAAAATAACTTGTCTAATCAAAAATAGTTATTTAAAAAGAAACATCAATAACTGTGAAAGAAAAACAATTTTTCGTGATACCATCTTATTGTAATAATTTCAGTTGAAAATAAAAACTACCTTAATTTTACTATTATATTCTGCTTTCTCGTATTTTGTAAAAGGTATTTTTGGAACCATGCATAAAGTAAAACATTATTTAATTAAATATGAAATAAAAACCGAGAGTTTGCTTTTCATAAAGTAAACCATTAGTCTAAACCATCGATTTGGGGGCACGGCAGTGCCTCTGCCAGTCGAACAAATGGTCCTTTTCTCGAACCAGTTAAGGCCATTTTCGAACCTCTATAACTGGATAAAACTAGATCCCTGAACTACCAAGCAGGCATTACATAGACACGTTATATTTCAAATTTCATTCAACCTTTGAACCATTAGTTTAAGAATTATAACTAGTCATTGTTTCTTAATTTTGTCACTCACTCACTGACTGACCGATCATCAAAACTCTAAGGCACTTCTAGCAAACGTAGAAGTTTTAAATTTAGAATAGAATTAGTGTTTAGTGTATAAATCAAGGCAAAATTTGTTCTATTCATATACTATTGACCCCGCGAACTTCGTCCCTTCTACGTGACAATTCCTTTGAACTAGTCACATACTCCTCCCTTTTATAACCTTTAAAGCAATTTGGTTTAGAACAATAGTTTGCGTGCTTCTTCGTACTTGTTGGTTTTCTGTTAGTAACAATAGAAACAACGTTACACACAAGCTTCGATCAGGGCACGTCCCATTGAATGATTTTGCCTTCTTGATGAGAAAAGTGAATTCAACTAACTGCGAGAGATGTGGAACTGCTGAGGATGTGTAACATTTGTTAATGGAATGTCCGGTCGAGCGTGAAAGAGAACAAATTTTTCGAATTTTTGGGTGTATCTAAAACAATATTGGTGTCTTTCAATGCATTTTAGCGGAGCTCTCTTCGGAATCAGCTAAAATGTATAAAGCTTTTTTTAAACCCGATAGTGAATATATTAAGATAATTGTTTTTTAAGTGTTATTGTTGATATTTTGCTTATGTTTAATGAGACTGGCTTTAATTAAAAGTCTCTAAATAAATTGAGAGAAAAAAAACCTGTACTTGTCGAGAATGTCGAACTCGATTATCGGCTAAACTAATGAACAACTCTTCATTTTATATTAAACAAAGATTATTAGGTAATCGCACAATTGTCGACCTCTGTGGCACAGTGGTCTAAACAGCCGATTGCTACCCTAGAGGTTCTGGGTTCAAATCCTGATGAGGGTAGCATACAACAACTGCATACATAACTTTGTAATTCTGTACAAATAGATACGATTACAAAGTTACATTTGCGGTTGAATGAAACAGTGTACCTGGCTGTATCTGTATAATATAATAATGGAATAATAAGTGCAGATACGTACATAGATATAATTATGTTCAATGTTAACTTGTAAAATGGTCAACGGAATGAAAAAGGACTATCTACGAAAATAAGAGATGCCATCAAGAACGTAAACTTGTAATGTATTACTTGATACTTTGTGTTCTCATACGATGGCCGAAGTGATTCTGTTCAATTAAAACATAAAATATGTTGATATTGATATGGTCACTATTAGATATTGTTAGCTCAGCTAATTACATAACAAATTAAGGCAAGTGTACCCTAAGTGGTTAAGTGGGGACTGAATCAATTAACAGACTTGGTATTACATGGATCTCACAACTTTTTACGGTAGAAGAACTGAGATGCGAGACTTGGTTTTTTAAAAGTTACGTTAGTTATGTTATGTTAGCATGTAGATATACAGTTTTACTATTATTGGAAAAATTATCTATCCGTCATCAATTCAATCTATAAATTATATTTATTCTACTTTCCCATTTCTATATATACATATATTTTTTATTATTCAAAGAAATAATATTATTCAAAAAATTAACTTTATTTGAACATGCTAAGGTACTTGATATTTGCGTTAGTAAGTGTGTGTGGCTTTTGAGTACCATTAATATACAATAAGACAAATTTACACAGCCATCTAGTGTTTTTCCAGCTGGTGTAGTCACAAGTAATGTAGGTGTGCTATTCGATTTACCTAATAACTAGTCAAAAAGGGCATACAGAGCTTAATAATAATTACCGGGTGACGATGAGGCAAGTTGCACATTTTCAAGACTACCCAGCCATAGACGCAGGACGCAGACGTCCAGCTTTTGTACGCGGAAATGGAAAAGGAGCTTAAGAGGTTTAACGGCTGATGATTTAATTAAGTTCGTATCGGCTCTACAAAACGCCCCACGTCAGGCTAATACAGCTACTAACTTGGTCGCAAGAAATGTTAAATCGAAAATCTCGTCCGGGTGAAACGATTTGGGATTATTTTGTGCTAAGTTGTCGTTATGAAGTCGGTGTAAGATTGTCGGCTGAAAGGCACTACATTGTATTATTAACGGCATTACTGATTGTTCAATATGAAATTACATAATGGCATACAAATAAAACAGTCAAATGTTTGGAAGCGTTATCAATGTCTGGGGCTATTTATTCATCAGTAAAAGATGTTGGCCCTATTAATTTTTATAAACATGCATTTAAAAAATATATGATTTGGAATAATCATATAGTTATAAGGCAGTCCCGCATACTATTTATTTTATTTCATCCTTATAATTATTATTTAAAGCAAGTTATAGAATCGGTCAAGTGCGAGTCGGATTCGAATACAAAGGGTTCCGTAACATCGTCCAGAAGTTTATAGGCCTACTCCCTACTTTTATAGTTTTTCAAACCTGGATTTCACATTTAAACTTCTTCAGTAAAGTTAGGTTATGAATGTTGGATCTTTTATCTTTTTAGGTTCTTTAAAATTAGACTTTACAAACAAGAGAAAAATATATTATAGATATATAAAATCAAGATATCACACACACACACAGAACACACCACGCACACATACACATCAAACAATACTAGCGTATTAGGATCATGTTACCTACTGATACTTAGTGTGAAACTCCACATTGTTTGGTTAGCTCAACAATCTTTTAGATTTACTTATAAATAAAAATTTATCGCTATTTCCTTCGATTACGCCATCACTTGAGAACTTAGCATCACTTGAGGCTTTACCGATTTAGTTGATTTTGTGTGTTTGTCATGATGTAGTTATTATTAATATTATTATTATTATAAACTAATGCTGTTAACCCTCGAGACGGGTAGGCAAAAGTGTTACACACCGTATTTCGCATGTTTATGCTGAGTCCCAGTGTGACAGGTTGCGAATCTGGCACCACTATCCGGGCAGAATGAGAAACATAGCAATTACAAATTACGGCAACCTTAGACAACCCACGACCTGTCGTATGGGTTGGTCGGTTAACCAGGGTGCGCACAAAACTGAGCTACCCCCTAATGGGTTATTTTTGAGAATACGTTAAAAATAGGTGTTTCGTGTTTTTCAGAAAGCGTTAAAACATGTTTATTAATTTGTTCAATGGAGTAAACCTGCAAATTTTCGATAAATATGAAACTCGCAGGTTTCAGGTTCAAGTTCTTAACTACATCCGTTTTCATGATATAAAATTTAAACCCCGTTTCGCCACTTCAGGTATTGATTTTTTTATTAGTCTGCTATTAATTTTAACTAAAACTGTACATAAACTGTGTAAAGTTTCAACAAAAATAGCTTTAGAGATTGAAATTCGTTAGGATTCATCAATCATTCCCGTCTTCCCAACCCCGATATCTTTATTTCCAAGTTAGCTACAGGAACAGCGTACAAAACATTTGAAGGCAGCAACAGGGTATTAATTGCTGGTGTATGAAACAATCAGGGATTCCTCGCACTTTAGGGCTGATAGCTAGGTCGAGCCAAGTCAGAGTGTTGAGGTTCAATAGATTATATGTTATTTGTTTTGTGTAAATAATTCCAATATTCAAAATAGAAAAGTCTTGTTTTATAACATTTTTGTAGTAGAAAAATAAATTACCCTAAGAATGTTGTTATGTCTGTTTCGTACTGTACAAGAAAAGCTATGGAAATTTTGTATAAAAATGAAAAATAAACACAAGGACTTTATTTATATTATACTAGCGATCCGCCCCGCGTTCAGACGGGTGAAATTAAGATTTTTTGAAACTAAAAAGTAGAATCTATCTACCTAGTCAATGGCAAAGCAATCTTCTGGTGAAAGAATTTATTTAAATATATATTTTTTAGTATATTTCACATTAAAACAACCTTAAACATCGATAGCGCGATGCAGGATACTAGCTAGCGCCATCTTGTAACAATTCACTGTTCTCTGACTTTTTCCTTTTTCCTTTGTATACACTTATCAATACCTGGATGATAAATTGGAGCTTTCTAGGTAATCTAGGAGTGAGTTAGGTTTTTGATCATCTGTCAGAACATCAGTCACAAAAATGACGATTTTTGCACGATAAGATCTTTATAACCGTTGTTTTTTAATGTTATGTCAAACAGTTTTTGAGTTATGAAGGGATGAAAAGTCGTTCCAAATGGTTCGTGCAAAGTGTGTACACACGCATGGTGCGTCTCCTCGCTTGAACTTCCCTGTGACGCACTCCCTCGCATCACGATACTGTGGACATTTGAAATGCCCGGCTGTTATATGAGATACAACCCGCTGACGGACGGACGGACAGTGGAGCTAGTTATTAGGGTCGCGTTTTTCACCCTTTGTTGCTAGCTGTTAAAGGAAAAACTGAAAAATAAAATACCGCCCATAACAACATCAGACTAAGCTGCATATCGCGTAAAACAACTATCCTCAATGTGCAGCCTTTATTTGTGGCTCGCCTAGAGTATCAAATATCAAATATCAAAAATCAAACCCATCAAAGAAACTGTGGACGTGCTAAGTAAATAAAATAAATTAGCTTGGATTTATTATATTTACTAACCGACAGCCAAAACGAACTGTGGTTATTATTATATTATTACAACATCAGTAATCGTTAAATAAACGTCTACAAAAATAGTTGTTTGCAAAATGTACGTATAAAAGGTTGAGAGGTGCAGGCGGGTGGCCCCCGTCAGGAACGAAGTTCCTCACGCGCCTATTTCGTCAATTACGGATATAATTAGATGTAAAGTCTATTAGCACATTCAACGTATAAAATGATAACTATACACTACTCCGTACCACTATCTCTTTCTTTCTCTCTGCAATCCATGTAAAAATTAATATTTTATGTTTATTTATCAATTTTATGGAGAAGTTCGATTAATTATAAAAAAATAAGTAAAATGAAACATATTAAATTTTGAAACTGAAAAGTTGCTTGTGGCCCGCGACACAATGACTGATGCAAGTTTGTGGCCCTTAGACAAAACAACAATTACAGATTGTCACGTAAACGTTGCTTGTGGCCCGCGACACAATGACTGATGCAAGTTTGTGGCCCTTAGACAAAACAACAATTACAGATTGTCACGTAAACGTTGCTTGTGGCCCGCGACACAATGACTGATGCAAGTTTGTGGCCCTTAGACAAAACAACAATTACAGATTGTCACGTAAACGTTGCTTGTGGCCCGCGACACAATGACTGATGCAAGTTTGTGGCCCTTAGACAAAACAACAATTACAGATTGTCACGTAAACGTTGCTTGTGGCCCGCGACACAATGACTGATGCAAGTTTGTGGCCCTTAGACAAAACAACAATTACAGATTGTCACGTAAACGTTAAGTAAATTCCATGCCAATATATGCGGTTTCAATTTAACATATAAATAAATAGGAATTCATTACCTTGAATTATGTTAATATTTCTTAACCGCCATCAGGAACAGCAAAGTTCACAATTAATGATAACACCATTAATGATATATTATAGTATATATAGCTAGTTCCGCAAATATTTTCTAAACTCATTTTTAACTTTTTTCATAATGTTTTGTAAATGTATATATTTATTTATTGTATCGTATTTCCGCTAATATTGCACGTGAGTTCGTAGCAAAGTTTAAATGCAAGCGCGAACGCCACCCTCCCACGGGTGTCGATGACAAACTGAATGCATTGTGCAGCTGCACTCTGCAGGCGACTGCAGCTACAGGACTACCTCTACTCGAATATTATATACGTACAAAGTTCATTGAATCATTCAACACGGGGGTTTTATATTTATTTAGCATATCACTATTTTTCACAAAGTAATATTTAATGTAACTTATTTAGGTGGTTGTACAATAACATTTACAATAACATTGCACAAAGCAAACGTCGTCGTGGTCGAGGCTAATTGCGGGCTATTCATTGTATGTAGGCCGTCTGTTAATCGAATTCGGATACTGAAAACATAGTGGGTGTCAGAATCACTCCCAGTTATGCCCCCAATCATATTTAGCTATTTCACAATAAGTGAATAAATTAAAAACACCTCAAATTATTAACTTTATTGATGTATATGATATGTCCAGCCACTTCGAAGTCCATCAGAGAAGTTTCTTAACTATTAGCCGGAAACATGGTAAGATTATATATATATTTTATTGTTACGGCATGTGCGTTCGTGTTTTTAACGCTCTGCCAAAGGAATTAAATGTCAGGCGGGAGAGGGATTTGGTGTTATTTGAAGTCGCATTGTTTCGCTTACCGGTCTTGGATGTTGACGTTTCTTATGTATGTCGTATATACCGTATCGTTGCCTGCGATACAAGATTATATCTTAGTGCAGGGCTGAGTCAAAGTGTGTGTCGTGATGGGGTTGTTATCATTATAAATATTATAATTGGTACACCCGAATGGATACTTTTAAAATACTGTTGTACTTGGTATTTAAGTAATACGTGCGTGCACAAGTGGTATTTGAAAACTATATAAAACATTTGACACAATAGTATGTGGCTTTAAACAGGTATATCAATTAATTACAGCGGGATGGAGAACGACATGAAAGTGGGAAAGGACACTGTAAATTGTTTAACCCTTTAACCGCCAAGATCGGATTAATTCGACAAATATTTTTGTGCCCATTTCGCCAAGGTCGGATATTTACGACCAAATACCACTACTCGGTTTTCTGCCTTTTCGTTCGATAGCCTTCAATTTAATTAAATAATTTTGAAGTTTAGTAAATAGTTGATCATGATTAATTGATTACATTTTAGATTCTTAATAAAAATACTTAAAATAAAGACTAAAGTTAGATTAATTTTTGTAGGTATTTATTTTTCGTTAAATGTCCTTGGCGCTGAGGGCACGACAAGTGATATTACGTCTGGCGGTTAAAAGATTAAAAAGTTGTAAAGAATTATTGCATTCAATATTCCTACTCTATTTTGAAACGGCGTTAATCACCTCTGCCAACACGATTGTTGGAAAGTGACATGAAAAGTTGTAGTATTTGATCAAATGAACTTCCAAGTGAAGTTCGAACAGTAATATACAATTTGTCTTTGAGCGTACAGTTTGGAGGCGAAATAATACAGTTGCTTTATAAATGTAGTTTAATTATAAAATCTTTGGGTATCACGAGCGCGCACGCACTACCACCTTAAGGTCGAGTTTTGCTTGCAGATTTTGCGGCTGGGGGCTTTCATACTATATTTGAAGACTTTACGTTACTTAAAAATAAAAGGAAAGGAATTTAAATTTGGAATTTTGCAGTATTATTTATTAAATAGTTTTTTTTACATAATGTGCTTTTATATCTAGACATAGAAATCTAACTTTTTATGTTGTTTTCTTCAGACTTATAAATAAATAACAGTTTCACTAGTTCCTATTTTAAACAGCTATCAAATCTAACAATGTTTAATATTATTAAATAAGATTTAAATTATTACAGAAAGTGGAATAACTAACTTAATTATAAAATCTTTGCGTATCACGAGCGCGCACGCACTACCACCTTAAGGTCGAGTTTTGCTTGCAGGTTTTGCGGCTGGGGGCTTTCATACTATATTTGTGAATGGATGCGATTATCATACTTTAAACTGAATAAAAAACTTATACTTTAAACTGAATAATTATGTCCAATAGATGATCGATATTGTTTCTCACTTGCACATATAGTGCTTTGTATTGTATCATCTCCTTTATTTTTTGTGTTCTATCAATATGCTATCTATCTCGCCTATCTTTTCTCTGTTTACGTTTTTGGGAATTTGATGTTTTTGCAAGAAAGAAAGAGAGAGATATATAAAAATTGCTTCTATTTTAATAATCACAATTTTTTTGCGGTTGCTTATCAATCTAGTGTATGTGTTGCTTTGAAGACTTTACGTTACTTAAAAATAAAAGGAAAGGAATTTAAATTTGGAATTTTGCAGTATTATTTATTAAATAGTTTTTTTTACATAATGTGCTTTTATATCTAGACATAGAAATCTAACTTTTTAAGTTGTTTTCTTCAGACTTATAAATAAATAACAGTTTCACTAGTTCCTATTTTAAACAGCTATCAAATCTAACAATGTTTAATATTATTAAATAAGATTTAAATTATTACAGAAAGTGGAATAACTAACTATGTAAGAAACCCTGTAATTAATTGACTTATAAAATGATTTTTTTGTTCTTATAAAACAAATTTGTTTTTAATTTCTTTTTTAATCGGAGAAGTTTGATTTTCGGAGAAATTTCGTTTAAATTTCAAAGTTTGCTAACTATGAAGACATGTATGGATAACTATAACTATGAGTTGTAGGAGGACTCATTACCGAGTTTTAAAAAAATTCTCTAAAAACTCGAAAAGTCTAGCGCGTGAGACAAAAGATCGTTTATACAGTAAGGGGCTGTCCATTAATCACGTGAGGTTTGAAAGGGGGGGGGGGGGGGAGGGGTTCGGCAAAAATCACGAAATATCACAAGGGGGAGGGGGTATAGTAAGATATCACGTGTACTTATTTTTTCGTCAAATGCGTGATTTATAAACCGAAAGATGTTGTGAACCAGTTGTTAGTGTTGAAGAAAGTCTTGTAGTACACCATTCCTTTAATATAATTTTATGACTGTCAAAAACAACCTGCAACTTTTCTGTCTACACATTTTTATCATGGTCCTTAATTTTCTATAATAGGATTAGATTAGGAAAAATAATCTTTGTAGGTACTCTAAAATACACGTGATTTTTGGTGGGCGGTGGGGGGATAGTCTTAAACCTCACCACGTATCTCCATGGGGGAGGGAGGGGTTAAAAAATGTTAAAAAAACATCACATGATTAATGGACAGCCCCTAAGGAGCAAATAGCTTATTTCCGAGCGCCGCCGCATGGGTTGACCGAGCATCACCGAACGTCCCCGAAGATGTGGCATCGCGCGCAGTACCAAGTACATATTTTGAATTAATTAATCAGAAGTTTTTTTTTTTTTCGATTTTAAACTCAAATGGCACTGATTTAAAGCGGCAGTTGCATATAGAAGTTTTGGTAAAATTACAAAATGCATATTGATGCCTATAATATTGAGTACAGCAGTTAACTTTAAAAAAAAATTGAGGACAGCCTTCGTAGATAGATTTGATTTAATTTCTATTGTAGACATATGATTTGTATAATCTTTACTCAGTTATGAATGTCACAGTAATAAATATAAATCTCAATAACTGTAATTTTGCATATGGTTTCAAACGAAAGGGTTTAAAAAGACTTGTTTAAAAATGTATATCTTATTCGAGAAAAAAAATCTTAAAATTTTCTGACCAACAATTTTTTTTGTTCGGATTTTATTGATCGTTATGTCAAATTGAAGGGCTTCAATCAATATTATCAATCATCAATTTATACTGACTGACAAAAAAAGTTAAAAACTAAACCCCCGACTACTTAAAAAGTTTATGATAAAAACTTAATTGTAATTAAGTGCCTTACATTAAACACATTTTGTGCCTCGTTAAAACTAATTGTATTTCCTTAATTCTTAAAAGAGCGGATTGCCATTAGTTGCAGCTTACGATGACTTAAAGAGTTTCATTAAAAAGGCTTCAATTTGCACAAACTTAACTGTTTTGACTGAAAATAAAATGCAACGTTGCCACATTTATCTTCTCATTATTAGTTTTAGCAAGCTACATTTTCAAAAAACTAAGCGGTAACGTCGCAAATTGCTTAAATGTTATTTATCGTTGTTGCTCAAACAAAATTAAATCCTATTTAACGCACACAAGATTCAATTTCGAATAGAAATAACTTGTAAGTTTGAATCACACATTCACATGTTGATATATATTCAATAGACAGTCGTAAAATATTGCTACTCGTGTCTATCTCATTATTAGTTCCGTATAATCTGTCTCATTCGTTTTAAGCAAAAGCATAAATATTATCAGCAGCGAAACTACCCACAATCCAGATAGGTGTGACTCGGCCACTTAAAGGATTTTTAATATTAGTTTTTTGTTGCAGTATAAGATGAAACCTAGAAACCGAAACTAACTAAAAGCTATTGAGTAGGTATTCTGTGCTAAAAGTAGAAACATGCATTCTACCTTGAGCATGAACTATCTTTTGTCTCACGCGCAAAACGTATTTTATAGAAGATACAGTAAGCGTCTATAATCCAAATTAATTGGGTGGAATAGGTGTCCGGGAAACCGATTTTTTCAGATAATCGAACAGTATTGATTCTCTACGCAACACTGCCTGCACGTCAAGCTAAGAACATAGACGTTATATTAATTTTCTGATGGTTTTTTATTTTTATCTACTTTTGACTCTTATCTTATTTTAAAAGAACTAAGGACCTTAATGCATTTTTTAAATATTACGTTTTCGTTTTTCTCTCATTTTTTATGATATTTTTACATAAGTCTTGTGTGTGTCTGAGTGGTCGTTCGCATGATCAACGTTTACACAATCGGCGCTCTACTGTTTTATTTTACACCGTGCGCTTACCTAGCGCACGAGGTATTGTCTATGAAACAATATTAAGTCTTAAAACTTTGGGCCAGAGCTTAAATTGTTTTGTCGAAGATTGTATAATTAAAAATTGATTATTTAAAAATTATAAAGTTTATGTAAACATTTATGTTGCCTTCTCAACATATTTTACACGCTAAAGAAAGCCACCCCTGAGTAGAATCATCAAACAAAAGATCGTCATAATATTATGAGTATTAATGATATTATTTGTATAATTTTATCGAAAAATGTTAAAATGTCTCGTGATATTAAGCCCCTCTCCATATAAAGCCACTATCCTAATCCTTTTTTCGTGCGAGATGTTTCTCGTAGAAGACATGGACATGGTCACAATTTAACAAGCAACTCAGTCCGTATAGAGTAGCAGGATTCAACATATATAGAATAAGAAACAGTCGAAAAACAGCGCGTAAGGTCAAGTAGGTGTAAGGGGTGAGTAGAGCGTCAGGCGTCAGCAGTTGGCGAAATGCAAAAAGTGACTAATGTAAAAATTAAGCATAATAAATGAGCCAAAAAAACTTACTGTGATTTTATTTTATTCCCATCTTGATCAGTATTTTGGAATCCAATATATTTGTCTCATCAGCATTTGATAGAGGCTAGCTGTAATTTCATATTCATTTGCCATGTATTATTACATTAATTTGGTATCCAAAATAACATTTTGTAAGATTTCAGCGTATTAAATATTAATATACTTACTAATTTTTTATTACCAAATAAACAATATTGAATCCGTCGCGCGAGATCACCTTTTTTTAATGTATTTCTTTTACGGCATTGGTTATAATACCATAATGCCTAATCATCAGTAATTATAATTTCTTCATTCTTGAAGATGGTAAATGAGATGAAGATGATAAGATGAACAATGAAAGTGACGAATCTGCCTACAGTAACATGCTAGTACGGTTACTGTGGGCTCTAAGGAGTTAATTGGGAGATGACGAAAAGCACAGCCAAATCGTCGTATTTTACTTTCTATACACAGCACTACAGATATTTACTGCTGATTAAATTCTGCTGATAGATAAGAAAAGACAATAAAATAACTGACACTTCCCGTTCCCGCCAAGTAACTCCCGAGATCAACTTATTTAAGATCGCTATTTTGAAGTTTAAGCATGGTTAAAGTAATATTACTTACTGTCAAAAAGCATGTCGCGATACGCTTTGGGTGAATGATATTGTCTAACTTCATAAAATCGCAAACCTTTTCATTATTAAAGTAAGCTCGTTTTTAAGAGTAAATGGTACGAATTTTGAATGTAAGCTTAAAGTAATAATGCTATAAGAGGAGGTGGTAGGCCCCCAGTACCCTAAGATCATGAGGGTTGAAAAAAGGTAAATCAGTTAGTTATTAAATGATGACGAGGCCGAGACAGCGATAGATGATTGGAAGACAGACTCGATCGTGATATTAAATTGGATACATGCGACAACTTAATTATATACTACTCAAAACAAAATAAGGGCCACGAGGTATTTTGTCTGTACCATGAAAATAATAAAAATTTATATTTTTTGTCTCCATAACGAAAACTAATGTTGTTTTTAACGTGAGACCAATAAACTTATTCCAATAATAATGATTAAAAAGTTTATTTGCTTTTGAAAGAAAAAATCACACTTAAGGTTAAAAATGAAAACAATGTAAAGTTACTGAAAACAAAAGAAATACTCCATGCTCATCTTTTAGTAACGAGTATGCCCTCCTCGTTTCGCTACGCACTCCTGAAGCCTGGAGTGCATGCTCTCAATCAAATGCCTGACATTTTCCATTGGAATCTCTTCCCAGGCCCTTTTAACAGCGTTGATGAGTTGCTGTTGGTTGTGGATTTCCTGATCACCGTCTCTAACTCTTCGTTTCAACTGATCCCACATGTGCTCTATTGGATTTAAGTCCGGACTGTTCGCCGGCCACGGCAAGACTTGAATTTGAGACGCTTCCAGTACAAACCGAGTCGCTTGAGCCTTGTGTGCACGAGCATTGTCTTGCATCAAGATGAATCCAGGACCCGCTCGCTGGGCAAATGGGATCACATGTGGTCTGACAACTTCCTCAATATACCGCTGAGCAGTAACAGTACCCTCATTTAAAATAGCGAGCTCAGTTTTGCCGTGTAAGCTTATCCCGACCCAAATCATTACATTTGGACTACCAAAACGATCGACTTCATGGATGCAGGTTTCTGAAAATCTCTCGCCGCGTCTTCTCCATACTCTAATACGCCGATCGTCGTTAAAAAAATAACTTTACATTCGTCTGTGAAGAGCACCATGCCCCATTGGTTTATGTCCCAGTCCAAATGTTGACGGGTAAATCTTAAACGATTTGCACGATGATTTCTGGTTAATGGAACACGGACAACTCGCCTTCTTGATGCCTGCTGGTCTTCCTGCCATCGATTACGAATAGTTTGGTCACTGACACGAGTACCCGTTGTGAGCCGTAAACGATTTTGCAGCTACGGGCCGTCGTTGTGCGATCTGGGCGCGCACTTAATCGAATGTAACGAACCTCTTGAGCTGTTGTAATGCGAACTCTGCCCGAACCAGGTCTTCTTCTAACACTGCCAGTCTCTTGGAAACGATTCCATAGATTTTGAATAGCTCTCCGAGAAAATCCCAATTGCAAACCCACAGACCGCTGCGAATGACCTTCTTCAATCATTGTAACGGCTCTGGTTACTGTCAGCGAGTCCATATGACGCCTGCGTGCTTGTGGCATATTGCAAAAGATGTTTCTGACTCGAGATATCAATGAACTCTGATAATTTCTAATAAACCAAATCAAAATGGAAACAAAGAAAATGGAATCAAAATTTTCAAAAATAATTTTAAATCAAATTTTATTTAAAATTGTTGCCAGCATTAGATGAATACTACAATATTAAAAAGTTTAGGTATCAAAGAGTTTGTATACTCAATATTTTACTACTTTCAATATGTAAATCTTTAATAATTTACACCAAAATGAAAAAATACCTTGTGGCCCTTATTTTGTTTTGAGTAGTATATGTTCTTAGACAATTTCGGCCAGCTCTAATACTTCAAACGTACATTCTGGTTCTGAGATAATAGAAGTTGGATGTAAGGTTGAGCATTATACTGAGCAAGATAGTTCGTAATCGCTAAGTTGTCGTATGTAAATTATTTCTAAATTAGAGCTATCTGTATTTTGTCTTGTGAGTACAATTGTTTATTATGGTACGTGTGACGCTGATATCCATCACCATCCTATGTGGGTTTGGTTCATTGGATTCAATGGTAATGACCAGAGGATTTGTGTGCAATTATCTATCCTGGTCCGTGAGACGCTGGTATTCATCACCATACTATGTGGGTTTAATGGGTCAAGGCCAGAGGAGTGTGTCCACCCTGGTTCGTAAGACGCTGGCATCCGGGCCATACTCTGCGGAGTTGGTTGAAAGGATTCAATGGTCAAGACCAGTGGTGTTGCATGCATTGTCTTCGTGTTGGTTACATGAACCAGATGCATGTGTCTGACTGAATTTACTGTAAAGAAATGACGTTCAGATAGAATGTTTTTAATGTTGAGACTACTTATGTAATGTAGTACTTATGTATGTGATGTAACGATCATTGCTGATGTGTTGTAAAATATGGTCAGGATAGACGAGCGGATACATTGGTTTTTTTTATGGCAACAATCGTGTTAGACGACTACTATGCCAATGTCACGTGTTGAAAACAAACAGTGTCGCAATTTTAAAATGATTGGTTGGTTTTAAAAAAATGATCAGTTGTCGGATCTGACATACAATACATAATCATAATGTAAATTATACACATAGAAAACAAAGTAAGAACATCACAATTTTATAGCATTGGATTTTATAAACTTAATAAGAAATTTGACTAATTTGGTGTGACACAGGGATAACAAATAGTTGAGGTTGACGGGGCGAGGAATATGTTGGGGAAGACAGTCATACAGAGAAACTCTCAACTTTGAACATTGGAAAAAAATATGTTCCAGGTTACCTTCTTCTAGCCCACACACAAAAATACCTACCGAAAGATCTTGTCAGACAAAATAGTTGTATTACATTAAAATAATTATAGTTAAGGAATGTTAATAATTTTAAAACAGAATATCATTTAATGCTACTACACTTAATAGTATATTATAAGCTCCCTAGCTCGAAATAAGTAAAAAATGATATTTAGACCAAATTAAAAATAAGTTACTCAGTACCTAATTATTTAAAAAAAGGTTGGATAGATTTTTTATTCAAACCTATAGCGAATACAGTAAAGTAAACCAAACTTTTACAAAATCACTATTACTGTCTTATTAAGCAAGTACATCTATAAATTCCATTTCGTGTTCAGTTAGAAGAGCCACCAAAAGCTCGACTGCTCTAGGTGAGAGAACAATTCTCGGAGCAATCTTGGCCTTAGAAAGGTCAGAAAGGTCAGGTTGGATTAGACGTCAAGAGAAGATTACTTCAGTTGTCACTGATCTACATACTTTTCTAGATCAATCCTCTCTATATTTTCGAGTCTTTCGAGCCTCTGATGCCTCTTCTGATACTAGCAACTTATTTATGCTAGAGGGCATATAGAACGAGGGATATAACTACATATAAACTGGCAGTGTCAGAAAGTCCACTTGCTCATCAGAAACCACTGTCTGCAAAATTATGCGGAACTTTTCAATCAGCTCTTCATCAACTCCTATGTTGCGAGCCGACGTTTTTACATCACTAAAAATCTTCTAGCACTATTGCCATCGTTTGTTGTGCCTGCACTGTCGCATTTGCATGAAAGTAAATAAAATGCGGCAAATGAGAAATGAGAATTTACTAATAAAATAACCTGTTCTGTTTACAAGTTACAAAAACTAATCATCCTAACAAAAAGCCATTCTCAAATAACATACAAATAATATCTTGCTTGTATAGAGTAATCTTCGGTAGGTAAGACTAATGTAAAAAGACACTACGTATTTAAATTTAAAAAGTTACTAGAATAAAAAGGAACTAGAAGCATAAAAACTATTTGTATAACTTGTCCAGTATGGGAACACTATACAACACGGTATAAGAAATGATAAGATTAACAGACAATAAATTAAATATTAAAAGCGCGTTCGCAACTACGTTGGAGCACTCTCAAGACAAGTCATCATGTCGCCTAGGGTCTGTGTGGCGGTGAGGCAGGGGTGCGAAGCAGGGGCGATCGATGGCGAAGCTCGGCTCGACGACGGTGCGCCGACGCACGGTCCGGTTTTTGTAGGTAGAATTGAGTAAAATTATGTTATAAAGTACGTATGTAGAGTGGTACGCGGTTTTAAATGTTATCATTACAAAGTTTTAGATTCATTATTAGTTCTATTAAATTAGTTAGTTTATTTTTAGTTTATTAAGTTTTATTTTTATTTATTGAGAAAAATATTATCTTTGTGAAGTAGATTGCAGTATTATAATAAATAAAGGAACACTATGTTACAACACCTTGTTTTACAATATCGACCAGCAAGCCGTTTTCACCGATTTGACTTTTTCTTTGCACCAACCTTTTCATGTTACCTCTTCACCTCCATTTTCTAAGTCTATCCGGCTAAAACAAAGAAGGCAATTAATTTATTAGTATTCAGAAACGCAACTTCAGCAAAAAGATTCATTGCAAATATAACATAAATACATACTAGATTATTTTAGTGTATATTGGTGGCAGTATAAAAAGATGACGATTTAAAAGTACTTATTTAAAGTCTATTTGAATAAAAATATTTTGACTTTGACTGAAATTTATATACCTATATGAAGCAAGCGTTCCACACATGTAATGAAGACAATCCGTATTGATACATTTATTCATGTTTTGTTTTGCGGTTGATGTCTTCTAGCGTATTCATCTTAGAAGGCTTCGAATTACAAATGTCACACACAGATGTGAAAGAGTCTGATATATACGCAGCTATCTTATCTAGTAATCTTAAGAAAGTCAAATTAAGCATCTCTTGCAATTTAATAAATGCTTTGATTGGGAAAATTTGATAGATTTGCATAGCGTGATGTGCCGTTCACTGTATCTAAAGGTATTCAAAAGTAACTCATTTCTAAATTTATTGTTTGCTTTAATTTTGAAACTTTGTACTTTTTTCGTTAAACATATGTTTAAAATAATTAATAGTCCTAAATTATAAGTATTTTATGTCACATAATTACTTTATCATTAATAATATTCATAAGAAATTATACAGCCAATAACCCCAAAAAAAAAAAAAGTATTTTTAAAACAAAACCTTTCAAGAATAGGGCACTTTAGCATTTTCTATCTCATTCCATACAACTAAAATTGAAAATATTTTTTCTTGGCAAACCATCAGTTTTAGAGGAAAATGTAAAGTTTAAATATTCATCAGGATGACAAGATCTTTCGATAGGTATTTTTTTAATGGATCTGAAAAAAAAAATCTGAATGTCCCGTATATAGCAGTTTCGACCCACTGTGCGTCGTGTCGATGGTAGCGGGCCGTCTATGGCTATAGAGTTTAACAGAAAAGCTCGCGTCAGGGTTGCCAACACAGCGATTTTGTAGCTATATCTGGAGATTTTCGATCCTGCGCAGAGATTTTTTTGCTCGATTTGAGACCTCTCTCAACCCTAGCGATTTTTGAGAAGCATTTGGAGAATACTAGGGATTTCTTCGCTCGAACGGTGATTTCTGGCGACATGTGATTTGTGACATATATTTTTTGGAAAACCGTTATTTTTAATGCAATTTAGTTTCACGGCGATTTTTTTTCTATCAAAAATAACAAAGGTGATGATGCCGAAATTAAACGTAAACTTTGACTATCGAATTAAATGTTTTGGAATTGTTGAAAACACCTCAGGGAATCAAAACTTAATCTTGTCATCAAGGTGGCATGTTCACGACCTAAAAAGCAGCGAATCCTGGCGTTTTTGGGCCATGCCTGGATTGGCGATTTCTAGAGAATTTAGAAGACTGATACTGAGACATTTGTTGCGCTGCTGTTGGCAACACTGGCCCGCGTTTCTACAAAAGACTGGGTATGGTCGAAAGAAAAACCCGCGCACCGCGTTTTCTACGAATCGCTATAAATTCAGCTATTACGTTAAATTGGACTATATTAATTGTTGTTATGTTAGATTATTATCGTTATATATTAATGACTAAGCTTTTGAGTGTTTTAATTGTGACTATTAGTGTTGTGTGAGCCAACCAATTCTTTCTTTGCTTCTTCGCACTTAACCCAACGCCCGCACGATGGTCTTCTCTGATGAAGGATCGCTCGCACCTTTAAATACTTTTGAGTAAAGCGTAAAAACCTTCTTGGAGTAGTAATTCAAAATAAGTAATCATGCTTAATAGTGCAAACCTATGTGCAGTCATGTCGGATGAAAATAGTACATAATTGCCAACGTAGTGATGGTGAGTAACAAGTACTCTTTTTTCTAAATAAAAAGAGAATCTGGTACATAGTAACATAGTATTGTGTTTGACCAGGACAGTTTTGTGGATAATCTTCTGTAGACTTATACTGAGATACTTATACTGAGTAGTTTCTGAGACAGATATTATTTGATAATGGTTGTTAATAAAATTGCTTATTACTTGTATATGTTGTAAATACTTGTAAGATAATGTTTACACATTTTAAAATCAAATACAAATGCAGTTTAAGATTTATTTACTTAAAGTAAATGATTTATTGCGTGATGTAGATACAATGGTGTTGGTGTTTCGCTCATGGGTCCCAGGATCCGGAAATACTTCCTTAATATTTTTGTTTTCATATAAATTAAATAGTTTAAACTAACTTTGATACTAACTAACTACTAACTTGTGTTGCAGTTGCTAAGCAATGATATGGTATATACTACATAGATAAGAATACTACACATTAATACATTAATACAAAACAATAATTTATTTTAAATTATGGTTGGAGTGTAGCAAAGGTTGTGCAAGGTGTCAGGGACTTTTCTACAATTAACATATGTTGAAGGATACATTTAAGTTAAGAAGTCATTGAAATAAACACAAATTTGTAATTTTTACTTTAACAATAAGATATTTTCCCCATACAAAGTCCATTGCACCTTGGACAAACTTTGCTACTCTCTGACCATTATTATTTATGTTATCTTTTATTGTACATAGTGTGAATTAAATGACTGTTTATAGTTACTAATGCTGTTAATAATTCTAATTCTTGAATTAATTCTATGAAAACTAAATAATAAATTTTTCATGAAAAACAGTTTTAGCTACTCTGAGATAACTTTAAAAAAATTCTTGGATCCGGGTATTCCTGGAGAATATACAAAGTAAATAAGTTATAATAATTCCACAATTTTTAGGGTTCCATATCCAATGGGTAGAAAAATATAAGGAAAAAAATTATAATTGGGGTATGTATTACAGACATGAATAGTTATTTTTTCGACAACTGTTCTGCTCCTTATACAAAAATATAAACATTTTGTTATGTTTAATTTTATAAGATGGTATATAACCCAGTATGTGCAAGTCCAACTCGCATTTGAATGATTTTTACTTACAGTCTGTCAAGTAAGAGCGTGGTCGACTTTACCGACAGTTAATGAAAGATTTCGCTCTAATTCCTTCGCGAGCCGATAAAGGGAAGCTTTGTCCTTGATGCATTGTCAACAAAGGTTCAGTTGTTGATCTTTTGAAAGAGAATCACGTTAAACGCCATGAGTGCTAAGTACGCGTCGCGCTACGAGGCTGTGTTCCTTTGCATCCACCCGAAAGGTCCCAAAATGTCGCAATCAGCGGCTGCTAAATATATGAGAAAGTCGAAGGCATTTGTACAGAAGTGGATACAGCGATATAAAGTGGCTAAAAATGTCGATGATTTACCAGAACGTGGTTCGATAGGAAAAGTGAACAAAAAAGATGAAAAAATAATAGTGAATCTGTTTTCGCGGAATCCTGCTTTAACACTGCGGCAAGGACAAGCAAAATTAATAGCAAAAGGTTTAGATATATCCTACGAAACTATCCGAACCCTTCTTCGTACTCATGATCTGAAATGGCGCAACACAATGAAGAAGCCTCTGTTGACTGAAAAACATGTGACAAAGCGACTCGCTTGGGCGCATGAGAATATTGATAGAGATTTTGAAAATGTCATTTTTACTGATGAATGTTCTATATGGGCACGTTCTGTCCTCACGCGAGCCTGGTCAACTTCCACCAATAGGCTTGTTCAGCGGACCGTAAAACATGGAATAAAGGTGCATCTTTGGGGCTGCTTCTCAAAGCAGGGATTCGGCACTTTGTACCTCTTTACTGACAACCTAAATGCCGAGAAAATGATAAAAATTTACAAAAAGGCTTTACTGCCATCTGCCAAACGATGGTTCATCACAAAAAATGAAGATTGGATTCTGCAGGAGGACAACGATCCTAAACACCGCAGCAAGCTCTGTACTCAGTGGAAGACTCAATCTGGCATCGTTACATTGGATTGGCCGTCGCAGTCGCCCGATGCAAACCCTATTGAAAATGTGTGGGCATATATTAAACAGAAGCTTCGTGGAAGACGCACATGCACTTTGAAGCAGTTGTCTTACGAAATTCGTCGGATCTGGAGATCCTTGCCACTAGAATACGCCGTCAAATTAGTAGAAAGCATGCCTCGGAGATGCCAGGCAATTATCGACGCCGGTGGTGACTGGACACATTATTGACCGAATTGCATCATTGTTTGTAATGTGTACAATGTATATATAAATATGAAAGTTTCATAAAATATTTTTTTTATAAATTAACACGACCACGCTCTTACTTGACGGACTGTATATTTAAAGTGCAACTATTAATTCCTAAGTTCACAGTAGTTCTGATCTTGTCAACAAAATTATTCAATAAACTTACTTGTCTCCTGGTGGGAATATGGCCTATGGCTCCAAGTCCTACAATCACCAAAATTGAGTACCTTAATGGAAGACACCAGTTTTCGTACAGCTGTCTGTCTTCGATTAGGAGTTCCATTTGTCGTCGAGCACCACTGTCAGTGTGGTGAGATGGTGGATTCGCTTGCACATCATGGCCTTTCGTGAAGTGCTGGTAGATTGTTTCGACATTCCAACTTGAATAATATTGTTCTTCGAGCCTTTGGCACTATATCAGTTCTGTCGGTCTTGGAACCAGTTGGTCTTAGTCGAGATGATGGTAAGAGACAAGATGGAATTACTATAGTGCCTTGTCAATGCCCATTGTTGCCTTGGGTTGTCCCTTAGTTTTGGACGTGATTTGTGTTGTGTTGATATCTTGGCTCATTCCCATCTCCCTAGAACATGTCTTCAAGCTGGTTCAGCCGCGACTTTTGCCAAAGAAGCCAAAAGGCGCAAATATGTATCTTTGGGTGACAATTACATATTGGAGCTGTTTGCTTTCGAGACTATGAGTTCTACGTTCTATGGGAATATAGTTTTGGTTGTGACTGTGACTCTGGTCTACATTCTGCTCAAAGGTTGAGCATTGCTATACAGCATGGAAACGCAGCCAGTGCTAAAGACACTCTCCATTTTAGACATGATTTTTATTAGGTTTCTTAAATGTATTCATTAAATTATTTACATACATAATTGCAATTTGATTTAATCTTTTAAGTTTCTTTTGTTGTGACGGTCAAGATAATGGTTTGATGATAGTTAGTTGAATGTCAATATTAGTAAAAAAAAACAATAGTATCAATTAACATAAAATATTGAAGTAATGTAATATTTAATAACTAAAATAACTATATTCTTGCTGTGGGTGCTTTCTGAGTTGATATGAATCCTGTACTAGGTACAATAAAATATATATCTAATATAGTTACAATTAAAGGGACAATGTACACTATCTGTCATCTATTCAATCTATAAATTTTAATTTATTTTTCTTACTATTTTATTATTATTCATATTAATAAATAATTAAAATATAGTACAAATAATTATCAAATTTATTATCAAATATTACCATTATTTAAATTGTTTGTTTGTGTGGTTTACATCATTGTTTAGTTGTGCTGGTATGAAGTATAAGACCATATAGTTGTGTTATTACATTTATTAACTAGATAAAAAAGAATGTAGAATGATTTAAAATAATTTTCAGGTTAGAATGAGGCAAGTTATACACCTCCAAGATGTCTCAGCCCCCGATGCAGTAGATCCCGATTTGCTGTTCGGGAGGAAGGTACTAAAAAGAGAAAGAGGAGCTCAAAAGACTTAACAGCTGATGTATCAATGAAACGCTCTACAAAACGTTCCAAGTAAGAGTAGTGATATGCTTGAGTTTTATCTGGATAAACCTTGCCACGTCTTAGTGGAGTGTGTGGCAGTTTAAGTTAAAGGTTTTTCAAAAATTGCAATTTTATCATACAAGTTGATGCCATTTTTATAGATTCAATTATTTTTTTCTTGTTTTTGTTTTGTGTTTTGTTTTGAAAAGGTGTCAAATTCATACAGCCTTGTTTGGCGGGTAGGAGAAGTGTCAGATAAAATTTTCTAATTTTAATATCTTTTCTTGTATATCAGCAGACTTTCATGTGTAAAACTACTAGGTAAAACTACAATGTTTTACTGCTTCTTTCGTCATCTTCCAAATAACTAGTAAAAATATACTAGCATGTTACAATATTCATCATTATCAAATTTATGTGGGTGACACTGAAAATTTTTAGAACTGGCCAATTAGAAACATTGCTAATAGATATAGAATAGTGTGATAGAGGAAGATAAGAGAGTGACCTATTAGCAGATACATTGTATTGGCAACTTTCCAAATTAAGCCGTTTTTCACTTTCAAAACATTTTCAGTGTTACCTAGGGATCATCTCACCATCTCTAAGGAAGAAATTACTTTAGGTTTTACTTTGCATTATTTCTTCTCATACAAAGTTTATTGTTGCTCATTATACCAATTGCACAAGCCCTGTTGGCTTAAAATGGGACCAAGACAATTTGTGTGAAATGCCCAAAGAAATTCTCATTATTTTATGTCTTTGAAAATTAAAAATTCAGAATTCTAGCTTTTGTTTGTAACAAGGAAAGTATGACAGTGCTTTTGTTTTGTTTTTTCGACAGTTAAAAACGAAGAAGATTCTCAAGTTGCCCCATATACATATATACAACAAAACAAACAACAAATGTTGTGTGTTCAACAAATGTTCAACACACGAAATTATAAACAGCGTCTTCTAACTCGATACTAAGTTTTATTCTTGTTTAGCAGGCATTTCAGAATTAACAGCCACCTTAGATTATAGATTAACAATAAATATCAAACCAAGAAAAAATATATATATTCCAGTTATGTTTCAGTTGACTTTTTAAACAAAAGAACGAGAATGCGTTGATATTGAAACACAGTAGAGGATAATTTTGAAGTGTTAGAGAATTGATCATAAAATCTCCATTTTATTTAAAAATACCATGTAGTAAATGTATACAAACTATGTTTAGGAATAAATACTAAGTATGTTCTAAATTTGCCCTGTTTAAGAATTTACTCTTTTATACTCTATTCATTTATGTACAATAATGCAAGAAAAAAATAATATAATTAGTGTTTTATAGTTGTCTGCTTATTGTTATATACATGATGCATTAATAGACACTCAAATTTATTAAAATGGAATGTTGTGTTCTGTGTAAAAACTCTACAAATGAATAATTGCATAAAATTTGTGTTCTGCGATTTACTGTAATGCATGATATAATTTATGTGGATATTAAAAAATATAGTAATTCATTGTAACATTTCAGAGGGCCTGAGGATTCGTGTTTTGAAGGCGGTATATCCCCAGCCAAGCTGATATTCCCTCTGGATTATCCCATCAGCCCTTCCAAGATGCAGTTTATCTGTTACATGTTTGATCCAAATAGTAAGTCAAGTTTTCATTGAAGTAATACATAACGCATTTTTTAGCTTTTACGCAGTGTAAAGTAAAGAGAAAGTCCTGTTGATTGTACAGAATGACACATGAATGACCTGAATGAAAAAGAAAAGATATACCCCAGCTCCATCTAAATTGTTGTATTCATAAGTAGGTGCCTTCACTGGAAGGCATACTTCACTTAACCCAACACATCAACAAATTTGTTAATATATGGTTGAATCTGATTTCAGATAAAAAAGAACACAAGATAAAATGTATGACTATACTACTCAAAACAAAATAAGGGTCACGAGGTATTTTGTCTGTACCATGAAAGTAATAAAACCAATATATTTTTTTGTCTCCATAACGAAAACTAATGTTGTTTTTACCGTGTAGACCAATAAACTTATTCCAATAATAATGATTAAAAAGATTATTTGCTTTTGAAAGAAAAAATCACATTTAAGGTTAAAAATAAAAACAATGTAAAGTTACTGAAAACAAAAGAAATACTCCATGCTCATCTTTTAGTAACGAGTATGCCCTCCTCGTTTCGCTACGCACTCCTGAAGCCTGGAGTGCATGCTCTCAATCAAATGCCTGACATTTTCCATTGGAATCTCTTCCCAGTCCCTTTTAACAGCGTTGATGAGTTGCTGTTGGTTGTGGATTTCCTGATCACCGTCTCTAACTCTTCGTTTCAAATGATCCCACATGTGCTCTATTGGATTTAAGTCCGGACTGTTCGCCGGCCATGGCAAGACTTGAATTTTAGACGCTTCCAGTACAAACCGAGTCGCTTGAGCCGTGTGTGCACGAGCATTGTCTTGCATCAAGATGAATCCAGGACCCGCTCGCTGGGCAAATGGGATCACATGTGGCCTGACAACTTCCTCAATATACCGCTGAGTAGTAACAGTACCCTCATTTAAAATAGCGAGCTCAGTTTTGCCGCGTAAGCTTATCCCGCCCCAAATCATTACATTTGGACCACCAAAACAATTGACTTCATGGATGCAGGCTTCTGTAAATCTCTCACCGCGTCTTCTCCATACTCTAATACGCCGATCGTCGTTAAAAAAATAACTTTGCATTCGTCTGTGAAGAGCACCATGCCCCATTGGTTTATGTCCCAGTCCAAATGTTGACGGGTAAATCTTAAACGATTTGCACGATGATTTCTGGTTAATAGAACACGGACAACTCGCTTTCTTGATGCCTGCTGGTCTTCATGCAATCGATTACGAATAGTTTGGTCACTGACAAGAGTACCCGTTGTGAGCCGTAAACGATTTTGCAGCTAGCGGGCCGTCGTTGTGCGATCTCGGCGCGCACTTAATTGAATGTAACGATCCTCTTGAGCTGTTGTAATGCGAACTCTGCCCGAACCAGGTCTTCTTCTAACACTGCCGGTCTCTTGGAAACGATTCCATAGATTTGGAATAGCTCTTCAAGAAAATCCCAATTGCAAACCCACAGATCGCTGCGAATAACCTTCTTCACTCATTAGAACGGCTCTGGTTGCTGTCAGCAAGTCCATATGACGCCTGCATGCTTGTGGCATATTGCAAAAGATGTTTCTGACTCGAAATATCAATGAACTCTGATAATTTCTAATAAACCAAGAAGCTAAGGAAAGCAAAACGACAAAGAAAATGGAATCAAAATTTTCAAAAATAATTTTAAATCAAATGTTATTTAAAATTGTTGCCAGCATTAGATGAATACTACAATATTAAAAAGTTTAGGTATCAAAGAGTTTGTATACTCAATATTTTACTACTTTCAATATGTAAATGTTTAATCATTTACACCATAATGAAAAAATACCTCGTGGCCCTTATTTTGTTTTGAGTAGTATATAACTTGCTAGTGTAGTTTAGTTGTATTCTTTATGGGTGAATTATGATTTTTAACTTCGTTTGCGTTTATTTCGGTTTTTATCTCTCAGGTACCTACAATTGTTTCGATATAAAAAGTATCCTATGTGTAACCAAAGGTGATAACGAGTTAAGATGATCATGCTATGTGAAATTCCATACTCAGATCTGCTGACTGAGGTGCAAAATAGACAAATACTCACATATTTAACACATCAATATAACTTCTCAAATTGTCATAGTGAAGTTTACATTTTTGGATGTAAACAAATTTATAAAAAGACATCAATTAACAAAAGATACTATGTATCTTAGTAACAAATATATTAAAACGATCGCTATTATTTATTAGCATATAATATACAAATCCCTGTTATAGCATAACTAAGATTATTTTTTCTGACTCTTCTGTTGAACGAGTACGTGAGAATGCATGTGTAGAAATTTAATTATTTTTCTTATTTAAGTTTTTTTCAAATTCATTGATAATATGGAAGAGATTCTTGCTGTAGCTAGTAGGTCGAGTAAAATAGTCATACTGTGTGTTCATTAAATATAAATGACGAACTGATTTCGGATAATACTGAAGTTGCGAAGATTTTCGAAAAAACATTTCACTAAAATAGAAGTAAATCTCACAAAAAGTCTACAAGAGAATTGTCTAAAAAAAAACAGTGTCAGAGGATAATATAATAAAGACATTTAAATGTTTCAATATAAAACTACTGAGGATTTGTGAGGGGTTTCGATTATAGATTATATATTTCGATAATAGTGCATGTAATTTTACATATTAGTATCGAAAAATTACGAAAGGTAAATTCCCCGAGTCATTAAAGCTAAGCAAAGTTGTTCCAATATTCCCCGTAGAAATAGCTTTTCGAACCGGTGGTTGTATTAAAAATATGACAACTGAGATACTAATTTTAAGTCTTTGTGAATAAAGAAATTTTGACTCTTTGACTTTGAAACCATCTTGACGCCAAACTCCATCTAGCTGACAATAAGCTGTTAATTTATAAATCGATTCTCAAACCTGATTTTTATAATCTAAATCCCGTCAGTCGTTTTCTGTTGATTGAGTAACAAACATCTAAATATTCACATTTATAATATGTTATCTGAATGTTTGTTGTTGTGTAGCATATTATTTGTTTTATTTTAAGAGAACGTCATGGGCAAATAAGAAGCAATCGGTTGACCTGATGGAAAGTGGCAGCGCCGCCATTAACACAATGATGACCCTGATTTCAAGGAACGCCAAGAGTACCGCCTATGCATTGCCCATTGAGAGGTAAAGACGTTATAGCTCTTGTGGCGGATTTATGCCGAAATACTAACCTAAATTTTACACCAGTAATATTGATGACAAAACTTTTTAATAGCACGCAATATTCCCTTCGTTTTCACAAGATCTAGTTAATAAATAGGGCTCCCTTTCTGTTTGCGGCAACTTAGTTTCAAGCATCGCGGATTTAATCCCCAGCAAAGAAACGATTGAAATTACTCTCTGAGTCATCTCCATGATTCCCGTTTTGTTTACGCGCGAACGCGAGTCGATCAAAAAGTCGTTAATGTTTTTTAAGCATATCGATGGCTCTTGCACATGATCGTATGAATTTTTGATACTAGCCCAGATGCTCATGTCCGAGGACGATGACTCATTTAAATTAGATGTGGACCGCTGTATGCGTTCACTAAATACCGGCGAAACACTAGTAGGAGATATTTGGCTGAATGTTCTTTGGACTACTTGCATATCTCTGAACTTGCTTACTTTTTTCAAACGGGTCTCGGGTCAAAAAATGCACTTCACACCATAATTTTAATGAATTGTCGAAAGCGCTTAAAGAGCATCCGCACAGGTCAGAGGTGGGAGGGCAGTGATAATTGTAGAATATACATAAATGTACAATAAAGGTTAGTGCGTATACTGGCGGCGATGCGGTGGAGCGGGGAAGCGATCCCGCCGGGGACTCGCTGTCGGGACGCCTTGCGAGTATTATAGCAGTTAACGTTCAATACTTCCAAGTCAAAGTCAAAATGTTCCTTTCGAATTCGAATAGACTTAAAATAAGCACTATCAAATCGTCTTTTTTTAATACCACCGGTTCGGAATGCTATTTCTATGGGGAAAAATCCGGCAAGAAACCTCTGTACTGGCTTTTTTCAATATTTAAAAACAATATTTCTACTGCAAGTTACAATTTTTCAACATAATAATTCTAGTTACACTCCCAACTGTCAGTGAAATCAACCTGTGCAGCTAATTAAATTACTTCCATATATCTTTATTCTCTACATAATTTTGAATTTCATAGTAAGCTTTCTTAATTAAAATTTGTTTATCATATTGCTTTAATTTAATACCTCACATTTCTTGGTATTTTATTACAAAACGGACACAATTTCCATTAAATGATTTACTAGTTTTTGCTAATCTAACTGTAGGGATACGTAATTTATCATTATTTCTGGTATTTATACCGTGACCTAATCTATCAAACTCATTTAGATGTTACGTTACATACATAATATTGTCACAAATATGTTGGGACGGTAAGGTGAATATTTCAATTTCCTTAAATAATTGTCGTTATGAATGTCGCGGCTTTATGTTATACAAAGGTCTTAAAACTCTTTTTGTAAAATAAATAAGGTATCTGTTTCAGCCGCACTTCCCCATAGTAAAATATGAAAAATATACCAGTCTAGCTGTCGGGAGATCCGTTAAATTTCTAATTTTCCCTACTGCATATGCCGAGGAGCTTAATTAACTACTGATTAATTCTAAAAGTGTGTTCCACTGAAGTTTTGAATCGATATGCCTAAGAATTCAGTCGATCCTACGATATAAGGCACATCATTATTTATTTTAACATCTCTCGATAATGTTTGCATGTTTGGCAAAGAAAATTTGAGACATTTAGTCTTGTCACTTTTGAGGAGCAAATTGTTAGATAACTCTTAACAACCAATCTGTTACTTGTTTTAAAGTTGAATTAATTTCATTTTCTTCGATATATTTTCTGTGGGTTTTAAAAATAAAAGATGTGTCATCTGCTAATAAAAGTACTTCACCGAAAATTTCATCTAGCATAAACGGAAGGTCATTGATAAACACAGAAACAAGAATGGTCCCAGAATTGACCCTTGAGGCACACCCATTTTTACAATTATTATTGTTTGTTTGAATTGTTACTAAACCGGGAATGTTACAATAATCATTTATGACATTTTGCATGTTGTCGATTTCTTTACATTTAGTCACGTTACGTGCAGTGCACCATCTGCTTTGCGTAGGTAATTTCCCCTATTCGTTACAAACAAAAATATTAAGTTGAAAAATGCATTTTTCCAGATTACCGGTAGAGTGTGCATATCAATTCCGGCGACGAGCCGATGCGTTACGTGAGCAAATCCGAGCGGTGGTCACCAGGCAGAGCGTGGAGAAGATACTGCTTTTTAGTGGTTAGCATGCTGGCAGGTATACCACCTTCAGAACTTTTGACCCTCAAACAGTTTTCCCAAAGATCATGTGAATTTGATAAAAAAATAATCTTGTAATTTTATCAAATTCCTCCAAAAACGTCTCCAGCTGCGGCTAAAAACCGCGCTGCGAAATGAAAAAATATTCCAGATAAATTCTCAATAAAAGAATTGGCGTCGGGTCACCTTACGCCGGGACATAGAACGAATCGAGATTATTAGGTATACTTGGCTGTTGAAACTAAGGAAGGGGAAACTAAATGCAAGCTTTGATGGTTGATTTGAGGGAAGTTATTCCCTAAGAATCATATAATCCGCTTTAGATCACACAAGACCTTACCTACCCTGTTTTTTATTTCCCTTAACGGTAGATCCATCTTTGACACGTCCAGAATAGGTGTGGTAGCCTTATTCATGTTCACATTTTGAGTTGATTAACATTACAATTGTAGGTTTTTATGATTCCAAAGATAAAAAGCCATAAATGTAATTAAAATATCACGTTTAATCTATTGTTTTAACTTTGCAGAGCCAAACGTTGAGAGCGGTGCAAAAAACGGAGCGGGTAAGTTGTGCGTAGAGACAGGGCCTGATTCAACAGCAAAGGGGATACACTGGTTAGAATAACCCTTGTGATCCCTCTCGGCGTCGCCTCCTAAAGCCTCAGGGCCGAAACTAATTATGTTTTGTAGTGGAATATAGCGTTAAGGTATGCTTTGAATATAGTAAGTTACACTCAGTGTATACAAGTATCTATGTGTAAGCACTAGAGCCATTTATTGTGACTCTGTGACGATAACTAGTTTCGAAGTTAGAGAAATCTTAAAGGAATTTGTCTGACATTTGTATTGCAATTTATCTCTACACTTACCCTTACAACTGTGATGATAAAAATTGCATGAGAATCATTGGATAAAATCGATTGAATTTCGTTGTATGGCCTTCGGAATGTTAAAATTATAATACTCACCTTAATCTATCTTATATTGGTTGGGATCTGGATGTATACAGTATTGACAATTATTGGTTGTGATCTGGATGTATACAGTATTGACAATTATTTTACAATAATTTGATGTGTTAAATGTAGGGATTCAAGAATATGCACGTTTGTTTCTAACGTAACGCATGTATGTTTGCGGTTCAAACAAAAATCTATAAATAACATTTCAGCCAAGCTGTATGCTTGTTGGTCAATATGTATGAATATGAAGTCGGAAACAATTTGTAATTGGAAATGTTAGATCTATGTCTCCTTTCTATTTGTGCCGAAAATAAAAAATATTTAATATTATTTCTTTATGCACAAGGACAATTAAAGAATGCAAATTACAAAGTGCTTATAGTCCGGTTACACGGGCAACTAAAATTGCGCAAATCGGAGCATTATACTACTCATGGCAGCTTCCGGCAATTTTCAGCAACATGGCAAACATAGCAACTGATAATAGCAGAATTCAGATTTCCAGATTAATTAGTTCACTACTTTTGCCAAGCAATTATTGATAAAAAAATTGTCCTTGTAAATGCACTAATAGATATTTATAGGAGCCATTTTTATGAAGAAAAAAAAAAACAAAAGTAAAAACTAGTGTTTTAGAGTTACTTAGATCCTAATATTTTTTCCAGAAATGGCTTTTATTAATGTTTACACACACTTTAAAAAGCGAAGCTATATTATTTGAGTTATTTATGATAGTTAAAAAACATTAAAACTAAAACTGTCACAGGTAAAGAACTATATTTCATAGTTATAAGGCCTATGTCCCCTGTCTGATATATTTATTATATAATTGGTGTAAATGACCAAGTAGGACTTTTTATACATACATATTATTTGACACACACATAATAGATATTTAAGCATATATGTTGCTGTGCTTTATAAGATCGGAGCCTTTTTTCTTTAATGTTTACAATATTATCCGCCAGAGGCAGCACTCGTAAATAATACATTGAATCCCTACCTAAAACGAATAGGCAACAATAGGCAATTGAGGTCGCTTAGCGGAGAGCGCACGAGCTCATAACGTAAAGAAACCGCCGACATTTTGACATGTCGTATATTATTATGTTCTGCGCTCTGACGCGAAAACATAGCACTACATATATTAACTCTTAATTAATTTAAAAAGTTATATTAGTGCTACCTCTAGCTAGTGCATATTTTTTACCTTCAGAGGAAAATGGCTCATTGATATAATGTATGCATCAGTGTACAGCTTGAAATTATATGTAGTAATATAAACCGTAAACTTTTCTTATATATCATTTTTAAAAAGTCGTACGTCTTAGCAACCAATATGTGTTTGAAATGATTTTTTAATTATATTGCTATGAAAAAGAAAGTTGGTTAAGTGTTAGAAAAATACTTATGTTTTTAACTATAAGATTGCTGCTAAATGGTTCTCATTGTTGTCTTTGTCTTGTTTTGATTTAAATATTTATAAAAATGTGTATAACCATATCTAATAAATAAATAAATGGTATTTTATTATAAATGGTAATATTGTATGTTGTATAACAATTATTGCAAGGAAAATTATCTGAGTTTTGCTATTGTGGTTTAACCTATATCTGTGCTGTCTGTCATAGTCCTTTCATCTCACCTAGACCGTTCAGCTATACTTGTGATTAGATTAGTTTATACTATCGAAGACACAGGCCTCGTAGGCCATCCATTCACAGTAGGATTGCCTGTCATACTATATTTGATAATGGATAGGAGGAATGGATATGAAGCCATTCCCCCTACCAAACAATGTAAAGGAAAGAGGTGGTATGGCGCCCGTATCCTCGATAATACACTGTGCTAGTTGGTGATTTAAGACAACATTAAGGACCTCTAAACAAAGGTGTATACAGAAATTTAGCTTAATCCGTTTCGTTTTACTGGATTATTTAATATTTTAAAATGAAGGAAATGAATGATCTAACCAGGTAACCCATTCGCAATGTATATTAATACTTATGCTCATGTTCTTTACTCGTGTGGTCAGAACCGTTTTAACCATTTTGGCGCTAGGGTACGAAATCTAGCCTTACCAGTAAACTATTTTTTTTGCTTATTTAATTTATTCTACAATAGCATTATGTACGATAGACGTGGTACATTTGAAAAAAATCGCGATCGAAACTTGTGTCCTAAGAGCGGAAGTGACAGTATATGGGTCCGGAAACAAATTTTAAACATTCTTCCATAAAACGAATGGGTTGTCAACAAGAAGCCCCTTTATTTTAACAATCAAAAGTAAGGCGATCGGATACTTTTCCCTTTACAGTAGGTTTGTTTATATTTTACTTACACATGTCACATCACCTAGTCTTCGACTAAGGGGAGGCATTTATTTAAATTTTTCCCTATAGTGCGCAAACGGTTAAATAAAATATGGCTTGATATCGATCATTGGTAGCCCAATTTCTAACCGGGAATGGTAACTTTAAGGGCAAACTTTATTCATTTAACTTGGTGCCGTCACCTTTTTGCGAATGTTCAACGTCGGATCAAGAATTTGTGCAAACTGCCCATCATATCTTGTGGGAGTGTAGTCTCTGGCATGACGAACGGTTAATCATGTTGAATTCGATTCAAGTATGCGTGTAGTCCTATTTATTACCTAGATCTTGTGAAAACGAAGGGAAACTTCCGTGCCTTTAAAAAGTTTTGTCACCAATATTACTGGTGTAAGATTTAGGTTAGTATCTAATTTATCCCCTGTTAGTTAGTGGCATACCGTGGTGTTTAGACGGTCAGGCGTCTCCTGACTGTCTCCCCTTTAGATTTTTGGGCCTCTGGGCCATTTCAATTGCTGTCTCCGCTTTGCTGGGAGGGAAGTCTGAAACCGCTTTCTTATTCCCTCCTATTTCTTCTGATTAAGTTCGTTGCGGATCCCAAGACAGCCGGTAGGGTGTCCGGGCACAGCCTGTGCATCATTGCACAGCTGCATTATTCGTTGATTGTTTGATCAAAGGACGCCACTGTTGATCCTGATAAACAGGAGTTGCAGTGGTGGGACAGAGTGGCGGGTGTGCCCCGAAAAAAAAAATCACAACCTACTGATTATTTTTGGACTAAAAATCGCTTCCATTTCTGTATGCCTACTGTCTTTTTAAGAGCCCGTTGTTTGATACATAGTTAACTAATAGCTAATTTAACAATTTGTCACTTAACAATAGTTAGAGCCCTAACTAGTAGTTAACATAGAAATGCGTTGTTTGAACATATTTACAACTAGAGTTTGGCTAGCGAGTCGTGGCACTAAGCATTTTTACAAATTCTTTATGTGGCAACATTTTCGAACTGTCATGTCAAACGTCACAAATCTGTTTTGTAACCTATCCTCTTGTGTATTTTTATCAAAATATTCCGAAATTATGTCGAAACCGATAAAAAGTGGCGTGAGAAGTATGTTGTATACTATGATAAATAATTACGAACAAGTAAAAAATGAATTCAGTGAAGCTGCGATGGAAAAACAACGCCTTTTGGATGAAATCCTGTCCGCGTCAGGTACTATGACCAAACGTTATTGAAACTTGACGGTATATATTTTTATGTTTCTATTTTTTCTTTTACTTAGCTAGAAATCAGCATTTGTTCTTTTATTCTTTCAGCTCGTATGGATGATGAAGTTAGAAATTCAATTCAAGGTCTAGTTCTGGAGTTACAAAAAAGTCAAGAAAATGAGATGTTGAATTCAAAGTCACGATATATAACACAAATCAGCACCATGACAGGTAGTAAACTGAAAAATATACCTTTGATAATATCCAATTTCTTGATACTATCTCTGTAAAAAAATCTGACTAATCAAAATACAGGCTTTCGCCTAGTTTGAGGTACGTTCTTAAAGTAATCTGTTGAACTGTGTAATTTCACAATGAATAAAGATTTGTTTTTAATGTACTTAGCATTAGTTAAAATATATTAGTTAATATAAAAATAACACTAGTACTAGTTAGATCGTCCTTTAATTTTAATTAACACATTAATCCGTTTTATTTTACAGGAGTAAGTGTTAGAACATTACGACGAATACAAAAAGAAGGTTCTATGAACCAAGGTGAATGGAATACACCAGGTAAAAAACGACCACGGCAACCGACAGTGTCCAATTTGGATGATTTTGATATTTCTGTCATAAGAAACAAAATAAACGAGTTTTATGTTGTCAAAAAGTGTGTTCCAACCTTAAGAAGCTACACATGGAGCTGCAGGATTCAATTCAATTCTCTGGAAGCCGGGAAACGCTGCGACAACTTTTACATAAAAATGGCTTTGAATTCAAAAAAAATAAAAATGAGCGATCTATTCTTATAGAAAAATTTGAATTAGCTGCATGGAGGCATAGATACCTGAGGGCCATTCATCAAAAACGCCAAGAAGGAAAACATATTGTTTATCTTGATGAAACTTATGTCCACCAAAACTACAAACCCAAAAAATCATGGCAAGGACCATCTACAAGTGGATTAGTGGATAAAATATTTGCAGGAAAAAGACACATTATAGTCCACGCAGGATCAGAAAAGGGTTTTGTTCCTAATGCTTTATTAGTGTTTAGCACAAAATCGAAAATGGCTGACTATCATGATGACATGAATAAAAACAATTTTTTGAAATGGTTAGAAGAGAAGCTAATACCAAACCCTCTGTAATGTCGGTAATTATCATGGATAATGCGAGTTACCACGTAACTCAAATTAACAAGCCACCTAAAATGCACAACTTGAAAGCTGATATTCAAAAATGGCTTTCTGATAATAATATTTCGTTTGACGAATGCTTTACAAAGGCTGAGCTCTTATGTCTAGTGCAAGAAAATAAACCAACTCCTCTATATGAAGCAGATGTACTGAAACAGCATGGGCATGAAGTTTTAAAGTTGCCTCCGTATCACTGCGACCTCAATGCGATAGAACTTATATGGAGCTTGGTCAAACGAAAGATTGCAAGCAAAAATTTGGGCGTGGATGGCACTCACACCGAAGAATTAATTCGAGAATGTTTCTCAACCATCACCGCAAGCGACTGGAAGAAAATCACTGACCACATAATTAATGTGGAAAATGAATATAAAACTAGAGACAGAATTACAGAGACTGAACTGGAACCATTTATTATAAATGTTCGTGAAGACGATAGTGACAGTGACGATTCCCTCTCTGGTATTGAGTTTCTCGAATCTGATTTTGATTATGATGAATAAAATGTTAGTATTTTTAGTACTTTGTTTTTTTTTAACTTTATATTTCAATGGAAGTTGAATAGTGCTCCAATGTGTATTCTCTTTCTATGGAAACCAATGGCGAGGTTGTGAGCAGGCAAGGCTATGAATAAATGTCATTATCATTTAATTTTTTGTTAGCTTTTTGTCATGTCAGTGGTTTTAGCAGAAATTAAAACTCATTTCAATTTCTGTCCCGGCCGGGAATTGAACCCGGGACCTCTTGCATGTTGACTACTGAACCACTCAGGTCGTCTGACAGCACGCACCCACAAAAGAACAAAAGTAGTTCTTGTAATTTTAGACAATGTCCATAAATAACCAATTATCAAAACCGTTTTATCCTGGTATATTGAGTGTTGTCTGCTTAAGATTTTTCAAATTTGCCGCCGTTTTCTTGTGCCACGACTCGCTTGTCAAACTATATCGTTTGACATCACAATAGTCAATAGTGTTGCCACTACAATAAACTTGGGAGACGGAAGAGTTGTTAGAAAATTAATAATTACGCTGGCTACACGGTGAACAAAACGTCGAAGTCTCGATAGTGACGTAATTTGATAGCATTGCCGGTCGGTTATTTGTGGTATTTATATTATTGACTTTCTGTTGTGTTTTGAATTCCATAAAATTACATATTTTTGAAGTATTGTTTGGAATAGATAGCAAAATGAGCAATTAAGTACAGATACATTGTTACATAAATGGTTACAAAGTAAATTCAATTAAACAAAAATAGAATCTATGTATTTAAGGGACATTTGTTTCACACAGAGTTACGAAGTAAATAAAATAAATGTAATTTATTGCAGAGAGAGAAGTAATAACTTTAACCGAGAAGAGCTCAATAAATTGAAGGAATTATTAGAAAAATTCGGACCACGCCAGCGCTAAACAAAAGGAGGAATGAATTTAACTCTAATAATCTTGTGTATAGAACTAAAAAACAACTAATTTACAAATTCAACAACGTGAAGAAAAATGCCAGAAAGGTACTAACTATCAAGATCTTAAGTTTGTAAAGTGTTATTTGCAAATTTTCTCATTTCAAGAGATAATGTAGAAGCACACTATGCATTTGGATTCAAAGGCTAGCCTAGCCTAGGCTAGTCCTATGTTCTTGACTGTACTCTTATCTACCTGTTTTTAATCCTTCCCTACTGCTAATTAACTAACTATATTTAATTATTTTAGGAATTATCACATGAAATAAAAGAACGCCACTGTACAGGAGGAGGGCCACCACCACCCAAACCTTCTGATACCAGTGAATGGCTTTGCAGTATCATGGGTGAATCAATAGTGGGTCTTCCATCCACACAAGATTCAGATTTCAGTATTGGTATTTTGAAATTATTTGTTTTACTTTAGATATCTATACTACTCAAAACAAAATAAGGGCCACGAGGTATTTTTTCATTTTGGTGTAAATTATTAAACATTTACATATTTGAAAGTAGTAAAATATTTAGTAGTAGTAAATACTCTTTGATACCTAAACTTTTAAATATTGTAGTATTCATCTAATGCTGGCAACAATTTTAAATAAAATTTGATTTAAAATTATTTTTGAAAATTTTGAATCCATTTTCTTTGTCGCTTTGCTTTCCTTAGCTTCTTGGTTTATTAGAAATTATCAGAGTTCATTGATATATGGAGTCAGAAACATCTTTTGCAATATGCCACAAGCACGCAGGCGTCATATGGACTCGCTGACAGCAACCAGAGCCATTACAATGATTGAAGAAGGTCATTCGCAGGGATCTGTGGGTTTGCAATTGGGAGTTTCTCGAAATCTATGGAATCATTTCCAAGAGACCGGCAGTGTTAGAAGAAGACCTGGTTCGGGCAGAGTTCGCATTACAACAGCTCAAGAGGATCGTTACATTCGATTAAGTGCGCGCCGAGATTGCACAACGACGGCCCGTAGCTGCAAAATCGTTTATGGCTCACAACGGGTACTCGTGTCAGTGACCAAACTATTCGTAATCGATTGCATGAAGACCAGCAGGCATCAAGAAGGCGAGTTATCCGTGTTCCATTAACTAGAAATCATCTTGCAAATCGTTTAAGATTTACCCGTCACCATTTGGACTGGAACATAAACCAATGGGGCATGGTGCTCTTCACAGACGAATGCAAAGTTAAATTTTTTAACGACGATCGGCGTATTAGAGTATGGAGAAGACGCTGCGAGAGATTTTCAGAAGCTTGCATCCATGAAGTCGATCGTTTTGGTGGTCCAAATGTAATGATTTGGGGCGGGATAAGCTTACACGGCAAAACTGAGCTCACTATTTTAAATGAGGGTACTGTTACTGCTCAGCGGTATATTGAGGAAGTTGTCAGACCACATGTGATCCCATTTCGGTTTGTACTGGAAGCGTCTAAAATTCAAGTCTTGCCGTGGCCGGCGAACAGTCCGGACTTAAATCCAATAAAGCACATGTGGGATCAGTTGAAACGAAGAGTTAGAGACGGTAATCAGGAAATACACAACCAACAGCAACTCATCAACGCTGTTAAAAGGGCCTGGGAAGAGATTCCAATGGAAAAAGTCAGGCATTTGATTGAGAGCATGCACTCCAGGCTTCAAGAGTGCGTAGCGAAACGAGGAGGGCATACTCGTTACTAAAAGATGAGCATGGAGTATTTTCTTTTGTTTTCAGTAACTTTTCATTGTTTTTATTTTTAACCTTAAATGTGATTTTTTCTTTCAAAAGCAAATAAACTTTTAATTCATTATCATTGGAATAAGTTTATTGGTCTACACGGTAAAAACAACATTAGTTTCCGTTATGGAGACAAAACAATATATATTGGTTTTATTATTTTCATGGTACAGACAAAATACCTCATGGCCCTTATTTTGTTTTAAGTAGTATATAATGACGTTATTTTTATGTTTCACGTAAGTGATTAATATATTAATTTACAGATAGCACTGAAAGTGTTGAAGGAGCCCAACAAAATGTTGCACTACCAACTATTGAGGAGGATTTATTTTTCGAAAGAAACGACAAAGACATGGTTATTAGTGAAACTGTTCACATTGTACCAATTATTAATGTTTAAGGTAAGTTAATACTTTATGTAAAAGTATACAATATATAAGTATATAGTCTAGAGCAATTTAAAGTACTTAATAAAAGCTAATTTAAACTATATCTATTTCAGAATCTCAAGAAGTAATTTCAAATAACCAGGAAACTGTGAAATTTGATACCAGTACACCATATGCAATGCTTCAAAAACCAGTTTCTAAAGCATTAGGTTGGTATAATAAGCTTATTATCTATGACCTTTAATTCAAATTGATGAAGTTTTTAGCAATCAAAATCAAATGAAACTTCTAATTCCAAATTTGACTAATATTTACCCCTCATAAAGTGTTCCAATATATCCTTCATCTTATATTTTAAAAACTACTCAGCTTATAAAAGATTTATTTTATTTTTCAGAACCAGGAAATAGAAAAAGAAAACTTATTTTCACACCTCTTGAGACGAGAATTTTTTTATAACAATGCCAAATGAAAACAAACTCTATATAAAAACAAAAGGAATAAGGGAACAAAAATTGTTGGAGTTTGCTGAAGAGGAACACCAGAAAAACATCCAGCATAAAGACGATTTGCATTTAATTGAAGTAGAATTTAAAAATAAATTAAATAAGCTTGTTTTAAAAAAAGCTGCTATAGAATTAGAGATAGAGGAGGAAAAATTAAAAAAAAAAAAAGAATTGAAATAAAGATTTATATTGTTAATTTTACTTTTGTATTTGAAAAACTACCACCGGTTCGGAATGCTATCTATGGGGAAGAATCCGGCAAGAAACCTCCATAGTTTTTCACAATTTTCTATAACATT
Organism: Choreutis nemorana; assembly: GCA_949316135.1. NCBI lineage: Eukaryota > Metazoa > Arthropoda > Insecta > Lepidoptera > Choreutidae > Choreutis > Choreutis nemorana. The sequence goes on from OX438595.1 coordinate 14,817,375, forward strand.
GAAAACAAATAAAAAAATAAATCTGTTACGAATTATTGAATATAAACTAAATTTTCTGTAATTTTACGCTACTTCATGCTATTTAAATATTTTTTGTAATATTTACAACTATGAATAAGTTTATTATCATTATTAAGTCTATTGCATACATACAATCTAATGTAAACTTTAATTTGTGGTTTCGTTTGACAACCTTGCAAAAACTGTTCAATAAGTTGATTTCGATAAAATTGATCAGAATGCCTTTGTGTAGATATTTCTGCTATTGGTATTTCTATATCTTGATAATTTGATGTTTCTGGAGGGAAATCTTCTTTATGATTTATACATATATTATGTAATATGGCAGTAGCAACTATTATTGGCTGTATATTTTTAATATCAACCCGCAGTTTGGAACCAATCGCAGGAAATCTCATTTTCCATACTCCAAAGGTTCTTTCAACTATATTTCTAGTCCTTATTTGACTCTCATGATACAGTCTCTCATACTGTGACTGCGGGTCGATAAGAGGTGTCACTAAATATCTTTTTATTGCATATCCACGATCGCCTAAGATTTCACTGGCGTTGAAAATAGTGCTATCGTGAACTGAGAATGGCCATCTTGCTACAATATCCAAAATTCTTAATTGTGTGTCTGCAACGACTTGAGTATTAATAGAGAAGAAATCTTTCCTATTACGGTACAATTCGGAATTATTGCCCCCTGGATTTAGAATCGGAATATGCGTACAATCTATAGCTCCAATAACACTGGGAAATTTAGCTATACCGAAAAAATATGTGTACATCTAATTTCATCAACATTCCTAGGCATTTTAATCATTGATCTAAATTTGCAACAAATTATTCTTGATACGTGGTGAATAATTCTGCAAATAGTTGATTTATGCAATTCAAACAGATCTCCAGAACACTGTTGAATATTCCCAGTGGCATAGAATCTTAATGTTAAAAGAATTTGATCCAAAGGGCTCACCGCATGGTTTCTATTTGTTGGCCTTTTCAAGTTATTCCTAAGTTCACTTTGCAGCCAAAGTACAGTACTCTTGGACATTCTGTATCGTTCAAAGAAATCAACTTCATCCCAAAAGTCTAGCTGCAATATTCTATCCTTGAATGTTTTAGGGCGTTGACTTAAAACATAATCCACTATAATTTCGTCATCAGAAGAGCTTTCAGAGTCTTCAAAATACCTTACAATATTTAAATTCATTTTATACCCATTCAAAACACGTTTTCAACTAAAAAGCGGCAAATTTTAAAACAAACTACCGAGTAATATTACAGAAATGATTGATACAATATTGTCAAAAATATAATAATTGTCGGCTTTAAGTTTAACATAGCGAATAATATGTGTAAAATAAATATCCCCATAATGGTAAACCGTGAGACATAATGGCATGAAAATATTCAAAATATACCAGTCTAGCTGTAAGGAGATCTGTAAAATTTATAATTTCCCTTTGAAACTGATGATTCTGTTAATAGTTTTCTAATATATTTTTGACAATATTAGGTATATAAGGAAACATCAAAATGAATTTGATAGACTAGGCCACGGTAAAAATACCAGAAATAATAATAAATTACGTATCCCTTTAGTTAGATAAGCAAAAACTAGTAAGTCATTTATTGGAAATAGTGTTCATTTTAATAATAAAATTCCAAGAAATGTCAATTACGAAATATGTTTAAAATATTTTAATTAAGCAAGCTTACTATAACATATGGAAGTAATTTAATTAGCTGCACAGGTTTATCTTATTGACAGTTGGAGTGTTGAGGTTGCAATGTTGATCCGCGGTCACAGTAAACTCTGTGACTTAGGCCCCGGCCACGACCTTGCCGCTATCAGTGTAGGCATAGCGCGGGGCGGCGAGCGGTAAAATTTTTTAATCATGCCACGAGGCGCCACACTTGACGAAAACCAGAGAGAATTTTGCTGTGCGAATGACTGCAATGCAATTGTACGGGCGGCTTATGCGATGCCATGATGCAGAGCGGTGAAACAAAATATTTTAGACGACCTACGTTTAGCGCTCAACTGCCGCATAAAGGTAATAAAATACTGTGAAAGTATTATTCTAATACCATATCATTACATTTAAACATCTCTACGTTGTTATTGTAACTCAGAAACTCATAAATAATATCTAAGTTTCTATGAACATTGTTGATTTATTTAAAATGCAAGCAAAATGCATAAAATGCGACCTCAAAATGAAGAAAATTAACAAAAACGCGGGTGTCTTTGATAGGCGGTTGTTGTTATTTTTGTTAATGTTTATACATTTTTTTGGTGATCTTTTTAAAATTTGTGAAATAGTATCATTTGTAAGAACAATTTCATTCCAAAATGTAAAAAAAAACTATCGACATTATGTCAAAAAAAGTAACAAGAAACGAAGTAGTGTAGTAAGTTAGGATCAACTTGTTTAATTAATAAAACGGTACTTACAACGACAACTACAAAAACAGACCTTCGACCTTCTTAGTTAGATGGAGCAGTGGACGTCCACTATATTATGGGCTGATAAAAGCGTTGGAAAAGTGTAGCGATTACTGAGATTTGAACTTTCTAACCAAACATTCCTATTTTGCTTAATATGTTAAGCAGTAAACAGCGGATCTTGATCTGAAGATTTGTCATCAAGATGGATTAATTTGTTCAAATGAAATCGCGATCAATTATCCTATATTTTGAAACAAAAAAGATTTTTAAGGTGCGCAAAAAACATGATAAAATCCGATTTTTTTCACAATTTTCACTACTTTTAACTTTTTTTCTTCATATATTAACGCTCCTTCCTACTATACGGTTGTCGAAACATCCACAGCATTCAAAACATTCAAAAATGTAATAAAAAGGTTGTGGGAAGAAATGCAACAATGTTTACCAGAAAATTAGGGTGGGTTACCTACTAATTTTAAATATTAGATTACCTAGATTACATTATTTGTGAAATAATTAAGTACGAACTGCTTTCGAGACCATGCAGAGCCACTTTGGATGACGTCATTAAATACATCCACATGGTTCGCAATTGCAAACTCTACTAGGCAGTGCCATTCCGTTCGCTACCTCGCGCTAGGCTGACGCTGATAGCGGCAAGTTCGTGGCCAGGGTGTAAGTTCATGCTCTCTAAAATGTCTGCTTATGGTAGCATCGGGTGCCCGGTCGTTGAGGGCGATCGCCATTTCACATGTACATATATGTATGCCTGTACTGTACAACACTGTGCATATATATACAGTACAGGCCTGACGAAACTAACAACAACATTAGTCAAACGGTCTTCGTGAATTTTTTATTTATTTTGGCCAGATAGACGTCTCGCTTTTCTCCCAAATCATCGCCGGAATTCCCTCAAAATTCAGGTTTTTAGGGAAAACCCATAAAACCATATTTTGTTTAATAACTGGTTGACCACGGAACTCGCGATGTATTTTTAACCGACTACGGCGAAGCAAAAATGAGGGTTATGATTTTGACCGGTATGTATGTTTGTATGAATGTTCATCTGTTCCCACAACTTCTAAACAACTTATCATAAATTGACAATTGAGATATCAATAGGTGTGAAATGATCTTTCGCTGGTTATAGGCTACATGACGTCACATTAAATTGAGTAGGGCGCCCTCTATATTACATAAGTAAAACATGTGTAAAACTTTGTTCATGACTTTATAGTCATGATTTGTTATAAATATATGTAGATACCTGTGGCATGATTTCAAGGAACGGAACAGTTTTCTGACACTGCCTTGTTTGGGGTTGCCTATCATTGGGAATTCGTCTTATGAAGGGAAAATGCAAGGAATTTGAAAATTTATTTTGAATAAGTTACTTCGCTAGTTTTAAGATTCAAACATTTTATTATTAGTATTAGTTATCTACGTTTCTATAATGTAGTTTTTTTAATAATTTAAGACCGTTCTTTAGCTCACCTTTGCTGTTGTTGTTGAAAAAAAAAACATATTTTTGTTGATTTTGTTTTCCTTCGTAGAGAATGAGTCATAAATTGCAGGAATCGGCCAATCGTTCTTCCCAAATTTGGTTAAATTGGGTTTTTGGGGAATTCAATCAAGTGCGTTTAGCAACCATAAGCGCGAACTGAAACTAACAGGACTTTTTGGCGGGCTTTTGAAGAGTACAAGCGCGAAAATTTCAAAAATATCATATAATTACTTAAATAATAGGTGTTATTGTAAAAAGTCGTTGTAAATAATAACCAACAGTATAAATAGTGTATATTGATGAACCTCTGGGGGATACCCCCCCGGACGACCGTGGGGCCTGTAGGCCTCCACCCCCTAAAAGACATTTTTCCGGAGACGAGGTTTCGCGGAACAATAACAGCGAGGATAGCGATAAGTACTATAAACCATATTATAAACACGGTGTATTCCCTGAAAGTACCAGCAAGGGTGAGTACTCTGTTTTTGTTGTGAGCATTAAGGATACTAGATAAACTTGGTAACCAAAATCCACTGACACTTGCCAGTTTATTCAAAAATGAAGTGAAGGGCGTGAAAAATATTAAACGAGTTAATGCAAATAAAGTGAGCGTATTGTTTGAACAAATAAATACTAATGCTTTTCTTAAAAATTGCGATTTCCATACCAAAAATGATTTAAAAGCTTACATACCAGCCAGGGCCGTGGATACAATAGGAGTAGTAAGATTTGTTCCCAAAAGTATATCCAATGAATAATTGTTTCAAAAACTCTCATCTTCACATGAAATTATTGGTGTGAGACGTTTTATGAAAAGGGTGAACGGTGAAAGAAAACCATGAGGTACCATCAGTATTACTTTTCAACAGTTATATTACCTGAATGTGCATACCTAGACATATACCGATTTAGTGTCAGTGAATACAAAGCACCTCTTATGCAATGTTATAAATGTTTTAGATATAATCATAGTGCTAAGATTTGCAAATCTACTCAATTTTGTTCTATGGATCATCACTATTCTGAATGCCCTGAAGATTCGCTAATTAAGTGTATTTACTGTGGAGAACCACATGTTGCAGTATCTCGGGATTAAATATTTAAAAAAAAATTGCTGAAAGAGATGCAAGGCTCTCTAGAATCTCATACTCACAAATAGTTAATACGCCTAAACTCATAAATTCAACAGAATTCCGTAGTTTACCTTTAGGAAACTTACAAAGGCACCAGCGCCAACATCGAAACCAGAAGTAACACAAACTAGCACAACCAAAAATATTGACCTAATTGATCAAATAATTGAAAGTGACTATGTTTCAAAGGGTTTTTTAGGGGCAGTGGTGTCCATCGGCAATGATAACCATAAAATAACATCTTTTCTAATAAATAAAAGATATATTAATTAAAAACTTAAAAATGGATAAACAATTTATTAGAATTACACAATACAACATAGAGAATATTAATAGTAAAACCCTTATTGATTAATTATCTTCTAGAAAATGATATAGATATATGTTTATTGAGTGAAACTTGGCTGAAGGATGGAAATAGATTTAGGATTCCCAACTACAATATGATAAATCAGAATGATGTTAAAAGACGTGAAGGAGTTGGTATACTAATAAAAATACATTTAAATACCAAATAGTACATATATTTTTTTAAGATTTCTTACAATCTGTGGCTTTGGTGAATTATCGATTCTCTGTGCATACAGTCCTCCTCGAGGGGTAGATTTAAGTGTAGGAGACTGAGGCAAATAATTGATGACTTACCAATGCCAATGTTTCTGGCAGGTGATTTGAATGCTCATCATGTAGCATTTGGATGTCGTTCCACTAACTCAAGAGACAACGATGTATATAATTTAATATAATACATCCCATAACCAGTCAGCTATAGATATTTCTTGTGTCACTTCATCTTTAGCCCCTTTCTGCCATTGGAGAGTACATGACAACCTGATGGGCAGCAACCACTATCCCACTATTTGTGACATTTACCTAAAATGCAGAAAAATATGAAATTAATTATCCCTCTGACCGTTATTTGTACAAAAAGCAGACTGGACTTTGTTCAATTCTGAAACAATAAAAGCTTTTAAAGAATTTACTGTTAACACTTTAGCTCCGCTTTCGTGCTACGATGAATTTATTAACATTTTAAATATAAGTAAAGATAAATGTATACCAAAAACTACTCACATTTCCCAATACACTATTAAAAAACCAGTTCCATGGTGGGACAATGAATGCTGTAAAGAAAAGTAAAGATGCACTTAATTATTATAGACTGCTGCCTAGTATAGAAAATTTTATACATAAAAGATTAGATGCTAGTAAGAAAAAACTAGTTAGGCAAAAGAAGAAAAATAGTTGGAAAAGATTGTGTGAGACATTTAATCACAATACACCTGTTTGTGTTATTTTTAATTAAATAAGATTTAAACGCATACCTTTTCAGAAACATAGCAAGGATGACAGTTGGATAAATTCATTTTTCGACAATTAACACCACCTGAAAGATATATTGAAAAAACAAATTAAAGAAATTTTTTTAGTCATGTAGGAAATTCTAATGCTTTTTTTCTATTTATGAATTTAGATTGGCTATCAAGTCTAGAAGGGATACAACTCCTGGACTTGAGATACCACATAAATTAATAAGCAACATGCACACTGATGGTCAAAATGTTTTATTGAAAATTGTTTATAACTTGCTCTGGGAAACACAAAATATACCAATTACACGGGAAACTCAGTGTGAAGTTCCAGAAAACAGTTTTGATTCTTATAGACCTATCTTCTTGCAAAAGCAAAATATTTGAATTTATGCTAAAACTAAATTAGACTTTTATGTAGAAAGAAACAAGATTTTACCTCCTGAGCAGTTTGGGTTCCATAGGGGCAGAAGTGCTACTGAATGTTTTGTATCTCTTATTATTGACATCAAAAATAGTTTCTATAGTCACTCTGCAACAGTATGTGCATTTCTTGACGTCCATGTCGATAATGTCAGCCCTGCTGTCCTTGTGCAGATCCTCTGTGAGATTGGAGTCCCGGGTAAAGTCTGTGAATGGATATTTAAATTTTTACATGAAAGAACTATGTACATAAAATATAATAACCATCTTCATGGACCTAGAAATGTATACAAAGGAACAATGCAAGGAGCTACTATCTCTCCTTTATTATATAATATCTACACCTGTCAAATTAAGAAACATTTAAAAGCAGCAAATGTTTACTTTCTTCAGTTTGCAGATGATCTAGTTATATATAGTGTAAATAAAAATGTAAATATTGCTATTAAATGTATAATTTAAACTCTGCTTCACATAATATACATAAGTTCTATAACAATAAACTTAAAGTCAATATTTGTCCTACCAAAAGTGGAGCAATGGTATTCTGTGAAAAATATGATGATAATACAGATGCAATAATGTACAACAATATACCTCTGCCTTCGCTTAAGGAAAAGAAATTCTTAGGCATTTGGTTAGACCCAAAACTAACTTTAGAATGTCACATAAATAATGTTAAAAGAAATCCTTGTAATGGCCTTAATATTATGAGATCTCTGGCAGATGTACATTGAGGTTCAGATCCAATAACTCTAGCTATGTTGTATAGTAAGCATAGTCAGAAGTCATTTTGATTACAGCACTCTGGCATACATAAATGCTAACATAGGCTTGTTAAGAAAATTAGATATTCTACAAAATAGAGCTTTACATATAATAACAGGAGCAATGTACCCATTAACAGTATGGAATGTGAATCTTGTATACCACCATTGTATTGAGAAGAACTCAAATAGCAGAAACATTTTGTTTAAAGTTATAGACATAATGTCTATAAACAATAACTATACCTAAAACTATATTTTACCTCCCTCTTACAATTTAATTAACAGTGAACCACAAACAAGCAATTGATTTCTGGATTTTCACCCACACTTCTAAGAATATGTATCTATATCACCTTTTTTTGTAAATATGAACATAACTGATTTATAGCTTAAGTTTTAGTGCCTTAATTCACCCAGTAAATATTAGTAATAAGAAAATACTTACTCGGCCAGATCTCCTACTTTTTATTGATGAAAATAATGGTGTGTACAGGATTTACACTGATGGGTCTAAGAGCTCAGATGGTGTAAGATCAGCATTTTACGATGCACAACTGAAAATTTCAAAATGTTTTCAAATTAATGATAACTGTACAATTTATACAACTGAATTTTATGCTATATTGAAAGCTCTAGCATATGCACATAATGTTAATAACTTTAATATAATTATATTAACTGATTCTCAAAGTGCACTTCTACGTTTGGAAAAAACTTCTATGAAATATAACACTAGCTACATTCTTTAAGAAATTAAAAAATGTTATATGATATGCACATTCATAGTAAAGTAGTATAGTTTAAATGGGTACCTTCACATAATGGTATAACTTGAAATGAACTGGCTGATCAGGCCACCAGAGGACGCGCTGATGAAAACCACAGCAACTCAATGAAGACACCATTTACTGACTTTCACCACACATTCACCATGGCCCTGAAACCATTATACGAAGAGTACTGGAAGACTGTAAGCAAAGAAAAAGGAGCATGGTACGCAGACATACAGAAAGCCCCACCCGCCCAACCTTGGTATAACAAACTAAAGCAGTATAAGAGAAAATTTATAGTTACAATCAACAGACTAAGGTTTGGCCACTGCCGGACGCTCAGTCATTTGTATAAACTGCAATTAGTACAAAATCCTACTTGCCCAGAATGCCAACATGATTTAGCAGATCTGCAGCACATAGGTTTTCAGTGTCCAGCATATCGAGTGCAAAGACTGATACTTGTGTGTGAACTTGACCTCTTTTCCGAAGTTCTGCCCGTGCCACAACATCTCCAGACACTGCTGTCTGCGGAGAAATACTTTATCCGCTATTTAAATTTATTACGAATACTGTGGAAACGTTATAATACGTAAATAATACAAAGTGGTTTACTAGCTGTGACACAATGACGGAATTTCAGTGTACTTTGTCAAATGAACTGTCACACAAAGGCTCAAAAGGACTTGTATCCAGAGCCGTAAAACTTTTACAAGAAAAAAAAAATCCGAAACTAATAATAAAGTACCAAGATAGACTCTGTCAAGCGAGTCTAGTCCACAACCATTTTGCTGATTTCTTATGATGGCAACATTATTATCTGTCAAACAAATTGTCACAAATTCTATTGTTAACCTCGAAATATTCCTGTTTTTGTTGAATTTTTAATTTTATAATGCTGAAACCTATTAAAAGTAGTGTCAGGAGCCTATTATTTACAATGATTAATAAATATAATCATGTAAAGAATGAAATTCACAACGAGTTATTGGAAAAACGTCGACTTTTGGATGAAATCGTTTCAACATCAGGTAGGTTGGCTACAACATGTTGATACTTTTAGCACAATTGTATAATTTTATGTATTTTAAAAGTGATGTGATCAGCATTTCGGTTTTTTTTTAGATTCAGACGTATTCATGATGTTGAAATTTACTGGAAAACTAAACGTGAAAACAACTTTATGAGATTGTTGTAATTTTTGTCAGCCACCTTGGAGGATGAATTAACTAAAAGCTCAACTGTTAATTTAGTTAAGCAAGTCATAGCCATAGAAGACAGTAAAAAAATGAAATCTGAAACGGACTATCTGACAAAAATTGCTGCTATGACAGGTTAGTACACATTTATTTGTTTACACTTCATTTTCAACATATGTTATAAAATTTGTGCCGTTGTTTGAACTGATATATTGAACTTTCAGATTTAAGTGTGAAAACATTGCGAAGAATAAAAAAAGAAGGTGCTTTTAACCAGGGTGAGTGGAAAACACCGGGGGAAAAGCGTCCACGACAACCAACTGTTGCCAACCTGGATAGTTTTGACTTATCAGCCATACGGAATAAAATTAATGAATTTTACTGTGTGAAAAAGCAAGTTCCAACTTTAAGAAATTTGCTTGCAGATTTAAGACAATCTATTGGATTTACTGGATGTCATGAAACATTGAGACAATTATTAATCAAAAATGGATTTGAATTAAAAAAAAAAAAAAATGAGAGATCTCTTCTTATTGAAAAATATGAACTTGCTGCATGGCGAAATAGGTATCTCAGAGCTATTGATGAAAAGCGGAAACAAGGAAAATTAATAGTTTACCTTGACGAAACCTATGTCCACCAAAATTATAAAGTAAAAATCATGGCAAGGGCCATCCACAAGCGGTGTAATTGACAAAATATCAACAGGCAAAAGACATATTGTTGTTCATGCTGGATCCGAAAAAGGTTTTGTCCATAATGCATTGTTGGTTTCCAGTACAAAATCAAAAATGGCAGATTATCATGATGATATGAACAGAAATAATTTTATGAAATGGTTAATGGAAAAATTAATACCCAATTTAAGTCAACCCAGTGTGATTGTTATGGACAATGCTAGCTACCACGTTACTCAAATAAATAAGCCACCATCTATGAATGATTTAAAGGCCGATTCAGAAATGGCTGACTGAAAATAGAATTCACTATGAAGAATTCTTTACAAAGGCTGAGCTTATGTGCCTTGTGAATGATAACAAAACAACTCTAATGTATGAAGCTGAAGAATTCATAAAACAACATGGCCATGAGGTTTTGAAACTTCCACTATATCACTGTGACCTGAACGCAATTGAACTGATATGGAGTTTGGCTAAAAGAAAAATAGCCAGCAAAAATTTAGGAATTCCTGGTAGAGAAATGGAGAATCTTATAAAGGAATGTTTTAATAGTGTCACAGCCAGAGATTGGAAAAAATGCACAGATCACACTATTAGTGTCGAAAATAAGTACAAAGTAAGAGACAGGATATCAGAAACAGAGTTGGAACCCTTCATAATTTCTGTACGTAATGATGATACTGACAGTGATTTTTCATATGAAGGCATTGAATTTCTTGATTCTGATCTAAGTTCTGATAGTGACAAATAAATACCTACATTGAAATGCTTTTTCTTTTATTTATCCTTAATAAAAAAAAATGTTAGAATTTCAAGTATCAAGAATTTTCAGCGTGTTACATTAGTGTTTACACCTGAAAGATTTTTGAATTTACCGCCTTTTTCATGGGACTAGACTCGCTTGACAGACTCTAACTATTACATAACTTAAAACTAGAATACCTACATCTTTGTTTGTAAAAACCTGGATAAATACGACGTGTTTCTATGGTAACATGTAACATTACAGTACAGACTTACAGCATCAAAGTTCGTCGTGATTCTGCAAGATGCGCTATTTGAAATTCTAAATTCAATTAAGGACATCTAACTGCCTTCGACAGCTCCTTGGAGGAAAGTTGTCGATATTTTGGAAGCTCAAGGAGATGGAACATATATAGGATTGGTCCAAAGTAAGTCAATACGAATGAACATCAAGTGAAAATAACTCATAGAAGTTAATGAGTTAAAAATTATCATTTTTTTAGTACTGGGTGGATTAAAAAATAAATAAATAGAGTTCCTGGAATACAGTCTGTGCATTCATAGAAAGGAGAAGGTCCGTCAAATGAACAGTATCTATCAAATTCAAGCTATTTTAAATGTTTTTAGAAGGGAAGAAACATACAACAGAAGGTAAGAAACATACAACAGAAGGTAGAAGGTAAGAACATTACAAGGCTGTTCAACTGTTTAAATTAGTAAATGGTAATAAAATAATACACTTTTTTGTTAGCACATTAACTACTTATACTTAGCACATAGAATACTTAACCCTTTGAACGTCACGCCGATAAAACCGACTTCAAAGACGCCGCCAAAACGCGCGTATTCTAATTAAAAACGTATTATCTCACCACCCACTGTAGCTATGACAAATATAAAAATACGTGTAGATAGCCAGATAAATGCAGAATCCATTAATGTCAGAATAAAGTAATGAATATCTATCCAAGTTTACTTTAAAAATAGTAAACCCGATGAGTAAGGAAAACATGTGCGAAAACGACAGGCATTTTGCATGTCGAATTTAATGAACTTTTTTAGAATTAAACCTTTATAATGGTATATATTCGCAAAGTAGAGATTCTGAGGTTTTTTTTGATGTATAAAACTTATAGAATGATAAAGTTAACAGTCAACAGTTAACGGCAACAATCGAAGTTAAGTGAGCGCACATTGGAAGTTGAAACACGTAATGATTTCTATATTTTTTCTCAATGTTTCTATTTGTTAAAGAAAACGGAAATTCCGCTCGAAAATTACAATATTAATTAAGTATCACCTGGTATTTTTCTTTGCTCTTTTTCATACCAAAAAGTATATTTTTTTTTACTATAGTTACTACTTTATGTTATATAATCCAAAGTCACCTGAAGACGGCCACACTTTTTTTAAGTACAGTAAAACAAAAATAAAATGGTTCCATATTTTATACTTTAATAAAAATCTGATAATAATGTTTTATATATTAAGCAGTTGTTTAATAAGATTACAGATCAATAATTAATGTCTTAAAAGTGAATTATGGTAATGTTTAAACATGAACTAATTCAAAACTATTAATTATGTTTTAATATTGGTAGCACATATTGAGATTTCCATGATTCAGGTTCGAGACCTGTAACCATTATTTTATTGACAAAATTTAAATAGTAATATAGAGAAATGCCACTTATATTTGCCAAAAATGAGTATTGAATGCCGTCTTTACCTGGGCTAGAATCTTTTAGATTTAAAGTACTCCTCTTAGTTCATGAATATTAAAAGGAGAACTAATATCCTCATGACCAAATGAAAAATATGACTGACTAGAAACAATTGATCAGGTACTGAAGACGGAGTTAACCGGTCAAGAAATCGATTTGAGAGTTCAGCGGGCAAACAGAAGAAAGTAGAATCATCCCGAGAACGTCTAAAACTTCTTATATTTTTCCATACAATTGTTGCTGGGATAGAGGGTGACAGAGTAATACAAAAACGTTTCCATCCTTCAGATTTCTTGGATTTTAAAAGTTTACGTGTACTGTTCATAACAGCCACTAAATGTTCAAAATTTTCAGGTGACATATTACGCTTATAAACTCATTCAACTGTTTTTCTAGTGTGAACTGCTTTTGTGCATTCACTGTACCACCAAGGAGGTCAAGGAAGCTTTGGATTACTTTTTGGGGTTTTACGTGGGAAAATTCTATCAGCTGTAGAACTTATACATTGAGCAAAGGAAGTTGAGCAATTTAAAATATCAGTTTCTGTAGTAAATGGAAGTTGTTTGATCTGTTCATCTACAGAGCTACTGTAAATACCCCAGTCAACTTTATCAAGCTTATAGTTATGTAAAGGAATACGTTTTTTTTTGACAGGAATATTAATGGCTTGAAATGAAATTATTATTGGGAAATGATCACTACCATAAGAAGAATTCAAAGTATTCCAGGTCAATGAGCATGCGAGAGATAGTGAGCAGATTGAGAGATCGACTGCACTTATGTTCTCGATAGGATCTGTTCGGCGGGTAGGCATGCCATTGTTTAAGATACACAAATTAAATTCATCAATAAGATTTAAAACTTCAATCCCATGCTCATTTGATTGTGAACATCCCCATGATTGGTGATGTGAATTTAAATCACCCAAAATCAGATATGGCTTTGGTAACGTGTATAAAATATTTTTGATTTCTTTGAATATTATACAAGAAGGACGAGGAACGTAAATAGATACAAAACACGTATTATTAATTTTCACAGCGACTACAGAAAAATCATAATGATGGCATTGATATCTCTGAAAAATTGAGGTGATTTTTGACGAGTATGGCAACACCTCCATAACCTGGAATTCTTAAAACAATATTTGATTTTAACCAAGTCTCTGATAGAGCTATTACAAAAGGATCGTATACATTGAAAAGATGAAATATATCACTTTTTTTAGAGACGACACTACGGCAGTTCCACTGAATTACCTTGGGAGCTGGATCCATTATTAAGTATTTGACTGATCGATTCTATCAAAAGGGCAACGTTGGACGGTGAAATATTAATAGTTGTTAGAATAGGGCTCAATAGTTTTATTAAAGAATGGATTACTTCAATACCTGAAGAAGTATTATGTTGAATTGTGGACCGCCCGATCAAAACCTTTACTAGTAGTAGGTAGCGAGCGCGGCTTAAGAAATACTGTTTTCTTATATGATTTATTTTGAGAGGGTGAAGCAAGGTGATCAGTTCTAATATTTTTGTAGGTGAAGACAAGCAGAAGACATACTATGAGGGGTGGACTACTACCACATATACGTATGGTTTATTTATTAACGGAACTTGCTTAGCAACTTCCTAATATGCGATAATCTGCTCTGCCATCCTTGTTTTAATATTTTTTGTCTTGTAAACTGGACAAATTTCACTATTAGCAAAATGCTGACCCGTACACAAAATACAAATACATTGTTCATCAACAGTACAAGACTCTCCAGAATGGTCGTTGCCACATTTGTAGCACCTTGGCTTTGATCTACACTGAATTTTTGTGTGTCCATAGTGACAGCAATTGAAGCATTGAATTGTAGGGAATGTGTATAAATCAATAGGTATTGCATATAAATATCCGTTTGGGTAGAATCTGTCCATCAAAAGTAAGAACAACCGATTGTGAGGGCTTCCAAATAGGTTTACCCTCAACAGTTACCTTATAATTAAGACTCCTTGCTTTGATGACAGGACCGCAACCTATTGGTACAGATACCTGTTCCATTATTTCTTCTGGGGATAAATCAGTGGGAATTTCGCGTGCTAGCCCTAGTCTTTTGACATTGAATGTTGGAACAAAAGCTTTTAATTGTTTAGAAGCTAGGTTACTGTGGCTGATGAATGAGTTTTCATCTTGGAATTTAGAAAATGAAAGTGTTATTCGATTCCTCCCTATCTGCTTCACACTTCCATTTATAATGCTAGTGTCATTAAAATCTTAAACTTCAAAATAGGCGACCTTATTGATGTTGATCTTGAAAAAGCGCGGGAATTAACTTTAATTTAAATTGATAAAGATTACATTTTGCAATACCACATTATTTCATTTCATTATTGATGCCATCGTCTACATTTTATTGATCTATAAAAAACGGTCCCACCACATTTTGTCACATCTCAAACAAAATTAAGCGAATTATTGTAAAAAACCGATCGCACAAGTTTAAAAATGTATTTTTTCATTAATTTTCTGTCGAATACAAAAATAGCGACTGTCCAGAATCTATTAGTCATAGTGAAGTGTATCCGAACATTGATACTGCAGACCTGAGATGTATATTTAAGTTCTTTGCAATTTTCCTGGAGTTGCTTCCTTTTTATTCCTTAAGTGTTAATTTTATTTCCAAGATTTTCCATCAAAGGCAATCGCGGATCCCTAGGTTAGATAGAATTAATTCTTTAGACTTGCGTAGAAATCCAAGTACGAGTAGCAATAGTTTAAATTCAAGTGATTCGGGTAGGATGGAGGATGTCGACGGTTTTTAAAGTTGGTGCCTGATTTCGATGGTATTCCGAATATCCTAACTAGATTTATTAAATTGTGTGACAAATTAGTACAAAGATATGTAATACACGAACCAGATAGTGAATTCAATAACTTAGCTTTACTAAAAGGTATGCTGAATAAAATCACAGGACCCGCCGCTAGATTAATAAATTCCAACAATATCCCAGACAACTGGCAGGACATCAGGACAGCTCTAATTCTCAACTCTCTAAATACTGATCTAGGGTTAATAAACCAAGGTCACTTAACTATTCAAGAATTTTATGAAAGATATCTAAATCCTTTTAGCACCCTTATGACTTACGTAAGTTTACACGAACAAATTCCCAGCACTATTAAGTCGGAAAGAGATTTGTATCAGCGATTAACTTTACAAGCCTTTTTACGAGGTTTAAAGGACCCATTAAGTTCCCGGATTTGGTGCATGCGACCCGAAACTATAGAAAAGGCATTAGAATATGCTGATGAGGAAATGAATACTTCCAATGGAGAAACGAACATATTCCCGATAGGAAAACCCCGTTCCACCCTTAACCCTCACCTTCAAAAGTTTTTGTTTGGCCTTATGCCGCAACATAGACCTTGTTCTCCCAATGTTCCAGGACCATCCCGTCCTAACCCAATCCACATGCCCCAGCGACCCATGTAGCTTTGGAAACCAAATTTCAACGCACCCCCATTATGAGCTTAGCACATGAGATGATAACCACAAAATTCAAATACATGAACAGCGCTGGACAAAATAGTGCCTAAATATACACTTTAAAGATTGCCCTCGATTTACCTAATATTCCATCATCAGATCTCGACTTGGTACAGTTGGAGGGTCTCAGGAGTATACTTACTCTGATGAACAAAATAAGTATTTAGAAAATCGATCCACTATTACAGATAAATGGATGAAAAAAACTAGACTGAAAAAAGTGCGAGTCGGACTCGCGCACCGAGTGTTCCGTACAAAGTAGTAGGTACATATGTAGATAGTTCTTTCATTACAAGAAACGTAATTTTATGATGGAAATTCAAAATTTTCGTGTTCGGAGTTTTCCGTTTACTAGTTTAAAGCTTCTTACAAAATTTTATGATTTTAGCTCAACGGGAAGTACCCTATAGGTTTTGATTCCCTTTTCCAATGCATGGGAAATGCAACATAAACAGCCATATCTTTTCATTGCTTTGTCTTAGAGGGTTGATTTTTCAAAGCTCCAAGGGATCGCATTTGGTATTAATTTCAACTTTATACGTTTACGCGTTCCTGAGATATGGGTGTTGACGGACAGACTGACAGACGGACAACGCAGTCTCTCTCATAAACCTTCCTTTTCTCTTCATAGGGACGGAACCCTAAAAATATACACAGTTGGAAGTAGGTTAGTTTTTAAATTCAATAATCTATATTTATTATCGTTTTCTTAATTTCCTGCTTTTTCTCGACTACTATCTGAATATAATATTAAAACAATTGCAATTATAATGTTTGTCTTTCAAAAGGAAATCACAAAGTAAAAAGTAAATGACATAATGGCTGCAGTAGTTAAAAACTGTGTCGCAGCCATCGTCTCCATTAACGTAAAGTAATTTACACATTGTAACATTATTATAAATAAGTAATATGGTATTGTATTATTATTAATATGTAGTAATAAATTAATTTTTTTTTGGTATACATACATAGATATTTATAGACTTTAATAAAATATAAAGATAATATAGTAATATTGATTACGAGTATAATGTAGTTCTTTGAGTAAATTTACATATATTTTATAGTTGTTATTTAATGATTATGTTTATTTAGGCTGATTACTGGTTGAGGGGCGGCGAAATATCTGTTTTACTGTAGGATATGAAAGTCTGCTACTCTTGGAATGTGCAATGACAAGTAAGAGAGAAAAATCATTGGCAAAATTTTGATTTATTTCTAATTTCTGAGGTAAAAAGATCGGTCCCCAAATTGCTAACCATAAATCTGCCGCCCTAGGCTGTGCCTACTCAGCCTGCTGGTGAATCCGCCACTGTTGCTGTCCTTAAATCGTGTGGGTACGGCGGCGAGGGAGGGAGGGGGCGGTGGAAAGCGCGATGTTGTCGCCGCACAGTGGGTCGAAACTGCAGTATGAGGGACATTCAGATTTTTTTTTCGAATCCATTAAAAAATAACCAATCGAAAGATCTTATTATATCTTATCATGATCTTAACGTTTTCCTCTAAAACTGATGGTTTGCCAAGAGAAAAATATTTTCAATTTTAGTTGTATGGAATGAGAAAGAAAATGCTAAAGTGTGCTCAATTCTTGAAAGGTTTGTTTTAAAATACTATATTATTTTTCTTGGGTTTATTTGCTTTAATTTATTATGAATATTATTAACGATAAAATTATTATATGACATAAAATACTTACAATTTAGGACTATTAATTATTTTAAAACATATGATTGTTGAAAAAAGTACAAACTTTCAAAATTAAAGTAAATAATATATTTGGAAATTAGTTCCTTTTAGATACAGTTAACGGCACATCATGCTATGGAAATCTATCAAATTTTCCCAATCAATGCATCTATTAAACTGCAAGAGATGCTTAATTTGACTACCTTCAGATTACTAGATACAATGGACTTCAATCTATCATCTAAAGCTTATTTAAAGCTGATATGTAAATGGGGGATGGAGCACCCAGTTAAAGCAATTACAAGTAAAAGACAAACAGTTCTGATTTTGACGATTCCAGTGTTTTGTAGTCAGCTTTAAACCCATAAGGCTGATGCGTGACGAAGAAATAGTATGGAAAAATACTCGTCCATCTTCAATTCAGTCGTCCAATTCAGGTCAAGTTCATGAAGGAGTGCGAAACTTCAATGCAACGTGAAAAAAAACCATAGAAATGCAAACAGAAGCACTAAAACAGTCTGATCGATAGGAAGATAGCTGCGTATATATATCAGACACTTTCACATCTGTGTGTGACATTTGAAAGACGAAGCCTTCTGAGATGAATACGCTAGAAGACATCAACCGCAAAACAAAACATGAATAAATGTATCAATACGGATTGTCTTCATTACATGTGTGGATCCGGTGCATGGAACGCTTGCTGCTTATAGGTCTAGTAATCTAGTATGTGTTTCAGATCTCATGAAGAGTAAGCATTGAAAAATTCTAGGGAAAACGTTAAATTAAATTTTTCTCTGTCCATACAAACTGTTCCTGGCTCTCAATTTGAATACTTCTGACAAAAATACTGATGTCAAATTCATAGCGAACCATTTATCAATAAAATCGGAACCATATAACATTAAAATCTTTCTGTACTTCATAATCTTATGAGCTGTTTCATATAATTCCATTAAATTATGCGTCATGATGAATTTGCAAGTGAAAAAAACATTTTGCATTTTGTAACTAAATAATTAAAAAAAAAATATAACATGTCGTAGCAACGAACAGGGATACTATTTTTTCACTTGCCAACCACCTAAGATAAGAAAAGTTTATAGTTTTATTGTACCTATTAAGATTTTTTGGCTGGCTAAATATTATTCAGACTACGGAAATTAAATTTGTTCAGTGTGGGTACAATAAAATACTTTTCCTAATTCTGATTTTAAAAATAAAATCTAATAAAAACAATGTACCAGCCACCAATTTTTCACATTTAAGTATTAAATTAGACAAAACGTATTGAACACTTTTTAAAGATTCGTGAAAAACTAGAGTAAGTAGTTTTAATGTATTACATAGTAAGCTTCCTAGCCCGTTATTTATCTTTATGAACGAAACTTTAAAAAACCTTAACAAATTAATTTTCAGAAGTTCAAAAATACAGCTCCTGCTTGGACGCTGTGAAAGCTTAAAGTTATTTAGAATATAATGAGTAAAAAACAATTTTTCCTATGTTTTGAACAACATTTGATGCAAGTTGTGAAAAATTGTAGTAATACAAAAAACATTGACTCAGTCCTGCACTAAGTATCGTAAGAACTTGTATCGCAGGTGCTAAGCAACGATATGGTATATACTAAATAAATAAGAATACAACATCCAAGACCGGTAAGCGAAACAATGCGTCTTGCAAATAACACAAAGTCCCGCTCTCGCCGGGATTCGAACCCGGAACCTCTAGCGTAGCAGTCGGCTGTTTACACCACTGCGCCTCTGAGGTCGTCAAAAACATTCTAATTCGAATTCAGCAATAAATAAATAAAATGCAATTGATTGAATAACAACTTTGGCCCATACCAATTTTGTTGAAATAGGGAAAAAGTTATAAACGAAAGTATTGCTCTTTAAAATCAAGGTGGCGGCTGAGGCTCAATAATGATCGCCATTTTGGTCTACACTCCCACTGACCCACTATATAGATCGGGTGGTGCAGTCATTTATCTATCTAGAATTAATGCAAGGTCTGATACATTCTAATTTGACTGGATAATATCTACATAATGGTCTGTAACGTAGTACTCGCACAGTTGATTCGAAATGAGACTGTAGGTACTTGGTACAACGAATGTCAATTTCCATACCCCAATGGCACAATTGAAAACGTGGAGATGCTAGAAATGAAACAGGACTTAGTTAAACTACAACTGACTTTAGAAAGTGCTGAAGGAACCGAACCGATTTCTCAATTGTCAAGCATCTTAACGTAAAAACAGCACACCACAAAAAACACAAACTTTAACCAAGGGAAGTGACTGCGAATGATCAGAAAACCAATATAGGACATTCAACGCAGTAATTAATAAAATAATGTTTGACATTATTACACTACACCCATGTGGTTTCATCAAACTGGACTCACTTGAAAAATCAACTGGACTTTTGTTTGACCAAAATATTGTTACACCTGTTGTTCATTTCACCTAAAGCCATATTTTCTATGGTTTATTTTACATTTAATTCTTTTATACGAATGTCGTTTTACCGTTATATCATTTATTCCTGGCCAGTATCAACATCTAAATGTACCTACTTCAACTTCTAAGTATCCACAGCTCCTCCAAGTTATTAGTAGGTACGGGGTTACTAATTATTAGCAGGTACGAGTAGGTGGTTATTATTTTTTAAAACAATCTTTAATTTAGATGCACTTACATACGGGAAAAAATAAACTTGTACTAAAATAACTTTAGAGACAAACAGCTGATTTAATAGTGAAATACACTAAACACACAATGCATTGGAGGTACATGTAAATATCTATCTATTTAATAAATACCAGCAAATAGTATTTTTGTAGTAATTTATTCAACGGTTCAAAATTTTACCAAAGAGAGAAAACGGGACCTAAGTAAGTAAGTCAGCGCGCTCTATTTCATGACATGAACCATAATAGCTAGCTTAGTAACTTATTTTTAATAAATAAAGTTCTTCAAACTGAAAAACTGAAGACTGAACTTTTTGTAATCTTTTGCTTGTAATTGTTTGTTTTTCAAAATTATATTAAATTAACATATTGTTTAATCTTGTACGACGGTACGGAACCCTTCCTGCACGAATTAAATTCACTCTTGTCCGTTTTAAAATACTTTTGAACATTTATTTCCTAACTAAATTTTGACACCAACTAACGTTTGTACAAATACAATTCATTCGAATTGACGAGATTTGCCAGCATCAAGACATTACCTGGTCAAATTACCTACTAAATTCTGCTATTTCTTACCTAAATACTACACTACAACACCAACAACTCATATTAACATTTTAAAAGGTTCATATAAATATTTCAGTCGTTTGTTCGAGGTCGCGTTCGTGGTGTCTATTCGGTGTCATCTTGTTCAGGAGAAATGATGTCGAGTTCAGTTAGAGCATCTGACAAAAAACAAAACATTTCTTTAATTCCAGAATAATATGAATATTTACAGGTATGTCCATAAAAATCCGTTCGCGCAAATCGTTCGTACGTTTCGGATGACAATGTTTGTAACTTTTATTAAGTATGTATGCTACCGCCTTTCCAGTCGGTTTCTAAGCAATTTTTTTTCTCGGAATCAGTCCACTTTTAGGTTATTACACGTTTAGGTTTACAAAAAGTTTCCAAATTGCCTCAGGAACTCCAAACACCAAGAGTCATCCGGTTCCTTTTTTCAGACTGATTGACGCACAACCATTGCTTTTACTAAATAACTTGACAACGATGTTTTATTTAGAATTGGAAAACTTTTGACGGCTACGCGGCAAAAACCACTAACGAGGAAAACCCAAAACACGACGCGCGCACAACATCGTTGTCCACCCTCAGGCGACAGGTATTATTAAATCACAAATCATATTAAGATCGATGGAAATCATATGGACATGAGCTTTATCGCAGTCTCTCACCCTAGACTGTAAGATGTAATAGTGGCTATAAATATAATTATACAAACAAGTTCATATACCAAACTACATAATCTGGGGTTTCTGGCCGGTATCTTCCCGATATTAATTTTCCGAACCGGTGGTGGAGTCATTCATTTGAGGATTCTAAGTAACTTCTTTGAAGTTTATGGAATAAAGTTATTTTGATTTATAAAAAGGTAATTTTATTACCATAGACTCATAACATTCCGCTTTTTCTCCTACTCGTACACCACACGTGGTTGAGGAATATAAACGTAAGTGTGCGAGTACAACTCGTTCTTAACTGCTTTTTAGGGTTTAAAAAACGAGACTGTATTACTAAGCCACCGCTGTCCATCCGTCCGTTCGTGCGTCTACCCGTCAGCGGGCTGTATGTCATGAACTATACATAGCTAGACATTTTCAGAGAATGTCTTTATCGGTTGCCGCTATAACAACAAATAATTTAAAAATTAAAGGGGATTGTAATTTTTTGCTTGTTCTTGTTTCTTTTACGAAACTTAAAGTGAATAATGTTTAATGTTATAAGATGGTACAGAACCAATCATGTACGAGTCCGACTCACACTTGACCATGTCTCTGTACTTTTACAATTTCACAGTTATGTGTTTCATATACCTAAACCTACACTAAAATAAAATGTCAAAAACTTGCTGTCGCATTGATTGAGCTATCCATACCTGCTACTTAAAGTAAGGAAGGAAGTGTAAATGAACGGATGTTTGTTATTATTTCACGCAAAAACAACGGAATGAACTGGATTTTAATTAAACTTTACAATAACAAGGCTATATAATTTATAAAGATATTGTGTTAATCGTCCTAAACAAAACGATGAATTTCAAGTAATTCCTACATGATCCTTTTTCGACATTTACGCGAACGAAGTCACAGGCTAAAGCTAAATGATAATATGAACATCTAATTGGGCAGCAATCATAACAAAGCATTAAAACAATTAAAAACTCTAAAACACTATTAAAGAACGTATTCTGAAGTTTATTCATTGTCATTTTTATTTTATTTTGAAATGTTGTCAATTGCCGACGTGATCCAATCGCTTTCGTGTTACATCTACATTTTACTCACATATCCATCGCTTCCTCATATAAATACCGAATGCTCCTTAATTTTTACCAAATTGCCCAACAATAACGTAGCAATATCCGTAATGACTGGATCATATCATTTAGCCTCAGTATTTTGCTTTTTTTCAAATTACTCGGACATTAAGAATTGTGTGTATCCTTGATATGTATGTATGGGATTTTAATCTTTTGCTTATTTCAATGGATACTTAACGACTAAAAACTATTGGTAACGTTAGAACAAAATATCATGAGATTAGGAACTAGTTGAGAGAATGCGATCCTGCCTGGTCATAATCGATGTGATCAGCGATGTGATATTGAAGTCGTGAAAATGTACAACAAACACATTATTGTCGTGTACTAAACTTGCTAACGAGTGACAATATTAAAAACTATACTAACGCCTTAACATGCAATTAATGTTGTCATTTAGCATTAAATTAGTAATGCTATAAGGTCAAAACAACATTTTCTCCAATCTATATCTATGCGCTGTGACAAGGCTGTGTCAGCTATCAAGTTTTACAGTGATGTGCCAAAAATATCAGGCTATTTTTACCTCATCAGTCGTAACTAAAACGGTTTGTAACTATATTCATAGAATCCGAAATGTTAAAATAGATTGTTGTTCTTTCTTTGTTATTTCTTTGTACTTTTTTGTTTTTGGTAGATTTAAAAAGGAAAAATATTATTTCGAGATTTTTTTAATAACAATATAGAGATACATGTCACCGACGACGATAGCATCTCCTCAAGCGAGTCTGATTGAATATTGGTTGTTATGACAAACTGAAAAACGTCAGGGTCGCATTCTCTGAACCGGACTGTATTACAAAAATACTTACAAGATACAAAAGTGAAGTCAAAGTATGCACAGTTTTCTCTGTAAATGATGTTCACATCCGTCAATAATTCGATGATACTGGATGATACAGGCGAAGAATATAAAACATTCTAGTAAATAATCAATTTGCATGTTTTCAGCCTCTCGTTCTTTTCATCTATTTCCTGGAACAAAATAATTTATCAGAAATTTGCTCCTCATCTCGCAACGGGGGTTGGTTGCTTGTCACCAAGAGCACCTTAGTTAGAAGTTGGCAGGCATCGAATGAAATAGCTTTCTTGCTAATTAATTGTACCTACTAGGTTTGTTTGTAAGCGACTTTAATGTTTTATTTCTTTTGTACCTCAAGGGCGTCATCAAGTCAATCAAGTTTAATAAAAAACAGGGTAAGTGCGACTAGGAGTCACGCACTGTGGGTTCCGTATAGGGGTTTCGCTCCCTGGTCTCGGGACCCGGGAAAACCCGGAAAAAATATTTGACTCGGATTTCTCGCAAATAATTTAATGTGATTTATTATTTTTAAACCAATACATATGTTTTAAATATCATACCTATTTTACACATCAGTATTATAGGATGGCCAGCCCACAAGTGTTAAATAATTAGTAATACCCATCGGGTAGACAATTAGTCAGCATTCCGAACTTTCGGCATACAATGATGATATTTTTAAAATATAATCTTTTTAAAACAAAGTTAACAGTTTTGACTAAATTTGTAAATACATTTAAATAATTTACGTCATATTTTATTATAAACTAGCTGTTGCCTTCGGCTCTGCGGGAATTTTATCTCGTGACCCCCTCGGTTTTGTCCCCTTAAAATCTGGAAATCCAAAAACTGAAATATATTAGCAAGTAGGTACATGGTAAAAAGTACATATTTCCATTTATGAAGATCCATCAACTCCCATTTTACCCCCAAAAAGTTGAAAAACCTCGAATACATAAAATTTCAGCTTTGAAGATCTTTCAAAACATGACAGTCCCGTAGAAAATTTCAACCACCGTTTTGCCCTATTAAAATTTGAAAATCTAAAAACTTGACATTCGTCATTATTACTTAAGAGAAACATTTCACATCTAATATGTATTTGGAATGGGTTTTGTTTAAAATTTACGGGTTTAATATTTTCGGTATCCCCTTATTCTTTTTCAACAACAAACTGACAGAGGGACAACATTTTTAAAATTGCTGTTGTCATTGGTAGCGTATAATCATTTATATGCATTGAGTGAAAACCTGTAATTGTGATATTACAAACAGAAACTCCAATTTCATTTATTTGCATAGTGTAGTTCTTAAATATCTGTTTCATAATTAATGACTATAAAATTATTAAATAAATTCTGTGAAAACTGAATAATTACCTTATTTTCCAGGATTTTTTCTATGAAGCGAGCGAAGACAGCCTTCATTTTATGTATTTAGGTAAGTAAACAAGTAACCATGATGTCAATATCCTCAGTATAAACTTTGTAGAATTTTTCTCGTCTCTCTTGACATGTAGATTTGTTTTATTTTTGATTTAATTGTAATTTTGGACTCCTTTACTTTAAGCATTTTAATTCATTCTTATTTTCTGTGCATTAATAATTTTTGTTTAATTTTGTTCCGATTGCATTTTATTTATTTCATTTATTATGTTTTTTATTGTTTGTATTTATCAAAATTTATTTTTTTGACATGTACTTACTGTTTATTTAATTTTGTTCGTATTTTACATATTTGGTGTTTAATTTATTTATATGATTTTAATTGTTATTAAATTAAATGAAATCAAAACTATAAACTTTAACGAAATGACAATAAGTTTCTTAAAAAAACAAGCATTCAATGATAAAAAGATTTACATTTAATTGAACTTTTGTAATTCAACGTGTCCGTTTGATTCTCCCGAAAAATACCAAATAAATAATGGTACTTCTATCTCGAGCAAGTTTTGTGGCATTTTGCTTCAGCAGGTGGTTAATGAGGCAAAAATAATGTCTAAGTTCGAACAAGAGCCAAATCTGTCAACAGATCGCAGTTACAGACATACAGACGGAGCGGACATCTAGTTAATTATGTCTGACTTTTTAGTGCACTTTTTTGGAGTCGATTTGATTTGTTTGATATAGCGAGCTTGTATGTATCATTGTTTGTTCGACGATAGCTCGACTATCTAACGACTAGTGACGTTTTGTAGGCGGAAGGCACTAACAGTATTTTTTTTAACGAAGTTCACAATTTGGTGCAAACCACTAGCTACTAAGTATGTAGAGTACTAGAACACTGAAATATTTGCTAGCTTGCTCGCCCGTTCAATACATATACACAATAATGTTACAGTTGATGAACTTACTTGTTGCGGTTTGTTGTTGCCGTTCGAGTCGTGCTTCGTAGTCAGGTTGCGTTTTGTTATGTAGTTAGTGCTGGTAAGAATTATACCTGTTGAAAAATTTATTATTACTGCAACTGTAATTAACGTACGTTAAAATCGATGGAACAAGACAATAGCAAAGGTACGACCGCGAAATATGTCCGACTCCCCGCCAAGCATGAAGGCAAAAAGAGACAAAAACTATAATCACCCAAGGGCCTCTATTGGGTCGACTTAGGAGCAAAAGAAAACTAACAGCAATGAGTTTCCGAATAAGAACCGGAATAGAAGACAGAACAGAGAACACCTCTATGGTGGTTTGATTATCTCTAAAAATGATTTTTCGGGGAACCATAGCTTACCTAAGGGGCCTCGGAAGGAGGCGCGCATTTAGTATATCCCCATGTTAGTGGCATTATATGGTGTATTGACAATCAGACGTGTTCCGACTAAAATAGTCCCCTTTAGCTTTTTGCCTCTGGGCCGTTTCAATTGCTGACTCTGCTTTGCTGGGAAGGATGTTTGAAATCGGTTGCTTATTACCCCTTATTTTTTCTGATTAGGTTCGTAACGGGTCCCAAGACAGCCGGTAGCGAGTCCGGGCACAGCCTGTGCGTCATTGCACAGCTGCATTCTTCGTTGATTATTTATAAGAGTCGCGTTAGTTACACCATTTAAAACTAGAGAGCGGCTGGACAGATTTGGAATAACTACTTAAACCTCCGAAAAGTTTATGAAAAATATCCACTCAGGTCAATAGCAAGTCACTATACGATTAATGTGTCTGTGGTAATTAGGTTTCGAGTTATTAAAGAGTAAAAAGATAGTCAACATTGTTCTTGTATTATTACAAAACGATGATCCTCGCCGGTTCGCCGGTTCGTGTCGCGTGCCGCGTGTCGATACATGGCTAACTATAGAGCACTAATAAACATTAGCAGGACTCACATGCAGTAACTTACAATAGTGACAAGTCACGGTGGTTTACATCCCATCTATGTTATCATAGGATAGGCAAAGGAATCCGAATATTCATATTAAAATTGACGTATAATAAAACGAAACGAAAATACTCGTAGACGAATAGAGATTTAAATTAGCACAACCTCACAAAGAATAGGTGTTGATTTAGTAAGTGTCTACCACAAAAGTAAGACAATACGCGTATCAATAAGAGTTATTGCAAAGATCCATTTTTCCGGTGAATCTTTGTTATTTGCAAGACGCATTGTTTCGCTTACCGATCTTAGTTGTTGTATTCTTATCCATGTACTTTATACCATACCGTTGCTTAGTATCTGCGATACATTATTATATCTCAGTGCAGGGCTGAGTCAATGTGTTTGTCATGAGGTGGTTATTATTATACACAACACAAGCGTAGCTCACAAAATACGTTGGATAACTTACCTGGAATTGCGTAGAACAGAAGTAACACGATTGACATAATTAATCAGCTTAGTCCGGAATCGGCCCACACCCAAGAGTTTGTCGGTCCATTATTTCCATTGTCCATATTTTTCTTGGCCTCCTGTAACAAAAAAGCGATGTAAATATATTATTCCAAGAATTAGTTGTAATGATACTGAGGGTGTACTGAATTTCTGGAAGTGGCTACTTATTATTGAATAAAAATCGATCGCGTGCGAGTTGGACTCGTACTTGAAGGGTTCCGTACCATCGTACGCAAGTTTATAAAATGTACTTTTTCATAAATTTTTCAAAGCTTGATTTTAGTTACTCAATTTACTTTTGATTCATAGTCAAGCAGTCACGATAATTTAGAGTATCAGGATCTTTAATCTTTTATGGATCATTAAGATTAAAATTAGAAAGAAGAAAAATACACATTACTTATTTGTAATATCAAAATATTATGATCATAGCATTTACAGTGTGACGCGCCCCATTGATTATACAAGCACCGTTCAGACGTACACCAATATGTACAAGATCGAATTAATACTTTATATTACTTTTAAAAATAAATTAATTAATAAGTTAGAAAAGTAAAGAGTATGCATGTTTGTGTTGTTTATTTGAATTATCTTTTTTTCAGTTTACCGTTTAATCTCAATAAATAGTTGGTTAATATAGCATTGAATAAATTAAATTTACTGTCTTTTTTCGTCAATCAGCAAATACGAGCATTAGGAAAAACTACAACTTTAAAGAGAAAACAGTTATGCTTAAAAAGTAAGTAGGTACTCATTTTATCTCTTTTTAAGTACTTGGCTGTAGATCAATTGTGCTGCAGACTTCCATATATTTTTTATTCCCCCCAAAAAAAAAATGTACAGTCTCACATAGGTTTCTTTTACATTTTTATTAAAACTGAATAATAAATATACGTGGTACCAAGAGCATACTTCATTTAAATCATCATAATTTTTATGCGAGCTATATTCCATAAAATTTATTAAAATTATTAAAATGTGTGAAATATTTATAATAAATTAAGTGTGAAATCACCAATATACGTCTAATAACCTCATATGAGTGTTTATAAAATTTTACCGAAGAAGCAAAAAAATCTCATATTTAAAGACATATTTAATTTGTTTTTATTAATCAAATGTCCACCGAGTTCCAAAATGCAAATTTATTTTGAGCATACACTTGTGCTTCAGTTACTAACACGAAAACACCCAAGCCAGCTTTAAATGTACAGAACTTATCACAGGTAATATCAAAACAAATTAGCATTTACGGTTTACAAACTATTGTATCGATATGTAAAGCCTTTCCTTTCGATACCATTGTCTGTCTGTTGAGATATTGATGGGAATCCGAAGGCTGAATCAATTACTATACATTAATAATATTACTATACTACACACAATACTTGTTACAATGTTACAATCTTTGGTCATTAATTGATAATCAAAGGTTACAATTTATAAATATAAATATGGAGATGGGTGATAATGGCTGCTACACATTTTTCAACTATTGAAGCCATTGTGTCAGTTTATTTTGTTAATTTTTGTTTTTAAATAGAGATTTGTATTATTATTACATTAATCTCTTTTTTCCGAATACAATTGCATATAGGATGCAAAATAAAATCTTCTCAAACTTAAAGGCATTATTTTTGTTTCTACTTCCAGTGCTCTAATGGGAGTAGAACACATAGCTCCTGTTATTATCCTTAAAGCTCTGTTATATACAATGTCTTGTTTGCTATACTGTATACTATTACTGTGAATGCATAATTACTAACTATGGATGTACAAAGCACACAATAACGCCAAATATTAAGTCCATTTAAAGCTGTGCCTTCAATATATTGAATGTGTAGATACAAACTCATTTTAAAAAATTGCACCACCATTTTTAAATAACAGAGGATGATGTCATAAAAGCATTTAAATCTTTAAATATAGAGTCTCCTGAGGACTTGTGGGAATTTTCGGGTAAAGCCTTTTACCCATTAAGCCTTAAAAACTAATAAGTCATTTATTGGAAATTATATCCGTTTTTATAATAAAATACCAAGAAAAAATGAAATAGAAATGTCGGATACGAAATTAAAGCAATATGTAAAACAGATTGTAATAAAGATGATTTGATAATGCTTATTTTAAGTCTATTCGAATGAAAAACATTTTGATTAAATCTAGCAGGAGTAGGTTTAAAACTAGGTACATTTTGTGTAATAGGTAGCAGATTGGTAGAATTCACCGTTTGATGGTATTTTATAAATTCGTTGCACCTACTCAATGATACGTGTGTTTAGTACAGTACATGTAACATTAAGTTTACTCCATTTGCTAAACTTATAAGTATTATAATACAGATATACTTACAGATATCTCCTGATTCGATTCGTAGTAGGCAAATAAAGAAAGTACTCCATAAATAATAAATGCCACTACCCATATGCCTGCAATGTGTAATGCATGCTTCCGAGTAAACATATTCTCCTGGCGATCATTTAACAATGCCTCTTTGCGGTCCAGTGTTATTGCTGCTATCAAACATAAATGTACTAATATTGGTACTCCTGAAACAAAAAAACTCCATTAATATAATCACATCGAATCCGGTTACGGCATAAATACCAGAAATAATGATAAATTACGTATCCCTACAGTTAAATTACACAAAACTAGTAAGTCATTTATTGGAAATTGTGTCCGCTTTATAATAAAATACCAAAAATGTCAAACATCAGCAATATGTTAAACAAATTTTAATTAAGAAGTCTTACTGTAAAATTGAAAATTATGTAGGGGATAATGATATATGGAAGTAATTTAATTAGCGGCATAGGTTTATCTTATTGGCAGTTGGAGTGTAGCTAGAATTATTATGTTGAAAAATTGAAAGTCGTAGTAGAAAATATTGTATTTGAATTGAAAAAAGCAACTACGAAGGTTTCTTGCCGGATTCCTCCCCGTAGAAATAGCATTCCGAGCCGGTGGTAGTAAAAAAAGACGCTTTGAAAGTGCTTATTTTAAGTCTATTCGAATAAAAAACATTTTGACTTTGACACAACTTTTAATGGTTCATTTTATAGTTGTGTCTGTCTCCGACGTTGGAATGCAATATGACACTATGTCATCTAGTGAATTTATTTTTAGTGTTTATATCTATCAATCGTTTAATGAATGAATGGTTTATTGGCTAAATCATGGGTACATTGTTGGTGTTACACATAATATCATCCGTCCTGCATGTTTTGCCAGAGAATGGCGTGCAAATTATTTTTTTTAAAGTAAATCACAGTAGTCAAAATAACACATTCAAATAAATTAATGGAACAGGACATGCATTATATAAAAAAGGTATTAGGTATTAGTAACTTACAGTAAATAAAATAAATCATTAAATATACATACCAAATTCTAAAAATATTTCATTAAATTATTACATTTCGTCATAAAACGTTTGTCAAGCAAGTAATTAAATAGCATTATACAACGTGAAAACAGTTATACATGTCGGGAGTTTATTGAATATGTTGATAGCCAGTATTGGTGCATTATTTATTATTACATTCAGATGTTGGAATGGTTCGAGCAGCTTATTTTTATGTTTGTCTTGCCTTCTTCTGCTATAGCATTCAGGTTGCGCATTAAAAAGTTTTATATGTTTTTTACGAATAGACTCATCTCGAATATATACAGAGAAGGCAAGGGTAAAATATTATATTTTATAAAGAATGGTGTACCACACAGAGTACGAATACATTGTTTTTGAGTTCTAAAGACTCTTATGGCAAATTAATGTGGGTAAAGATTTGATTTGTGTGGATAATGCAGTTGTTGATTGGGACCCATTTTTACCGGCACCGACTTCAAAATTAACATTATCTTAAATCGTCAAATTATGAATATCTTTATTTAAAAAATACGTGTTCGGGATGTTCGAAGACATTGGAAATGAATAAAAATAGTTGTAAAAATATGTGTAAAATTTAATGCATCTTCCTTTTGACAATGATGAATTGTGACAACTCAAAAATAATAAAACAAAAGCATATTCTTCTTTTAAAAATTCAATTGTATGTAATTATAAGAAAAGAGATTCTATTTGCGTCAACAATACGCGATACTTTAAAGTAGCAAAAATTTGTGAATTAAAGAACCTGAGTTTGGTTGGTTCTGGTGGAGCTTGTTATATACCTACCCATAGACTTAGGAAATATAACTAACTACTTACGATCTCATCATTTATGTGGTTTATAAACTGACCATTAAATGTTTTTCATGGAACTCTCTAGAAATCTGATAAACTCAGTACAGCATCCCTTATTAAATTGGATATAGACAAACGACAGACTTAATCATATTAGATCATTTCTATAAATCCACATTTCATATCTCGTTAGAAAAAGTTTTAGACAGTTATATTATTCTAAATTAGACAATTTTACTTTCCGTAATTTTTCCGTTTTTCCTTTTTTTTCGTAGTGTGTAGCAAGCACCTCTGTCAACCCCTCTCGAGGGACTAGGTACGGCGTGAGTTTATTATGTTTTATGTGTATTTGTATTTTTCTATTTGTTGACGAATCTTGCTCGTTCTAGGCAACTTTTATTATAAAGCTTACCTACAAAATTATAATTTAATTTACTTTAATGTCATTAAAACAAACGAACGCTTCAAAGCAAACCAATTGTCTACAATACCAAAAAGGCGAATACCAAATTAACAGGCGAGTTCAGTAATTATTATATTTTTATGTTGGTTAGGTCAGGGTAGCTATCAGCTTCCATCAATCCTGCGATTTGTTACGACGATGGTGATCCAGTTGAAGGATTTATATGTTACCTACCTAACACTGGTTACAATGGAGGATGTTGCCGAGCGTCACGGAGATGGTTTCAAAACTCTGAGTATTGACATGCCTGTTGATTGAATGTTGCCTAGAAGCTTAGAGAACAAAGTTTGTCGGGTTGTTGCAGTGTCTGCTCGTATTTAACAGCGTCAGCGGAGCACTCAAAACTACTACGAGATTTCTTGTCAGCGCCCGAAAATGTTACTTTGAAAAGCTTATCCCAGACGAGATAATCAGCGAGGGATGATGCTTCACAAAGACGAATCAAGTAGTAGCGGCTGTTGAAATTGTGATTCTGGCAACAAAAAGTATTAAATAACTTATTACCTTTTGCAATTTCTAAGCTGCTTACAAGGAAATATATATAAATATTGTAATTGTTGGTTTCGTTGCCAGTCCATACATTGCCTTAATGGTACAAACAATACTAAATAAACTAATTATAAGTAAAACGCGCATGTGCTTTATTGTCAACTTGCTTAAACTAGTTGATTACAATAGGAAAGTTGTTAAACTATGCCATTACGTTAAAACATTGAGAACTTCCTCCTTCTTTGAACCGACTTCAAAATAGGATGAAACGTTATCGGATGACAGTTGCGAAAGAGAAGTGGAGGAGTAGGGGGAATGCTTAAAATAATCGGTTAAATTAATTAAATCGATACTTATACTACTCCTTAAATATCTGTAAATATAATAAAAAATTTAAGAACACTCTTCTCCCTATAATATTGTAATTTTAGCATTTCCCTGAAAAATGCATATTCTGTGAATTTATATTTTCGTAGTTTTATGAAAATCAAAAAAGTAAATATAGAATTGAACAAAGTACAAGTAACTAGGTACCGGAATTACCACTGCACGCTTCACAATTATCTACTTGTTTTCAACAATATTGCCTTTCCTCATATCTCGTTTCAAGTTACTGAACAACCGTTAGATTTTTTTGTGACATACCTAAAAAAAAACGCAAACGCAGACGTAACTTTGTTATGACGTTCAGTTAATTTAGAATAATATGTAGTTCTTTCTAATTAATTATTAGCCAGAACAAAACGTTAAATAGTCTATTTTTTTACTAAGTCGTAAAAGCTGTGTTATTGCACGGTTCTTTACAAATTATAAATATTATGTGGCCACCGTTGCGTAGTTAGTGTCTGATTTCGGATGAACTTATGTCACTGCACTTATAATTTTACTAAACCGAAACATTTCAGCATGTTTTTACTAAGATTTATATGCAAATAAACATTATTAGTAAGTTATGTGTTCAGCATATTTAAAGTGTATCACATTGTTTAACGCAATAGGGACGATGAAAAATACTATCAAAAATGTTTAGCTACTGGTGCTGCCATCTACCTAGTAGGTATTGATGTAAGTGGTTTTATGTCGGACACGAATTACTACTTACTAGGTACTTTACGTTTATACAATATCACGGGCAAACAAGCAGGCGATTCATCTGATTGAAAGTGATACCGCCGCCTATTGACAGGACTAAACGAATGCGTTGTTAATGTATGTAGAGATAAAGATATTATAACTCTCGTGCCGGTAATTGCACTGGCTTGCCAATCCTTCAAACCGAAACACAGCGAACCGCTTCGTGGCAGAAGTAGAAAGCAGGGTGGTGTAAACACAGGCGAACTCAGAGTTTTATTATATTGCTGACAAAATCATTTTTATTGATTTCCTTCAAAGTATTCTACCAAAGTATTCTATCTTTGAAGAAAAAAACAATAAATACTAAACATGAAATAAAATAAAATGATATTAATTTAAATAAATATAATTTACCTTTCAGGTATCTAAGAGTTTTGCAAAATGTGATCACGTTGGTCCAGTTCTCGTAAAATACAGGGATGACTTCTGTGGTCAGGTGGAGGAGCGTAGACAAGGTGCTGGCAGCGAACATATTCAATAAAAGTGCCGCATGAAAACTGAAACAAGATGCTCTATTTAATATTGGGAACTGTTTCAATGTTCATAAAACTTTAGACCGTAAGGCGGTATATTTCACCATGCAAGACATGTAAATTAAACCAGCTCTTTACCGAGCTCTAGTCGCTTCACAATGAAATGCATCTAAATATCCGATCACTCTCGATTGTGATTGAGAACGTCCAAGTAGATGACCAATGACGGATGGTCATCCACAAAGTACCAGGAAAAGTTAAATATAATTTTATCATTAAAATGTTGTAAAAGGTATAGATCTACGTGTGGATGTTGCCATCTAACTTGTTTAAGTTTCCGAACGCCCACACACACACACGCTTACACTTAGCTACCTTAACCAATAGTAGAATTAAACCGTGAGTCGTTCATCCGTTTGCTCCGTTAAAAATGGTTACCTATAAAATTGTAAACCTGTCATTGGCCTATGTGTTAGTTATAAGTTATATTTGAGTACCGTCAGCAAACAGAGAATCGATATTCGTAATGAGGTAAGAAATATTAATGTTTGGATGAATGTTCATGTTTCATCATTATTTGAAATATTTCGACACTGATTCTGAGATAGTAAATTAATTTTCGAGGTGACTGACGACGAATCTGACTTTGAATGACAAGTCTATAATATAATTTTAAATTACGTTTGGTTAAGTATTACGTTTGGATAATTACATTTGATTGATTATAATGTATTTTGTGTATATTTATTGTCCTATTTTACTACATAGTGTTACAAATTTTATTTTTTCTGAGGTAATATGTCTTTAATACTTTAAGTAGTTGTTTAATAATTATTAAATTTATTTGTAATAAAATATTTTACTAAAGGTACTTTTTGGTTTTGTTTTATCGCGTCAAATATAACTGAGGAATATTAGAGCGTATGATATTTATACGTTATCGATGACATTGCTAACGGTACTCGTGGTTACGCACACTATGGCGTGTGACTACGAATTACCACTACAACTATGGCTCGCCCGCTTTCATGAGATGCAATACGAAAAACTAATTTCTGTGACAAGAAGTTAATGAATTAGTTTTTGGTCACATGAAAAAAACTTGTATTGTCGCGCTATTGCCGACTAAATGTCCAAATTTTTAACAAGTTTTTAATTTGATTGTTTTCAAAAGATTTCAACATTTCCGGTTTTGAAAAGTTTATTAAATAAAATTTTGATGATAATTAATCGATAAAAAGTAAACAATAAATCTTACTCATTATTTAATTATTAAATAAATTGCGGAGACAAAAGAAAGAAAAACTCGTATTTTGTAGTAAAGTAAGCATTACGTACCTTTATCCGAAAAATGTGCAAATAATTAAGATAACGTAGAGCTATTTTGTTTTGCTTCAAACGCGTGTCTCCAATATTCATTCACTTTCATGTCAAAGAAGTTTGATTTTTAAATAAATAGTTTTATTATTTATTATTCTAGTTTCTGTTTCATTTAATGGATAATAAATCAAATCTGAACTATCGCTAAGTACAATTACTAACTACAGAGTAGGTATTGATTAGTAGCACAATTATTATTGAATTAATGTCTACTTCTTATTTTTAACAAGTATTTCACTATCAAAAATGTTGTATGCAGTTTTATAGAAAGTGCCCTCAATTTTGTATCCATCATTGTATAGGTTGTTATGCATGTATACCTGAAGACCACAAACTGGAACCTTATTGGCTTCCAAGTATTAATAATGCATGAAAGGTATCTCACAAAATGATATGAATTTTGATTGCTTGCATCGAGTTTAATTCTATAGTCCGGTCAATCTAGACATTTGGTGATACATAAATTTACAACAAGCTGAAAATCAGAAAAATTGTTTGTAAATATAATAAAAAAGAAAATTTGAAAGTTCCCCACCAATCCGGTTTGTGGAAAAATTTTAACTCAAGGTCAAAGGTCAAAAAAATGAGTTTTTCGCGATTTTCAGCAAAACGGTAAGTTTTATCATAAAAATACTTCAGACAAAAATTGTAGATCATAAAATTATCTACAAAAAAGGTATCAATACTTTTTTTCCTACGAGCTACCGTTTCTGAGTTATTACGATCCAAAAAGTTGTAATGGTCATAATATGCACACGTTTCCACGCCACCTATGAGGTAGTGTACTTAGCGCGTTTTTTTTAACGTGGTTTCCCCAGTAGGCCTATTCCACGAGTCAATTATGATCCTGTTTAATTTGTAACTATTGCAAAATAACGGAAATTAGCAAAATAACGGAAATTAGCAAAGATTGTAATAGATAAAAGCGATGTCAATTAAAAAAAAGTAATGAAGCTTATCCGTCTGATTCAAATTCTTCTTCTTGTTCTTCTTGTGGTTCTTGTTCTTCTTCTTGTTCTTCTTCTTCTTCCTCCTCTTCTTCATCTTCATTTTGAGAACAAGTAAATTGCGTAAAGAGCGACGTATCGCATGTCATTTCGTTAGAATCAAACGAATCTTCCACTGTTGGTGATTCAACATTAGAACACGACCGGCCTTGACAATTTGTACATGCTAGAGAACAAAATAGTCCAACTTTTTTGCAACCAAATCTAGCACTGCATCCTTTTTTGCAGTTGCAAAATATTGTGTTCAGCAGTTTCTCCGGCGCAGGTGGAAGTAAAGTTTGAACTGGTTCTAATGTATTGTTAACCAACTTCCAACCCCAGTTTGTAGGGTCTAGCTGATTACCCTGCCACACTTGAACTTGATAATATACCCGAAAAAGATGTTGATGAGCAGCATCTGAGGTTGGAGGAAGACAAGCTAATTGAACTTGTTTTTTATTTTCTATGATGATTATCTACTAAGCATATGAATGTTGATGCTCCCGATTTCTCAGTGACAATAAGTCTATCACCATACTTCAATTTTAGTCGTACCTTAATCGTTCTATAATCTAAAGTCGTAGTTTCGCAAACATTTCTTAATTCATTTAAAGTGAACTGACAATCATCGCTATTTTCAATATAAGTAAATATTTCCTCCATTGCCTGATTCGTAGCTTCTTCTTTAGGACGACCTATTTTAGCTCCAGTGGTAGGTTTCAAGAAAGAAAGATAGCAATCATGGTGATACTTAGCTTCAGCAGCAACTAAATCATATTCAAATTCGATTCTAGCAATAACGGCTTTTGCTGTAGCATCGTCACGAGTCCGAGCTGTTTTCAGAATTGAATCTTTAAATTGAAGTGTACTTACTTGGCTAATTCGACGGCGAGAATTTAAAGATCTTCTTCTCTCATACTCTTCATTCAATTCCTGGCCACAAAAGAAGCATAGTTTTTTAAAACAAAAAGCTGATTCACTATTACGTGATCTAGTACGAGGAGGACTTGATGTGGATGTACTGGCTTCTTGTTCTTCACGTTGTCTTTTATTAGCTGCAGCAATAGAAGACTTTCTAGTATAATTTTTACGACAATTCTCATGAATTGTCACAGATTTCTGATTTTTAAGATATTCCGAAAACTCATCTGCTCTTTCGATACTTGCATTAATTAATGTCTTCATACCACGTTCAACAGTAACAACCTCACTTTCAGTTAAAAGTTTAGCACAAATAAAACAATACTCTGACATTTTTGTTATTAAAACTCAAAACAGCACGATATAGGTTAGAATATAGGTTAGAATAAACACGTGTTTTTACTACAGAGTAGAGCTCAAGACTAACGGTATTTCATATAATATAGCAGGTATAAGACCCTAGCCACGCACACAATTGAAGAGGGGACAGATGTTGTCTCGAGGTTACACTGGTGTATGAATAAAGGGACTGGGTTTCATTTTACCTGATATTCTTATAGTTATAACTTATTTATATTTTATATTTTAAATTTAAGTTACAATGACCGATACATAAATAATATAACATATATTCAAACTCTAGAGATGTATGTACGTGGCGTACTCATGCATATTATGACCATTACAACTTTTTGGATCGTAATAACTCAGAAACGGTAGCTCGTAGGAAAAAAAGTATTGATACCTTTTTTGTAGATAATTTTATGATCTACAATTTTTGTCTGAAGTATTTTTATGATAAAACTTACCGTTTTGCTGAAAATCGCGAAAAACTCATTTTTTTGACCTTTGACCTTGAGTTAAAATTTTTCCACAAACCAGATTGGTGGGGAACTTTCAAATTTTCTTTTTTATTATATTTACAAACAATTTTTCTGATTTTCAGCTTGTTGTAAATTTATGTATCTTTACTCTTATTTTTTGGTCTAATTTGACCGGACTACTAAGAGACATTCTAATGTATTGAATCAATATCAAATCTATTGTAATGAATTTAACAAAACCTCTTCTAATAATAATATCATAGTGTACAGACGTTCTATTATTACCTACCTACACCTACTTAATTATTTCGTCCAGTCCGGACAAATGAATTTCAATGGAAACAGTAACAGACGGTCACCATCACATTCAAATCAAATCAAATGGTTTATTCGCAAAATGTACCTAGTTTGTTTACAGATCTTATCAGTTATTAATGTTTCACTACATTTTGCTATTTTCCCCTTAAACAGTAGTAAGCCTTGTCAATTAAAATAGTTATATGTAGTTAGTTAGTTTTGACGTTCTCGGTGGCGCAGTGGTGTAAACAGCCGACTGCTACGCTAGAGGTTCCGGGTTCGAATCCCGGCGGGGGCGGGACTTTGTGTTATTTGCAAGACGCATTGTTTGTGTTATTTGCAAGACGCATGTGCATACTTAATGAGTCAATGTGTGTGTCGTGATGTGGTTATTTATTTTATTTATATATGACATGGCTTTTTTATGTTATTGTATATTTTTATTGCCAAATGTATAACATTCTGAAACATTGATGAAACTTGAAATGATGATATGTGCGTTTCTTTTACTTTTTGCGGGTTATATAGGTTTTTATTTTTATTAAACAATAATGCCAAATGATACTGAATTAGAACCTATAGACATGCTGTAGACATGGCATTCGGTAACTAAACATTTACTTCCGTTGAAAGCAACGTCGCGACAGATTGAGGAGCAGATCATGAAAACGTTTCATGCTGTTACTGAGGAAGCTATTCCAGTTCGTCTAACTCACATAGACACTCAAGTTTACAAACAGATTAAATCATGTTTAGGCGGTCTGAGTATGTAATTGTTTTTGATAACAATGTTCGTACTCGTATATATGGTATTGCAACTACGAACCGTGCCTGTTTCAACGCGCACGCGTGATACTCAAATTAATTCCGCAGGTTCAAATGAGCTTGCACGAGCTTAACACCGTATTATTATGTTACTAATGACTGCGTGATCAGAGATGTATTTAACTGAATGCAAATGTATTTCCAAACATTATTCAGGGAAAATGTAGAATTTAAGATTTAGGATTAAATTTTAAGGAGGTATTTTAATTTTGTTTGTTTGCTTTAAATTCAGAGTTTAAAAAGTTTATAATAAGTTTTTTACTTCAATTTATCAACTAAAAACCCACGTTGGTGTTAGCCATCTGTTATGTAGAGGTAAAACTAATGATTTTATTTGAATCGTTATATTTATACTATTTAACAAATTCTATAAAACTGATTCGACATGGTTTTATTTGATTATTATCATCAAAAGACTACCTGTTCTTTTTTCCAGTTTGTATTTTATTTTGTTATAATTTTTAAGTAGTATTTTGGACAGAGAATAAGTTTTTAAAATAATAGTAATGAGTACCTGTTTTTGCTTCGTCATTAATATTAACAACGAGGTAATAACGAAAATACTTGTGACATTTCTGTAAAGCATAATAAAACATGTGGTTTTACCTTAATTTAAATTCAAATTAAAAAAAAGTAAAATAACGAACTGCACATTCCGACAATAACAGCGACGCAGTGCTAAACAATCGCACTAAACACCGGAAACAATATTTGCATGCTAGTTGTCAAGAAGTTTTTTTTTCTGTAAATTTTTTTAAGCAAAATAAATACTAGCTATGCAGCATTGATATCAACTTAAATTGGCTTGCATTAAATGACAGTAAATATTGACTTTCGAGTGCTGGCTCAAACTTAAGCAGAATGGGCAAGTGCTCTTTGTCTAGTGAATGGCTTTTTAAAAACCTCAAATTCCATCCAGACCTTGGTTTTTCAAGTACCCCAATGGAGACAAAACTTCCACGTCAACCATAATTCGCCTCAGATTAGGGAATGTGTGCTCCCCGGTCTTTCTTGCGAAAATTAGGGTGAGGGATCATTCCCTCTGCGAGTGTGGTTTAGCGGAAGGTTCTCGGGAACATATTTTTTTTACATGCATCAATTTAAGAATTTCTCCTTATGACTGTTTACCCAAAAGTATCCCTCGTCCCGTTAATCTCCACTATTTGTTGTCCTTGTCCCATGCACAGTTTGTCAAGTACCTTATCATGTTTATAAAATCCAATAATATAAAATTGTGAAGTTTCTGTGCTGTCCTTGTGTTATCCTTATAATATAAATAATTGTTGTTAATATTGTTACAGATTTGGCAACTGATCACAAGTCAGAACACCGATCTATTCTAACTTATAACATTGTATTTGCTTAGTTGTCGTCCAATACGATAGCCGCCATAAAATAAGAATTGAATTGAAAACAAAAAAAATAATTTTGTTTTATTAACGCAAACTGTTTTTTAGATTCTGAAAAATGTCCGACATGGTAAAAATAATAGCAAATAAATCATTGAAATTAGATCATAGTCAAAATTCAAATGGACATAGATTTAAGAGATATATTCATCCATCTCTCGATATTTATGAATACGAGTATTTAAGTATTTTTCAATACGCAATTTTCTGCTTAGTATCTTCAATCAAAAGTACGAGTAATTAGAGTCTGCGACTTAATAAAGAAATGCATTTAAAGACTGACGAATGTACTCCGACTGTTAACGATACCAAGAAAACAGTCGTACAACTTGACAGATCCAACATGATCCAGTTTTTAGGAGAAAACTGACCTGTAAATTTTGTTCTACCATTCACTGTTTTACGTTGTTTACTTTTGATCCAGTTTATTAGCTTTTGCCGCAACTGACACCCGGGAAACATTTTGCTTAGGAAGCACGCGCATTGTTTACATCATTATACTCATTCAAGAAGCACCTCAAAGTAGTTTCACTGCAAAACCAGAAATATCTGCAATGAAGGGAACTGAATTGCAGATATTATGTTATTTTTTCTTTTTCTTTTTTAAATTTATAATTGTAATTTTGTTTTAATTTATCTTTTAATCTCCTGTGTGGTTTTATGTTCGAATAATTGATGAAAAAAAAATCGTCTTTACTGTTAAGAATAAAATTAACTTTACTAAATTTGCTATTTGATGGTTCACCATCAGTATGTAATCAAAAACGATTATACAAGGTGTCTCAAAAGAAAGTTTATATTTTGTGAATGAATAAAAAAAGTAAGCGCTGTATTGATTTTTTTATTAATTATTAAAGTGAAGTAACATGGGAATTTATTTCTTAAAAATAATATCGTCCAAATGCAGTCCATCGCGTTCGCGGCACTCATTTAATTGAGCAGTAAAATTATTTATCGGCACGAAATAGCAGCCATCACTGTGCCATTTTCTTTTAAATGCACTACAGAAGTTGGTTTATTGGCATACACTTTAGATTTGAGATACCCCAACAAGAAAAATTTCAGGGGGGTTAAATCAGGGGTGCGTGGAGGCAATTTATGTCACCTCTCCTAGAGATCAATTTTCCCGGGAAAATTTCATGAATTCGAGGTAAAGACATATTGGACGTGTGTGATGTAGCTCCGTCTTGCTGGAACCATGTTCTTTGGTTATAGCCAGGAAAGTTTTGCAGTGCAGGCACCAAAAAATCGTCTCTCATCTTTACACAGCGCTCTTAATTGACTGTCTTTCGTCTTCGGGCCAATAATTCCTCGCGCCGACATCGCTGCCCTTACAATCACTTTTGGCGAATGAAGGGGTTTCTGATGCTTGCGTTTTGGATTTGTTGCACTCCAGTAGCGGCAATTCTGCTTATTGACGTGCCTGTTAAGGTGAAAATGAGCTTCATCAGAAAACAAGATGTTGGTAAACGTTGAAAAGCGCTCAATTGCCTGATTTACGAAGTTAAGCCTCTGCATGGCATCTTGACTCTTCAATTCTGCATTTGGACGATATAATTTTAAGAAATAAATTCCCATGTTATGCACTTTAATCATTAATAAACATTTTTTCTACACACCGCTTACTTTTTTTATTCACCCACAAAATATAAACTTTCTTTTGAGACACCTTGTACATTTTTGAAAAAAGCAACAATGGAGTTTTTTTGCCGGCTTCTTTTGTAGAAAGCATTCCGATCCGATGGAAGATAAAAAAATTACCATTTGAAAGCACTAATTTCTCTGTCTATTTAAATAAAATAAAAATTGAATTATTGTATCGAGAGTAATCACCGCAATTAATTGAGATAATATTTAAATGTCTTGCTTATGTATTGTGCTTGATGATGTGATCAATATTTATCTCGTTAAGTGAAGTAAATTGAAAAAAAAAAACCTAATGTTTTTTTCACTTTTTTGAAACCGCCGCTGGTTTTTTCTAAATTTTTTTCAAATCAAATTCAAAAATGTTTTTAAAGAACTTGTAATGGATGTGTAGTATAGTATAAAGTGTAAAAATATTAGTAAAAACAGGTACCGGTGGCTTTCATTCGTTCAACATCCACTAAACATTCCCGTTCATATACTAAAATATATTTATATATTTTAAGTGTTGATAAGTTTTTTTTATCTTCCTGATTTCGCACATTTTCATCATTTCATTTACTAGTACACACACTGCCCTTTCAAAAATAGCTTTTTGATTTTTTAAATTAGTATTAATGTAAATAAATTTACAATCGTAATTAATAATACAATGTTGAAATTAATAGTTTTGAAAAAAGTTTCAAGTTAGAAAATACCTTTTTTTAAGTAACTAATATTGATTGTTAATAAATAATGTGTGATATTTTATATCTGTTTGTACGTAGTATTTGAGGTATTATATATTTCATTTTATTTTTTGACGCAAAAGTTACAACTTTTATACTCCGGAGTACATCAGGGTACAACGGGAGAAAAGGTAAATAAATAATAATATTTAAATATTATGCAACAGATCGTGCTAGATGCCTGAATAATAATTTAAAACAAAGCTATTTGGGAACACCTGAAAAACTTTAATTTTTAATTCTTCTGAATAAAATAAAATACAAAAATATTTTTCCACCAGGTATTAGAAAAAGTTGAGGTTAAACATACTTACGTTTTATTTTTCCAAATTTTCACGACCACTATGAAAAATGAATTCATTGGCGTAGATATCAATATTAATGATATCTTAATATAGAAATAAATTAGTGCATCACTTTCTTTGTTGTTTAGTTCACTAGCTTTCATGTAATTTGCCGGGTCTTCAGACATCTTCAGATGTTTCAGATAAAATAACGAATGAGAAACGATGTTTGTGCTTTTATATGAAGTGACGCGGAGTTAACGTTCAGTTTGATGACCGAAAGCGCGAGGCTCCCCCACGAATGCTGAGAACCGACTGAAAACGCTAAGGGTTTTGGTTCAGGAAATGTCCCTTTAGTGAAAACGAGACCACTAGGTAAAACACCCGCCTCTCTGTCTATTAATGACGATCAACAGTGGCGTCTGTCGAAAACTCGAAGCTAATTTTCGACTATTCACACAATTTCAAGGGATTTTTTCAGATTTTTAATTATTTCATGCACTTTTATCCCATTTAAATATAACACAGTAATAAACAAGCTACTTCACCATAGTCGAGAGCATTAAGGGTAGGATTCTTGAATGAAAATATTTGTAAACTGATTTATGCCTTTTACATTTCAAATTAAATTCACCATTGATTGACAAACAATAATTAGTTTAAATATTTCGGAGACTTTTTCATTGTAGAACAATGGTATAGAACCATTTCACAATAATAAATTACCAAGAATTCTGCTTCGTCGTTACACTCTTGGCAGAGTGATCGTGGTTGTCATGACATCGGCAGCCGTGAGGACTCGCCGCACTACCTCTCGCCACCTCTGTATGCGCCTCGTCATACGGGTGCAGTCATGTAGAGGGCCACCAACAGCCGTCTTTATTAGGTCCGTCCAGCGCATCGGAGATCTGTCTCACGTACTTTTAATTCTACCTTCCTGTGCACAGGCGCTCTTTGGAGTAATCTTCGTGCCGATTTACGTCACCAAAATATTTGAGGATCCGCCTT
This sequence comes from Choreutis nemorana, assembly GCA_949316135.1. NCBI lineage: Eukaryota > Metazoa > Arthropoda > Insecta > Lepidoptera > Choreutidae > Choreutis > Choreutis nemorana. Next base: position 14,862,074 of record OX438595.1, read on the forward strand.
TGCACCATACTAGATAGACGCACCTTGATATCTTATTCTTTAAGGATGGAGGCGTTTGTGCGGAACTCTTATCAAGAATACCTAGAATTCTCATCTCGCTAATCTGTTTTTTTTTAAATTCTATAAAGGAAATATTTTATAAGTACTTTTAAATCGATTTTACTGTGTTTTTGTGTGATTTCAAATTTCGTGTATTCCTGGGGAAATGTTAACCGTTATCGCCATATTCAATGGAGACAGGCTTCAGTTGGTGTTAGTTTACTATGTACGTGAATACGTCATTGCTAGTTTCTGTGGCAGTGATTTGCAGAACCAATATGTCATGCATGGTATATAACAAGTAGGTTGGACGGTGGGACATGTCGCGTCGCCGCGTCAATAAGCGAACCCGAGGACATTACTAGCTATTAATACTCCGGACTTGGGGATGATTTTAATTTACTGTTAGTTTAACATTTCTTAGCAAAACGTAGTGTAAAAGAATAGCGATAACATGAGGGAGTTTAATTATTTCTAATGAGGAATTTAAATATTTTTGCCATACAAAACAGAACAATTTTAATTTCAATAATTAATCCAATAGACGACGAAATAGTTCGCAATTCTTTTAACCTTTTTCTTCTGGGTATGGATCCCTAGAGCTTATAAAGAACACTATTGTTAATGTTGCTTTTTTGAAACTAAAGAAGTGACATTCGGGTTGATGTCGCTACTAAATAGTATTCTCAAACCAAATTCCATTCATTTCCATTCATTCCATCAGTTGAAGAGTTGCGATTACAATATAAATGAGGGTTTTTCTTTTTGTTAAGTGATTCAGAGATGTGATTGCGGACTCCAATACATATTCAGGACCACAGGATAAGATACACTGACGAAAATGTTTATGTTTTTTTTTCACCTTCTTAGAACCAACTTAAGTTATCCCACGGTAATGTGTTTGGGTGGTAGCATGGGGCGGAGCTTATAAGAATACAACGAATACTCACCAAGGTCACCGAGCCAACGCCGCTGTTCTTCATCTCGTCGCTTCCGGGTCAAAGTTTAACAAACCGGGCTCGAACTAACGCACCGTGCAATAACATCTATCACTGGGCCATACGCATCGTAATGTATTATAATATGTATTATTAAGGATTAAAACCGGCCAAGTATGAGTCGGACACGAACATGAAGGGTTCCGTACCATAAGAATAGACATGTTGAGAGAACGACGGGGTTTCTTGCCGGTCTCTTTCCCGTAGATAAGCTAGATTCAATTATGTAAGCTAGATATTAATTACAACAATAGTTTAGTATGAATAATTTATTGACAATAATTATTAATTATATGTAATAAATTACATAAAGTTCATTCAATCTTTTGGAATTTCTTAAATGTTCTTGACTAACTAACAATAAAGAGTGCTGTGATTTCGCTCTTTGCCTACTAACCAGTCACTATAATTTTTTTTGTTAATCAGACTAAAACATAGTAAAACTTGCGTGAGTAAAACAATATCAATAAGCAGCTATTATAACATTATATAGTAATGTCGTCGCAACGAGTGCTTGCTGACCTGCTGCGAATTCTGCACCAGGCAGCCTTTGATTTATCAATCAATTCGCCTTCAGTGGTTTAACTAGGGTGCGGCATGACGACGAAATGCCAGGGGTTTCGAACCGAAGGGGCCCCGACGCGAGCGGTATAATATAGACCCCTTTGAATATAAACCTAAAAAAAGATTGCCAATTAAAAAATATACATTTATACTTAAATTAAAATTTTATATTATAAATATTAGTATTATTTGGACAATTAGGTAAAAAATGTTTAAATTTGTGAGTGTGTTTGTGTCTTTGATTATTGGTGAGCAGAAAGTGTGTGGTTTAATACAAAGTTTTTCATTTACTTACGCAATTCCTTTAAAAAAATACAGTTTTATTTGTAATTTAAAATAAAAACAAAAACAGTACAGAAATGAAGCCACATGCAATGCGCGATTTATCAATGCACACAAAACGTCATTCACAAACGAACGAAATGAATTTTCGAACGAGATATGAAGGTAGCATACGCGAATGTCACTCACTGTCAGAAATTCAGAAGTAGAAGTTCGTAAAGGTGCATTTCTAGTGTATTCCAGCAAAAACCCTGTTAAGACATATAATTATGTGAATTAGTTTTACTTATATAAAGTAAAATCACCGAGAATTTGGAAAACGTCAAAATATATTTTCAGTAACAAATGTAAAAAAAAAACACCTAGATATGAGTTTTATCATCACGGCAGTTTTATTTTTGTTTACAGAACTAGCGCAAGTATCGAGTGAAGCTGTCAAAACTGAAGTAGGTACTGAGTAGAGATGAATCGTTTATCCGGCAACTCCATCCCGCTTGAATTCTACTATCCAAAAAATTTCCTAAAATTAAGTTACGTTACGAATCTATTGTAAGGTAAATAAAATTCGAATTAAATAAATAAATAAGCATTACAATCAGATTATTATTTCAAATAAATGTGTACCTTTTTCCAACATACATTAGAGTGTTTGATTAACGAATGGTTAAAAAGCAACAATGATTTACAACATCAATAAGCAACATCCAATACATTTGACTGTTATACGGGAGATTGAACAATCACGAAAATGCTCGAAAATTCCAAATAGTTTCTCGAAAATTAAATACTAGCCATAATACAAAGGCATGCAACAAAAAAGTAGGTGTGCCCAGCCCCGAATGTCTCCGAAGATCCGTTTCATTGCTAGCTTTACTTGTGCATACTCTAGAAATTGCTTAACCAATTAAGCGCAGTGACTGCCAGCAACAACAACAAGCTTACCTTCAACTCACTTTGTATTCGGAACGCGTGTTAATTAAGTAATTTGACATGACGTCGCCGCCGCCTAGGGTTGCCACCCGTTCTACAATATATGTTGTATGATACCTTTAAAGATAAATAATTTAATACATACGCAAAATACAACACTTTTATCTCTTATTCAACTTTCACGCTATTTTATATTAACTGTGACTTTGCTTTAACGGAATTATTTATTCGTTATGAATGTAAAATGAAATGAAGAAAGAAATAAAGCAAATGTCATTATTCCAAAAGCGTTAACACTAACAGAAATTAAAAATGTCAGGAAATGACAAAACAACGACGTAACTAGAGCGCGAGGAAATCTCATTTCAATACATTTTTAATTTCTGTTAGCGTTAAAGATTGCGGAATAATGGCATTTGTCTAAGGCATCGTGACTGTTGCTATTTCATGGTGATAATCGTATGCGGGCGTGACAATATCAATTTGGCGGGGAGAATAGAAAAATCTGGCTGTGGTTAGTCTGTTTCCTGACCGTAACTAAATTGTAACGTAGATAGCCGCGGGGTCAGCGCTGGTTTGGTATGATATGTATTTATGTATATTAAACTTAAGCTCTGTTTTAAGTATGTATTTATTTTATACACAAATAATATTGTAACTAACGATTTACTATCAACAAGTTTATAATATTGAAAAAAATATTATGGCTCTTTGGGTCAGTTCACACTAAGGCGCGATGCGATGATGCTTAAAGAGGCCAGTGGGTATGCGCTGCGCAGCGCGACGCCGCGATCGTGAAGTCGATGACAGCGCGACGCCTCGCTCTGCAACGGTACAACACGCGGCGCAGCGTTTCGTGTCTATGTTTACTGCGTACGCATTGTTATGATTATTATCTGCTTATGATTATTTTATGTTTATCAGAATTTTTAAAGACAATTGCCATTTCTGTAATTCTACATTAGCCACCTAAGATAGTCCCGAAACATAAAATAAAATAGTTACAAAATACAACAACGCGGTATTACAAGGCCTATAAACCTATTACAAATAATGGGAATTAACGATGTGAATTTCACGGGATTTGAGTTCGAGAGTTCAAATCGAAGATTCATGAAGAGATTATCTATTATTGAAAGAGTTATTTCGCTATATATAAAGTCCCCCAACTCGTTTGTCCGTCTATATGTTTACGACAGTCTCGATGCTTCTATAGTCTGGCTCCCGACCGGGTCTGTACTAGGTCAGGATCGATGATGAGGCGCACAGGCATAGCGGTCCTGTCTATGCTTTCAGTCTTGTGTTGTCTTAATAAAACGATGTTATTTATAGTTCGTATCTATAAGGAACGATAGCTACGATACAGTACTCGTAAAGTCACGGTATTTACGGTAAAGCTGCTATTGCCTCCGGGCCGCAGCACTCGTCGTTTAGGAATGAAAATAAAAACGACTGTTAGCGCCATCTACAACAAGAACGACATCGCGCCTGCGGCTGTACGGCTGTGGCTGTATAGATGAGTTGACATAAACAAAATGTATATTTAAAATTTAAAAAAACTTTGAGACGAATGGCGGGTAGAGAAAAAAAAATGTACACGATAAGGTCAATGTGGGGAAGGCCGTCTGTGGGGTAAATCCGTATACCACCACTTTTAGTTTATATTTTTATTGTTACGCTGAAAACAGTTTCGTGGGTAAAGTGGCATGCTATTTTTCTTCCAAGTTTACAACAAAGATGGCGTTTTGTGCTGTGGAAAAACTAATAAACGTTACGATCTGTCATTACTTTTTTTCGAATCTTGAAAACGAGGGTAGTGCTGGCGTGATTAAAATTGAAAAAAAAAAGGAAATCATTGAATTTATGGGAGATAAAGCAGTAAGTGTCTAGTTTATGTTACTTGTAATGATTTGATTTAGTTTTATTACTATTTAAGCCTTGTGTTGTACAAATATGATAAGTCGTAAAATACTAACCTTAAAATACAATAGTGGGCTAAGATCGTACAGAAATTATGGGAAAGTTCGTCATATGCCGATCTTACCCCATGTCAGAGTTTTCACACCTTTTTTTCTAAGCACTTTTTAACACATATATTGTTTTGAAACAAAATACATTTTTGTTTTGTACAAAGTAAAATTATTGATAAACCCAAAATGTTATTTGGGCACAATATTTTTCTTAAACACAAGGATTTTTTTTTTTTTTGTATTATAGATACTTCAAAATGGTTCGAAATTATAAAAGAAAATCTGATAAGGCGTCATATACTAAAGAAAAATTACACAATGCTGTACGTGCTGTCCGAAATGGAGACCTAAGTGGCTATAAAGCGGCTTGTCTTTACGGTATTCCTCGAATGACAATTATGGACCATGTGAATAATAAACGAGGAAAATCAACTACACTCGGAAGGTGTACAGCACTTTCGATGGAAGTTGAAAATAAATTGGCTTCATATCTCCACATAATGGAACGTTATGGATTCGAACTGACCAGAGACGAGGTATTAGAAATTGTTTGCGATTATGTTTCCCTCAATAAAATATCGACTCCTTTCAAACATGGAAAACCTGGAAAAGACTGGTTCGCCGCTTTTAAAGAGCGGAATAATTTAACGATTAAAAAGCCCCAGGCTGTAGAATATGCTAGAAAAAAAGCCGTCGATCCCTTCATAATATACCCGTACTTTGACTTGCTTCAAGACACTGTTGAAAAGTTAGGGTTAAAGAACAAGCCCTCGGCTATTTGGAACCTGGATGAAACCAGTTTCTCAAAAGACCCATCCAAAACAAAAATTGTAGGTCGAAAAGGTCATGCTGCTACAAGAATGATTTCAACGCCAGGAAAAGAAAACACAACAGTGCTGCTAGCTGCTAATGCAATAGGAGAGAAGATTCCACCTCTTATTATTTTCAAAGGCAAAAATGTTTGGGAATCCTGGACATCTCCCGAAGGATATCTTAATACCACATACGCTGCAACAGCAAATGGGTGGATGGAGACGGAAGTCTTCGAAAATTATTATAAAAAGTCTTTTTTACCCGCTGTCGGCAAACAGCGCCCTATATTACTCATTTATGATGGCCACTCTACGCATGTAGGACTAAATATAATAGAAGAAGCACAAAAACAAAACGTAACAATCCTAAAACTACCAGCTCACACAAGTCATTTGCTACAGCCGCTTGACGTAGCCGTCATGAAATCTTTCAAAGATCGCTGGGACCCTTTGCTAGTAAAGTGGCAAAGAATGAATATTGGAGTTCCTCTCCCTAAAAGTGAATTTTCGAGAATGATTGGTATGGTGTGGAATCAGATAGATCCTGTTATATTACGGAATGGATTTCAAAAGACTGGCATTTATCCACTGAATCGCGAAATGATTCAAGAGAGTCAATTTGATCTACTTAAGTTAAATAATTGGAAGCAGTTTCAGTCAGCGAAAAATTTATACAAAAGATCCGTTACCATGCCTGATGCAATTATATTAAATAATCTAGATACTTGTGACAGTCAACCTACTTTAAAAAGTCCAGATAGCTTGCTTCTAATAGTACTCCACTACATAATTAAGAATGTAATAATTCCTGAATCTTTCGACATTTGCCAACGCATAAGTACACAAGACAAAAACCAAATGAATTCTAGTTTCGATCATCATCAAGATCATGTACCCGTTAACAAAATTGATTCCGGCAGTTTTGAACAATTATTATTAAATAAAGTAAAAAAAGGAGACATTAAGAAAATAACGCGACGTGAAATAGCATCTGGAGCAGAAGTGATTACTAATACCGACGTTATACTACGAAAACAATTAGAGAAAACTAAAATAAAACCAAACCAAAAAACTAAATTACGAGTAGAACCAGCAATTGCTTCAACCAGCACAACGGACGTTACATATTTGAAAGAAATTTCAAAATATGATAGCAGTAATAAACCATTCATTGCGGATAAGCCAGAAGACCTTCCATTATGCTTACAAGTTCCAGATGATCGTAAAATACATGTTATAACTGACATAATTATTAAGAAGCCCCAACAGCCTAAGACGAAAGGGAAAGGTATCGGGAAAAAAAGCTCCAGAAAAGAAAATATCACTCCAGGAGATAAAAATGTGTGTTTCGATGATGCAAAAGCTTTTAAGACAAAAGGTCAACAAAATATATTTTTTGAAGACGTCAAATTTAAAACAAAGAGGCAAAACCGTCAATTATCATCACCTTTTAGTGACACAACCGTTTCAGGATCTATGAGCAACCACAGTGATTCCGACATTTTGGATGCGATTTCAGACACTTGACATGACTTCAGAACAAGAAGAAGAAAATACGGAAATAGTAACTAGGAGCCATAATATATTACAGAGACAGAAAAAAGATCATCAAGATCAAAGATGTATAATAATTTTTTGGGGGATCAGTTATCTGATATTGATGAAAAAGAAATAAATAATGGTAATGATTTAGATATGCAGATTTCAACAAATAAATACTGTATCAATGACCATGTGTTAATGCGATATTATTCCCGAAGAAAATGGACCTACTATGTAGGAATTATAGACAAAATTATTGCTAAAAAAAAGTACTCAATTCGATTTTACAAAACATTTAAAAAAGAGAAACTCATCTTTAAGATGTCAAAAATAATAGATCGTGATGAAATTCCTGAAAACTTAATTATAAAAAAAGTAAAATTATTACAAGTTAAATGTCACGAGTTTGTATTAAAAAATAAAGATGATGCTGTTTACTTCTAAAGGAAACTGTTAGTACATTGATGATAATTATACGGGTAGGTACTTTAAACTTTTTTTATATTTATAAGTATTTTTGCCAGAGCTCTTATTATCTTAATTTGAAAATGGCATTGAGATCAAAATATCCTACTACATGCCAATAAAAATGTGTCATGTGATTCATTCAGCCCGGCTCAAAATTAATTTTATATGTAAGTACACATTAAGGTACATTTCATGCAAGTTTCTGATTAAAGTAAAGTATAATTATTAATAAATTTAAACAGGTGTTGCTTGTACCAAAATGTTATAAAACGTTATCATTGATTAAATAAAAATAAAAATAACCAATTTATTTTATTTAATACCTTAAATATGAAGTAATGTTGACCACCCCTTACTCAATAGTAATGTCGGACTTGCCCCCTGGACAGTTATTCTCAAATAAACTTTGTTCTCGGCCTTATGTGGCTGAATTTAGAGCACAAATTTAAATAACATTCATTTTTACATCGTTTTCCAATACGCAATTTGCAAAATCTATCTACTAAAAAGTAAAAAGTGTTGCAGACGGACTTGCCTTGCAAAACATGAGAAAGTCCGTCTATACGCCGGGTTTTAAAAAAGTAACTTATTTCCTTAGCTGACCCTAGATAACTTTTTGAAATAAAAGTGATTATTAGCTAATATAGTACTGGACCCTTACAAAGTAAAATTATTCGATTCAAATAAAAGGGCACCTATATATTGTTACTTAAATTAAGGTTGTAATAAAGTATGCCGGACTTCCCCACATTGACCTTATAAACAAAAATTAAAATTATTGTCTATAAATAGCTTATTATTCTTCATAAAAACGTGTTGAAATCAGCAAACATGGTCCATCGAGACGGAGAGAAGAATTAATTCGATTAAAAGAAGACAAGTGAGATACGACGGAAGGCATTTCCCGGCACGAAGGAGAAGCAGCTTAAGATATCAAGGTTTAGGTCAAAAGGTCGTGTCCTTCCTCTTCCTTCCCACTTATTCGAATTCGATTTGGACTAATACTGTCATATTATTGTTTATATTTCAGTTTAAAAACGTCGTAGTATAAGTTTCAACTACTTCGCTACAGTCGGTTTTCTTTAGACGTGTCAGTACTCTTTTGCTTTCTAATTTCCTCCGAAGATGAGTGAATATGGTGATATATCCGATATAAGCGATCTTAAAGGCACAGAGGCATTTTAAAAAGTCAATTAATATATTTTGACAAATACGTTAGTAAAAATGAAGATATCTCGTTAGTAAAAAGTCAGTTAGTCGAACTGAATTTAATATTATCTCAATTAGAGTCCAATACTTGATTAATTTAATAAAGTATAAAGCAAAATTGAATATGTCTCTGATGAAAGTGATCTCTCAACTCAGATGGAGTATATTGATGATTTCGAAGAAAAATATTTTAGATGTATTTCTGTTGCAAAATCAAATAGCCAAGATCATTCTCAGACGGAGAAAAATACTGATAGCCGAAGTTTAAACGATGGAATTACAATGTCTAAGGAGAAATTACCTGATCTCAAGCTTCCCACTTTTAACGGCTCTTATGATGACAGGCTAGAATTTAAAAATTCATTCTGTACAATGATTCACGATAGGAATGATCTAGATGGGATTCAGAAATTTCATTACTTACGGTCATCTTTGAGCGGTGCCGCACTTCAAGTCATAAGCGCGTTAGAGTTCACGCATGAAAATTATACCCACGCTTAGGACTTATTATTACAGCGGTTTCAAAATGATCGGCTGTTAGTGCACAACCATGTCAAGTCTTTGTTTTCTTTGCCGAATATAAATAAAGAGTCTCCTTTGCTTATAAGAAAGTTGATAGATACTATTTTGCTTAACTTGCGAGCGTTAAAAACACTAGGCGAACCCACCGATACATGGGATACCCTAATCATATATTTTATTGCGAGTAAGTTGGATTCTGTAACTCAACGCGAATCACAAGGGAGTTCTCATTTCTAGTTTACAAGGTCAAACATCAAAATCTAAATTAATATTAAACGACTGATTGACTTTCCTAAAAAACAGGGCCGACTTGTTAGGAATGGTAAACGTTCATTCTAATAACTCTCATAATTTCAACAAATCTCAAAACGTTCCACATATAAAACATACTAAACACTTCCAGGAGTCGAAGCCTGCGGTTACGCCGAAGCAATCGCACACGCATAGCTACGTAGCTGCTAATAATAGATACACAGATTGTGGCGTTTTTCGTTTTATTTTGAAGGTAAACGAAAAGTAACGCATCTAGCGTTACTATTTTGGTTATTAAAATCAACTGCCTTGTTTTTTTTTTGAGTTATCAGAGGTTATTAAAGTTAATACATTTCGTTTCGTTTTTTAGCATCGTGTTGCTTGATTGATGAACTTTATTTTATTTTAGTTGCAAGTCTCCAGCTTCGCTTTACTGAGTACTTCACCCTGTATGCTAAATTACACGTGCGAAGCAGGGGCAGGAAATGCAAAATAATTCAGATTTAAATTAAATTAAATGAAAGTATTTGGACCCTTGTTTTTAGATATTGGTTGCACTATCGTTTAATGCTACGTCTAGTTACCGAACAATTGTAGAATGAAACTGTTTTGTTTGTATCATATCGGAGCAGTCTGTCTGTATTGAAAGCTCCAAACCTACTCAACTCATCGGCGGACGCGTGGTACACACAGGTGGTGTTTGCGGACGCATCCGCCGACAGGTAGAGGCGGGCTTTTGCTTGCCAGTGCTAAGTATTTTACATCGGCCGATGCGTCTGCCACTTATCCGCTTGTTAACGGTTTTGGCACACGTATCAAAGGGTTACAGCACGATCGAGTGTATTGATCGTCAATTTATCCGCGTATATGTTGGCCGATCCTTCTGCAGACGCATTCACCGATGTGCACGGCCGACATATGAGATGTCGACAATTCACTGGTTAATCTTTCGACACCTTTTGTCAAAGTATAATAAAACACTCCTTAAACAGCAGATAAAAATAAACTTAAAAAAAAGTACCCTATGTTATGATATAATGTACGAACCACGCTGCATTTAAGTCATTTTTGTTGGAATGCAGAAGATTATGATAAAGGTAAATAAAACAGGTGATTAAAGTAGGCGTTAGAAAAAATTAAAATTGATTAAAAAACACTCATACCCTAAATGATTTGTTTTGATTCATTAAAGCTTGAATAACAAAAAGTTCTTCTTAATAAGCTAGCAGCAGTAGCCATTTCAAAGTCAACCCTCCATTCTTCGTTTCCCATTAATCTCTCTCGTTGCTCAGACTATGCAGCAACATTCAAACTGTTTGTTGCGCATGGGTGTAGTATTCAACTTGGATCTGTAATTAAAAAAAGGGGTTTTAAAAAAAACACTTCATGTCTTAGTATTGTTCTTAATCAAATTCGTTGAATTTTTTAATTAGAATGTATACTTACCTACATTTATTAATATTAAAATAATTATATTTGTTCTTGATCGTATGTTTTCTTTGCATTGCGTGAATTTCTATAATAATTATTTTTGACATTGTTGGCTGTATTCAAAAATATAATTGTGCTGTTTCATCCAATTTTAACAATGTGCAGAGACGAACGAACATCTTCAACAAACCTAATTAAATTTTCAATTTAGAGATGTGATGGCCGATACGTTTCTGAAGTTATAAATTTATGTAATTATTGATTACCAATCCATTACACAAGGGTTGTTTACAGTGCCTACATTTATAAATGTTAACATTTGTGGATGCCACCATGCTAATGACCTGAGACAATGACTAGTCCATGTAAAATATACACAACAAACAAATTATACTCACTAATTATCATATCTGTAAATAATAAATACCAACTCATTAATTATAAACATGCCTACTAAAGTAATGAAATATAAAAATTGATAATTTATTTAAAAATATAAACTAATGCAAAATCCGATAAAGTCCAATGAACTCTATGAACTTTCATCAAATGTGCTCCACTACAACACATACGCATGACATATTGACACACTGCACGGACTATGTCAGTCGTGTATTTTGCTTTTGGCTAAATACATTAATATATCCAAAGATATTAAGTTTTTATATCTTGACTTAATATATTTTAAAAGTATTATTAATTGGAATAGGATTAGAAATTAGGATTCACGGTGAATTAGAAAGTCAGAAACGTGGAAATGTAAAATTGTAAATAAAATTTAACGTCCTTAAATTAATAAATATATAATAAGTAATAAAGTGCATACAGCTAAGGGCGCTGATAATATCAATGGTTCGTAGGTGAATCCTTACCTCCCCTAGGGCTACGACGTCACGGCGGCAGTACCTATGACACGCGTCTGTTTCAATAATCATAAACGCCTATAAAACCAAAGCTACTTGGTCTATTTTAATAAAACAAAAACGATCGTTTTTGTTTACATGCAAGCTCTGAATTAACACAGTCTCTATTGATTTTGAAAACCTGCTGATGTTCTCCATTGTAATCGACTGTCAATTTGCATAGAACAGTCACGTTGAAAATGGATGCACAAAATATAACGTTTTTCGTATTCAAACTTGACGACTCTCCACGCCTGCTATTAAACATGTTGCTCACAGCACATCATAGATACATTACCTCGGCACAGGGTAAGGTACGAGTATAGTGCAGTGGGGAAACAGCTGTCAAAACAATCGATCTCGAGCAATTATAGGACAGACACAGAGTATTCGGGCAATATGTTATGTCCGTGTACTGATCACATGTACACCATTGCTTAAAGTATTGAAATTAATGACTAAATTGTGTGTATGTATACTCGTACCTACGCATTGTTTTCAAAATTAGGAGATAATTTTAAATTAAAAACTAAATACCCTAGTAAATTAATTGTTGAGTCATAACTGCCTAGTAATCACTGGCTGAATATGTAACAAACTCCCAAATCAAATGAAACACCTACCATTAAAAATATTTAAAATCAAACAAATTATTGCTGATAGATAACTGTAATTGCTAATTCAAATAAGAAATAAATATTTGACGCTAAATTGGTAAACATCTGTGACACAAGAAAACTTATTTGTAATAATAATAATTTTATTTGCTAAAATGTAGGTTACAATGTTGTTACAGGTTAAGGAAGACCCGTACATTTACCTCTGAGAAGGTGTGAAAATATTTGCTTACAATAAAAGTTAATTAAGACTCCTTTGTAACATGACAGTGTAATTGTGATGGTTTGTGGTGGAATTGATTATATTACGTTTCAAAACCATTTTATACTGTAACACTTTAAACTTGTATGACTTATTGTAGACTTGTATGTAATGACAAACAATTTCACCATCACGTTATTGTGATAAATCATGTTAGATTTCTCACATTTTGTTGTCTGTGCCAGTCAAGCTTTAACACAGACTGTCTACTTAATTATAAAAGGTATCAGAAGCAATTTCCGACTACAAAAATTACAATATTCCCCGATCCAACTCTACTTTTATAGTACCTAGTATTCTATTTTTCATACCTACGGATTACGTCCCATGACTCTTTGAAATTCAGATTCGTTGGCAATAACGAAATTAAAAACCTACGCACTCGCGGACTGTACGTGTAGTCGTGCATGCCCAAAGTTACGAGGAACCAGTATTAAAACGTCTACCATGACAAACCCTAGTGACGGTGTAATTAACAAATGCAGGCAGTGAAAACATACGACATTTTGGAATAATTACTGGCGGTATCTCTGTAAAATTTCATTACTTTTTGAGGTTGATTTAGTTTTCAATTTAAATTTGCCAAAGTTTAGTTTTATTTTCACTGTAGTGCATTTAGGTATAAGCACTATTTGAAGATGGTCAATGTAGAACCGTACGTGCGTGCCCACAAACATGATAAATTAAGATCGGCTATTCAAATGCGCATCTATCTATAATAATACTATTACTACTGTGGCATAGTTTACATGTTTGATATTATAGAGAGCACTTTTCTACCTAAAAATCGCGATTCCGGGACCAACGAATTTAAGTAAAGTAATAGCCGCTAAGATGTGATAAAACCTGCATGTTTTCTATGAATAGCTACAAAAAATGTATTCTGTAACTTTTCCTTAAGAATCAATAAACAGTACCTACTTGATTTGATAAAAATATTTATATTATTACTTAAATCAAGTAGGTACTGTTTATTTATTCAAGAATGTGTTTAGAGTACTAAACACATACTTGAATGGGAGTTAAAATATAATGGTAATTAAATATGCATCCGATTGGTTACGCAATCCTTAAATCGCGAGATTTAAGACTTAATTTTTTTAAGAAGCCTAAATAATATTTAAGGTAAAAGGTTACTCAAGGTCATTCGTTAACCAATCATAACAAATTCTAACCTGCATAGATCATAAGACTCCGTGAGCGGTTTATCTTACAAAATATTTATACAGCTATGATTATTTACCTGTCTAGATGTAGAGGTAAGCTCATTCGTTTTCCGCCCTATAATTGGCGTAACAGTCATTGTAGCGTAAACACGACATGGACCCTACCTTTTCAATAGTAACATTTTTTCAATAGAGTTTTGTTTCAAGCTTAAAATAACCTTACTTGAATTCGTACTACGACCCATACAAAGTATTACGTGCCTTCGATGCTGCATCCTTGATAAGTTTCCGTGTCGGTCTAGCTCCAAGAACACGAACATTTAATATTCATTTGCCATCTATTAGTACACTAAATTTGGTGTCCAAAATAACTTTTTGTAAGATTTCAGCGTATCCAATGTTAATATAATTACTTTTAATTAAAAAACCGCTTCTAGTTATAAATTGAGTCGAAACCAAAGTAAACAATATTAAATCCGTCGGGCGAGATCAACTTATTTAAGATCGCTATTTTGAAGTTTAAGCATGGTTCAAGTAATATTACTTACTGTCAAAAAGCACGTCGCGCTACGCTTTGAGTGAATGATATTGTGTGACGTCACAAAATCGCAAACCTTTTCATTATTAAAGTAAGCTTGTTTTAAAGACTCAATGGTACGAATTTTGGATGTAAGCTTAAAGTAATAATGCTATAAGAGGAGGTGGTAGGCCCGCTGGTGTGTCTACGATGAGTAGTACCTTCGATTGCCGCTTGCGACTTCAGTTACAACTTTGTATTTTATTTGTATTGTACAGCGCTTCTACGGATTCTTCTTAACGGATTGATGAGTAACTAAGATTGCTCATACAAAATCACAAGTAATCTATATCATCTGACTTAGAAAAAAATCTACGAACTCGCGATAGACGCGCTGAGCGACATAAAATAAGCTTTGCACTTTACGGTGCACAGGGATTATAAAGGACGATCTAAAACAACTAGAAATATTATCTGTCATTGTAAAGTACACTTTTAATATCTAATAACAATAACCACATCACGACACACGCATTGACTCAGCCCAACACTAAGACATAATCTTGTATCGCAGGCACTAAGCAACGATATGGTATAAACTACATAGATAAGAATACTACATAAGACCGGTAAGCGAAACAATGCGTCTTGCAAATAACACAAAGTTCAATCCCCACTTGGTATTAAAACCGGAATCTTTCGCGAAGCAGTCAGCTGTTACATCGCTGCGGCACAGGGGCCGTCAGAACTTACGTTACTGAATTAATTAAATAAAAAAGTATATTTTTATTATAAAATCGCACTAAGATGTAATGTCATGTTTACAGTATCGTGACCTTGAATATTACAATATTTTTAGTATATGAAATATGAGTAAATAATTTTAAGTGTGCTATTATTCCATGTGATTGGATATATTGGTTCTTATTTCATCACCATTGAAGCATGTACCTAGTCAGGTCATAAATTCTGTCACATGTTTAATATAAAATAATTGAAACAAGTATATTCATTATGTAACCATTTATATACAAAATGAACTTAACAAAACATAGATTCTTATGACACTAAAGTTTATTCAAAATGACCTCCGTGATTTTGAATACAGACCTTCAATCTGCGCGGCCAGTCGTCTATCGCAGCACGAACGAGGTCCATGTCAATATCGGCGGCTGCCTTAATCAAGGATGTCTTGAGTGACTCCAAATTGGGATGAGGCTTTGAGCACGCCTTTTCCTCCAAGTCTTGCCATATCTTGTAATCTAACGGATTCAAATCTGGCCTGGAGGAGGGCCAGTCTTCGTGCCGGATGAAGTCGATTTCACGCGCCGCCAGCCAGTCTTGTATGCTCTTCGCTCTATGAGCTGGCGCCGACTCTTGTTGGAATACCCAGTGCCTGTTATTGAACATGGTATGAGAAACAGGTTCCACAAGGTTCGTCAGGACTGTATTTTGATCCACAACTGCATTCGTTTTTGCACCTTTCTCACAAAAATGTACCTCTGTTAAGACCAATAAGAAACTCCCAACCATACCATGAGCGAGGATGGGAAATGACCTCGTTGGACACGCGGAATACGGTTGCTCGCTTCTTCACTACTGTGAGCGTACGAATAACGAAAATCTTATACGAAAAACTGTTCAAACGATTAAACTATACTTTTAAAAACATGCCGGTGACAACTGGTAATTACTATTTCTATTCAATAACAGCATTATTGCGCGTTTACTGGCAACACGGCGACAAGTTCATTCAGACAAGTTTTATGTAAATCAAAAAGTGCCTCCCGCGCGCCCCGCTGTCACTGATTTTATTCTGCGGCCGGATGCAGGATTTTCAAAATCTTTCTTCCTAAAAATGTTCTTAAGTATATGAATAAGAGATGAAACGGATATCTGATCTATCGGGCTTGAATTTGACCATACTGTCGGATACAGGATAGTAATAACTCAGTATCTGGATATAAATACTGTGGTGATTTCCTAAAATTGAGTTAAGTACTTGAATGTGAAAGTGAGGGAAATAATATTGTAACGGCATTTATCTAAAACGATACATAATCTGAATATCAACTTAGCAAGCAAGGCGCGCGGCCTCGAATGCTTTCCCCCTCGCACACCGACTATCTGGACTCCTCTGTGGACCGACGGGCTCAGCTCACCCGTATAATATATAACCGCGGCGATGTTTATGGGGATGGGGATTTTTAGGGCACAATTTATATATTATCTTATCGATATAGGTGTTATCAATTGAAACTATTAAGTGCCCAACTATTAATAGGTACGACATAATTTTTAAAATTAAGATATGCCAAATAAATGTTTTCAATCAAATTAAACTTTAATGACCATATCAATATGGGTTTGAAATGAAAGCTAGTGAACATACGCTTAAATGATACTATTCTGACATAGACTGCTAAACAGTGATAAATAAAATCATTATTGAAAACATACAAATAACCCGAATAAAAATATTAACTGAAAACGGAAAAACAACAACTACAATGCAATATGAGGGACAAACAAACAAAAGGTAGATAAATACGAGTAACTACGACTACGTACCAAACGATACGTTTGTCTCCGAATACATCATGTTTTAATATAAATATTGCATTGTAGTTCTTGTTTTACCTTTTCAAGCAGTAGGGTTTTTTGTTTTTAACTGTACAATAAATCATAATAATTTATAGTTTGTATACTAATTACGTTTTTTAAAATAAATACAGCAAAAGCACATTCCTATAACTGTCTTTATTAAACATAAGAAATGAAACACAAACATTTTCAAACTTCTCATCACGCTTAAAGTATATCAAACTAGCGATTTTCTTTCCTTTTGAATGAGATTTTATTAAACTGTAGGGTGTATATATGTAACTACATGGGTGTATGTATCATATTAGTCAAGGAATACCTGTGAGATTACTGTATGTATTAATTGTTTGGCACGCCGCAGTCGTTGCGCTAGTAAATATATATATGTCGCGTCAAGAGTGTCCGGGTGCGACATCAGGTTGTCACTGTCCAATTCACTATCCTCAGTCATGATTGTAGTCAGTGTTGTGGGCGTCGGATGGGTTCCGCATACTGATATTAATTAATTTTGAATTCACAACAGTTTAATTAAAGAGATAAAGTCAACAATGTCAACTCATTAATAATAACACAAACAACAGCTTAAGCAATTATTTATTTCACACAGTCGCAGACAAGTCTTATTTATTAACATTTCATTTGAAATAGTGTGCTTCTTTTCCTCGTTAAATTATTCCCGCCAATAATTATTTTATAATTTCATCGAGGCACTGGGTCGTATTCAGAATTCCAGGCTATTAACAAAAGAATTCAAATTATACTGAGTAAATAACGAATAAGAAAATTCCTAGATAAAATAACAAAAATAATTAGTAAGAACTTAAATTAAATTGATAACATTTAGAAATTTAATGAAGTTATAGCTTGGTAGCAGTAATTGAATCTTGCATAGACATCAGCGCCGTCGCATCTGCGACATTTACATTTGTAACGTAATTATGTTTCACTTGGCGCGTAATTGTGTTGACCCACACTATTAATTTGTGTTTTCTTTGTACATTTTTAGTGGTGAAAGAAATTAATTTTAGTGATTTAAAAGTTAAAAGATTTATAATAACTACGTCATGACACACACATTGACTCAGCATGGCACTGAGATTGTAGAATATTGTGACTCAAGTGTAAGCAACGATATTGTATAAACTACAAAGACAAGAATACTAAATCTTTTTTTAAATACCACAATGTTCCGCCCCCGCCAGGATTCATACCCGGGACTTCTTGCGTAGAGCCAGCGGTTATACCGCTGCATCACAGAGGCCTTTAAGTAGAAAAATATTAGTTTTTTCGTAAATGTTATTTCATGTAATATTTAAAAGAAGTATAAAGTAGTACTCGTATTTAGTCCACCAAACGACATTGATAAACTGAACACTACTTGATAGGGCTTTCAAATCAAATCATTTCATCAAAATTTCAAACAACTTTCAATAATTTTATATTACTAAATCAAAAAGTAAAAGTAACCTGCGCCTCCGGTATCTAGGAGTGGTAACCACCCCTGATGCATGGAAATTACAGAGAGAGACATAAAATGGCAAAAAACTTTATTTTAACAACTTCACTCTAGTTGTTTAAAAATAAAATGCCTTTAAGAATAAAATTGTAAGAAAAAACGCCCAAGTTGAAGGCCTCGGACGCTTACGAACGTTACACACGTGCGACGCAACGCACTAAGCAACGATATGTTATATACTACATCGACAAGAACGCAACATCCCAGACCGGTAAGCGAAACAATGCGTCCTGCCAATAACACAAAGTTCCGTTCAAGTCGAGATTCGAACCCGGAATCTGTAGCGTAGCAGTCAGCTGTTTACACCACTGCGTCACGGAGGTCGTCATTGTTCGCTCGGAGCGGCTCGGAACTACTTACCCAATTCCTACAAATTAATGTCATTTAATTGAATAATTTTACGCTAGAGGTTCCAGGTTCGAATCCTGACGTGGGTGGAAATCTGTGTTATTTGAAAGACGCATTGTTTAGCTATGGGTCTTGGATGTTGTATTCTTATCTATATAGTTTATACCTTATTGTTGCTTACCACCAAGATGCTTGTTGCACAAGATTCCTTAATCTTTCTGTAGGGCTGAGTCAATGTACGTGTTGTGATGTATACGGTGCCAAAATCATAACCCTCACTATAGTAGGGGTGAAAATGTAGACTTAAGTTTCGGTTTAAACCCTGGAATTAAACTAGACTGTTTGTAATCCCTCACATGTTGGATACAGTTTCCGCGGCTGAGGGTATGAAGTGCCTCTTAGCCAATATTTGTCCCCTAGTCATGCCTGTCTATTGGACGAATATTGGCTGCAATCCAATCAATTTCACTAACAGGCAACAAGTTGATATAGTTAAACATTTTCAGCTAGGTTCAAGAGTTTCCTCGTTAGAATGAGAGAATCATTGTGTACAGTGTGTGTGAATATGATAGAATATTTATTTGCATAAAACATGGGTACTGATTTAAGATGTAGCATTGCAGTTAAATTACGTTTTAGTGCCAGCTTCTCTGACTGGGTAGTACTCCCTTGACAACAGTCTATTGAGTCGCGCACCGCTACCCGCGCATCGCACCCCGCTCACCGCACTCCACGACAATGATTCATAAATGCGGCTCAATTATTTGTGAAACCTGTTGAAACTGAGATTAATTGCAACCCTGCAACTATTTAAGTCGTGGTCAATCGCACGGGAAAAGATTTTACTATGTCTTGTTTTTCTTTATCATCGTCAAGAAAAAAATATTTGACAAAGACGATCGCAGCAAATGTTTTGAATAGGAAGAATAACAAAGATTAGTAACATAGCTAACATTCCTTGAAGGTGGTGCAATTACATTACATTATACCCCAATTTTTTTTACTGTTTTCTCTTATTAATTTTATTTTGGCTGTCCATATTAGGCCCAGTCATAAGTCAGGAATCCCAACCATTTCGCAACTTGAGACATCAGAGTAAATCAAATTGACAGAGCGACTGAAAAGGCTGAGACGGTCACAACAAACAATTGAGTAGTATAATGTTAGCTTCTACCTCTAAAAACCTAGTGCAAATGATATATGAAGGTTTCAACACACATTTCCTCTATAACCTCATAGAACAAACCATCACTAACAAAATACATACACATTATAACTGTGCAATGAAATTGTTAACAAATGCATTTATGCATCTAATTTGCGTAACAAGAAACCATCCATTCCCTTTTAAAATTGTATGTAACATTTTAATATGATGACACAAACTCATAAACTCACGCCGTCATTAATACCTCGAGAGGCAGAGGTGTTAAACACCGCATTCCGCCTGTTGAGCCACACTGTGACATGTCGCGAACTGACGCCACTGTCGGGGCACAACGAGGATCACGGCAGCTACAATGTACGACAACCCGAGAGTCGAACCCTCGACCCATAGCGTCGGTTTCCTAAGGCACATAGCAAACTGAGCTACCGCGTTCGCTCATAATGAAACCATCGCTACAACAGTAAGCGTCCGTTTTACTAATAATTATGTTTTACATACATATACTCAATAACACTATGTGCCTACACTACACTTAATATCATACAAGTTGGTATTTCAATTGTAACATATTGAAACATACAAATGTGGTAAATATAATTAAAGTAACGTTTGAAACGAGTTCGTGTGAATACCACAAACACTAGGAACAGAGGGGAAGCCTCTAAATGGAATCGATTTATTCCCTGTCACTGCCGGCCTTAAGTACCATTGACATAGCTACAGTGTGCACATGCAAATTCACATTTTAAAACGATTAGGCGCATGGATGCAGCGGATTTTTGATGACACTTTGGGTACGTTCCACTCAACGCCCGCAACGCCATCGACCGCGACCGCTGAAACTGCCGTTCCACTAACGGAAAAAGGCGGTGGGCGTTGTAGGCGAATGTTTTAGGTGGAACGGACATCTTGAGCATTCCGTCGCCATCGTTGTGGGCAAAGTGGGCGCGATGTGGTCGCGAACAGTGACGTCATCCGTGACGCCGAGCGACGGCCATGGGCCTTAGCTGGAACGATACAGAGGGTGTTATAATCGTTGCGGGCGTTTAGTGGAACGTACCCTTTGCGTGATGTGTCAATACGTGAGTGTGAACGAACAAGCTTGAAAACGTTCAATGCATAGTCCATTATTGTATTTCTGCAATCCATTACCGGACTTGGTAAGGATAGAATGCGTTCACACTTTCCGGAATATAAAATAGCCCACATATAACTAACCATATGTTTCGTAGACTCACTACTACTGCCGCAGCACATCGCGTTACAAAATTCGGTAGGGTGGAGGGGAGGAACTTGTGTTATTTGCAAGACGTATCTATTGTTGTAGTCATATAAATATAATTTTTTTAACAAAGTTGTTTGATGGACTGAGCACTACATGTATTACAAATATTACATTAAATAAAATTTACGAAAAAACTAATATTTTGCTACTTGATGGTCCCTCTGGTGCAGCGGCATAACAGTTGGCTGGCAAGAGGTCCCAGGTTCGAATGGTGGTGGGGGCGGAAATTGTGTAATTTTAAAACGCATTGTTTCGCTTACCGGTCTTGGATTTAGTATTCTTATCTATGTAGGTTATACCATATGCTTGCGATACACGATTTTACACTTACTATAGCCCGTGTCAATGTCTGTGTCGTGAGTTGGTTATAACTATTATTATTATTATATTTATATATATACGTTTTGAGTGACCCAGCTAGATATAATAAGCAGAATATAACTAGATCGACATCCATTAACATGTTATGTGTTGGTCGAGCCTAGCCACAAATCAATGAATTAATTAATTACGAAATAATTGGCATGCAGTAATTACGTGTAGTATAATTTGCAGGTCCTATTGATCTGCCACCCCTTGTCACATGCTTTTATGTCGAACCACTCAACCAATTTGAATTACTCAACCAATACCACGCAGTGGTGTAAACACAAATTTTATCAATCTTTCAGCCAATTGTCAAAGCGAGTGCGGACACTTTCGATAGAAGAAAACTGTAGTTTACATGAGCGGGCAAACTCTGTCAGACATTTTATTGTACAGATTATAATTACGAATCAATCGAACTTACCTTGTGAAGTTTGATATCTAGAGTCTAGTGTTAGAGGAGTGCAAGGAAAAGATATTTACATGCAGCTGTAGGCCAGGTGATGTACAACGCAAAGTTACTACTTTAAAATCTGACAAATGTTCTCTTTTAGTGTCGGACTCGCTCATGATGGGTTCTGTACCGTTTTGTATGATTAAACATGCACGTTTTAGAAAAAGCAGATCATAATATGGTAGCCGCATTAAACTTTTATGTTTTTATGTTTTTGGCCTTTGTTGTTTTATTGGTAACAGAGATAGACATTTTGTAATAACTCATGATCTGCATGCTTTACCGAACCTGTGTCGGGCTGAAGGGATAATCTGAGATAACTAATGTAATTTTGTTGAACTATGACATATAGGTATTTGTATTTGGTTTTATCGCCGTGAATCTGTCTGATACTTTCCCATTCGGCACTGTTCAAGTTCCTCATTATGTAATTAACTTACTATCACTTGTGTAAGTCAAACAATGTTTGTGATTCCTAGTTATATTTTAAAATACAAGTCAAAAACCTAAACTCGGTAACAAAACTAATACCTACATGTCCTTCATCATTATTTATTATTTGATTATTCACTTTTGTTGACAGAAATTTCCCCCCATCCCTGTCGACTATGATTAGAGAATGCAATACGACCCTCAAGCACTGTGCATGGCTGATAGAACGGTCGCTGATACTCCTAGTAGTAAATTAATAGGCAAGTACTATTCATACATTTGAGTGACGAAATGACGTTTGCTTTGATTGTCTAATCTGACTATTGAAATGAATTCGCTTACATTATAGGTGGTGTACGTTTATGTATGCTAATGTCAACTTTCAACTAATCATGAGTCCGGTTACAGCAACGTTCCATTTATTGAAGTACCTAGTTATTTTGTAGCCGATAATGTTATAGCAAAATGTATAAATGTGTAAATATATCTGGATCACGCTGGATTCAAAATTTCCAGCCCCGCAAATAATGTGATTGATACTTTTTTAGGGGTTGCATTCTCTAATTGTGATTTTAAGAAATTGTTAGATTAAAATGATAAAAGATAAAAATTTGAGTTCCTATTATTCCATTTAAAATAAGGTAGTTTTAAAAAGAGAAAAATACAAAGTAGAGCAACTTTACTTTTACGCCATTGGCAAACGGCGCGGATGTTCCCATGAAGGGGTACGCAGATTCCATTTCTAAGTAAGGACACCAGGACTTTAAAGTAATTTTAAAGCAATAAGTATGCAACCATAGGAATATATCTCGACCGAATATATATTTGTAGTGGGACTTACAGGTAAAAGTAAAAGAAAGTTATAATTTGAAACATCTCGTATATTAGTACATTTATTATTAACATTTATTCTGACTCATCTACACTCGACTAATAAAACATATTATGTATATATATATATATATATATATGTATATATGCATATCCAAGAATATTTAAAATGAAAAATAGCTGAGTGATGAATATTTGGATTAGCAGTTACACAGTTTGGAGAGACCGGTAAATACATTGCGTACATCTACGTTTTATATTAACATTAATATTTTTCACACATAATGTGTCTGGCATAAATAAAATACATTCATCTATATTTACAAACATAACGTCTGTGGCATATATAAAATAATCAATACAAGTACCGAAACTTTTATACATAAATCTATTTTTTTTTTTAAATAAATACACATCGTCAAAATTAGCGGAATCAATAAAAATTGTCTGGAAATCAATTATAACTAGCAGCAGCCGGTGGTAACCACTGATGGCACCAGCCCCCTAGTCCGCGCCGCGAGTGCTGGGTTACGAACCTGCAGAGCAGAAGTAATAAGTCATCGAGTTGAATGGAGTGGTTCTAGCAGTGTACAAACATTTGTACGTATGAGTATATATGTATACCATAGTCCCTAATCAATCAATTTTGATGGATAAGGTGTCAATCGACTTTTATTTACATACTACTCAAAACAAAATACATAAGTGCCACGAGGTATTTTTTCATTTTGGTGTAAATTATTAAACATTTACATATTGAAAGTAGTAAAATATTGAGTATACAAACTCTTTGATACCTCAACTTTTTAATATTGTAGTATTCATCTAATGCTGGCAACAATTTTAAATAAAATTTGATTTAAAATTATTTTTGAAAATTTTGATTCCATTTTCTTTGTCGTTTTGCTTTCCTTAGCTTCTTGGTTTATTAGAAATTATCAGAGTTCATTGATATCTCGAGTCAGAAACATGTTTTGCAATATGCCACAAGCACGCAGGCGTCATATGGACTCGCTGACAGCAACCAGAGCCGTTACAATGATTGAAGAAGGTCATTCGCAGCGATCTGTGGGTTTGCAATTGGGATTTTCTCGAAGAGCTATTCAAAATCTATGGAATCGTTTCCAAGAGACCGGCAGTGTTAGAAGAAGACCTGGTTCGGGCAGAGTTCGCATTACAACAGCTCAAGAGGTTCGTTACATTCGATTAAGTGCGCGCCGAGATCGCACAACGACGGCCCGCTAGCTGCAAAATCGTTTACGGCTCACAACGGGTACTCTTGTCAGTGACCAAACTATTCGTAATCGATTGCATGAAGACCAGCAGGCATCAAGAAGGCGAGTTGTCCGTGTTCCATTAACCAGAAATCATCGTGCAAATCGTTTAAGATTTACCCGTCAACATTTGGACTGGGACATAAACCAATGGGGCATGGTGCTCTTCACAGACAAATGCAAAGTTAATTTTTTTATCGAGGATCGGCGTATTAGAGTATGGAAAAGACGCGGCGACAGATTTTCAGAAGCCTGCATCCATGAAGTCGATCGTTTTGGTGGTCCCAATGTAATGATTTGGGGCGGGATAAGCTTACACGGCAAAACTGAAACTGCTCAGCGGTATATTGAAGAAGTTGTCAGACCACATGTGATCCCGTTTGCCCAGCGAGCGGGTCCTGGATTCATCTTGATGAAAGACAATGCTCGTGCGAACACGGCTCAAGCGACTCGGTTTGTACTGGAAGCGTCTCAAATTCAAGTCTTGCCGCGGCCGGCGACCAGTCCGGACTTAAATCCAATAGAGCACATGTGGGATCAGTTGAAACGAAGAGTTAGAGACGGAGATCAGGAAATCCACAACCAACAGCAACTCATCAACGCTGTTAAAAGGGCCTGGGAAGAGATTTCAATGGAAAATGTCAGGAATTTGGTTAAGAGCATGCACTCCAGGCTTCAGGAGTGCGTAGCGAAACGAGGAGGGCATACTCGTTACTAAAAGATGAGCATGGAGTATTTTCTTTTGTTTTCAGTAACTTTACATTGTTTTTATTTTTAACCTTAAATGTGATTTTTTCTTTCAAAAGCAAATAAACTTTTTAATTATTATTATTGGAATAAGTTTATTGGTCTATACGGTAAAAACAACATTAGTTTTCGTTATGAAGACAAAGAAATATATTGGTTTTATTATTTTCATGGTACAGACAAAATACTTCGTGG
Source organism: Choreutis nemorana (assembly GCA_949316135.1). NCBI lineage: Eukaryota > Metazoa > Arthropoda > Insecta > Lepidoptera > Choreutidae > Choreutis > Choreutis nemorana. The sequence continues at coordinate 14,887,777 of OX438595.1, forward strand.
CCCTTATTTTGTTTTGAGTAGTATAGTTCAAGAGTATTTTATTTTGTTGCCATACCGATTGAACATGAATATAATATGATGTTAAGGATTTTTTTTCTACTTTTCATTTGACCTTGGAAATAGTTTTCTAATCCCTTTCTTTAGCTACATGTGTAATGTTCCGAACTGTGAACTCGCGTTACATATATATTAAGTATTTTTAGTGTTAAAACATGTTTATATTACATTTATTTATTAGTTACTTTGACAGACATATATATCACATTTGTAAATGCACAGATTAAGACAAAGGTCCAAAGTCTAAGTTTTATTGTGCGAATGCCGCGCACTTGCAATAATGTGTTTCGAAGCTCCTACTGACATATTCACTAACTCTATGAGTCACTATAGGCATCAAATCGTTAAACTTTTACAGACGAAATATTGACACGTACACACACACACGTTCTCACACCCCCACATCCACACTCACTTACACTTAACCCGTTTGCTCAGCAAAATTGTTACCTGTAAATTGTAAACTTATCCTATGTGTTAGTTATAAGTTATATTTTTGTATACTTGTCTGTGCCGTTGGTTTTGTTATTTTAAATGAAATAAAATCAAAGCTTGTTAATAAACAACATAAAATCACAAATACATTGATATAATTACGGCAAAAAATACAGGTTAGTTTTACTCTGAATGAGAACTTTGCTCACTCGTTCCTATAACTAATATAACTTCACATCATATATTTCAGAGGATTGGGTAACGCAAGTCTATGGTAATGATGTTAAATAATAAACAAACCTTACTCAGAGCTGTCCGCGTGTGCATCTTACAGTGATGAGTCGGCCGTGACCGCTGCGGGGGCGGGACGCGGCGCGGGCGGGACGGGGCCGCGCCGTCCGCAGAAACAACGACAGAACATATGCTTGAATTCGAGCCTGCATGTAAAGTATAAACAACCTCTTCATAACAGCAATCATGTACGCAGTGATAGACGTCTTCCAGCTGATGATGATTATGATGAATGGGTTGTATATTATATCTATGGATAGCCATAGCTACAACCATTTACAAGCATTGTTACCCTAAGACGTTGTTTAACCAATAGACAGCAAAAATCTTGCCAAATCTTGGTACTGAAACGTTTTGCTATTTGATTTGCACCGCTAAGGATTAGATCTCTCTCCCAGCGGGTGAGTTCCCCGAGAATTACAACAAGCACCCTCCCCCTAACTAACAATTGAGTCGTATAATGTTAGCTTCTACCTGCAAAAACCAGTGTAAATGTATTATGAAGGTTTCAGCAGTGACAGCATGATGTAAGACAGTGTGCTACAACACACATTTCCTAAACGTTCACTGAGACAAATGTAATGAACCGCCATAGAGAGATGCCATTACTAACAAAATATATACACAATATAACTGCTCAGTGAAATGGTTAACAAATGCATTTACGCATCTAATTTGCGTTATAAGGAAACTTCCATTCCCGTTGGTAAAAAAGGCCAAACATAATGGTAGGTACCGTTCAAGTGCTACATCTTTTTAGGGTTCCGTACCTAAAGGGTAAAAAATAAAAAATATAAAGGGCTGCATCTCATAAACCATTGCAGCTAGGCTTATACATCGGTCTGGTAATGTATATTTCTGTTGCCGCTGTAACGACAAATACTAAAAAAGTACAACAAAAAAAAACAGGGGTCCAATACCAGAAACGTAACTTTTTCGTAGTTTTTTCCTCGTTCTTGTTTCTCTAACAAACTGATCTAAAAGCACATAATATTTCAGCTTATATGACGGAACCCATCATGTGCGAGGCGAGACTCACACGATTTTTTCAACTTGTTTTTAACTTTAGCCACATCTCTCGGTAATATACCATATATTCCCATAGTATTTGTATATATTTACACATATAATAAATAGATACAAAAATCTTAGAAAGGCTCCTGTAACGTAATATAATCATAATAATTTATTTTAAATTGCTTAAACTCACCCCAACCTAGATTTCTATAACTCACCTGAAGTCCTCACAAGCCAGCGCGTATATGAGTGGGTTCACGGCCGAGTTGCAGTAGCCGAGCCAGAACAGAACTGAGAAGATTGCGTCAGACACACACGCCTCACAGAATGCCCTCACCACGTACACACTGAAGAAAGGAAGCCAGCAGCATATGAATCCGCCCACCGTGATGGCCAGCTTCTTTGCCGCTTTTGCTTCTTGCTTGAATTTCTTCAACTGGAACCAAGTATTTGATATTGTGTACCAAAGATTTAAAGAGATTTATCATCTATTTTTTTGTTCCTAGTACCTAGTACCAGCGGTAGGTACCGCCACGTTTCTGTTTATTTCTTTTATACAATATATTTAATATGAAAAGGCATGTTAATAACTAAGTTAAGGAGATAAGGATTCTCCACAGAGTATTTGCTGCTTTTGGAGTGGGTACTTTCTCTGTTCCGAGCGAGGAGCTGACGATATAGAGGAGCGAGACAGTTGTTCAGGCGCGGCGACCTAAAGTGAACACGATCTCACTAAAGTTGAGAACTACTATGCAAGGCTAAAGTGAGCCGACTAGTATGATTGCATGTACTACATATACATAATGTTTCCTGTTTGCATTTTGGGCTCATCGACTGTGCGCAAAAACCGACAGCAAATGGAATATGCCCGAGATCAAGTGAAGTTCACAAAGTGCAGCCCCCCCCCGGGATTCGAACTTAGAACCTCTTGCATATAATCAGCTGTTATATTTCCTCTTATGCAAGAGTCAGCTGTTATATGTAAAAACTTTTACAACACTATTCGGCGTTATATCGTATTAATAGGTATTTATTCGTATATTAATACCTATTTATATGACGTCAGTGTAATGTTATTACAATATTCATATATACACTATGGTATCAATGAAATTAAAGTATTGTCTCCGTGAGTATATTATTTTTTTGTAGCTAAGAGGGTGATGGGCTTAATAAGTAACTGTCTGGCTGCGGTTTTAAACAGCGTCTTGAGTTCTTAGCCTTACATAAAAGTGTAAGTTTTGTCATTGTTTTAACACAAACCGGGACTGCCTGTAGAATCATTGTATAAAATTGTAATCTTGTTACTACAATTATGTGCAAAGTAGTTTTTTCTACAAATTTGTAAAATATCACCTGTAAAGTCAAAATGTTTATTGAATAGAGATATGCAGGATTTCGGTACTATTCTACAAATTTGTGACTTTTTCTACTACATTAAAATTGTAGGTCGAATCAAAGTTTATTAAGCAGAAACTTGTATATTTGTAAACTTGTAACTTTTATTGAACAGGATCCAGTTTCTAATAGGGGCACCCGAAGGGCCATCCAGCTAGTACACCAGGATGGGCCACCGCGTAGAAGGGGTAATGGCGTCAGAGAGCTTATCGTGCAATTGCGTTACAGCCATCGCATGACCATCTCTATAAGGGGATGTTGAAAAGTTTTGAAAAGTCCTTGATTTAAGGATTTAATAAAAGTGCGGGCATTAATATTAAATGGGTATTATACGCTGCGTTCACAGAATCTTCAACAAATGCGTTAATTTGTTTATCTTCCCGATTTCGAGAAAAATGTATTTAAGTATCGTATAAAAAGGTAAAAACATATTCTATTATAAAGATACAATGTGATACGAACCTTTCCCTTAATGTTCTTTTTATTCATCTTCCTCATTTTCCTGGTCGTGGCTCCGACGTTGATAATATTGCCTTTCAGTGGGGGCTGATCCGGCTGGTGTGACTGCCGGACTCTTAGCTCGTTCTCCGTGAGCTCTCTCGCATTATCCAATGATTGCAGGGACCGGCTAGGGGAGCTGGGTGTTTCAACCTGCACAGCGGAACACCGGCCATTGTTATTCAGCTGACAATAATGGTAACGCAAAATACTAAAGCAATGGCTGTCCTGTATGCGTCGCCCTAATTAGCAAAAGATTGTACGATCAAACTACGCGATTTCGTCGTGCGATAAAATGATCGGTCGATGGCCAAACAGGTTTCCGAATAGCTAGCACGATTTTATATAATAATTAATATTTTGAAACACTTGGACAGATGTTAAGAAAGAGACGAGACATAATAATCAATAATAATAATATTAATTAATATTATCTATTTTCTTTGTACACATACATACATGTATGTGTCTTTAATGTTAACTGCTTTCATCTATGAACATAGGATCCTTTAGGGTGGTTTTAATGTATAATTCGTTAAGATTTTGTGTAAATTGTTTGAAAAATGACGATGATTGTTGAAGGTGTCGGAAAAAATCAAGCGGTCTGGAAGCTTTTATCGAGATATAAGAAAACAATGTATGATGTGGTTGTTTATTTTTTAAATGTCTACAAAAAAAGTCCATACCAACTTCAAAAAAATTAATGTTTAAAATAACGTAGATTTGAAAATGCTATTTCAACGTATTCAGCTTATTTCGACCTTTATAAAATAAATACGTAACTTACGTAAAGCTTCTGATACACATTATAAATCATAAAACTAAAACAAGAAAACAAATTGTTAACACAATGTCACGATAGTATCCTGTCGCGTTACTCGTAGTTCCTCAGTGAGGCAAACGGCGTGGCGATGAGGTTCCGATACCGAGTTGATAGTTGTGTTGTCCCGTAGTATTTGTAGGATTAAAAGTTTCCATGAGCAGCCCTGTACCTCCACAAGTGCAGCATTAGGGTGCCATTCCCGCTAAAATCGTAGTCGTTAAGCCGGGAACTCGTATCAATCCATAAAAGTCGGTGATTGCTTGTAGAATTTCGTATAGTTTAAAACTTCGCTCGGTGAGTTTTCACGGCTTCCAACATGGATGACTGTGACGTAAGTAACTATTATCGCCATTTCAAATTTCCTTTAGGTTTCGTCATTTGTTTTACGAAAGTTCGTTCATTGGAAATCCAAACTTCTTTATAATTTTGAAGTGATATTAGTTCTAGATATAGGCTTAGGTTTTTTTTATATAATTAAAATTGTTTAAATAAGGGAAAAATAAGAAACTAACTTATTTTCACACGTTACCTACGTATTTCGATGTACTAAACTAACTTTTTATTGTAACTTTCACGCTTATGAACATCATCGTCATGATCATGATTATTTTAACACATAATCATTAAATTGTCATGAAGAGTTACAACAGAAATTCCTTGTGCGTTAGAGTAAAAAAATCTTGGGGCGCTAGAAAAAATATATTTTCAAAATGGCAGTGAGCAAAAAGGGTTGTGAACCTATAGTTTACAACCTATAGCGTCCTAAAGTTTTGTAGTAGTTACCCAGGTGTCATTTGTAGTAATACAGATTCAGAATAAAAGAAAAATCATGATTTTTTTCTAAAAATTTCGGCGATGGAAACTGTTTGATAATATTAATGATTTACTTTTAATAAATACTAAACGTATGATAAAATTTACATTTAGAAGTATAAAAATTAATTAAAGTAAACGGTCAACATTCCCTATCCCTATCTTTCTTCCCTGTTTTGTGAGGTAGAAAATAAATTACGTCTAACTTATTAACCAATAACACAATATGTAGGTACTAAGATCTGTATCTCAGTCTGTCTTTATGCTAACTGGTGGAAACATTCACTATATGCACCAACAATTTTACTAATGATTTCTCGATACCTACGGACACGATACACGTAGGTATCATCATCTTTTTGATATAACTGATGGGTACATTTTTGATGGATTGTGGAGCTAGGCTGCATGGTATGGCTGTATCAAACGACTTCCATTGCCCATCGTATTTCAGATTTTAGTTGACTCGCACTTTTTGACAATTTATTTTCTTGTTTTAGTTTTTATAAGTTACGTATTTATTTTTATAAAGGTCGAAATAAACTGAATACGTCGAAATAGCATTCGCAAATCTACATCATGTTAGCAAAACAAGTTTTTTCATCTGGATCAATGTGACTTCGTTTAAAGACTTGAAGAAAAAAAAAAGGAGAATGGCGGGAATTTGAGGAGAAGAAAAAATAAGTGGATAGATAAGATTTGGTTAGCTAAGATCTATGTTATGATGACGAATATAAAAAAATTACCTGGGGCCCTACCATCTTTTCAAAAGTAATATTATTTCAATGGAGTTTTGTTTCAAGCTTAAAATAACCATACTTGAATTCGTACTACGACCCATACAAAACATTACGATTATAAACGGCATAGTGATGTACGAAATGAATGAAAGAGCGAATGTTTATAACAAAACTGCTTTAGGAAGAAACGAGATAAAACTATATTGGTGTCCTTGTTTTGTTAAGGCCATCGTAACTGCCTTCGACAGTTCTTTGGAGAAAGGTTGTCGATATTTTTAAAGCTCAAGGAGACGGAACATATATAGGATTGGTCCAAGGTAAGTTAACAGTAGTGAACATCAAATGAAAATAACTCATAGAAGTTAATGAGTTCAAAATTATTCTTTTTTAGTACTGGGTGGATTTCAAGCCAAAATAAAAAATTGAGTTCCTGGAAAACAGTCTGTGCATTCATAGACGGGAGGAGGTTCGTTTAATGAACAGCATCTATCAAATTAAAGCTATTTTAAATAATTTTAGAAGGGATAATATCACATTGTTTACATTACTGTTCAACTGTGTAAATTATTAAATGGTAATATACACTTTTTTGCTAACACATTATCTAATATAATACAAGAAAAATCCTTAAAAGTTCCTACTACATAACAATTATTTAATCCAAAGTCACCTGAAGACAGCCACACTTTGTATAAGTACGGTAAAATAAAGATCAAATGGTTTCATATTTTATATTTTAATAAAAATCTGAAAATAATGTCTTATACTAAGCAAACTTATATCAATCAGTTGTTTAGTAAGATTACAGATCAATAATTAATCTCTTAAAAGTGAATTAAGGTATTGTTTAAACATGAACTAATTCAAAATTATTAATTATTTATAGAATTATTAGTGGGGCTTATCCCAGAGCTGCTGAGTAAAAGCAGTCCTCACATCCCAATTTGTGCTGCATGTATTGTCAATTAAAGCAAGACTAAGCTGAAACAGAGCATCTTGAAGCAAATCTTTGTTGCTTAATGGTTGTAAGATGTAAAGAGCCTGCTACTTCAGGAGCACAATACAACACTCTGTGGGCCAGCAAACAACGAAAATATGCCTTAAAAATAGCGTAGTCTACAATATTTCTGGCACAAATATGTAATTTGTATAGTGGGCTTCAGGTGTGTCTCGTGGTGCATCTAAGATTGGTATCAACATGTATTTCTATAAAGGATATCCGGAGTCACCTGTGAATGAAAATTAAATGATTTATTATAGAGTATATCTAATACTGTATTCCATTTGGAAGTGAGTGCCCTTAGTCATTCCATTTATATGTGTATATTGTATTTTATTACATTGATCTTAATTAAAATATACTAAGAAACACAAAAATGAGTTTATTTTGTTATTTGATTGTATGTTTATTAACATAGGTAGTCAGGTAAAAACGTCACATATTGTAGTGATATTTTGTATATACATAATTATACCAACTGTTCATTGGTTTTGTTTAAAAGTTATTGTACCTAATTCAGCAGTCAGGAATATATCTTGTACCTCACAGAAGATATAATTAAATAAATACATGTCACTATAAAAATGAAGCATAATAAATGAGCCCAACAAACTTACTGAGATTTTATTTGATTCCCATCCTGATAATTATTTTGGAACACAATATATTTGTCTCATCAGCATTTGATTGAGGCTAGCTGTAATTTGCGCAGTAACAGATGAGACAGTCTTTTATTCAATTGATTGTCTTTCTATGCTTCCAACGGGACATTGATTTGTTCCTTTCGCATAGAAGGATTAACATCTAACATCAGCAGTCAACATCTAAAATAGTTAGATATATTAAGAGAATTTGAGTTTTTAAAGCCACACTATTAGAACAATACATAAAAACATAAAATACCTTCGCTTCCACAGATATTAATCACAAATATTAATTCGTCCCATTGGGAATGTGTGAGTGCTTTCATCAAACTCTTTCAAGTGTCTCTTTTATAAATTCCCTTTTCAATAAATGAAAAGGTCAAATTACTCTCGCAGGTGCCTTCGATGCTGCATCCTTGATAAGTTTCCGTGTCGATCTAGCTTCAAAAACACGAACATTTCATATTCATTTGCCATCTATTAGTACATTAAATTTGGAGTCCAAAAATACTTTTTGCAAGATTTGAGCGTATTAAATATTAATATAATTACTTTTCTTTAAAAACACTTCTAGTTATAAATTGAGTCAAAACCAAAGTAAACAATATTAAATCCGTCGCGCGAGATCAACTAATCTAAGATCGCTATTTTGAAGTATAAAAAGTAATATTACTTACTGTCAAATAGCACGTCGCGGTACGCTTTGAGTGAATGATATTGTGTGAAGTCTTGTTTTTAAGAGTTAATGGTACAAATTTTGAATGTAAGCTTAAAGTAATAATGCTTTATAAGGAAATGGTAGGCCCGCTTGACTACTTTGTTTAATTTTTTACATCAGAAGTGGCAAAACGATCCTTTATATCAAAAACCTGTGTTAAGGATAAACATGGGAAGTAAAAAGAACAAGAGCAGGCGCCGAAACAACAAACGCCGTGCTCGATCATCATCAAGCAGTAGCTCGTCCACAAGTAGCAGTACTAGGTCGAGAACTCCCCCTTCAGCACCGCGGCCCCGGAAGAGTAGTAAGGTATCACGCACAAATGATGCCGGTGATGTGGGTACTAATAATAATATTTCCCTTCACAACATGATACCCGAGTTTGATCCATTGACAGACAATGTTACGTCATGGTTAAATGTGATCGAATCTTATGCCGCAACGTTCTTATGGACCGACAGTATGATCCGCTATCAGGCCCTTAACAAACTCAAAGGTTCGGCTAAAGTTTGGTACGAATGTATGCTACGGGGTGGCCACTCGTGGACGACTTGGTCGTGGAATGATTGGAAATATGTTTGAGTTGTTACAAGAACTAATTTACCGCAAGCCGTTCGAAAATCAATCTCTATACGACATTTTTTTTAACAAAAAGCAAGAATTGATAGGTTATGTTTAAATTTTTCTGAATGTGATATCATATCAATAATTTTGGGGAACATAGGTGACAGCAATATCACAGCCTCAGTTGATGCCAGTAATTTTAAGCCATACGATAGTCTGGCTGGATTTTTACATTCTAGAATTTATAAACCGAAAGCTACCAAACAATCGACCGTCCGTCAGTAGTAGTATAATTCGCGATTCGCAAGCTTCAGTAATACCTAATAATTCCATTGCAGCGACAGAAATAAACTAACTAAAATTTTGATACGTAATCGGAAGGTTATTAGTTAAGTTATTAATATAACTGCGGAGGCAATGACAAACGAATTCAATGCTCGATTAATGTGAGTTTTGCGGAAAACGAGGCCACTCAGTAAGTTCGTGTTCTCATAAAAATAATTCAAGTTCTAAAGTGGACGAATAAGAAAGTCCGATAAGCAGGAGATAAAATTTATTAAGTCAGATCCAAAAAAAAATATATAAGAAAGTTGGTATAAACACATTCGTTAATGATGCTTTTATTGATACGGGTAGTAGTTGTTGGATTATTTCATCTCATTTGGTAGAAAAAGAAAACATTCAAAATTTTATGTTGCAATCTCCTATGACGTTGCAAGGTTTTTCAAAAGATAGTGTAAAAGTAACAAAGATGGTCCGAGTTGATCTTAAAATTGATTCGGTAAATATCCGCGGAGTTGAAATGTATGTCCTTGATGAACTAGCAAGATGTGATGTATTGATAGGACGAAATGTAACAGGACGATCAGACCTATTGTATGTTGGAATAGGTGAAAACCTCTCTTCATTATGCAAAGACTGTTGGCGATACTTGCAATGTCATAAATTATTTATTCACAAATACTGACTCAGAGTCTCACAAACGTGAAGTAATTTTAATTTTAGAGAAGTATCGTCAATGTTTAGCTTCAAATATTAGCCAATTAGGAATAGTAAAAGACTATGAGATGGAATAATCAGGGGCATGATTGAAAAACTTTTAGAGAATGGTATAGTCCGTGAAAGTAATTCCGCATATGCAAGTCTGGCTTCACATCTAAACAAAAATAATGGAGAAAAAAGACTGTGTATCGATTATCGTGCACTCAATAAAATAACTATCAAGGACAAGTTTTCGATGACTCGCATCGAAGATTTAATAGACAGACTCCAGGGTTATAAATTCTTAACAGCTTAGATCTTAAAAGTGGTTATTACCAGATAAAAATGTCAGATGATGCTATACAAAAAACTGCGTTTCCCAAAGACTACAGGAGTGAGCTAGAACAGGCACAACTCGAGATGAGGAGTAGTGAGTTGACACAGTCCCTTCCTAAGATTAACGATATGTGTTTTTTTTAATTCTTATCACCCCTGCCTTCTTAAAGATACATTATAACTATATTATATGTCTATACAAACATATTATAAAGCAAAGTCCCACGCAGCCTGTGTCTGTATGGATGTATGCTCACGATTATCTCAAAGACTACCTACCACTACTACATAGGATCCTTGAGGATGGTTTTAATGTATGATTCGTTAAGATTTTGTGTAAATTGGTTGAAATATGACAGTGATTGTTGAAGATGTCGGAAAAAATCAAGCGGTCTGGGAGCTTTTATCGAGAATGCTGCATAATCTGTTTGAGATATAACCATACAATGTATGTATGTATGTAATGTAATGGTTGTTTTGTTTATTTTTTAAATGTCTACAAAAAGTTCGCGTTGACAAATGCCTATGTATGAAAGATAGCTAACTACAACCAACGTAACTTTTTTTTTTTTAGAAATAATGTGACGTTTGCAAATGCTCTTTGAACGGATTCGGTGTTAATCTTTATGAAACTTAACATATTACTAACCTTGACATTTCATACCCGTTGTTATAGCTCTGTACACCATGCGATTTGAATCATTGTTTTAGGAATTGTAGTTAAGAAAAAACAACGCGCGTGAAAGTAAATTGTTAAAAGCATCAAGCAAAAGCTTGATACGGTTTCGCTTGATACAGCCACGCCACGCCACGCCACGCAGCCGCGCTCCACAATCCGCCGCGCTACACAACCTAATGTTGAAAAATAAGCGCGCGTTCTGTTGGAAGGTGTACTGAATAATATCAATGATAAATTATTTCCAGGTTGTATTTTTGTGTTTTGTTTGGTAAATATTTACATTTTCAAGAGCGTTTTCAGTTTTTGAGCGTAACATAATCTATAAAGTTCAAAGTTGACTATAGTGATCTCAATTAATTGTTCTTTAATGAGGAATTTTAATGTTATGTTCCTAATAATAAACTTGTGGTTTATATTTTACCTTCTCTTCTCCTATCTGCTCCATCGACGGTGCGGATTGGTATTTTTTCAAACATTTTTGCCCTCGTGTTTTCCTGGAGTACCTGGAAAAGAAAGGTAGAATCTCAAATGCTGGAACTGAAGGCAGATAGAGCACGTGGAACACGGACGTGCGGCTAATATAGCAGATACAACCTCCACCTCATTCAACGACGAAGCATCACGTCATTAACACGTCTAGGGTCCCCCATTCAAAAGTTATTGGGGGTGAAAATGGGGATGCACAATCGACTGTACGCAAATAAGTCGGATCGGGAGTTTTATACATTTGTAAGTTAAGTTTTACCTGGTCTTCCTTTCAGGGGAGGTTTCAAGTGAGATACTTTTTCTAGCCTTTGACAGCGGGGTGCCGAGAGGACGTTCTAGACTCCTGCCTAGGTGGATGCGAAGGGCTACGTGGTCATCGTCTGAACAGCCCAGACCGCCTTTAGCACCTAGTAATGGGTATAACCACTATTTTATTTATACTTAAACCATAGGTACACAGTTAAAACAGGTACACAGTACACAGTAGGTACACAGTTAAAACAAATGAACAATTATTATTATTAAATATTATTCACATACACCAAAATAATAATAAATGTAGGTAGGAGTAAAATTTATAAAAGCCCCGTAAAATGGTAAAACAGCTTTGTTGAATAAGTCAAATTGACGTCACTTCCTGCCATTTTGTTAAGTTTGTTGATAAAATTAGTAGAAAATTAATACTATAGTAGTGCTCGTGAAATAAATACAAAAGTTACGCGTTTCTGTAAAATCTTATAATTATTATGTACTAACCCTTTCTTATTGACAATAATAACTCAATTTATTTATAAATAAATTTCACAGTAAATTTATTTGATTAAAAATTGAGTTTTATTTTGTCACCTACCCTTTCTAGTTTCTGATGACGTCAATTTGACGTCACTAACATGGCGGCCAGGTGTTTTACTATTTTACGGGCCGTATGTAAACAACAAATGAGTATTATAGAGTTAAATCACTATAACTATAGACATCTTTTATAGTGCCTTTTTATATTATATCGCACCCCCGGTCTGCAACTTATGCAAAAATTTAGTTTTTCAGGAGAAGCATTTGAAACTTTGACACCTCACAAAACAACGACTTAAAAATATATAGATGAGATGAACAGCTACTATACTACGTCAACTTTTAACTTTACTATACGGAAACTATGCGTACTGCAAAAGTAACGTTATCGCACCACTCATTTTTTTTAGATATTTAACTCTTTTTCACATTTTTTGCAAAAGTGACAGTGTCGCACCGGGGGTGCGATATATACAATTATATAGAAGTTTAGTGGATTTTTTTTCGATTAATGATTTAAAAAAATAAAAGTTTAATTATGTAAAACGAAACTTAACTGTGAAAAAATAAATTGAAATATCTCTAAAAATTTAAAAATGATGGGACTTCAAAGCAACGCTTCCAACAATGGTTTCGATTCACGCGGCGCTCGAGCGAGTGACGTCACCCGGTCTCATGCACTCACAATTAGTAGTTAGTTAGGACAAAATATTTGTTTTTTACTTTTTACGAGACACGTTAAAAGTGTTGAGGTCTAACCTTCTAGGTTATTTAGAACTAAGTCATCTTAATAAGTTTGCATCAACATTTAAACAATTCCTAAACTCTGACCCCCACTAAATAGTGTCTCGGAGACGGATGACATTTTACAGTGTGATGTTTATGATGAAGGAATCTTTTGATTGGTTCTAAGGTTTGTATGTATTATTTAAGTACAAAAATTACAAGTACAAAAAACATAATTATTTATATGAGTAGGTATGTTGAAAATCAGGTTCATACAAAATAAAACCTAATCGTAGATTTAAATGAAAGCGCTACATAAAATATTTAATAATGTAATGGAACTGGTATAAAAAGGCGGTTGTAAATAGTATTTTTTCTAAGTTGAAAATGACAAAATGCATGTTTATTAATTAGAGAGGTAGTTGAAACTTACCAGTAAAATAAACAAAAATAAATCATAAAGAATTAATAAATGGTAAGCGTAATAAAAGTGTGAGAAGCAAAATGTCTAAATGAGCGGTTACGTGAGGCCGGTTAATTATTCGACTACGGCGAAGCCAAAAGGAAGTGTTATGTTTTTGATAATCTATAATATATTTCTTTATTTCCCCATAAATACAAATAGTTACTACAGTCTTAGCTAATCAGTGAAAAAGTTGTACAGTGAGAAAATATTTACATCTGCTGCTGAGCTAGGCTTTAAGCCTGTATTACAGCAGTCAAAGGATCAATATCTGAACACGTGAATAAATAGCAATATCTTAAAAACACTTACACTTTTTTAACGCTAAGATGCACGCACAGCATCTTTGTCATTTTAAAAACAAATTTAAGGGTAAAATAATAGAATTGTGTCATCAACTAAACGTTCGACCACCATATTTTATTTTCGCAAAGTTGAATAGTAAAACGAGATAAAATAATTATTAGTAATAAATATGATTGTTTTGAAAAATAAATGTATCTAATGTAAATGATTGTATTAAGTATGTGTGTTCCAACGTAGCGTCTTAACTTCTGGACTAATTTATAAATGAGGTATTAATGATTGTATTAAGTATGTGTGTTCCAACGTAGCGTCTTAACTTCTGGACTAATTTATAAATGAGGTATTAATGATTGTATTAAGTATGTGTGTTCCAACGTAGCGTCTTAACTTCTGGACTAATTTATAAATGAGGTATTAATGATTGTATTAAGTATGTGTGTTCCAACGTAGCGTCTTAACTTCTGGACTAATTTATAAATGAGGTATTAATGATTGTATTAAGTATGTGTGTTCCAACGTAGCGTCTTAACTTCTGGACTAATTTATAAATGAGGTATTAATGATTGTATTAAGTATGTGTGTTCCAACGTAGCGTCTTAACTTCTGGACTAATTTATAAATGAGGTATTAATGATTGTATTAAGTATGTGTGTTCCAACGTAGCGTCTTAACTTCTGGACTAATTTATAAATGAGGTATTAATGATTGTATTAAGTATGTGTGTTCCAACGTAGCGTCTTAACTTCTGGACTAATTTATAAATGAGGTATTAATGATTGTATTAAGTATGTGTGTTCCAACGTAGCGTCTTAACTTCTGGACTAATTTATAAATGAGGTATTAATGATTGTATTAAGTATGTGTGTTCCAACGTAGCGTCTTAACTTCTGGACTAATTTATAAATGAGGTATTAATGATTGTATTAAGTATGTGTGTTCCAACGTAGCGTCTTAACTTCTGGACTAATTTATAAATGAGGTATTAATGATTGTATTAAGTATGTGTGTTCCAACGTAGCGTCTTAACTTCTGGACTAATTTATAAATGAGGTATTAATGATTGTATTAAGTATGTGTGTTCCAACGTAGCGTCTTAACTTCTGGACTAATTTATAAATGAGGTATTAATGATTGTATTAAGTATGTGTGTTCCAACGTAGCGTCTTAACTTCTGGACTAATTTATAAATGAGGTATTAATGATTGTATTAAGTATGTGTGTTCCAACGTAGCGTCTTAACTTCTGGACTAATTTATAAATGAGGTATTAATGATTGTATTAAGTATGTGTGTTCCAACGTAGCGTCTTAACTTCTGGACTAATTTATAAATGAGGTATTAATAGATTCCTTTTATGGCTCAAATTGTAACCTCAAAACAATTCAACTGAGATAATCATCATTTGCTTAGTATCAAAAGGGATGTGCTGGCGTGTACGTTACAATATATGTGCATGTACACATATATACATTAATATTTAAGTCATTATCAAGCGTGCAGTTTCAAAAAAGTTAAACGGGAAAGTATGAAACAACAAATTAACATTAAAAACTATATCCTTTTATGGTTTTAAACTTTATTTTTTAATTAGTAAGTAAGAAATCTCACAGTTCTTTTTGATTTGAAGAAGATTGATGAAGATTTTTTTTCGATTTTCTACTTTATTCGACAAACCGAGTCTTGTTTTCCGACGATGGACTATAATCTGCCGGAAAATAATGCGTAAAATTGTAAGCAGATGTAACGGTTCACAATCAATCGACATTAATTTTAAAATTGCTTAAAGAGTGCAGTTTATAGTTGCGTAAACAAACTTGAATATTTAAAAAAAAAAATTTAAATCTCAAAATTTTAATAGAAATGCTTAGAATGAGATTATTTATACTGCTATACATCTGTTTTACTGATAATTTATTATTATTTTCAACTGATTGTAATAACTTCTCGAATGATAAATAGCTGTTTTAAAATGTTTAATAAAAATACACATCACGACACACATTCATTCAGACCTGCAGTAAACAGATAAGAACATTCAAGACAGATAAACAAATCGCTTCATCGAATCTTGAACCCGGAACTATTTGCATAATAGCCAGCTGCTGCACGCAGCCCGTCTAAAATGGTTGCAAGTTCAGACTTTGCTCGATCCATTAATGCATATTAATGCCTATATTTAAAAAATCGCTCATCTCCTATGTATTCGTTCTCGTACTATTAAAGGAGGTCAACATTTGCGAGTTTTGTCTTTTTTATTTATTATACTGAGTTTTAAATGATGTAATATATTAAACGTCAACACTTTTAACGCATCTCGAAAAAAGTAAGAAACGAATGTTTTGTTCATTAACTGTAGTTGCATGAGACCGGATGACGTCACACGCTCGATCGCCGCGTCAATTCAAGTCCCATACATTTTTCATTAATTGATGCATGTCTAAGAAAAACAAAAACTTACTCGTTTTGATCTATATTTAGATGTGATAATGTTTGATGAATTATTTTGAACATCACTAAACTTCTCCACTGGAGGAACATTGTGTTTCGTTATTATTGTTTAATATTGGTAGATCTTAGCTTGTTTTCAAAATTATAATCTTTCCAGGAATTGCAATATCATATATTGGTAAAAATAATGAGTTAGTTTTATTATTTTATATATATTTAGGTAGATGTAAAATAAAATAAATGGTAATTTAATTGAGAGTTTTATACACATTCGTACATACTTAGATATACATTTACACACACCAATACAATTCTTCGTGTCCTATAAATATTTTTTTATGAAAATGATTTCAACGTCATTGGAACATCGGATCTATAGCCAAGTCAATAAAAAATTTAGCTTTACTTTAATGCTTATTAAGTGAATATAAATCCAGATATTCGTTTATTTATTATATTAGTAAGAGTCTATAAATATATCGAAATTTGTTGATGAAGAATGTTCGACCGGAGTTTTTTCTACAGATTTTTTCTTTTCTACGGGTTTGAGTTTGATTTCCGGTGAAATATACTTTTTGATGCGTATTGTGTAGTTTTTCTCAACGATAACATCACTTAATCTATTGGGTTCAAAGGTCATAACTAAGCAACCCACGCTGACCCATTTCAAATTTAATGACTTGCTCCTATTAACAGCTTTCCACGCTTTGATTTGTGACGATTTGCTGATTGAAAGGAAAAGACAATACGCAACAGACGATGTCGAAGCGTAGTAAACTGTTTTATTTATTAGCTTGAAGTCGGCAATATGACGCAAGTTTTTGAAAACAAAATAAGTTTTCAGCGTCTTTCCGCCAGCATGTGGTTAGGAGCACCCCAAGATACTTCCTGGAGTTCACTAGCTCCAGGGAAACACACAGGCAATTAACGTTGGGTATATTAAAGTTATTGTACGTCGCCCTAAATATACATAACAAACTAAATATAAATCCACTTAAACTTACATTAAACATATAGTTATTCGAAAAGGCAGACAATCTTCAATAAAATATAATGGATAATGTCTGTTTTGAATCTAATATGCCTTGTTAGATACGTACCTAAGAAGGAAATCTTGGAAGGAATTTTTAGTTTTGCGATAAATCTGTTGTTTAATTTTAAGTATGTATGAATGGTACATTAATTTAACTTCCTATTTCAATGTTTTAATCTTGACTGAATTTAATTTAAATATTTTCTACTAACATACCATCAAAAGATATGTATATTTAATTAATTTAAGTTTTAAATGATAGCTAAGAAAGCTTAAATAATGTTGGATGCCTCCTGGCAGAATATTGTGTAATATGCAAAGTATGTACTGTGTATGTACGGTGAATGCGTATGTTAATTTATTAAACTATATTACTATATTCACAGTAAACAAATTGTGAGAACATATATATATATGCCACTTCTACAATCAATAAGCTAACCTTTCAGTGTTCTGAAACCCTTTTTGTGGGCCGTGACGGTTTTGGTAACTGCTTTATATATCTTCCAGTAAAGGAACAGCATCACGAACATGGGGATGTAGAAGGAGCCGAGGGCTGAGTAGAGCACGTAGCCAGTGTCGTTGGTCAGCTCACAATTCGGAGCACAGGCAGGGTCCGGAGACGAGTCCTGTTGAAAAAAATATGTTTTGTTAGAGTGGGCGGTACATGACTACGGCTTCATTCTTTAATGGCGCAATTTTTCAGTACCTAATCAGGTTTTAGGTTTAGAGCTTAATTTTATTTCGGTGATATCCATTTTAGATGTATATGTATTTTTAGTGGGCTCGGAAAGAAATATATTTGGTCGATATTTGAGACGTTATTTTATGGAATTAACTGCAAGCATAATCGTGAGCAAAAGCTTGAAATATACAAATCTCAAATCTTGAAATTTGCTAATTAAGCCCGTACTTTTGACACCCACTCGTTATGACAGCGAATTTTTTTCCAAAAAAATATAACCTGCCATAGGTTATTGTTCTACCTGTACGAATGACATAAATAACAATCGGTTAACACCTCATTCATCAAAATCAGATCATTAGTTTAAGGACGATGGTTGAAAACACAACATACACACTCATGAAATAGTTACTCTCCCTTTTGACTCTGCCGGTCGCAGTTGAATGAGGTGCCAATCAATTTATAGTAATGATCCAGGTGACATAGGGTACACTTTGTGTTAAAAAAAAACGAATTAAAAGCGGTATTCCCGGACCAATAAAACTTAGAGACTTTCAAAAAAGAGCCTATACCATATTTAAAAGCCGGCAACGCATCTTTTGACACCCTCTGGTTTCAGATGTTGTGATGTGGGCGTCGGTATTACTTAACACCAGGTGACCCGCCGGCCGCTAATGAGTGTCGTCGATTATTCAATTTTGCTTGGTACTGAATAAGCACTGTCCAGTGACTTCAAACATTTGCCTGCAATAGATGCTGACACTTGTATCATTTGCCTGCAATAGATGCTTACACTTGTATCATTTGCCTGCAATAGATGCTGACACTTGTATCATTTGCCTGCAATAGATGCTGACACTTGTACCATTTGCCTGCAATAGATGCTGACACTTGTATCATTTGCCTGCAATAGATGCTGACACTTGTATCATTTGCCTGCAATAGATGCTGACACTTGTATCATTTGCCTGCAATAGATGCTGACACTTGTACCATTTGCCTGCAATAGATGCTGACACTTGTATCATTTGCCTGCAATAGATGCTGACACTTGTATCATTTGCCTGCAATAGATGCTGACACTTGTATCATTTGCCTGCAATAGATGCTGACACTTGTATCATTTGCCTGCAATAGATGCTGACACTTGTATCATTTGCCTGCAATAGATGCTGACACTTGTATCATTTTCCCTAACTCCATAAAAAGTCAATGCAGATTAGAGTTATTTGTTTTGTAATAAAGTTTATTTCTCTTTTTTTAAGTTAGATGAATCGCTTTTTTAAATATAAATATATAACTTAATAGATGCATTATATAAAACTTCACTCAAAAATTGGCATCAATTGTCAAATGGATGGGGTGACCGAGACATAGATAGTTCTATTAGAAATAAATAGACATTGAAGCAAATTCAACCTTAAGAACACTACATGAAGGTGTAATCAACCGATCTTATTAAAAAACCAAAACAAAATTAATGTCTCTTGTATATCACTCACACCATACAAAAAGTCCATACCATATTTTTTATTGGGTGGACATTATGTTAGAACATATTTTTTGTCACTTGATTAAGTAAGTAAGTACCTATTAAGTATCTTAACTAAAACCTATTAGATAATGCTTTTAAACTATAATTTTTGTCCGAAATTTCAAAACTTTAGACCGCTCTCCTGAAAAGTTTATAAACAATAACCTGTCACCCCCAGATTGTATATTATTGAACCTACGTACCTACATTATTAAATTATACGTAGCTTTGGAAAAGTTAAAATTTCGCCTCGGGTTTACACACGCAGCATCCAAAATTATGTCCATGCCACGTATATTATTATTACCCGACTACGGCAAAGGAAGGTTGTGATTTTGACCGGTTTTGTATGTAAATTACTTACTTTTCAGAATTTGATAAATGGGACGAATAAAAACACATCACGAGACACATTGACTACGCCCTGCAGTAAGTATCATAAGAACTTGTGTCACATGCACTAAGCAACCATTTGGTATAAACTACATAGATAAGAATCTGAATTTCTGAATTTGTCGACCTCGGTGGCGCAGTGGTTTAAACAGCCGACTGCTACGCCAGAGGTTCCGAGTTCGAATCCCGGCGGGGGCGGGACTTTGTGTTATTTGCAAGACGCATTGTATCGCTTACCGGTCTTGGATGTTGTATTCTTATCTATGTAGTATATACCGTAGCGTTGCTTAGTTCCTGTGGCACAAGTTGTTTCGATACTTACTACAGGGCTGAGTCACTGTGTCTGTCGTGATGTAGTTATTATTATTATTATTATTATTAAGAATGCAACATTCCAGACCGGTAAGAGATACAATGCGTCTTGCAAATAACACAAGGTTCCGGTCCCCAAAATTCGCAAAGTCCGCAAAGTTAAGTCCAATCCAATGGCAATGGTTAATTGTTTATATGCCAGTGATCCTCAACCTGCGGTCAGGCCTTTGAGAATGGCTCACATGGGGTTTTACTGATTTACGTACTTTACTGACAACCTTTAAAAAATTTGCGGAGATTAAAACTCTGTAAATATAATAAATATAGAGTTTTGTCATCAAAAAAATGCTTTCAATTTAGTTGTTTTTTAAATAAACAACATTTAAAAGTCTGTAGTTGTGCTTTCGGCCCGCGATCAAATAAGGTTGAGGATACCGCTGTTGACGTAGGCTGTGTGACGTTACATTACATTAAATGTGGCGCCCCCTGACTAGAGCACACAAAGACGTGAACAAAAACTTGATTTGGTTTATTGATGCCATTCCAAAACTGAGATAGTATTGTTAGCTCAAGGCTTCGTTAGCACGCAATCGATAATTTCTTTTAAATAATGTCTTAAATGTGAACCCAGCATATTTTCTCTCCAAGCCTGCCAAAAATACAGACACAATAAATTCGTATTTCATTATTGATAACACCAAAATATTTAAAATAAAATCAAAAACTAAAAAATCCGCTATAATCAATGTAAAACAAGAAAATACTCCAAAATTGTTATGAACTTACCTACTTACTATACAATATAGCCTTCGTTTTAAGTAACTTATTATAGTATAACGAATAAGATGACCTAATACTGAAGGCATATTGAATAGTTAATACATAACAATGTCATTGTGTTGTGTTGAAATGGTTTGTGGGGCTCGTCGATGAGCTTTAAGGAGTTGTTGCATGTGATCATAAACTATGGTGCGTGCCAGCAAGCTAGACGTACACTCTTTTCTGATTCTTTATCCAAATTCATTAAAGATCTACACAATAAAATTTGGTGGATTCGGATGGATGTAATTAAGATGGATTTTTTTCTATATCCTGATGCAAACCAATAAGTTGTTACCATATACGATAGATTGGGATAGTAGTTAGTAACTTCTACGTGCGTAGGTCAAACTTACCTTTTTAACTTCCCATTCTAACAGTGCAGGGAAACAGATAAAAAAAGAAAGGATCCAAATGCAGCCTAGGGCGGCCTTAGCTCGCTTCTTGGTCATGATGCTCTGGTATTTCAACGGGCGCGAGACCGCCACGTATCTGTCCAGGGATATGACGCAGAGGTTCAGTATCGAGGCGGTGCACATCCAGATATCCATAGCCAGCCATACTGAGCACCATACCTCCCCGAAAATCCAGACCTAAGGAAAGAATACAGATCAGTTTTTAAATGTAGGTTTTTTTTTTACTTTCTTCATTTACTTACGTTTTAAAAAGTTTTAAGAAGTTACCTACGGTTTGGAATAAACAAATTTCAAGGTAAAATACTTACAAAGATATTGGAAGAATGAGTTGTATTTTTGGACCTACTGACGAATTCAAAGCAAGCGATAGTTTAAGGCAACTTGTCCACTCATATACACAGTCAGGTCATAAGTATTGTCACACAGTAAAAACTTTTCTTTTAGAATGCTGGCCACAAAAAAGTTTATTGAATTCGAATTTCGAATTTTTCATGAAAAAAAAGGTATACTTTTCAGAATTTTACTCATTTTTAAATATGGAGTGGACGCTAAAAGAAGACCGTGTTGCAGTTATTGCGTTGCATCGTTGCGGTTACGTGCCAATTCCTATTTTTGAAATACCGAAAAATTTGAATATTACCAAAAGATTCGTTTATCGTACCATCAAACGATACAATGAAGACTCTAGTGTAGATGACAGGTCAAGAAGCGGTCGCCCTCAGTCTGTTAGGACTCCAGCAGTGATAAAAACTGTGAAGGCGCGAATTCAAAGAAATCCCAAACGTAAGCAGAAACTGTTGGTCCTTCAGATGGGGTTAAGCAGAACCACGGTGAAAAGAGTTTTAAATGAAGACGCTAATTAGGGCTTTGAGCATATCGAATAAAAACAGGACATCGTTTGAATGCTCGTCTGAGAGACCAGAGACTGAAGAGATGCCGCGCTTTGTTGAAGCTGTACGCGGGAAAAAATATCGGGAAATTCTTTTTTCGGATGAAAAAATTTTTACCGTAGAAGAGAGCTACAACAAACAAAATGATAAGGTGTACGCAGACAGTAGTGAAGAAGCGAGCAACCGTATTCCGCGGGTCCAACGAGGTCATTTTCAATCCTCGCTCATGGTATGGTTGGGAGTTTCTTATTGGGGCTTAACAGAGGTACATTTTTGTGAGAAAGGTGTAAAAACGAATGCAGTTGTGTATCAAAATACAGTCCTAACGAACCTTGTGGAACCTGTTTCTCAAACCATGTTCAATAACAGGCACTGGGTATTCCAACAAGATTCGGCGCCGATATATTATACAACATTTTGGGCAAATAAGCAAACCGTTCACCTGATGGAAAGTGATACCGCCGTCAATTAACACGACAATGCCCCGCCTATTGACGACGTCTATACACGACGATGCCCTTGATGTCTGTAAATTCTTTACCCATGTAGATGTAAAGATGTTATACCTCACTTGCCGGTAAATACAATGGTCCTCCAATTCTTCAAACCGAAACACAACAAACAGCTTCATGGCTGACACAGTAGAAAGGGTGATACCAGCCCAGACGATCTCACGCGTAGAAACTTTACCATATCGACTTTTACTCCCTCTGTACAGTCGACGTAAAATGTCAGACATAGTTTTCGTACATAAAATTGTATTCTCATCACCGTATTATTTATCAAAGTAATCTACCAGTGTTTGTTTCTCCACTACGTTACAAAAATTACACACGAAATTCTTTCTTTTTCTTTCCACCAATGCATATTACTAATACCACTATTGATTGAATAGAAAAATAAAATGTAAACTCTACTTTCTGAGAATAGACATTTTCTTCTTTCCTTTCTTACATTTACTATATGTGAACTAAGTGTGATCATGTTTAACCACTTTCATGTTTATATAATTTTTTACACTGTTAAGTATTTTATCACGGTAATTTTCAGTATAAATTAGTAACAAAATGTTTTTGTTGCCAAAGTAAATAAAAATATCCCAAACTATATTTGTGAAAACAAGATATTTTTGCTAAACGATTTCCTATTTTGTAAAAACATAGGTCAAATTGGGGCCAAATTTTTTAATTTATTTATTTTTCACAATATCATTAAAGAAAGACTCCAATCCAATATTGCACTTTATAAGAATATGTTTCAATTCCATCAATATAAAAATAATAATTGAAATGCAATAAGTAAATTTATTATTTATATAAACAAAGAATACAAATTAGATAACACTTTAGAGGTGTGATCATATGCAGGTTTCGTGATCGTAGCCAGTGAACTACTAAATAGATCGACAGTAGGTGACAGCGCATTGTGGAGCCGAAATGCTCGAGTAAGCGGCGCGTATTTGCCTAGATTTGTTGTTGATGGTGGAACCTTAAATAGCGGGAGCTTTAGTTATTAGGGACCGTCATCTGTATTGTCTCTAGGGTAGGTAAGACTCGGAGGACATATAGAGCCAACATTACGTTTCTCCTTACCTCAAATATGATTTACCCAACCATACCCAACACGAATAAGGTTGGATACATATTAGGATACATTGATTTATTTGCTAAGGAAATTAATTGTGAACTCAATAGCTGGGCTCTATTCCTCATTGTTTCTAAATGGCCAGCCTACATTAAAATTTATTTAAAAAATAAGCCATGAAATTATTTAGACAGCGTAAATGATATTACAAAACATTGATATGTTATTTGGTTTCACATCTATCGAAAAACGTGTTCCAAACATAGCGACACGCACATATACATTAATCACTCCTGTTATCTTTACATTTATTGAAAATTGTATGAAAGGGATACCGCGATTTAATCAATATGCGAAAAGAAGAAAGAAGAAGCTCAAAAGTAAACAAGCTCTAAATAATCTAACTAAAATAAAGAGTAAATACTGCAGAAGACTCAGCAACCACAGTTGTACTGTTATATGGAAATAGCCTAAAACTAAGTAAATCTGATCTACTAAAAAGTTTCGAACAATTAACTCATATACAAGTGAAGCAGATCATGCTATGTTCAATTCCATACTCTGACTTGCTGACTACAGAACAAAATAGACACACTCACATTTTAAACACAACAATGTATAACTTTGCAAATTGTCACAGTGACAAGTTTACAATTTTTGATGTAAACAAATTTATAAGAGGATTTAGATCTACAAACGATACTATGTATCTTAGTAATAAATATATTAAAACGATTGCTACATTGGTAGCATATAATATACAAAACCCCGTTATACATAATATAACTAAGATTATTGTTTCTGACTCTACTACAGTTTGTAATAGTGATGATTGTAATTGTAATAATAATAATTTAAACTGAATAATTCGACAACAGAAAAGCCATCAAATAGAATTTTAACGGTTGTTCATCAGAATATTAATCGCTTTTCTGGCAAAATATAATAGATGTAGAGTTATTTATTGAAAATATTAAACTGGACATTTATTGTATTACCGAAACATTTTTAAAAGACAGTAAGATGTCATTCAATGTACCAAATTTTTGTATCGGTAGCTCGTACAACAGAAAAACAGCGATAGGGGGTGGTTGCGTGATCCTTGTTAAGAATGATATAAAGTGTAAAGAGCGCCACGATAATGCAATTTTTTCTGTTGAACGATTATGTGAGATTGCCTGTGCAGAAATAGATGAATATTTAACTATATGCGTGTATCGACCGCCTAATTCAGACTTTTTCAAATTCATTGATAATATAGAGGAGATTCTTGTTGTAGCTAGTAGGTCGAGTAAGCCAGTCATAGTGTGTATGGATTTTAACGGAGATTTGTTGAACAAAATTAATAACCCAGATAGACTTAAATTTATTAGTATATTTAATTCGTTCAATCTTAATCATATCTCTAACGAACCAAAGCGAATCACACCGAATCGTAAAAGCTGCCTAGATAACATATTTATAAACTGCCCAGTGATAGATAGTTTTGTAGTTAATGGCGTAAGATCAGATCACACGGCTCAAGTGATAAAACTTAAATTTAAAAGAAGACATATGAAGCGTGTTACAGATGTTAGGCCTTTAAATAATAAATCCCTAGGCAAATTTTATAAAGCTGTTAAAGGTAAAATTAATGATGTAAATTTAACTGATTACCCAGACGAATTGTATGATAATATGTTTAAACAAATAAACGTAGAATTTAATTACATTTAAATACTGCAAAAAAAAGCAAATACAACCAAAAAAGAATCTGCGTTTTTGTGATTGGGCTACTAGCGGCATAATGATAATTAGGAACAACTTATATGAATTGTATGGATACAAATCATTAAATAATAATGTAGATTTTCATAATTATGGTAGGCAATATTCAAAAATATTCAAAAAAGTATGCCAAGAAGCGAAAGCTAGGTATTTAAGTATTAAATTTAAAATTCAAACAACGTGGAATGTAATTAATACCGAAACAGGGAAAATAAATAAAAATGACAAAAATATAGCTTTAAAAATAAATGACGAACTGATTTCGCATAATAGTAATTCTACTCAGGGGCGGCTTTCTTTAGCGTGTAAAATATGTTGAGAAGGCAACATAAATGTTTACATAAACTTTATAATTTTTAAAACAATCAAATTTCAATTATAGAATCTTCGACAAAACAATTTAAGCTCTGGCCCAAAGTTTTAAGACTTAATATTGTTTCATAGACAATTCCTCGTGCGCCAGGTAAGCGCACGGTGTAAAATAAAACAGTAGAGCGCCGATTGTGTAAACGTTGATCATGCGAACGACCACTCAGACACACACAAGACTTATGTAAAAATTTCCTCAAAAATGCATTAAGGTCCTTAGTTCTTTTAAAATAAGATAAGAGTCAAAAATAGTTAAAATCATAGAAACCATCAGAAAATTAATATAACGTCTATGTTCTTAGCTTGACGTGCAGGCAGTGTTGCGTAGAGAATCAATACTGTTCGATTATCTGAAAAAATCGGTTTCCCGGACACCTATTCCACCCAATTAATTGGGATTATAGACGCTTACTGTATCTTCTGAGACAAAAGATAGTTCATGCTCAAGGTAGAATGCATGTTTCTACTTTTAGCACAGAATACCTACTCAGTTCGTACTCAGTACTCAGTACTCAGTTCAGAGTTTCGGTTTCTAGGTTTCATCTTATACTGCAACAAAAAACTAATATCAAAAGGGTAGATAGGTGTGACTCGGCCAATTAAAGGATTGCGGTTAGTTTTTTTTTCATATTTTTTATGGACCCTAACTGCGGCCCTATTGGCCTTCGCAGCGTAACCGAACTAACCGCGCGGCGAGTGCTTCCCCGCAAGGGAGCGAGGCGCAGCGTAGCTGCGCGTCGCCTCCTTGCGTTGATGCCCTCAAAACCGGGCATTACGTTGGGTCTACAAGCCTTAAGGCTGGGAGGCCTCAAAACTTGTAGCCCCAACGGGGTTATTTTAATTTTGGATGTGCGGTTAGTTTCGCTCCTGATAATATTTATGCTTTTGCTTAAAACGAATGAGACAGATTATACGGAACTAATAATGAGATAGACACGAGTAGCAATATTTTACGACTGTCTATTGAATATATATCAACATGTGAATGTGTGATTCAAACTTACAAGTTATTTCTATTCGAAATTGAATCTTGTGTGCGTTACATAGGATTTAATTTTGTTTGAGCAACAACGATAAATAAAATTAAGCAATTTGCGACGTTCCCGCTTAGTTTTTTGAAAAAGTAGCTTGCTAAAACTAATAATGAGAAGATAAATGTGGCAACGTTGCATTTTATTTTCAGTCAAAACAGTTGAGTTAAGTTTGTGCAAATTGAAGCCTTTTTAATTAAACTCTTTAAGTTATCGTAAGCTGCAACTAATGGCAATCCGCTCTTTTAAGAATTAAGGAAATTCAATTAGTTTTAACGAGGCACAAAATGTGTTTAATGTAAGGCACTTAATTACAATTAAGTTTTTATCATAAACTTTTTAAGTAGTCGGGGGTTTAGTTTTTAACTTTTTTTTTTTTTTGTCAGTCAGTATAAATTGATGATTGATAATATTGATTGAAGCCCTTCAATTTGACATAACGATCAATAAAATCCGAACAAAAAAATTGTTGGTCAGAAAATTTTAAGATTTTTTTTTCTCGAATAAGGTATACATTTTTTAAAAAAGTCTTTTTAAACCCTTTCGTTTGATACCATATACAAAATTACAGTTATTGAGATTTATATTTATTACTGTGACATTCATAACTGAGTAAAGATTATACAAATCATATGTCTACAATAGAAATTAAATCAAATCTATCTACGAAGGCTGTCAATTTTTTTTAAAGTTAACTGCTGTACTCAATATTATAGGCATATAATATATATGCAATTTGCAATTTGTAATTTTACCAAAACTTCTATATGCAACTGCCGCTTTAAATCAGTGTCATTTGAGTTTGTAAATCGAAACAAAAATCTTTCTTCTGATTAATTAATTCAAAATACTTGGTACTGCGCGCCATGCAACATCTTCGGGAACGTTCGGTGATGCTCGGTCAACCCATGCGGCGGCGCTCGGAAATAAGCTATTTGCTCCTTACTGTATAAACGATCTTTTGTCTCACGCGCTAGACTTTTAGAGTTTTTAGAGGAATTTTTTAAAACTCGGTCATGAGTCCTTCTACAACTCATAGTTATAGTTATCCATACATGTCTTCATAGTTGGCAAACTTTGAAATTTAAACGAAATTTCACCGAAAATCAAACTTCTCCGATTAAAAAAGAAATTAAATACAAATTTGTTTTATAAGAAAAAAAAAAAAAAAAAAAAAAAATCATTTTATAAGTCAATTAATTACAGGGTTTCTTACATAGTTATTCTACTTTCTGTTATAATTAAATCTTATTTAATAATATAAAACATTGTTAGATTTGATAGCTGTTTAAAATAGGAAATAGTGAAACTGTTATTTATTTATAAGTCTAAAGAAAATAACTTAAAAAGTTAGATTTCTATGTCTAAATATTATTAAATACACTATGTAAAAAAACTATTTCATAAATAATACTGCAAAATTCCAAATTTAAATTCCATTCCTTTTATTTTAAAGTAACGTAAAGTCTTCAAAGCAACACATACACTAGATTGATAAGCAACCGCAAAAAAATAGTGAGTATTAAAATAGAAGCAATTTTTATATATCTCTCTCTTTCTTTCTTGCAAAAACATAAAATTACCAAAAACGTAAACAGAGAAAAGATAGGCGAGATAGATAGCATATTGATAGAACACAAAAATAAAGGAGATGACACAATACGAAGCACTGTATGTGCAAGTGAGAAACAATGTCGATCATCTATTGGACATAAAAGTTTTTCATTCGGTTTAAAGTATGATAATCTCATCCATTCATTAAAAGTATGATAATCGCATCCATTCACAAATATAGTATGAAAGCCCCCAGCCGCAAAACCTGCAAGCAAAACTCGACCTTAAGGTGGTAGTGCGTGCGCGCTCGTGATAGTCCATATTATAAAATAAAAATACTAAATTACATGAATTACAAATGATGCAATGAATGTTACTTATGAAATATGCGATCGAAAAATATTTATTAATCATGAAAATAGTGTAAATAGTAAGTTCATTTTAACCGCAGATCTTCATGGCAATCTTTGCACTTCAACTGTCTATCAGATAAACCTGTGCAGGTAAGTAAAATTACTTCCATATATCTTTATCCTCTACATAATTTTGAATTTCATAGAAAGCCTTCTTAATTAAAACTTGTTTCACATGTTTTATAAATTTCGTGTCTGACAGTTCAGTTACATTTTTTGGTATTTTGTTGTAAAAACGAACACAGTTTCCAATAAATGACTTATTAGTTTTTGACAATCTAACTGTAGGGATAATTAATTAATTATTATTTCTAGTATTAAAACCGTGGCCTAGCCTTTCAAATTCGTTTAGGTGTTTTCTTACATACATCAAAAATAAACTGGGATGGTAAGGTGAGTATGTCAATTTCTTTTAATAATTGTCTTAATGAATGTCGCAGCATAGCTCTTATGGCCCTTGTTTGTAAATTACTACCTCATAGTAGTAAACTATAAGACATGATACTATGAAAATAGACAAAATACACCAGTCTAGCTGTGGGTAGATGCGTTAAATTGCTAATTTTCCCTACTGCAAACTGCAAATGCTGCCGAACTTAATTTACCACTAATTGATTCTATGTGAGCTCTCCACTGCAATTTTGAATCAATATTAATACCTGAGAATTTCGTCGAGTCTATAATATTGAGCACATATTAGGTAAAGAAAATCGGAGGCACTTAGTCTTTTTACCATTTAGAAGTAGATTATTAGAACCAAACCAATCCGTTACTTGTTTTAACGTCGAATTTATTTCATTTATTTTATTATTGTTTCTGTTTATTTTAAAAATGAAAGATGTATCATCTGCAAATAGGATTACTTCGCCGAACAATTTATCGAGCATAAACGGGAGATAATTTATGTAGACTAAGAACAGAAACGGTCCCAGAATTGACCCTTGAGGCACCCCCACTTTTACATTAGACCCAAATGATGTAGCGCTACTGATCTGAACTTTTTGAACACGCTCGCTTAAATAGGATCTCACATAGCCAAGCGAAAGATTTTCAAGGCCGTAAAATGATAATTTATTGAGAAGAATGGAGTGGTCTACGCAATCGAAAGCCAGAAAGATCACAGAACACCCCAATAGCATCATGTGATCCCTCCCAAGCTGCAAAAATCTTGCATACTCCCGCATCTGTTGTTGAACGTCCTTTGGTGAACCCAAATTGTTGGCGATGTAGGATCCGATTCAAATTTAAAAAAACACGATAATTGTTTGAGTATAAGTTTTAAAAAAATTACTAATAGCCGGTAAAACCGAAACTGGCCTGTAATTCGAAGGGTCTTCGTGACAACCTGCTTTGAATATTGGAACAACTTTGCTTAGTTTTAATGACTCGGGGAATTTACCTTCTTCGATACTGTTATTAAAAACTTTCGAAAGAATCGGAGCAATTACATGCACTATTGAACCGAGGGCTTTAACCGAAAACCCCGACAAATCCTCAGTAGATTTTATATTTATAGATTTAAATGCCTATATTATATCATCATCTGACACGCTGTTAAATTTAAACACGGCCGGTGTTTTTTTACCTATTTTTATTAGATAATTCCCGCTAAAAAACACGACGATGAAAGACTTTTTGTGAGATCTATTGCTATTTTAGTAAAATATTTTTCGAATACATTAACAACTTCATATGAGTATTAATGATATTATTTATATAATTAATCGAAAAATGTTAAAATGTTTCGTGATATTTGGCTGATATTAAGCCCCTCTCCATATAAAGCCACTATCCTAATCCTTTTTTCGTGCGAGATGTTTCTCGTAGAAGACATGGTCCAGGTTCACAGCCACAGGTCACAATTTAACAAGCAACTCAGTCCGTATAGAGTAGCAGGAGTCAACATATATAGAATAAGAAACAGTCGAAAAACAGCGCGTAAGGTCAAGTAGGTGTAAGTAAGGGGTGAGTAGAGCGTCAGGCGTCAGCAGTTGGCGAAATGCAAAAATTGACAAATTTTGTAAACAACACAAAAAAATAAAACAACATCATGATTTCAATGAATGATTTGCTTCCTTTAACGTCATTGGTAATAGAGATTTACTACGGCCAATTAGGATGGCGCTTGCGATCCAACCCCTAAAACGTAGTGTGTCGCGTACAGATGAATTTGGATGGCAAGTGATACACCGTGGCAGCTCTCGACTGGACTTGGTCATCGACTTAAATATTATATTAAGTTTTGTTTATATAACTTAGTTATAGAAAAATTAGGTTTACAATTAGAGAATTGTATTTTATTTACAAATTGTATTTTGTAAATATTTTGAAAAAAGCAACTACGGAGGTTTCTTGCCGGATTCTTCCGCGTAGAAATAGCGTTTCGAACCGGTGGTAGTATAAAAAGATGACGATTTAAAAGTACTTATTTTAAGTCTATTTGAATAAAAATATTTTGACTTTGACTTTGACAACAATAATAAACGTTCGCCGAAGAGTAACAAAATTATTGAGAAAGGCGATACAAAGCATTATGTATTGAGTTAAGTGCCTATTTTATACCGAACTGGGATTTTTTTAAGCTACACTTTCGAACAGTAAAACAAGTGATAATATACAACAATAACTAAGAACGTAGCATGTTTACATACACCTAAATATTTGTTTAAAACCTTGTGCAGTCGAAATAAATCCACGCAATATTAACAAAATCAAATGTATAGCAATTTATAAAGTTTTAAAAACATTTTAATGTTTAGTGAAAGGTAGAAAATAAGAAAATGGAAATCAACATTGTATGGTTCACATTAATCTAGGTTTGAATTTGATACGTCCTGGTCACTCGCGTGACAAAATATTTTACTCGTTAGCGCTCTGCACCCAAAGGGTGAAAACGGGACCCTATTAATATGCCTCCGCTGTCCGTCTGACTGTCCGTTTGTCAGTGAGTTGTATCTCATCAACCATAATAGCTATTTGGTTTGACACTTAAAATTTTTGCAGTATCACTATTTCTGTAGCCGCCATCATAACACTAAAAATTAAAGTATGTGAAAAAAATACGGTATTGGTTTTAATACCATACTGCCAAATCATCTGTTATTATAATTTATTCATGCTTGAAGATGGTGAGATGAAGATGGTAAGATGAACAATGAAAATGATTAATCTTGATGAATGTTTGTTTGTTTGCTTTTGCCTCTGACACAGTAGTTTGTTTGAAATTATGTTGAGTTGTTTTTTGTAATTGGTTTACAGTAATTTATATTATATTATGTTTATATATTAAGAATTGATATGTTTGGACATTAAGTTTTGGCCTATAAGTTTTACTAGATTATTGATTTTTTAAATGTTTGATTTTTTTTTCTTGCATGCTGTCTTCACCTTTTTTGTAGTGACATTTGACTTGTTTTCATTGTTTTATTCTTCTCCAATTGCATGAATAAGTGTACACTATGTTGGTGATCTTTTTAATAAAATAAATAAATTAATCTGCCTATAGTAACATGCTAGTACGGTTACTGTTGGCTCTAAGGAGTAACTTGGGAGATGATTAAAAGAGCAGCCAAATCGTCGTATTTCACTTTCTACACACTTGTAAAGCACTAGCGATATTTACTGGTTAAAACATTAGCATTTTACATATTCAATTCTGCTGTTATATACGAAAAAAATAAGAATATTCTAACTGACACTTCAATACATAAAATAAGAAAATTCTAACTGACACTTCCCGTTCCCGTCAAGTAACTCATTTTGATATTTGCTTTGGCCGAGCCTAAACGAAGCGCATACTCACACACTTACAATTTACACACATTTACAGTAAGTCAATAAACAATAGACAAAATCTTTACCTTTTGTTTGTGTGAAAGGGATTTTATGATTGACATCTTAAGAAGAAGGAAACAAAGCAAAGGATTGACAATGTTTACAATTATGTGTATTGTGTGAATGTGTGGGTTATAATATTAATGTTGATTAATTTAGTTTAGTTTTTGGAATATGGTATTTTATACTCGGTTTACATTTGAAAGAAAAGTTAGAGTGGCGTACAATTTTTTTTTAACTTGTGTGTAAAAGGTGGAAAAACTACAATTGAAAAACGATGGGATTCTTCAGTCCAGAAAAACATTTAATGGAAACATACCACTAAATTGAAGATTCTTAGAGAAAGTTCTTAATTGTGCTCTTTTTGTAATTAACAAACGCAGGAAACATATTACAGGAAGTACGTCGACCTCGGTGGCGCAGTGGTGTAAACAGCCGACTGTTACGCTAGAGGTTCCGGGTTCTATTCCTGGCGGGATGGGTTATTAGCAAGACGCATTGTTTCGCTTACTGGTCTTGGATGTTATATTCTTATCTATGTAGTATATACCATATCGTTGCTTAGTTCCTGTGACACAAGTTCTTATGACACTTACTGCAGGGCTGAGTCAATGTGTGTTTCGTGATGTGGTTATTATTATTATTATTAGTATATCCGTGTAACTATGCTGTATTTTTATTACCTATTTTATTTCATTCGTGTTTTAAAAACAAAGTTATACCTTTTCTCTTTCTATTTATCATAGAATGGGTATTTAAACTGTTTACATGTAAATATTTGATTTTGTATGGCTTTTATCAATCTGTAATTTCAAAGTCATTGACAGTAGTTGTCTTTAGCTGCTTACTTGTATTAGTATTAAATAAGCACTTCATTTTTCAAGTGTTTTTTATTTTTTCTCGTTAGTATTAATGTTTTTTCTAATTTAAAAAAATGGTTAAATAGAAATCTAGATTTGTATTAAAATTTGATTCCTTATATCTAAGCAATAAATAAAAAGATCCTGAAGAGGAGAAATCTTATGTAATCTGAGTATTTCTTTTCAAACTGTTTTACTTTAATTCACGCCATAATTAATCTCTCGAGAGGGATTGGCAGAGGTTTTTAACACCGCATTTCGCATGTTCGTGTCAAGCCCCATTGTAACAAGTTGCGAATGTGTTGCCATTATCCAATCACAATAAGGACAGCAGCACAATATGGCAGCTACAATGTATGTAACCAAGACTCCAACCCACAACCTGGTTGGGTTGGTCGGTTAACCAAGCCACATAAAGACCGAGCTAACACATCCTACACATTGGTTTACATGTATTTATACAAGTTTTTGGTGCCAATATCAAAATTATACAATAATAAGTGTTGTAAATAAAATATATAGTCCAAACTGCATTGTGAAGAACTGTACTTGTCATGGTTCATTTAAATACTTGTTGTATATTTTATTAAAACAATAAGAAGTATAGTGGAAAATAATGTCTTAAAGATATAAATAAAGCACATTTTATGTTATGAAGGTGGAATGAAGTTGATACAGAACTAATTATATTTAATTGTCAATCAAGTATATTATAAAAATAAATTATTTTGTCTTACTGAATCCTTCACCTACTATGCTTAAACCTCTCTTAATTATTTCTTCAGAGTTAACTTTTGTGAATACTTAAAATGCCTACCTGAACTGATAGTGAAATCTAAGTGAAAATAATGACCTACAAAAAATGATTGGACTATGTATGGTATTGTTTAATATATTGAGTAACCTTGGTAAATCAACATTATTAATAAAAAATAAATATAAGCCTAGTAGAAAAGCATACAACCTACAGTTGGTCTGTCAAAGAAGAATCACACATACAACAGTCATAATTAAATATGATCGTTTCAATGTAAGTACGGCTAGTACAATCACTTAATACGTTACAATAATGGCAATGAACATTTGTAACTATACTAAATTATATCGTTTTAACTTTACCCAAAAAATATTAAATTCAACGAGTACCTTAAATCGTTTTTAATTCGTGTTTGCAATATTGATAAAGTAATGAATATTAAGTAACTTTAATTATGTTTAAAAGTAAATAAAATGACGTAAAGTAGATAAACCTACTCTTTTCTGCATTGCCAGGACATTTTTTTAATTTATGGTGCTTCATAGTATTTTTTAAGTGTTAATACTTCATCACTACATAGCATAAAGCAAAGTCGCTTCCCACTGTCTGTTCCTATGTAACCATGTAATAAATAATGTAAATATATAATGGTACCGGCATTTGAGCGAAGAGTTTTTCCACATGGCCAATTATATGTCGATCGTTCAAGAGCAACTCTATAGAAAACATCTTTGTATTGTTTAACTGTGAACGTTGCATAAGACATTCTGTAGTATATATAGTAACAGCATTGCACCCGTGCGAAGCCGGAGCTGATCGCTATTGAATCTTTAGAGGGTTGTTTAGACATTATATCAGAATTAAGTCAAAGTTATGGCAATATAAAATAGATGCAAATTCCATTCATCCATCCAAGTATACCTTACTCAGGAACTGCTCTATTGGAGGCAAGTTTCTAATCAAATCTGTTTATATGAATAAATGATGTTATAATAAATTCGTTATTTATTATCAATTTAATTATGTCAATGTTAGTTATGTTATGTTATATATTTAATTATTGTGTTGTGTTATTATTTAATGTTTAAAAAAAAGACAATTGTTTTAATAAAAAGTTTTTATTATATGTGTCGTATGATTATGATTAAATTAAATCAAACTATATTTTTTTTTAATTCAAATTATAAAATTTTGTTTCAAAATCAAAAAGTAATAAACAGTTGAATAAATGAGGTTGTCAACAAATTTTTAAAATTAATCAGATTCTCGAAATTTTAACTTCGTTAATTATCGGGTTTTGGCTTGACCAACTATGTATATGATGGATCTTTAAATTAAAATAGATACTATATAGATAGGTAGCGACACAAAGGCCATGTTATTCTAATTACGTTTGAATGAATGTTGAAACGTGTTTTGCGACTTAAATTTCCATTTTTTTTATATTTTTTGCCCGCGTTTCTATAGTTAGGTTTCTAGTACATTGTTTCTTCGTCTATCTACCACAGACAATAGTTATAGATTAGCGGATATATCTCCTAAAAATATAGTACTATAACTAATTGATAAATACCACCCTCACAAAAACATGAACAAGCGACCCTCCAATGCTAGGGTGACTCATACTTGGCCGCATTTAATTTTATGAAATGAGTCCTTTAAAGTTCTGGATGATTTCAAAGGGGTCCGTAGCTGAATTTGATTAAGATACCTCTAACTAAAGTCTATTATTAGCTACCAAAGAAATTTATAAGTAAAGCAAGGGTTTTCAGTGATCCTCAACCTAACGAATTAGCTTTAGGAAAAATAAAAACTATTTTGAATATTTCAAATAGATCTTGTTCCAAAATTTAACAGTCACTGTTAATTTTACAAGTGTACTGAGTTTTCCTCGGAAATAAAACTTTTTTGTTTTGTGGCAACATTTTCAACCTCTCTCATATAAAATAAAACTAACTTTCAATATAAACAAGAAATATATTAGCGCGATTAGTTCACTTGCAACAAATAAAAAATATTATCTAAAAAAAACATGTAATATTTATATGTTTATTCTATTATTTATTTATAATTTTTAGTTTTAATCCTTGTTCTTCGAATGGTTTTGAAATAAAGCAAATGTGTTCGGTCTAGTACATTAAATCAAATTGCAAATGAAAACAGAAAAATTGTTGAATCAAAATATAATTTGTGATTTAGGAGCAAACCATTTCATTTTTTACAGATAATTTTTTTGATTGAAGAAAACACCTGTAGCTGTATAAACAAGAGTTCTTTGTGCAATCCAATTTAATAAAGATAAGTCATAGAGGAAATTCTGTGACGTCATAATGGAGTTTTAATCATGACTATTTGCTTTGTCAGTGACATATTATGAGCATCCGTCGCCATTTTTACACATTGAAAATTTCTTGTCATGAATGCCATGGATTCAAGGCGTTAACACATTTCGCGATAAGTAGATAAAATTTATTTAAATTAAAATAAGTAAATTGTTTTCAAATTTATTTTTATTTACATTTAATATTTTAACTATAGAGATGTAACAATGGAAAGAAGAAGTTTAAAACATGTGACAATGTGATTCTGTCTACTTATTGATTACCTCAACATCAACGTATAGTATATTCCATATACATGGAATGCAAGCATTGGATATGATGTCAGGACTTCTTGGCACTACTCACACACATGCGTGCGGCGTTATTTAGTGGTGACCGGCTCTACTTAAACAGCCTTCACATATTGTTTTTGTGGTTACGGACACATTCCCATAGATTATCAAATAGACTGATAGAGGCTAGTACTTTAAATATGCTGGTGCTGGATTATACTCTAAATATATTGTTAATATTCATGGATAACAATTTAATACTATTAAATGTGATTGAATTAGACTATACTGTATTGAAATAGACATAATTTCAGTTTTAACTGTTATAAAAGTTACAATTTCAAAAAATTTATGCCCTAAGCACGGGCATAATGTAAATATATTTTTAAACCTGTTAAATGAAGAAGATAACTCATATTTTGAAGTAGTTAAAAAAATAAAATAAAAGGTTAATAAAAGATAAAACAATGCTAATAGAACCTTTTGTAAGATTTTACTTTTTTTTTTCGTTTTCATTTTAGTAAAGAAAAAAATAACATATATGTACCAGAATCGAGTTAACAAAATAATTACTTTAAGCAACCATTTACTACAAGACCGGAAAACAAAGCAATTAACTATTTTACTCTGAGTATAATGCAGCGCCAACATATTTAAAGTACCAGCCTCTATCAGTCTATTGAGTTATTTATGGGAATGTGTCCTTTTCAACAAAAACAATATGACAAGGCTGTTTCCATGGAGCCCAACACCACCAATCAACGCCGCACACAAGTAATGTGTGTGAGTTGTGACAAGATGTCCTGACATCTTACGCAATGTTTGATTTCCACACGAATATATCTGGTTTACTTTACCAATCTAAAACAATGAGAGAAGAAAGAATAACAACAGTTGATATCTGGGAGCACATTGGTAGTGCCCCCGCCAAGTCGAGCAAAAAGTGGCGCGACGGTACTAACCTTTTCTCGAAGCATTTCAGGGCTTTTTCGAACCTCGATGTGGACAGAGCTAGATGCCGTAAATCTAATAAACCAAGCAGGCATTATATAAACACGGTATATTTCAAATTTCATTCAGTTGGAATCAGTAGTTTAAGAATTATAACTAGTCAAAGTTTCTTAATTTAGTCACTCACTGACTGACCGATCATCAAAACTAAAGCACTTTTATTAGACATAGAAGCTTCAAATTTAGAATACATTTAGTGTTTAGTATATAAATCAAGGGAAAACTAAATATTTTGCAATTTAGTTCCAGTTTTTAAATACGCCAACTGCATAAATAACTTTGTAATCCTGTAAAAATATACCTAGTCAGGTCATAAATTCTGTCACATGTTTAATATAAAATAATTGAAACAAGTTTATTCATTATGTAACCATTTATATACCAAAATGAACTTAACAAAACATAGATTCTTATGACACTAAAGTTTATTCAAAATGAACTCCGTGATTTTGAATACAGGCCTTCAATCTGCGCGGCCAGTCGTCTATCGCAGCACGAACGAAGTCCATGTCAATATCGGCGGCTGCCTTAATCAAGGATGTCTTGAGTGACTCAAAATTGGGATGAGGCTTTAAGCACGCCTTATCCTCCAAGTTTTGCCATATCTTGTAATCTAACGGATTCAAATTTGGACCGGAGGAGGGCCAGTCTTCGTATCGGATGAAGTCGATTTCACGCGCCGCCAGCCAGTCTTGTGTGCTCTTCGCTCTATGAGCTGGCGCCGAATCTTGTTGAAATACCCAGTGCCTGTTATTGAACATGGTTTGAGAAACAGGTTCCACAAGGTTCGTCAGGACTGTATTTTGATACACAACTGCATTCGTTTTACACCTTTCTCACAAAAATGTACCTCTGTTAAGCCCCAACAAGAAACTCCCAACCATACCATGAGCGAGGATGGAAAATGACCTCGTTGGATACGCGGAATACGGTTACTCGCTTCTTCACTACTGTGTGCGTACACCTCATCATTTTGTTTGTTGTAGCTCTTCTTCTACAGTAAAAATTTTTTCATCCGAAAAAAGAATTTCCAGATATTTTTTCCCGCGTACCGCTTCAACAAAGCGCGGCATCTCTTCAGTCTCAGGTCCATTAGACGAACATTCAAACGATGTCCTATTTTTCTTCGATATGCCCGAAACCCTAAGTCTTCATTTAACACCCTTTTCACCGTGGTTCTACTTAACCCCATGGGATTTCTTTGAATAATCGCCTTCACAGCTTTTATCACTGCTGGAGTCCTAACAGACTGAGGGCGACCGCTTCTTGACCTGTCATCTACACTAGAGTCTTCATTGTATCGTTTGATGGTTCGATAAATGAATCTTTTGGTAATATTCATATTTATCAGTATTTCAAAAATTTGAATTGGCGCGTAACCGCAACGATGCAACGCAATAACTGCAACACGGTGCAAAAATGAGTAAAATTCTAAAAAGTATACCTTTTTGTTCATGAACAATTCGAAATTCGAATTCAATAAACTTTTTTGTGGCCAGCATTCTAAAAGAAAAGTTTTTACTGTGTGACAATACTTATGACCTGACTGTGTATATTTTTACTAAGCAACTCAGCATCATGCAGGCACGTCCTCCATTGCACCCCGTACAAACTTAACAGGTGAATAAATCTACAAATAATAGTGAAAGTGACAAGTAATGGTTACTATTATTTCAAGTGATATCAAGCCAAACAAGCCATATAACAATTATAGTAAACTAAATACTGTAAATAACAAGACAATAATTAAAAATACACAATATGACTATAAGAGTAGAAACAGACATAATACATGCTTATATTCATACTAATGTCTTTTACATGTTTAATAAATATTATGTAGACAAATGCGGTGTAATATAAAAATGTAGGTTTAAAATAAAAGGTCAAATAAGCATAAGGACTTGTTATTTCAATCAAATCTGACACGACTCTAACACAATCCGTAAATTATTACCTTCCCAGCTGAATGCCTCACAAAATCAAAGTACAATTTAACGCGTCAGTTTACAAGACCAAAGAAAAAAAACATTTTCACAATGCAAAAAAAAAAAATGCAGTCGAAATTAATGTTCAACAGAAACTTGAACTTCTCCGTTAGCCAAATTCTTGCGTATCTACCCAAAAGTTAAAGTAATTAAATAATTTAGAAAGCGTTAAAAATTTACATGGGAAATAAAGAAACTAAAAATATTGCCCTTTCTTTTTAATATCCAATGGTTCAGGGATTGTACACGTTCATTTGCCGCCTAATCCCTGCCAGCTTCTTGGTATTCCTGGTCCCTTTTTCCAGTTGTACGGCCTTACTAAGCAGCTCGTTGCCTTCTCACGGAACTTGTAATAAAATGTCCATAGCCAATCTGAATTCGCTAATCCCCGATGCCGTCGCATAGTGTAGGAATGAAGGAATAACGCTCACTAGCAGGGAATTCCAGCAAAATTATTTTAAATTAAGTATATAGGTTTAAAAAGTTAACAGGAATTACTATTTAATTTATAAGAGATAACTAATGATTGAAAGTGCCTTTTCCGTTTGCGTCAATGGAATTTTAATTTTTACTCGAATGCGGCAAAATATTTGCAAGTAACTGTTCTTTCATTATGCTATTTATTATTACGGGCAAAAAATATAAGAAACATTTACCCAAAGACATGGACAATCAAATAAAAATACCAATGACGATGTTGTGTTGTCAACATTTTAATACATGGTGAGCACAGTGATGCATTAATGTTATTTGAAGAGTGAGCGAACAACGAAGATTGTCTCCCTGCTGTATTTAAATTTATTTTTTCACTCAAATTTTATACATACATACAAAAGCAGCAATTAGATACCTAGGTATTAATAGAATAGACAATGCTATAAAGTCAATGATATGACACGTAAACAAAAGGCTGATATGTAATACATAAGTGCGAGTCAAGCGAAGACTCAATTATTCAAGTACCAATTGGGAATTTATTGCCTTCAGTTTGTTTACTTTTCGACTTAAATGGTAAATTTTGTTGTATTTTTCATAACATTTTAGAATTTGTATTTGTGTGTCGCTATGTTTGGAACACTTTTTTCGATTTGTTAGCAAATAGGATAATTAGTCAATGTATTTATTGAGTTAAATATTTAATACAATCCCGCTAGATTTCGATTTTCCAGCACTGTGCGTCGCCGTTTTGGTTCTAATCTAACGCCTCTATAGGGCCTCCTTGATCTGGCTCCACTTCCTTCACGCTCCAAGGACCTTCACTGCAAACCTGGCTATCGCATTGATTAGCCTCCGACGTTTGGGGTTGGTTCAGTGACTTCGTCTGACACGTTCATCGCCGTTGGAGCCTCTTTACATATCATACTCAAACATTCATTTCGCTTACGAACGATTATTGAGGGTGTCTACATCGTGCAACATATACGCGCCGTGCAACGGTAACATGACGCCGGATGACACGACCCACCTGTGGTGACTTACTTGTTTCCATACGTGTTAGTAAGTTGAAAATAATTTTATACATAGGTAACACTGAAAATGTTTAGAAAAATAAAAACGCCTTAATGTAGAAAGTTGCCAATACTTTTATTGCGAAGTAATCTCCGTTCCTCTCTACACATCGTCGCATTCGATGGAACCACTGAGAAAAGCAGTGGGCCCATTCATCCTTAGGGGTCTCTTCTATGGCATTTTCGTACGCTCTCACCGCATCTTCAGGGAATGTAAAGCTTAATACCTAAACATTTTCAGTGTTACCCACGCATACAAACTAAAACAGCGTGCGTGTACATAAATAAGCTTCTTAAATCTAATAAAAATAAAAGCATATTAATTGTATTTACTAATATCGTTCATTAAAACATGTCAGCTAAGGGCTTTCAATATAGACGTTTGCTGTCAGGTGCAGAAGCCGGAAGTTAATCATGCTGCTAAAGGAGATTCGCTTTTTTCATACTTATAAAACGCTCGGTACAGTAGTGCGGCGAACGCCCCGGAAACGCTTCCAGTAAAAAGTTTCCAAATTGCCTTAGGAACTCACATACCCGCTTTAGCTAAATGCCAGTCTTTTTAAAAAAATCCTACGATTTAATTTACCAAATAAGTTCATAAAGTATCAATTAAAAAAATAACAAATTCTAAAAAAAGTTAGAAATCACCTTTTTTTATTCATCAATCAATTATTTAAAAATGTATGTTTAACTATCGAAGAGGTGATGATTGGGAAAAATTGCAGAGAGAAAGAACAAGATAAAATTAAATAAGGAAGTGATCACCCGTCTTAATAAACCTTGTTATTTTCAGTTCAACCCCTCTAGCATTAAAATCTATCAACGCTAACATACCAATGTTGTTCGTCGCTTAGCGACTGACTTTTTAATATTACGACCACTTGTTAAAACATTGTTTTGGAAACATTGGAATGAATTAATCGTTTTCTTGTTTTTATAATTTGTGTTTACTACTTACTCATATAAAGCTTTTATGTGCGCATTTTATAATGTGTGACCGTGATCCGACATTATTTTTACGATTTACAAGACATGAAGTACATTTTGTCGCAGAAAATAATAAAGACTTCTACGTGAAGGAAACGCAAGCAAAACCTAGTCTAAGGTATAAAGTTTTTTAAGTTAAAAAATGTATTTATACCTTTCTACGTATTTTATTTTTAAATTGAAGCTAATTAAAATCCATAATGTTTTGGCCGTAGGTGTATAATATTATTATTCATCATAATTATTTAAGCTTTAATCTTCTAATTATTGAATTTTAGTAAAATACTTTTCAAAATGCCGAATTATTTTCGTTGAGTACCTCCCTTCTTACATAAATTTGTTGTATAAATTAAGTGGCTTAATGTTTGGAGTGTCTAAGGATTAAATCGATCTATTTAATTTAAAAAAGTGAAAAATTTATTTCAACATTATTTTGTAAAATTCTAAGTAGTAATTGATCAGCTTCTTGAGGGGATGAAGGTTGTGACGTTGGCAACGCTCGCGACTGGTACGCATCTATAGGTAACGATAGTATATACATTTTATAAAACAAAGTCCCCATCCGCGTCTGTCTGGATGTACTGGTATGTTTACGATCATCTCAAAAACAAACGACCAGGTTCTTAAAGCGGATATCATCTTTCAACTTAGGATTCCTGAGGATGGTTTTAATGTGTAATTCGTTACGGTTTGGTGCAAATTGTTTACAATGTGACGATGATTAATAGATAATCCGTTTGAGATATAACAAAGGGTAAGTTTTAAAGGTCTACAAAAAATGATGGCATTTATTTATTAGCGCTAACTTCTAAAAAAAAATATTAAAATTAATATCGTCTTTACATGTTATATTTTGATGGATTCAGTGTCGATCTTTATCAATTTAAATACGGTACTTAAGCATCTCATACAGATTGTAATAATTAAGAATAAAATTTGAATTAATACCTTAGTGCCAGAAAATAAATAATTACATAGAGTCAGCTTGATTTTTTTTCCCAATGCGACGGACTGTGGAAATCGCTTTACCACTGCAAGGTTGTTATTTTTGTTTGGTAAATACTTAAATCATTTTTGTAAGGAAATAAATTGATTTTTGGTTATTTGATCACATTTTTGTTTTATATTGACTGTAAGCATATAATAATAATAATAACGCGTTATTGGGTACTTCATCCGATATGCTAAATTACACGCGCGGAGCCGGGGCGGCTAGCTAGCTAAGTGTACTTTTTAACGATACTCATATTTATTAAATAAAAACTAATAAATACCTATCCTCAAAGTCAATTTAAATATCGGATTAGGCATTTCGAATTTCCTTCAATAAACAAACTTACAAACTTTACCCTTATAATAGTATTTATTATAATTAGAATAAAATATTCATCTTCGTTTTAAATATGATCGTTTGTTATCAACAAGGCCAGTGATCAACTGTAACCTGTGTGGAGTTTGTATTGTAGTACAGCATAAGGATTGATATTGCACTTGTTATGTGAATCGTACCAGAGAAATAGCATTATCAATCAAAGACGTCGTTGATGAAAATAACTGCCGTCTATCTGCAGCAGGGTTCGGGTCTCGAGGCGTCTCGTGTTTCTCCGAATTTTGGTAAATTTAGCTGTCTCGTGTCCCGGGATTTTAGGCCCTTGTTGCCAGACCTTTTTTTTAATTGGAATTTTAATTTATCAACCTGCTGCGCAAAGTTTAAAGTTTTAAACTGCGCAGCTTCCCGTGCTCAGTCATTATATGTAATACAAATTATGTATCTTGTTATTACTATTACCTCGTCGTAACTTATTCTTTGCGTAAACTTGTGTCTTGTGTCGGATACAATTAAATTGTATTCGTTTAATATCGACCTAGGAGTTTTTTAATTCAGTACAA
This sequence comes from Choreutis nemorana, assembly GCA_949316135.1. Lineage (NCBI taxonomy): Eukaryota > Metazoa > Arthropoda > Insecta > Lepidoptera > Choreutidae > Choreutis > Choreutis nemorana. The sequence goes on from OX438595.1 coordinate 14,932,240, forward strand.
GCAATGTTGCAACATTTTTGGGGTTGCCTTTCTTACGGTGTGGCCGGATAGGGCTTTGATCATTACGATACGTTAATTATCTTGAAAATCAAAGAGATTAGCCTTAATATCTCTTTATGAAACGGATAGAACCGTCAGCGCTCAGGCACTTCCAAATCTTGTTGCCCTTTTAGTGGTTCATTTAGAAATACAACGACTTGCGGCTTTTTATGACAACTTATAAAATGAATAATATGCCTAAAATCAACAAACAAACGTCAACTACATCAAAACGACGGACACTTATTTCCCTTTAAGTATTCCCGTATGCCAATTGGCTGCACATACTTGTCTTACCTTGCCTCAACATCTGCTGTAATGTATTGCGCACGAATAAAATCAATTTTAATTTGAATTCAGTTCGCGAATTTTAAAGTAAAACTTGAATAATTATGTCTCCCAATTTCTATCCGGACATGATTTTTTTTCTATGCTAAATTGGGTAACTTAAAAATATTATCCTATTACGAAAGTTTTAAGAAGGCATGCGTCAATATAATTCGAACTTGCATACAGTTATACTATATATATATATTTTAAGCTCTTGCTCGCGACTTTGCTTGTATGCAAACGATAATAGGAAATTAGATGACTTTTTTAATTTTTATTATAATTCGATATTCACACAAATCTGTTAAATTTTCTCAAATATCTCACTTGTTAACTGAGTTATAAAGCTTCAAAGTAGTCAGTATTTCCATATACTTTACGATAAAATGATTGAATAATCAAATTAAATTTCATGTATATCCCTATTGGGGATGATTTCTATAAATAATGTCACAAATATGAACCAACTGTATTATATTTCGGAACCAACAAAAAATGCATGACCAACTAAAAGGTATTTTATTACGGATAACATCAAAAGATTGAAAAATCAAAATATTTGTTCGAAAACTAAAATCCCACAACTGATTTGCGATTGCGCTCTAAAACTATGAAACAAGATTTTTAAACAAAAAAATGTTTTTTACTTACTAACTATTCGATATAGCTATGGCATTTTCCAGAACAAAATATTACAAACGTATAAGATGATCAGACTGAAGGTATTCTAGCAAAGAAATGATCGACTGATCAATTAAATATCGATTACATTCAAAGCTTTTGTCATTTTATGTTTGTACGTACGAGTAGCTCGTGCACAAAATAGGAACGACAGAAACTTGTTTACAAATACAGCCTCTGTAAAAGAAAAAAATTAACGAAAACTATATCGTATTCAGAAAAATGGATTTTGCATTCCTGGTTTTCTTTCAGCCATCCCACGGTTACAAAGCAAACAAACGCCAACAATTTTAATTTGTCCTGTCAAACTAATTTGTATTGGTTTTCAGCGACTGACTTTAGAATTCGTACAATTGTCATTTGAGAGTTCAATGAAAAAACGAGAGTAAAGTACAAAGAAGAAATAAATTATATTATATACAATTTTTTTCCTTGTTCCCAAAAACATTGAGACACACTACACTTATAGTTTCCAAGAAATCCTTCGTTATACAATTCTCGCACCAACTTCTTCTTGACTTAGACAATGCCCGCCCTCACACGACAATTTGCACTCAAAATGTCGTTAATGCCTTCAAGCTGGAGGTTTCCAATCTTGCTCTAAGCGACTTCAATTTGTTTCCTACAAAAGATGAACACCGGGATTGCAATACGCCTCCTTGATGATAACGAGGAACACCGTGCGTGACTGGTGGCAACGTTGAGAGACAAAGGAATGTAGACATAGTCTGTTCCTTGCAGTATACTGACTAACTTGTGTACCTTCACAATTTAATCAACAAACTTTAATAATTGAGTTGGTGGCCAGATCAGTTCGATATCATCGATTACGTTGTCGCTTGTGCGATGAGGGCACAAAATGCAATATCAATGAAAGGAAGACGTAAACAAAAGATAACATTATAGTGCATAAGTATTATAAAGAAAATGTATGTTGATAATAAGGCATTACTTATTATGTTTGAATTGAATGCGTAGTTTCCAGGAGCAAGTAGTACCACATACAACAGTACAAATAAAATCACGAACAAGATCTGACCGTAGTTCTCTAGGACTTTCAAATGTTAATTACATTGTCAAGTAAACATTGTTAATGTAGAAAACATACAACATTGTATAAGTAGGTGATGTTTAAACCGAAATGAAAAAAAAACACATGTAAAAGAAGTGAAACCTCTTTAATTATGACTGTGGTGATACATGGCTATAGAATAAGGAGACTGACGCTAATTTTTTATTTATTTTATTACTTAAATCATTGATATGACGATAAATAATCATTGATACCATTTATCTATCTCTGCCGTTGTCGCTACATGCGTATTTTCCATTGTTGCTTCTGACAGCTACTTCTAGGCGCCGCGCGCAGCTTGTCATCCCATAGCTACTACGATTCAAATATTGTTATTTTTAATTCAGATTTCAACTATAGAAACATTAAAGTCAACAAATAAGCCAGCGCATTTTTTGGCAGAAAACCCATTAATTCCCCCCACAATTCATAATTTATGTAATTTTTTAATTGATTTAGTTTCGGCGATTGCACGTATAGGTACTTAACCAATATCGATCAAACGATTTTTTTCAATATTATCGTATCATCTTGAACATCTTCTCTTCCATCTTAAAAACGCTGAAACCACTTCAAACCCTTGAAAGCGATAAAAATTATTTGAATTAGTTTAAAATTTCAATAGTGATTTTTTCAAATATCATGAGAAATTTCGTAGCAACTCATTTCATCTCCGTTGTTTGTTCTGTATATGTTTATGTGTGTGTAGCGTTGTGCGTGTGAGTGTGGCTGCGTCCACACCAATCCAAACCCCAAGATCTATCATTGTTAGACTACAATTTTTTCGGGATAACCAGCTAACAACTCTGACGCGAACGAAGCCCTGACCTGGCTATACGGCTTTGTTGATGCTCTGTCAAATGCAGCGTCTCTGACTTCTAACGGCTAACTAAGCTGACAGTAGCTGAAGGTTTTCGGATGCACAATTACATACTTCTGTAGCAGTCGCAGTCTCGTTATTTTATAGCCACACCACGTATATTTCTGTTCAAATCAAAAGTTGAGGGAGGGATTTTTATTTATGCACCGAATTGAAAAATATTTCTCAGTAATTTTTGCTATTCGCGTAAAGTCAAATTTTTGGTGTATTCCAGTTGTACGTAATTAATTTCAATGAATCATTTTAATGAATGCGCGCATTCAATAAAACTAAATCTCCATCTTCTGTCACAATGTATTTCATAAATGAATATTTGTTTAAAAAGTCAACACCTTGTTCAAAATTACGGACTGTCCCGACAGTTTTCTATAAAACAATTGGATCTACGAGTAATTCTAGTTTTAGTCTAGTCTACAGTAGACAGAAAAATTTAATCGGGAAATATACATTTAAAAAGATCCCCATAAACTGTGAAACTTGATCTGAAAGTTGCTACTTAGTATTTGTGCAATTAAGGCACTTTCTAAAACCAAACCAAAACTAGACTAACTTTTAGTTAATTTCCATGTAGGCATTAGTAAGCTTTCCATCCAGTTTATACATTCCAAAATATGATGAAGTTATTTAATACTTTTCGTGCACTTTTTTCGAATCGGATTAAATTTTTATTAAAAATATTTCTCGCTTTTTATTGAACCATTGTCTAACTAAGACAATAATTATAATAAATAAATTGCATTCATAACTGGATATAACAATATTTTGTTATATATAAATTGATTTCACTCATTTTTAATACTATAAGTTCAGCATTTACAATTAGTTTTTGGAGTTTTGTTTTTAAATCTATTAATGTTACGTTTACATTTTGTGTATATAATGATTTCGCTTGCACGAATTAAAATCATTTTTAAGTGCCTTAGTTTTTTCCATTAGTGTTCTCGGAAATGTTCGATATCCCCAAGCAGGAGGGTGAGGCGGTGGAGGCCGAGCGAGCCGCTGCCCCGTGGCCACTACAGGGCTAAACCCCGCACCCGGCAGGCCTGTTACGGCTACCATGAGTTTTTCCTACCTATGTGATTTTCTTTTTAAGCTTACTGTTTTATTATGTTGCTAGTCAGTAATGTTGTGCATTTCTTTTCTTAATCTATCTCGACTTAACTGTATCAAAGTATTGTTATTAATGATTGCGTAATTCCTTTAGGAGGAGTTGAATCTGTCACCCCGTCGTTGTTCCTGTGGCGTTAATGTCATTTCACTTGCCTTAAAAGTAGAAACCATTGAATGTAGTGTTGTATATTCAACTTGTATCTGTCGCTCGTCCCATAAAACTGGACTGCAACTGTGAAGTTGCTTTGTTGATTGTGCTCACATACTTGGTTATACAATATCTATTAGAAATTGTAAATTAGTTCCTGTAATGTAAAGTAATAATATAAAGAGGAAATATTAAAAACAGATCATCAAAACTTGGGAACGTACCCATCGATCTTTATTTAGATGTACAAAGTATAAATGACTTTTCAAAGAGCGTAGGGCACCATTGACTGAGATGTTATTTACTAACTCCACTCCGCAAAACCACTCAAAAAACTATACATTAATATTTAATTCCATTAAAATGTATTTTCGTCATTCGCCCTTATTGTCTATGTGCAAACCTATAATTACATAGTCCTTGTTGTGAGTTGTGTAGATACAATGCGTGTTTAAGTTTATATTTATAGCATTAGTATATCATTTGCTTTTAGACATAGGTATTATAACAAGATTGTTAGTTTGTCCATCGATTTCTTGATGTAATGCGAGAAAACGAATCCCAGTTTGTTAAATTAGAGGCTTATTTTGTGAAAAAAGATAGAATATAAGTATGGGCTGGAATTAATTGTTGAAAATTTTGTATTTTCTTTTATTGCTCAAAGGGTGATTGTTTTAAAGATATACTTAGAAAAAATGTAATGTTAGTTTTATATTTATTTTATAACGCCCAGCAAAAATACAGATAGTAGTTTAGTGTTAGCTACAAGTGTTATAAACAAAATTGTAAAATATATAAAATGAAATTGTAGGCTACATGCGTTTTCCTCATTTTTATTTCACGTAAATACATGCATTATTGCCGAAGTTATTACTGCGAAAAGTTTTAAGAACATATTAGTTCTTTTGAGAATTTGCTCACTCATTGCGTGACGTCACCGTTGTGTGGTATTGCCCGTGGTGAAAAAAAGGCGCGCTTTTTATAAAATGTATTCTACAAAAGATTACAGTTACATTAGTGGTTAAATTAACTATATAATAGCTGTAAACACTTATTACCTAGATGATTCGTACATGTTATACCCCATGGAAGAAGACTTTTAGAAAGGACAGCCGGATTATCAGCGAAGTTGATAGTATGATGTGGTTCAATCTATAATATAAAATGAATCGCAAAATGTGTTGGTAAGCGCTTAACTCAACAACGCCTGGACCAATTTGGCCAATTCTTTTTTTAAAATATTCTTTGAAGTTCAAGGATGGTTTTTACGGCGACAAAAATTCGAATAATTGCCGGAAAAACTATAAAACAGCCCTTTTTTTATTTCCCATACAAAAGGTTTTGTTTTCTATATGACAGGACGAAGCCTGTCGGGTCCGCTAGTATTTTAATAAAAATAATGATTTTACGGCTGCCGAAATCCTTGAAGTAAAAATTAAAAGCTGCATCTTATACGTAAATATTTATTTTAATAACATTTGGAAGTTACATATGTTTCTCATCACCTACATAGCAACTATTTCAAACTGAACTTGGTAATAACGTGATGAATCAGACAAAAATATTAGTAGAGTATTAAAACAACTGATAGTAAAAATACTTTCCTTATGTATTACCATTTTAAGTCAGGGGCTACCAACCGTAACTTCAGACAAGAGCGCGAAATCGCCTGAAAGTAAGATTGTGGTGATTTTACGACTATTAATGTATATTCATGTGAAATAAAACAAAGATCACATTCGTAGTCTATACTTCGATGGCAGGTATATTTTAGTGTAACATTTGGTGTTATCCATTAAGGTAAAAACATGAATGTATTTATATAAGGAAAAACTTTAAACTATAAATTAATAATAATAATATTAATATGTATTATAACAGGTGGTCTAAGAAGGACAAAACAAAAAACAAATGTAACCGATTTAATGTTCTTAGTACCTTCCACAGGTTTTATCTTTTATTCTTAGATTTCATAATCAAAGCTTCTGTTGTTTGTATGAACTACAAATTCATGAATCAGCGCCTCTAGTTTGATAAGAAATTAAGATTGCTAAGCTAATCAAAAACCACTGTAGTATTCGATATTAATTTAAATCCATTTGTGATTTTATGGTATCGAATCGCACACTTCTTTAATTACTAAATGTAAAACATTTAGTAATTGCATACGATTGTTTTGTTAAATAAAGAATTAGATATTCTTTTGTTAACAAAACAACGATACTACGACGACTACGATGTCATACTTTAGTCTATCACAACTGCCCTTTAGTGGCGAAAGTGAACTGTATTTATGGGTTGAGTGAAAATACTCGAATGAAAATGGTAAAAATAAGATGATACGATAATTTTGTACAACACTACATAAACTAGATTCGAAATGTAACGCAAAAAACTGATTACGAATAAAACATTAAACAGAATACTAATGGATCTACACATATTAATGGACTATGCCATAAAAATTTAATCGATAGTAAGAATAATAATCCTTATTGTATTTCTTAGGTCTAAATTTACAATATTTGTTTTAAATAATTTACAAAAGGAAGGTATAATAATAAATAATAATTAAGTTGTATTTCCAATGACTCAAAACATTAACAACAACACTTTAAACAAATAGTTTTGATTTTAAATTCACTTATCCAGATATATTTATTTTGACGCGGGCCATAAATTCTAAGTTGCTTGCCGTGCTTTGCACTAGCTCGACAAACACGAGATGAGGGAAGCAACGAACGGCGCGTGAGACAGTCATTTCACGGCAATCCATAGTAAACAATATAAAACAATTAAGTAATTATGTCAGAAACAAAATTGTGACATTAAAATCCCAAATTCTGAATCAACTGTGAATAGAATAAATTATTTAGATAAAATTACGCAAATCCTCAAAGCAGAAAGTGCCTAAGATGCTGCAATAAGTTACAATCACCTAACCAACACAAATCTTTTTATGAGAGAGTTATTTGTGTGTTGAGAGCGCGCCAACGGTATTCACTACTCTAACTACGAGTCCTTATTCCCTCTTCAATTTAATAAAGTTTGTAAACAAATATCCACCTATCCTAATTATTATTATTTAATCTTTATTTGTCTTTACCTTTTAAATGACCTTCCTCCTTGGAAGACAACGTGCGTTCGGCGCTGCTGGAAATAAGCTTTGTCGAAGTCCCGACATTCAATCACAACGGAAAGAAACCAGCCGTATTGTTACAGCGCGTATCACACATACCTTGCGAGCTGCGAGCACTGCGAGCAATGTGACTTATTCCCGCAACTGATTTTGTACTTAGATTTTCTCTTCAACTAAACTTTTGTTGTCTACAATATTTTGAAAAGTGATGAAATAAAAATCACGGTATTTTATTCTTGACTTTAATGCCACTTTATATTAAGGAAACAAAAAAATTTAAACGATTTTTTTCTTTTCTATGATAAATTTAATTGAAAAGTTGAAAGTCGGTTTTATTATCTGGTATAAAAGCGAAAATGTAAGGTGAATAATACAATTCGTCACAGTGCTTCTGTGAGGCTGTAAATAACATCTACAGTGCAACGCGGCCTTTCGTATTTGAGTGTCTTTTAGAAATAAACAAAAATCTCTGTTAGGTACGTCGCCCTCCGAGGCGCAGCGATCTAACCCGCTGGCTGTGACAAGTGGAATCTTAAGTTCGAATCCCAACCCGGGCAAAGATTTGTATGATAAAAAGAATATTAGCTCTGGGATCATTGGCGTTTCTATTCCCATATGTATTTATTTAAACAATTAGACATCAGTACTGTGGCTCAGTTTAAAACTGGGGCATTTATGTAAATTTTAGTAATAAATCATTAAATAATACTTTTTCATCATACCTTAGAATCTCTAAATTGTATTAAAAGGCAGTATGTAGAATCGTCGCCAACTATATATGCATGGTATGATACAAATTGTTTAACATTAAATAAGTTAAAACGCTACAGTTCACAAGTTCCGCGCCACTACACATTTGATCAGGTAATGTAGACAGCTTCGAGAGCTAATAAAAATGTGTTGATATTCCATTCTTATTTAATATCAAACATGAGTGTATCATTAGTTTGCTGGCCAGCATTGCCTGCCTCTTCTTATACTTAGAGATCGTACTAGATTGACATTCAGTAATATTTTACATCAATTGTTAGGTTTTATTAGTTTCCATTCAAAAACATCAATCATGTATTTGCTCAATACATGGTATATACAGTTCTTTACAAATATAAATACATAGTTCTCATGTTTTTGCCTTTCTCATTAGAAATGCAATAAACAGTCCTACTTATTTTAATTACAATTTTAATTACATATTCTTATTACAACGAATAGATGTTATTTGTGACTTAACAGCTCTATCGATTTGATTAAATAGGAAAACGGTATTGGGAACAACCCTTTGACGACCTCGGTGGCGCAGTGGTGTAAACAGCCGACAACTACGCTAGAAGTTCCGGGTTCGAATCCCGGCGGGGGCGGGACTTTGTGTTATTTTGCAAGACGAATTGTTTCGCTTACCGGTATTGGTTGTTGTATTCCTATTTATTTAGTATATACCATATCGTTGCTCAGCACCTGCGATACAAGTTCTTACGATACTTAGTGCAGGGCTGAGTCAATGTGTGTGTCGTGATGTGGATATTTATTTAATATAAATTCAGCGGGAATACTTAAATATTTTGATTCTGTGCAAATTATAGTTAGCAAAATTATCTAGCAGTGTTTCTTAAACTTTCATGGCATATACCTTTAGTAAATCAATCAAAAATTTTATGACCCCCTTTTTAGGAAATTAAACTTCATTGTAAACGTTATTATAGATTTTTTCATCTGAAGTATTGACATTCAGGTATTACCATTTTTATATTAAATTTCTGCTAGGGCAATAAAACGTGTGAGAATTAAATCTAATGTTGAATTGAACACATGTATCAACCTCTCCAGCATCAACGCTAGGAAAAGCCATAGATGTTAAACATGACTCATTCATCCAGATTTCGTCGTTTTTTCCTTCTGAGTATTTGGATATTTGAGACGCCAATTTACTTCCAACGGTTGAGAAATATTTATTGACAGAATCAGGACAAGACGTTTTTAGCAGTGCAGAAACATCCGAAAATTTTGAATTGCAATTTGTTACTTCCTTGATAACCTTCCATGTTGCCTTAGAATCACTCTTAGCTCCCTCAAATTTTCCTCTTTCATATTCAGACTTTACCTTTTTCAACAACTTGTCACAGAAATTTCTGTAGCGGATGAAAGTTATTTTTGCAACGGAGTCTTCTAGGCCTACGGAAGCTATCAACTGCATTCTGTCACGGTTTCTGATACATCTTAGCAAGCCAGGAGTAATCCATGGTTTGATAATCCTTTTAGAGCTGGGAAGATAAACGTTGTAGGTATTGCTTTTACTATCCCAGTAATTTTTGACACCAATTTTTCCGCACAAACCTCAACATCAGAAGATTCAAAGACAGACGAAAAATCTGTGTCAAGTACTGCTCTAACTGCAGCAGTTTCATTCAACCGCTTGACAGTTCTCCTTGAATTTAAAGTTTTGGGCTTAGTGTCACAAAACAAAAGAACAGGAAAGTGATCAGTGAAAGATGCCTTAACCACCAAAGTTACGGATTGATTTTTCGTTCGCAAGATGACGTGATCAATGCAACTCTCCTGCCTAGTAGGAAGGGCGTGGGCAGGGAGCATACCATGACTTGCTATAACGTCAAGATATGTATCAGCTTTCACGTTAGCAGATTTAGAGTTTATATTAATGTTAATATCGCCAATAATTGAAACTGTTTTATAGGAAGAAAAATGTAATATTTTTCGCTTATTCCTTGATATTTTATGAGATTCTTATAAGTCGATAACATAGTTTGTTGTATAGAGCAACCCTTGCACCTAAAAACGACGTTTGTCAAGTTTTTGTTAATAGGCACAGCTATGGACACAGAACAGTGCACAGCCTATCCCGTTTCTAAATTCACTTGAGCCATTCAGGTGTACCACCGCTCACTCTTCAATTCATGTCTATACGAAATTTAGATGCCCAGAGATTAAGTAATGGGACGAGACACAACTTGAACGGAACATGATTAGCACCACCATCTGAACAGGTGTAGGAAAGGGTTAAAATGTAATGATCTCACAAATCCCAATAATTCCTACAGATCTTATGATCCAATTCAAAAGGCTGCAATTTCCGATTAAGCATAGTTTCGTTATGACCATTAACAAAGCACAAAGGGCAAACATGAACATGAAACCGGGGTGAACTTGAAAATCATGCTTCTCCCATGGTCAGTTGTATGTAGCATGGTCGCGTGTGTCCAATGCCGAGAATCTTTACAATCTATCCCCAAATGCAAAGACATATAATGTCGCCTACAGTAGTGTAATAAAGTAGCGTTCTGTTGCGAGATCTCTTCTGCGTTCTGTTCTGAGTTCCGTATCAAGAAAGAAGATCTGTGTTACCCCGAATGTGACGCGAGTGAAGTCACGGGTAAAAGCTAATAAATCAGAAAACAAAAGTCAAAGCAAAAAATCTATAAATTGAATAGTAGAAAAGTTCATAATAGCAATTAGTAAAAAAAACGTTTGGATCAATATTTAGCAACAATTTAAAATCAACATTCAAAATAAAAATATTTAATTTCATTTATAAAACAATGAAGTAACTCTCTCCTGTAAAAAGCTATCTGTCGCTTACGATGTTCCTACTGAAAAGGCTCGATATCGTTTAAGAGTATATCAGTAATAATAATAACCATATAACGACACAAACACTGACTACAAAATAAAATAAAATACAACATTCAAGACCGGGAAACGAAACAATGCGTCTTGTAAATGACAAGTTTCCGCCCCAGATGGAATTCGAACCCAGAACCTCTAGAGTAGTAGTCGGCTGTTTACACCATTTTTAAAATGATTTGCATTGAACAAATTGCAGTAGACTAGAAAAAGCCTACAAATATTGAATCCAAGTCTCAATAGGAAAGAAAACAATTGACATGCCTGGTTTCTTCATTTCTATCGATCAATTAGAATTACAAATTTACATAAACAGACAAAATAACAAACAAGTATTACTAAGTAAGTAACGTAAAACAAAGGAACAACTTACATCTAATTGATCAAAAACTTTGATAAAAATTTTAATTTACTATTATCTTGTGGATCATGCCAATGATTTAGATTTAATAATAGTCCAGTGACTGACTCTGTTAATAACCTATTTCGATGCTTTGTTAAATTAGATTAAAATGTGAGAATATGCGATCAGTATTCACGTATAGTTATAAATAGTTCTCAGTTTCTCAAACACGCTATTTTCAATTTTATCAATTTCCAGTTAAAGGAATGATCGCAACAATGTTGCCACATTCTACGTTTGTTGGATATATGAAATCTAGGATTATTTTTCAATGGAAACTGTGCCGTAATTTGATTGCAGGCTAGAGGCATGCACAGTTGCGGTGTTAGGGTAGGGCGAGGATGGGCGACCACCCAGGGGCGCCAAAATCATTAATTATCGTAGGTCTACCATTACCTAGTATATTTTGCGCCATTCCTGAGTTGATGATATTTTTTTGTCAAATGAAGACATAAGTATAGGACACCTCCAGCCGTCGTCGCGTCGCGTCGGTTAGACAAAATTGTAGAAGAGCCGGAAGAAATGTTGCCCAGGACACCGGTCATGCTATCCGGCACTTCATGCTTCGACGTAAAAATCAAGGGATTTACGCTTAAACAAATTTATTTGATTAGGATTTGTACTACAAAGCAACCACTAAAAGTATTTTTAAATTATATTTTCTATTAAGTTACGTAGTCTGTAAGGGCTCGACGAAAATTAAAATATATCCCGTATAAGCTTCTCAACAAACCGGGGGAGATTAGTACAAGCAAAATAAGCGCAAGGGTGGACAGAATGATATGTGCAATTGAGAATAAAAGGTTAGGAATTTAGTTTTTACTAATGTCACTATTAAATTCACACGCCCCATCATTACGTTTGCACCATCAGATGGAAAACCTATTAAATTATTTTATATTGAATGTTACTGCTTGTAAAAAAGTTTTTAATGTGTAAACAAGAAGATATATTAGCAGATTGTAATGTTAAAAAATCGGGAGGATATCTTTTATTCTCAAAAATCGTAGAAAAAACGTTCAATTTCGTTAGAAACAGGTAGGAAAGGTTCAATCTCGGTAGAAATAGGTAGGAAAGGTTCAATCTCGGTAGAAATAGGTAGGAAAGGTTCAATCTCGGTAGAAATAGGTAGGAAAGGTTCAATCTCGATAGAAATAGGTAGGAAAGGTTCAATCTCGGTAGAAATAGGTAGGAAAGGTTCAATCTCGATAGAAATAGGTAGGAAAGGTTCAATTTCGATAGAAATAGGTAGGAAAGGTTCAATCTCGGTAGAAATAGTTAAAATTGAATATTTTGACAGTTGCATTTTGTTTACGCATTTTACGAACTACGAAAAAAAGATGGCGGAGAACATTTGGGTTATTGTTTTATTTTGGATTTCGAAGTTTAGTCATTGTTTGTCACGCCTGTGTACAAATGTACATTATTTTACCAGATATTTATAATAAATATCAAAATATCTTATAGATAAGAAACAATGTTAGTCATTTAAGTAAGTTCAGTTAGTTTTACTAAAGTATATTTACTATTTGTAGTTTAATTGTAAGAACTGATGCAAATTTGAGTATTTTTAAAACATCAAATTAAAACCGAAATTGATCAACTCTTTAAGAGCAAATATCAAAGGATAAAATGACATCACTGGTGTTTCAATATAAATTAAAACTCATTCAAAATTATTAACTAATAACAACACGACATGCGACTACCTGAGTTGATCCCCCCTAACAGAAAAAGAGGGGGCAACGACTTTTTGACCCTTTTTTTAAATAATAATATAGGTACATGATTTGTGTAAGCATATTCAAAATAAATTTAAGTTAAGTAAGGTTAAATTAAACTTTTTAGTATTTGTGGTTATAGCGGCTATGAATAGAGATATTGTCATAGAATGAAGTGTAACTGGCCCTTATCGTTTATAAGATACAACTTGCTGAGTCAGGAAGACAGGTAGACAGCGGAGAGGTCCCATTTTACCCTTTGGAAACTGAAAATGGAATTTAGTTTTTTACTCATAAAGTATAATTGCTGCAAAAAGAAAATAATGTTACAAATAAAAATTAAAAGTTTGATAAAAATCTTCAGCACAAGCTCTTTATATGAAATCACTTCATGTATCATTAACACATTGAAATTATGAGATAAATGAGATTTAAAGAAATTAATTATTAAAACATTATTTTATACTCACAACTTTTTATTAGTATTAATATTTGTATTTTTTAATTACTTTAAATAGTGACGAGATTTAGACTAAAAAGATGTTTTAAAATTATAGTATATAACTCCGGAAAATCAATGTTTTTGGAAAAATGTTTCGCTGATGGCGGCTACTTTATAGAAACCGCAAGATGGACATACGCACTTTATATTGATGTGTAGCGCTGAATGATTATAATCATACTAACAATAAAATGAATGATTATAATATATAAATATAATCATACTAACATTACTGATGTATGGATGTTAAGATGTTCGTTCCATTCAACGGTTAAGATGATGTTTGGTAGAGAGATTATGAATCTGATGGCACTGATAAGTAATCAGTGCCTCATCTAATCGATCCGTATCTGTGGTAATCATCATTACCTCACTTGGCGTGTACGAATGATTACTTTAGATAAACGTTTTGAATTTTTTCAATACTATTATCATCTCAATCATTATCTCACTCTTCCGGTCATTCCATTTTATATTTTAATAAAATATTGGGAGCATTAGTCTCAAATATACATATTGGTAGCATTAGTCTCAAATATACATATTGGGAGCATTAGTCTCAAATATACATATTGGGAGCATTAGTCTCAAATATACATATTGGTAGCATTAGTCTCAAATATACATATTGGGAGCATTAGTCTCAAATATAAATGTTGGGAGCATTAGTCTCAAATATACATATTGGGAGCATTAGTCTCAAATATACATATTGGGAGCATTAGTCTCAAATATACATAAGTTACTTTAGGTTTATGCATTTTTTTCAACACCAAAAACTTAAATGTAATCCTATTTGAAATTTCACGGTTTGGTAAGAATTACCCAGGTGCAGTAACTCAAAAACAATACCAAGACTGGCTCGAGTCTCGTCTTCTCACGATTGAGCAACGCTAACCGGTACGAGAGGTATAACATCTTTAACTCTACTATATCTACACTATATTCATATATATAGTAAAGAGGTACAACTTGGCGGTGATCTTGGCGTTGTAACAGATCAAGGGCATCGTCGTGTCAATAGGCGGTGGCATCACTTTCCATCAGCTGTACCGCCTGCTTCATTACCTGTGTTGCAAAAACCGCTAACAGGCTATTAAATAGGCTTACCTCCAAAACTTCCCTGGAGACTGAGAAGGGCAGCACGACGACTCCGACCAGCAAGTCAGTAACTGCAAGCGACACCACATAGAAATTGGTGACGCTGCGAAGCTTGGACGAGCATACCACTGCCGCGATCACCAGGCTGTTACCTGGACCAAATAAAATTATTTGCTCATTTTCACAGCAACAACTAAATCTCTAAAGGTCTTATACAAAAGCTACATATGAAAATACCTAAGTTATTAGCCCGTGAAAGTCTCATTAAAATCGGTGTAGCTGTTTCCGAAGATCAGCCGGAACAAAATATTTGAAGTACTACGAATACTCTTATATTTAGTTAAATGTACATTTAGTAAAAATAAGCAGGACGTTTGTAACATTACGGCTCAGATATGTCATTGTTACTCGTACCCAATGATATACATGCGACTTTTGGCTTATTCGGCAAAAGAAGCGGCTGAACCAGCTTGAAGACATGCTCTATGGAGATGGGAATGAGCAAGGTGTCAACACAAGTGACTTCCCAAACTAAGAGACAACCTATTGAGCAAGGCATCATTTTCATTCCGTCTGGTCTCTTACCATCGTCTCGACTAAGACCAACTGGTTTCAAGGCCGACGGAATTCGTATAATGCCAAAGGCTCTACAAACAATATCGTTCAAGATGGAATGTCGAAAAAATCTACCAGCGCTTCTGCAGCACGAAAAGCCATGATGTGCAAGCGAATCACCCATGACACCACACTGACAGCAGTGCTCAACGACAAATGGAACTTCTAATCGAAGACAGACAACTGTACGAAAACTGGTGCCCTCCAATACTCAGTTTTGGTGACGGTAGGGCATACCTCATCACCGACTGCCAGGAGACGAGCACGATCTGCAGAACTGGAGCTTGATGATTGTAGGTTGCTCTGAACTAGTTTGCATAGTGGATTGTCCCGAGACCTTTGTGGGCAGAAGTTAACCAGTAGGCTCCCAGTTGGACAAGCTATTTTCCATGATTTATGGCTTCAAATTTGTATGAATTTCAGGAATGTAGTCACAAGCTTTTTGAATAATGTTGTTGATAATGTCGGAACTGAGGAAAGATCGAAGGCTAAGACCTCCATGACGAATTGATAAAGATGCTTGGGACCATGAGCGTTCATCGAAAGAAATATAAAGAATTTTAGTTAAAGAGTGTTTAATAACCGAATCTAGTTTTTTTTAATTTCTGGATATTTCCAAAAATTACTTCAACGGAGGTAATAAGGTATTAATTCAAATACCCTAAATGGAGCTGAGTTTGTTACAGTTTATTGGTTTGGTCTGAATTCTGTTACCGAAAATGTAAAATCTATTGTGATATATTACTTTAATTTGTTGCTAATTAAGTCAATTATCACTTAATTAGACTTTTTATTCGGATTTATTTTTGTTATATTCAATTAGATATGTTTTTTTGTTTGATAGGAAAGCAAATTAATAAGTTAAATTGGCTTAGTGACGTGGCACTAAAATGGCGGATTGAGATAGAAAAGTCGATTTTAAACATAATAAATTGTCAAACTTTCTTGGACTTTAGTTTTTTTAGTGATGAATCCGACATACACTTGTCACGGTTGACAACCAGCTATAGTGCGGCGGCACCTTACAATTATACCCCATTAAAATAATGTCTCAAAAGAAAGAACAATAAATGGACTTGTTTTATACGGATTTGAACTAGTCTAACTATATTTTTTAAATTAATCAAATTAACATTTTCTTTCAACTGGTAGGTATACAACTTTATGCCTTTGTTATTTTTTTCTTTTGTCAAGGACGCATTCTTGTACGGTGTTGGTTGATACGTATTAGAAAGCGTTATTTTATTGTCAACAATTTATCTGGTTAGCGATAAATTGGTTCATCCTATACGCTAAACTTTGATCTAGATAGTTTGAGCGTAAAAACGTCAAAAAATATACAAACTAACGGTTGCTAACTATTTTCATCCGATTAGCAGCAAAACTGTCGTTGATGTGTAAGCACGTATCCTGTGGTATGTGAAAAATACAAATTGCGCCAAAAGTGAGCTGGAACATTACGAATATTGAAATAATTAAACATCCGTCCTCTCCAGGATTCGAACCCGGGAACTGTTCCGAAGCAGTCAGCTGTTACACCACTGCGCTTAAGAGAGGCCGTCAAAATTATATTTTAATTTAAAACCAATCACACATCATCATACTTCCATATATTCTCCCACTTAATGGGAAATATTGAAAAGCTGGTATTACTCGGCATACTCGTAAGACAAAAGACGCTACATTTACTTGTGTTAGATTTGCGCGCGAAAACCTAAATAAAATGAACTGCCTTATAAGTTACGATTGTAGCTAGACACCCACGCACAGACACACAGATAGGTAGAATAAGTGAAACTATTACAGTAAATTACCAAACTGTATTACCTTATTTTAGCAAATACATCTAAATCTATGTGTGTCTATGTCTCTATATAGACAGGTAAATAACCAAAGATGATGTATTACAGCAGGCAAGCAGGACACAATAGTATTAATGAAACCAGAAATGTTAGTATATTAAGGGTCCTTTGTAGAAAATTGCTGAAAACAGCCTGTAGCGTGTTCGTTATTTGACGTAGTTAATGAAAAAATAAGAATACTATTTTGAGTTATTCAGTTTATCTACGCCTAGATTAAAATTTTAAAAGTGTACCAGTATTGGTTTGGTTTTAATTAAATAACAAAGTACCCTTTTGTGCTCAAAAACAGCTCTCGGCGAAGTAGAACCTATCTAAACGCTTCCTATACGTCGACATCTAAGGAAAATTATACATTAGTCTAAATGTCGGTGGACCAAACAATATATCTATCATTTAATTAACAAGCTAGCCGTGTTGCTTGCGCCGGCAGACACGGCCGAGCGCTTTCAGGCAGAGTGCACGTCAATTTGTGCCAGCAATCATATATCGCTGAAGCTTGTGTTTGTACTGCACTATGATTCTTCTAGAAACGGTTATAATTCCCATGTTTGAATAATAGGTACGATATTAGCTTTAAAAAAAAATCTAAGGCTATTAGATACCTACTTCATAAACAACTATACAATGTTGGCGTTTTTTATTTTCAAACTTTGCTTGTTAGTGAATTTATAGGATTACTTTTTCAGAAGATTAGGTGGCATGCTGCTTAGCAAAGCTCCTTGAAACCTACAGAAGATGTTTTTTTTACATAAATTAGATTCATTGGACTACATGCAAAATGCCCCATTGTGTTATAATTTTATTGTACCATGGGTTCCTTAAGTCACAATATTTTGCTTAATTTTTATATAGAAGTAAAATGTAAACAGTTGAGTAAAATGTATTTGCTGTTTTACATATAAATATTCATAAAACGACTTGTCGAGTTGATTGATTGTTGTTTCCGTTTGTCAATGTATATTTCAATGCAGGGCGGCAGTTGGTAGGGCGCGGGAGAGATAATGCCGTGAGCGCGACGGTAGTTGGCTTTTTAATCGAATGACGATTTGAATTGGAAGTACATAAAATATTGTTTGATATGTGTCTATATCAGTTGCTAATTGATTGAATTGCCATTTAATATGCATTAAAACGTTACAATTTGGATTTTAGTGTGTTGTTTCAAATTAAGTTATGTTATGCATACTGAAACTATCGACGAAATGAAGCTTGCTCTACTTGATTTGATTAAACGTTGGCTTGCAATGGGAGAGTTGTCAGGGATCACTTTATAATGACTAATTCTTATTTCACTTTGGAGAGGCATTGAAATTGTCTAACAGTCCACTTGCCCCTGGAAGACCAGCAATAGATTTGACAAACGGAACCATCAAAGGCGAAACAAAAATAAATGGTCGGCTTGTCTCGAAGTTATTTTATATAGTCACCAAACTTATATTAGTAAATAAACAAGTTCCCAAAAAAATAAGATTTAAATTTTGTTTGTTTTCCTATAATTGTGATATATTTATTTTCTTTAGTATTATTGTTAATTATGTCTTGTAGCTAATAATTTTGTAAATGTTGCATAAGTCCTTAATTGGGACAAACGTATGTACCTTAGGCTTTTAATTAAAAGTTATTTTCAGTGTCTGATGTGTGTCCTGTGGATTTATTAAATTCATTAATTAAAGATGAAATCTTAAAGTTTCTGATCAGAAGTAGTAGGACGAAGCTCTGGCGTACTACGTACACTCCAAGTCTACAACTCGGAAATGGAAAAGAAGTGTTCTTTAGCATGCATTTAGTGCAATTACCAATGGATTATCACAGAGACATTGAATTTATCAATAGCTTTCTTGTTCAGTAGAGAATCTGATATCCTATTAGATATTTTGCAAAACTTATTGGAAATCATGCAATAAGTACCGGTATTTTGTTAGTATAGTATAGCCGGTATAGTGTTTCATAGACACACATTATGATTTTATTTTTAAAATTGTACATGTTTACTTCTGTAATTTTTACGAAGTTTTCCAAGTAATCGCATATTACAAGTTAGGCCTCTGTAACTCCTGAACGATCTAAGTTATCTAAATCCTTATATTTTTCCTTCAAAGTTTTTCACATGGATTAGCATCATGAATTTTTTCATATATTTCTATCTAGCCGTTTTGCATTTAGAGGGTGGTTTTACCAAAAATATCCGCTTTAAAGTTAAATATCTCGCAAACGGATACCTAAATTAAAAAATCGTCTCAGCAATATCTAAATGTTGCAGTCTAACAACCAACAGATACAATAAAATAGCCGATGTGAGTACACAAATCTCCACTTTTAGTTTTATCTAATATTAAAACATTTGATGTACAAAACAACATAATGTGATGTCCTGTGATTCTTTAAAAAATAAAATGGGATCGTGGTATTTAATAAAATAGTAGAACGTTTGAGAGATTTCATTAAATGTTTGGTGTTATTTATCAGTAAAAGATGTTGGCCCTGTAGATTTTTCTCAAACATAGAACTTTTTTTCGAATAATTTGGATCTATTTGTTTATTCTGATGAGGCCGAGGTACTTTTGATTTTATAAAATTATATATGTTTTTAAAGCAAATTAAAATTAGAGGTTGTGCTGAATTAAACTGTATGAACTCGCGTGGAGTGGTTTTTGTAACTCAGTTACTAAGGTATGCGCTCTGTTAAATAGAACTTCATGAAATGCTTGACAGCTATCATGACCGCATCTTTACAGCATCGCAACTGGTTTGCAATCGTCCTTTATGACTGAGTGTGGTCACAAAAATTGTTTGTAAACCTAAATAACTTTCATGGTTTAAGGATCGAAACTTTTGTCTCGTTCCATGAAAAGTATATTAATTTTATGAAAAACAAAACCTTGCTTCAGTGATGTATCTTGAATAGGTATTCCTATAAAAATCAAAATACTGTTTTTGCAAAACGTTTGTTTGTTTTGAATTATTATAAATAGTATGTGTTTAATTGTATGGGCAGGTGCAAGCAATACAAATTCTATTTCATTTAATATATAATTAATAAAATCTGAACTATCGCTAAATAATATACATATATCGCTAAATAGTATAATCCGGTATTCTATAAAATATATAGATTACCTAAATAGGTACGTGTAGGTAATGTATGAAATGTTATTTATTGTATGCTTTGCTTAGGTATTGTGTACAGTATGGATTGCGCAACGGATAATGTGTGTAAAGGGCAACATGTGTACTCCCATACACAATGTTATTGTATGTGTGAGATGTTACACCCCTACAGATGTTGTTTTTTTTCTCAGTGACGCGATGGGACGACGCGCGAATGGTTTCGCTTGATACAGCCATACGATGCAGTCTGTTTGTATAATCTGCCGCGCTCCACCGCCACCGCCACTAATAAAAGCGCGCGTTTTGTTGGAAGGTGTACTGAATAACTTTAAAGTTAAGGATATTAATAACTTTAAAGTTTAAACACTACAAAAATCTGTGGTTGACGTTGTTGGTTCTAATATATTTATGTTACAAATGTAAAATTAATTTGTAAATATTTTTGTAACTGTTTGTCGACCCTCAATAAAATAAAAAGTATTTTAATGTTGCATTTTTGTTTTATTTGGTAAATAATTATTGAAAATTCATATTCGGTCAATTTTTTTGTTTTCTGTTGTTAATTAAACAAAAAGATTATTATTGGGTACGTAAAAAGTGACAAAACGAAGTAGATTGTTATTTTTATTTGACAGATGTTCACGATTTACATCACCGCTTTGCGTAGTTTACCCTGTAGGCTATATTACCCACGAGAAACCGGCGCTTGTCGGTAGTATGCCAATAAACCTCTTTAAATTCTTATTAAAATCCATACTATTACTGGCTTACTAACCCTATTTGCTGCAGCAAGAATCTCCTCCATTTTGTCAAAGAATTTGTAAAATTCTGAACTACGCGTTCGATGCACACGTATAACTTAATATTCATCTATTTCTGCACAGGCAATATCACATACTCGTTCAACCGGTCACAATAATATACAATATCGTGGCGCTATTTAAACTTAATAACATCCTTTACAAGGATCATGCAACCACCCCCTATCGCTGTTTTTCTGTTATACAAGCTATCGATACAAAAGTTTGCTACATTGAATGACTGTTATTTAATAATGTTTCAGTAAAAGTCCAGTCTCATATTTCATTAAACATTTCCACGTTTAATATTTTGCCATAAAACAGATGAATATTTCGATGAACCTTTACAATTCTGTTGGACGGCTTTTTGTTGTCATCAAAATATCTAGTTTCATTTTAATTAATATTTGTCTCATTACTATTACAAATTGTAGTAAAGTCGGAAACAATAAATAATCATAGTTGTACTATGTACAGCGTTGTTTTGTATATTATATGCTACACATGTAGCAATCGTTATAATACAGTTTTACAAGTTACATTGAATCTTTTGTTGATATGAATCCTTAACAAAAATGTAAACTTAACTCAACTTAACTAAGTACAATGCATATATATTTTGTTCACCAGACAGAAGATACGAGTATGGAATTGAACAATATATTACTTTTTTTACTTCCAACAAACTCAATAGCTCAAAACTTTATAATAATTAACACTTGTTTATTATCAGAGTGTTTCCATACACCAGCCAACGTACTGGCTGTGTCTATATTACAATTCATAGTTTATGAAATTTGCAGTGCAGTAAAAAAAGAGAAAAGTAAAAAGCAGGAAATAGGAAACCCTTTAATGGACTCACCGAGACAGACGTGTCTGCGTTACCACGGACGACACCCTCCCCTGGTGCGTCGGGGCTGGGAGCTCCGCACCCTCCGCACTACGAGAGGGATTTTCATTCAAGCTTTAAGTAGCCTAGTCTAAAACAATTACTCGTAGAGCTTTTCCAGAGCATTTCCGTCAGGCCAAATTGGCATTTAAACAAAAATATTGGCTTTCGTTCAAGTAAACAATGAACAATAAAATTAATGTTATTTTTCTTTGCAACCTATTTTTGTTTAATAATACTGTGTGTTTAACCTTTGTAAATGTTGTGTTCGTCTGTTACAGGCATGTACATCAGTTTCTGTTTATAATATGTTTGTGTAATTTACTTGCTGTAAACGTCCCTGAATAAATTAAATAAAAATACATCCATGGGCGCCGGGCGGGGATTCAAGGAAGTACTCAGAAACAATATAATAGTTTTTCCCGACGACACCAGCAGGAGGGTAAGATAATTTCATATTTTTAGATTTTTTTAGTAACATGTGTAGTGCAAATTCATCTGAAAATAATCCTGGTGACGCCATGAACACATCATCATGAATACCCCCAGAACATAGCAAATAAATACGGTTTTTAAGCCCCTAACAATATTTTATCAAAGTGAAACTTGTTTATTGTGAATGTAGCCTATACAAATATTTCACATGTTACGCATGTATAGTACAACATTATTTAACCGTTCTTTGTTGTTATTGTTTGATAATTTTAACACGTTTTTAATGAAGAATAACTGAGTAGCTCAGGATATTTAGTTACAATTATTTTAATTAAAATTAGTTTTGTATTAATTCGTGTATAATTAATTTTCTCTTCCCGCCATTCGTATATTACAATTTTTTTTTATACGTTGAGTTTTGTCACCGCATTTATACAACCACAGCCATACATTAATAATTATTCGTGATAAGAAATTAATAGAATGTTAGCTATGAATTCAATTAACTATGAAGTCGGTCAAAAATATATGTCAGTATTAAAATATCGTAAATACGTAATTAAAAATGAAACTACAGATTTATAAAAAATCCTTCCAAGATTTTCCTGACATTAAAGAATTCCTGCATATAACAGTAGTAGGGTGGATGAATTTTGTTTTGAAATTTGAGATATTGGTTGGAGGCTTCAATATTATAATAATTTTTTATAAGAGCAGTTGGCTGAAATCAATTTGAGTAATATGAAATAAACTTAACGCAATCAATGAATGTTTTATGCTTGTTTAACTTCCTAAACCAAAACATAAATAAAGTATGTTTGCGTAATATGTTACTTATATCTGCCATGATATGACGTCATACAATTTGTAACTTCACCACTACATTATAGTTGATTTGTTGTGTAGTCCAAGTCATGCATGTTTGCCATCTTTGTACTGGTATAAAATTTGCCAGCGCGAGAGCGTAACTGTACAAGCCAAGCTATTAACAAATTATTAATAAGTGCAGCGTCTAGTGTTCTCTAGCAGCTGCAACCTAAGAACATCTTTTTATGTAAGTAAGCAACAGGTTATTAGATCAGCTTCTATTAAAATAATTCGTCATCCCTACTACCCAATTAGCATATTAATCAAATGCGCCAATTCAAAAACAACAATTAATATAAGTTAGCAACCGATTAATATATTACTTAAAAATTGATAACTAGCTTGTTTTTCTATTTTAGAAAATCTAAAGTTATCTGTCAATAAATTTAAATTGTAGCAATTTTCAGCAACTTTATTGATATATTAGATTTTTTTAAATAAAATTACCATCAAATTTCGCGCGCGAGTTGAATGTCCGCTGGGAATGAGAATGACACGACCGGGATAGCGATCATAGTTCTAGTGTTGCAGATGTAATATTTTGTCTTCATCGTCAGGCCTTCATTATCATGTTTAATGGAAGGTGCTGCAGATAAAACGTCAATGAATCCCTCCGTCAGGGAGTTCTAGTAGCAATATTTTTTCTTCATTATCAGACCCTCGTTACTCACTGAAATGTAGTTCACTCCAATTACTTTTATTTGATGACCCTAATAAGTTAATTTAATGTTCTAATACATTAGATCCAGTCATTAATGACTTAAGCTGAAAATGAGGCGTCTATGCCATGTTATACATGCAAAACCTACACTAATTAGGAACTGGCAATGTGTAGCGGTATTACTAATGTATATGCTATACAATAATATTGATGCCAAATCATATTAACTAAAGCCAAAATAACAATAAACGGTCGTTTGAAAAGTATTTGATAGATGTTTAAAGTTTGATGCTTAATTAAGAAATAGAATCAAACATTAAAAAAACATTTTTTTTCTAGCATGCCACTACATAAAGATTTGTCTTGTGTTGTCTGATCCTCAAAACTCATACGTCAAAACAACATTTTATCAGCCCAATTCGCTTGAAGAGTCATTGTCATGTTTCGGTCAATGTTTTCGAATATAATATTTTTAGTTTTTATGATTTTAATAACTTTACCAAATACTTAGTAAGTAAAATTAAGTACATACATTCTATTGGTCAACTTGACCGTTTCATTCTTTATTGTAACATTGTAAATTTAAGTTAAGGCATACAGTTTATAATGCTATCTCTCGTTAACAGGGTAAGTAAACGACAGTAATATATGTATGTGCTGTACATTTTTCACCACTTCAGTCACATCACTCATTCGATTAAGAGCTGTCTGGATCGCACTCTCTGCACGGCACTGTACATAACAACTACTGTAAATAATATTTATATGAACGATCGAAATAAATAACTTTGTGATGTATCGCAGTTTTTCTGTATTATATATGCGGTCCAGTGTGAGTTTCGAAATACGCGGTAATATAGAAAAAACGTCCGCAGACGGATAGCCAACAAAACAAAGTAATCCTTAATTACAAAGCACTGGCTCGTTTTTGGCAGAGGCGAGTGGCGCGCCACCTGTAGGCAAATATTGTATTTTATTCATTTACTTTTCTTCTCAACAGTAGGTGCATTTCGTTCGATGGAACTTAAAGGTAAATGAATTTGTTCGTCCATCTTAGTCGTCGTAACAATCTAATTTTAAAACAATAAAACTGTTATACAATAAAAACTAGGCAGCTTTAAATGTAATAATAATCCACTGTATACCTACATCAGGCGGGCACCACTTGAGGCAGATTGTCACTCGCGCTTACTTGGGGTTTTATTTTACAAGTTGACGTGTCAGGACTTTGGGCAATTTGGCAGGAATTATGTAATGCAATCATGTACATTAAGACACATCCCTTGTTTTCCGATATACTTCTTATTAAAATTTCGCGTGGCAAACTTTTCCGGCCGGTCGTCGACCC
The DNA here is from genome assembly GCA_949316135.1 of Choreutis nemorana. Lineage (NCBI taxonomy): Eukaryota > Metazoa > Arthropoda > Insecta > Lepidoptera > Choreutidae > Choreutis > Choreutis nemorana. Next base: position 14,957,587 of record OX438595.1, read on the forward strand.
GAGTGTCAGGAATTTTGTCTCGCATTTCAATAATTGTATCTAGTAACCCTGCGCTCACTCCGACGTTACGTTGTGAGGGTGCGTGAGGAAGCGGTCTATGTGCCTGCCATGAGGATTATAATTAACGGTAACTCTATGATGATGTGGGATTATAATGCAGCCAGTCCTTCCAATTCATCATTACTGCTAACTAATAGAGATAATAGACTTTAAGACATTTCAATAATTGTATCTAGTAACCCTGCGCTCACTCCGACGTTACGTTGTGAGTGTGCGTGAGGGAGCGGTCTGTGTGCCTACCATGAGGATTACCCTCGATTGTCGACTGCATTCACAAATTTGAATGAATGTTTGTAAAGCGCCCCTAACGGATAGTTGAGGAATTAAGATTGCTCATACAAAAACACTGTAGTAATCTATGTTACCTGACACGTAGAAAAACTGTGCGAACTGAAGTCAGTGTCTATCTTGGTTAGTGTTGTGTGTAGTTCATAATGAGTTTTAATATTACTTTCATTTTGCTTAATTTATTTACTGTTTTTCATCGGAACAGTTTTCTTTTTTTTTTAAGTTTTATCGTTTTTAGCTTGCCAGGGTAATGCGTTAATTAGGGTAGATGTTAAAAAGTCCAGAGTTCGTTTTCCATAAATATTATTTGTAAGTTTAACAATAAACTTTCTATTAGAAACATTTCGAATGACGTTGTTTGGCTTTTCTATTACCCTTAAACTTTGTTTAAAATACCCGTCCAGTAGCAATAGGCACACACTACCATGTCTTGAATTGGCATAAAACGACAGTACGAAAACAAATCATGACAATTCTGTTTGTATTTAATTTTGTATTTTTAGGATACAACAGTTTTCGGCAATTACACCGGTAAATGTATATACTTGCTCGATAGACGATTTGTACGTACGTCCGTAGTTATTGAGGCCTTAATTTATTAAAGATTCACACAATATAGTGATAACGTGACGTTATAAGGTAATTAATGTTTGATAATTGTTGTTTAGTTTTCAGAGATGAGTTTTATATAATCAATAATCAGCCCAAGATACATTTGAGTTTTGACAGATTCAATAAACTGGTATCCACATCATTTAATGTCGGAGGGTTGTGAACGCATGAGTGGTCGCGCGCAGAACCTCAAGCGGCTCCTTCGGTCACACTTATTTTGTTACCAAAATCTTTCCCAGTTCACTTACAGTAAGCCCTTTACTTTTAATAGTCTTTTAACGCCATATTATTCACTATTTACTGTTTAATTTAGCGGCGCTCGAAAGGGGACCGCCGACGCTACAGGCACGTCCGTTCTACATTTTCCGTAGCTCCATTTGCATTTATTTGTTTATCAGAGAGACCTGATCAAATTGTATTCAGGTGTACCACTTTCTCACAGCTATTAAATTCTAATCTGAGTGATTTTTTCTTAATAATTTTATAATACAGGGTAGTTTTAGGGTTCCGCACCCAAAGGTTGAAAACGGGACCCTATTAATATGCCTCCGCTGTCCGTCTGTATGTCAGCTGATTATTAATTAAAAATTGCAGGATCACTATTTCTGTAGCCGCTATAACAACAAATACTGAACAATAAAGTATGTGAAAAAAATTACTGTTGTTGTTTTTAGACTTTTTATGTATTTATTTAACGGCATTGGTTTTAGTGCCATACTGCCTAATCATCAGTAATTATAATTTGTTCATTCTTGAAGATGATAAATGAGATGAACATGATAAGATGAACAATGAAAATGATGAATCTGCCTACAGTAACATGCTAGTATTGTTACTGTAGGCTCTAAGGAGTTACTTAGGAGATGACGAAAAGCGCAGCCAAATCGTCGTATTTCACTTGCTCCTCATTTGTACAGCATAATGAATTCTGCTGATATATACGATAAGACAATAAAATAAGAAAATTCTAACTGACACTTCCCGTTCCCGCCAAGTAACTCTTATTTTGATATTTGCTTTGTCTATGACATATGAGCATCCGACGCCATTTCATACACACACGAGGTCTATGGTTGCGTTTCTTGTCGATGAATAGTAATAATAATAACCACATCACGACACACAAATCGACTCAGCCCTGCAGCAAGTATCGTAAGAACTTGTGTCACAGGAATTAAGCAACGATATGGTATATACTACATAGATAAGAATACAACATCCAAGACCGGTAAGCGAACCAATGCGTCTTGCAAATAACCCGTCGGGATCCGAACCCGGAAGCGTAGCAGTCGGCTGTTTACACCACTGCGCCACCGAGGTCGTGTCAAAAAGTTCAAAAAGTCGTGACTATTGTCAAAAAGTTTTTGAGCAAGAAAGATTTAACCATGAACTAGTGTGTATGGCATGCTAGAATAGACACTTTACATAGTATTCGTCCCAAATGTCGTGTCTAGACACAGATGTATCATGAATCCGCTATATTTTACGCCATGTTGTTTTATGGTTTATTTCAAGCTCAAGCTAATGTAATTTAAATACATTTCGCAAGTGTCAACGTTCTGCGTAGAATGGCACTTGTCTAAGCCACCCTGAACGATCGTTGTCATAACTTTCAATTTTGACGTTCCTCCCACTCTTTGGTTTATAAACTTTCAATTTAACCTCAACTATTTGGTGTCCCTGTGTCACACCGAATTTGTCAAATTCCTTATTAAATTGATAAAATCCAATGCTATAAAACTGTGATGTTCTTGTGTTGTTCTTGTGTTGTCTATAAATTATGAACATGTGTTGTATGTCAGATCCGACAACTGACCATTTTATGAAAACCCACCGGTCACTTTAATATTGCAACACTGTTTGTTTTCAACACATGACATTGGCATAGAAGTCGTCTAACACGATTGTTGCCATTTAAAAAAAACTTTCAAATAAGTTAAATATTCACTTTATGTTCGTATTTTTATCAAATAAAGATATATTACAATGTTAAGAAGACGCTCAAAACATGTGACAAAGTGATTCTGTCTACTTATTGATTACCTCAACATCAACGTATAGTATATTCCATATACATGGAATGCAAGCATTGGATATGATGTCAGGACTTCTAAGCACAATTCACACACATTACTAGTGTGCGGCGTTATTTGGTGGTGTTGGATTCCATGGAAACAGCCTTGTCATATTGTGGATACAATCCCATAAATGACTCAATACTGTTAGAGGCTAGGACTTTAAATATGCTGGTGCTGCGTTATACTCTGAATAAAACTCTGACTTTTGAATAATCTCTCATAAAATCACCCTGCATGTATGCTGTACATACATTGTGACACACATACAGGAATAATACCAACAACTTCAATCTAAATTTCATTCGAAAAACTCAACATAATACTCAACAATTAAAACAAAGAACTTCGAACTAACTCCGAATTAATTATGCGCGCCGAACGTCTTTTTTCATTGACGCACGTTTCGCGCCAAGCATACATATACCGGAAGTGTAATGTTATCGGTGTTCAACTGAAAAACAATTAATGCTATATTTCAACATAATTAAACACCAAAATTATGTAAAATAAGGAATGTTAATAATCAATATAAATCACCTAATAAATAATTAGTGTAGTAGTAGTAAGATACAAGCTAACATATTATAAACGCAAAAGTTTGTGAAGATTTATGGATAAATGGATATTTTCACGCAACTACTACTGAATGAATTTTAATGAAACTTTACAATAATATAGCTTATACTTCAGAATAATACATAGACTTAAATTTTTAAAGATATTATGTGAATTGTCCAAATTTAACGAGAAATATTAAGTAATTACAAAATCCTATTAGAACCATTTTTGACGTTTACGCTGATAAAAGCAAATATATTTTCGTGATAATTATTATTTCCAGTGCCCGTTAAAAAATAATGATTCATAGGAATCCTTTAGTAAATCTAAATAAATTGGAGCATTTTCCAGTACTTTAGTTAATACAACGGAGAAGTTCCACGATGTCGAAATTCTATATTAATCATTCACATTTAAATGTAGATCAAAATTAACAAAGTAGTGTTTGTAATCCATCAATTAATGAAAAAGTGATGGGACCTTATAGTTGCGCTTTCAAGAATGGCTTTGATTCAGGCGGCGATCGAGCGGGTGACGTCATACGACTCAGGCGACTAACAAATTGTAAGTACAAAGCTTTTGTTTCGTTAAATGTGTTGAGCTTTATCTTTAACGTTCATTTAGAACGGAGTACTCTTAATTAGTTTGAGATATTTTTCTCCACTATTGTATGAAAAAACTTGTTTTATTTGTAGTTAACATGCAGAATATTATATGCCATATCATGCATTAATTTAATTTTTCACTGAGTATTAATTTATTTTCTTTTTCATTTTCTTTTAAGCTGAAATCTCCATCATTGTTAAGCAATAAATTAACTTTCCATGATATAAATGTTATACTAAGTTTAGACAATGTGTCATACAAATACTAGTTATAAGACTTAAAGGGTAGAAAACTAGCGAAGCAGCTTAATTTAACTGCACAGGTTTACAAGTAATATTGTTTCACCAATTGTAAACAAAGGTAAGACCAAAAACATAATACACATTAACAGCAAACAACAACAACCGCCTATCAATGATACCCGCGTGTTTGTTTGTTTCTTCATTTTCAAGTTGCATTTCTATGCATTTTGTAAGTAATAAACCAACATTGTTATAGAAACTTAGATATTATTCATGGGTTTATGAGTTGCACTAACAACGTAGAGATGTTTAAATGCGATATGATATTGTATTATAGTAATACTTTGATTTTACAGTATTTTTATTACCTTTGAGCGGCAGTAGAGGGCTAAACGTAGGTACCAATATTTTTTTCATGTTGTTAGAATTGCGATGCGGCTTTCTATTAGTATTCAATACTGAAAATATAAAATAAAGTTTGACGCTCCACCCTAATGCAGGCGGTTCTAGTGATGGAAAGCTATACCACCGCCTATTGACATGACGATGCCTTCGACGTTTGAAAACCCTAAGAGCACCGCCAATGCGTTGCTCATGTAAAGGTAAAGATGTCATACCTCTCGTTCCAGTAATAACATTGGCTGTCGTAACCTTACTGACAACCGAAACACAACGAACTATAAAGGGGTGGAACCAACCCTGACGATCTCACACGTAGATCCTGACCTGACCTGACCTGAAAAAAACCCACAGTTTGTTCGGAAACTTCGTAGCACGAGTAGAGCTGTTTTCTTATAGCTGATTGGCTACGATGAGCATAAAGATCGAAGCGAGCAAAGCGAGAAACATTTTTCAAAGAAATGCAATTTTTAAAGGTGCTTACCGGCTATGACAAGCACGTCGATCAAGACGAGTGTGGCAAGTTTGACGATGGCGATCGGATTGTCCCACTGCACGCCACCGCTCTGCAGCGCAGTGCACGTGGACTCGTTCAGCGACAACAGCACGCTCGCCGCCAGCGTGACGTGTCTTCGTACGTACTCCGCGCGAACACCCTGCAACAATATTAACATTAATGAAAAAAATCCGCGTACTGAGGGTTCCGAACATATTGTTGAAGATTTTTGCCGGATTCCGTACCTCTAAACAAAAAAAGGAATCCTTATAAAATTACTTCGTTGTCCGTCCGTCTGTCTGTCGGCTCGTCAAGCCTTTTTCTCATGTACTCCAGGAATTGAAATTAATACCAATTACCCTTGAAGCTGTGAAAAAATCAGCCCTCTAAGTTTAGGCGATCAAGAGAAATGGCCGTTTATATCGAAGTTCCCATAAATTTGCAAAGGGAATCCAAACCCATAAGGTACTTCCCGTTGACTTAGTACCATAACATTTTGTAAAATGCCGTATCGTAGACTAGTAACAGGTAAAGTAAGTCAAAAGTATCCTTTAAACAATCCCAAAACCGTTTCACCATTTGCAGAGTCACATTAAAAGGAAATTTAAAAACGTCTCGTGATGAAATAACTTTCTACGTCCGACTCGTACTTGACCGTTTTAACTATAAATTTACGATTTTTTTTCCCTTACTACTATTCTATTATTCTAAGCGAAGGGGAAGTAACCTTTAGTTTTTGATATCCTACACCAGTTATCCTCATCCAGCGCCCAGCCGCGCCTTTGTGGGTGGGAGCGCCACCGAGAAGTTAAAATCAACCATTTTAAATGTCTTGTCCATCGGAATAACTGTGGGCTGAGCTAACAATAAGCTACTGACAGTGCTGAAGGTCTTACACGGTAGTTATGTTACAAGTATTGGCGTGAGTGAATTGCACACCTTCATATCGACCGCAACGAATGTCGCATTTAAAATAAAATATGATTAGCTTTTGGATAGACAAAAAGCTGACATCGCATCTAAGATTGTATTGTATGTACCGAATTTTGGTACAAAAGGAGACGATAATTGAAAATAAAACGAGTAAAATCAAAGACTGGGCCCAAACAAACATTTTCAGTTCGCTCCCCTGTCAGGACCGTATGCTGCTATAGGACAGTGCTCTCTCCACAGTGCGACCTTTGCCGACAATTGAAATAAGCTGTGTCGGCATTGTATCGAATAATTATGTGTCGGCATAGTGTCGAATATTGTGGAGAAATATTGGAAAATTTTTAGTTGTAATAATTTGATTTATGTTATTTTGATTTGATGTGATTGAATAATTATTTTTTGTTTGCATTATTAGTTTCTTTTGCGTATTTGTTTAATGTATTTCAGTTAATTGTAATGTCAAAGGTTTTTTACCCGTTGTAATAATACTTTTATAAATAAATAGCCAACACTATGAAAATGAGCGTATGAATTTGTAGTTTGTGTGACTATTGCTTTAAAACTGTGACTTTTATCATTAAATTGTAGTTAATAGATTCTTTGGCCATAGCTTTCCCATGTAAACATTTAGGACACGCTTATTTATTTTACGCTGGAAGCAAGCAGTCATTTCTTATTTAATTACAAACAAATTGCTACAAGCACCTTTGTGAAATTTGAGCGGGGATTTATTAACCGGGTGAATCAATAATATATGGAGGATTGTTGAATGAGACACGTTAATAATAAACCGAGCGGCGGCAAATTGTTTGCGCCAAATTAACTTAAATGGCGATAATTACAACTGGTCAGCTGTAAAAAGAGTTTTCGCATTTTGTTGATTGCGTTTGATTAAGTCAAGTTTGCTGATGAATGACACTAGTTTCTGAGATTTCAATATATTATACAATTTTAAAAAGTTGAAAATTGTTGACCTTATTTACGAATTTAAAAAAATCCGTGAAATGAGCGACTAACAATGAGTCACAGTCAATATACGAGTAAGTTACACAACAAATACATTTCCAAGCGTCCGAATTACATACAATTTCAGGTGAAAATGTATTAAGTAGGCAAAGATAATACTAAGTGGGTGACTATAATTATAGCTGGTTTGAGTTAAAACATGAAATTATTCAATAATGCCACTTTGGAGCGTGTTTGTAAGCTGCGGTAATAATTAGTTAAATACTAGTACACTGGATACGCTTTTGACAATATGGGTTTGATCGTCAGTTAATATGTTAATTTACCAGTTAGCTGGGACGAAAGTAAGTTGAATCGTTATGTGTAGAATTCTCAGAGTAAAAATACAAAAATATTGGCCCAAAACACGCTTTATTCACTACCGTACCCTGGCGCAATTTTACCCAGTCTACCCTTATACTATTGAAGGTAAACGCAATGTAGCAAAAAATGAAAGAAAGTAACAAAAATCAAACGACTATGAAGATGGAAAACTACTTTAGTTTTACTAAAAACTTAAAATATTTATCTGAATATTGGTTAGGTTAGGTCTTTGATTATAAACCTGTCTAGATAGAGTGTTAAACAAAAATTGCAAACTAGACAACAGTTCGTTTTATAAGGCTTGTGTGTAAATTAAACATGGCGTCTTATGTTTTAAGTGCATACCGAGTGATACCTGCTTTTGAAGCTTTTCCCATGATATATGCGAAAAATGTATTAAATTTAAATACATTTAAATTATTTGTTTTTTCAAATATTGCGTTTGTTTTCAATAAGATCACAGTTAAAACAAACAAAGGATAAAAAAAAATTGAAGTTTTATATCCAAGGGGATTCTCAACTCTGATACCGAATTGGTAAGAGATGATAGTAAAAAAACAGAGTGAACATATTAATTAATGTTGACAAAAAAAATTGAGTTTATTTAATGTTAACCTCGATCTTACAAAGTAATATGTTCTTACAATTGCTGACCCATAAGTGGTCACATTTTATTTTAAGGGACGTCAACATTGTAAACATGTGACCGATTTTGGGGTTACTTGGCAGGAACGGAAAGTGTCAGTTAGAGTTTACTTATTTTATTGTCTTTTCTTATATATCAGCAGAATTTAATGTGTCAAATGCTAGAGTTTTAACGAATAAATATCTGTAGAGCTGTACAAGTGTGGAGAAAGTGAAATGCGACGATTTGGCTTCGCTTTTTAGTCATCCCCAAGTAACTCCCTTAGTGCCTACAGTAACCGTACTAGCATGTTACTGTAGACAGATTCATCATTTTCATTGTTAATCTTGTCATCTTCATCTCATTTATCATCTTCAAGGTCAATGATAATTTTTAACGATAAGGCTTAATAGGACTCGTATCCAGAGCCGTAAAAAATTTACAAACAAAAACAAGTTACCGATTTTAGGACAAAATACTTCGTATAATTAACTCACTCTGTAACATATAGCTATAAAACTGTATTTGCCGATGACTTTGCAGTCGTTTTCAGGCGTCCTCTATAATTCCTGCGCATAAATATTTCAGTACATACGCATTAATCAGTATTTTTGATGCTTGACCCTTAATCTGAATGTTTATTACATCGTTGAAATACTTGTCAATTTGAACTAGGGACTGATTAACTTTTTAACTCGGACTGGTATATTATTGAAAGTAATTTTTTTTTATACGTTAAAAGATGAGTCAGACCCGTACGTGAAGGATCCCTTACCAACGTATAAGACCAAATATTAATTATAAATACATTAAAACAAAAAGTTTCGAAATAAATTACGCTGTTGTATGGAGGATCCGTTTTTATTTTAATTTGTTTATGGCTTTATTATTTGTTGTTATAGCGGCAACAGGAGTAGACATTGAAGAAAATTAAAAAAAGTAAGTTTTTTTTAATAAGGCGTTATTTTAATTTTATGATTTTAAATTACTCACTGTCAGAAAAGTTAAGTTTAACCGAACAAAAAAACAACCAAATCAATTTATTGAAAGCTAACAGAATTTAGTTTTGAAAATCGGTTTACTTTTAACAGTAATAAAATCAAACAATAAGTTATCATAATGCAACTAATTAATTCGCATATAAATCAAGTGCCTATCATTATATGATACCGCTTTTGGTACACACAACACAAGCTTTTCAAACTTTTGTTACACCTCATCGACCTATACGCCGTAAACCGTAACCGTAAAGGCGTTAAGATACAGAGTAACTTTTGTTACACCTCATCGACCTATACGCCGTAAACCGTAACCGTAAAGGCGCTAAGATACAGAGTAACTTTTGTTACACCTCATCGACCTATACGCCGTAAACCGTAACCGTAAAGGCGCTAAGATACAGAGTAACTTTTGTTACACCTCATCGACTTATACGCCGTAAACCGTAACCTTAAAGGCGCTAAGATACAGAGTAACTTTTGTTACACCTCATCGACCTATACGCCGTAAACCGTAACCGTAAAGGCGCTAAGATACAGAGTAACTTTTGTTACACCTCATCGACTTATACGCCGTAAACCGTAACCGTAAAGGCGCCAAGATACAGAGTAACTTTTGTTACACCTCATCGACCTATACGCCGTAAACCGTAACCGTAAAGGCGCTAAGATACAGAGTAACTTTTGTTACACCTCATCGACCTATACGCCGTAAACCGTAACCGTAAAGGCGCTAAGATACAGAGTAACTTTTGTTACACCTCATCGACCTATACGCCGTAAACCGTAACCGTAAAGGCGCTAAGATACAGAGTAACTTTTGTTACACCTCATCGACTTATACGCCGTAAACCGTAACCGTAAAGGCGCTAAGATACAGAGTAACTTTAGTTACACCTCATCGACCTATACGCCGTAAACCGTAACCGTAAAGGCGCTAAGATACAGAGTAACTTTTGTTACACCTCATCGACCTATACGCCGTAAACCGTAACCGTAAAGGCGTTAAGATACAGAGTAACTTTTGTTACACCTCATCGACCTATACGCCGTAAACCGTAACCGTAAAGGCGCTAAGATACAGAGTAACTTTTGTTACACCTCATCGACCTATACGCCGTAAACCGTAACCGTAAAGGCGCTAAGATACAGAGTAACTTTTGTTACACCTCATCGACCTATACGCCGTAAACCGTAACCGTAAAGGCGCTAAGATACAGAGTAACTTTTGTTACACCTCATCGACCTATACGCCGTAAACCGTAACCGTAAAGGCGCTAAGATACAGAGTAACTTTTGTTACACCTCATCGACTTATACGCCGTAAACCGTAACCGTAAAGGCGCTAAGATACAGAGTAACTTTAGTTACACCTCATCGACCTATACGCCGTAAACCGTAACCGTAAAGGCGCTAAGATACAGAGTAACTTTTGTTACACCTCATCGACCTATACGCCGTAAACCGTAACCGTAAAGGCGCTAAGATACAGAGTAACTTTTGTTACACCTCATCGACCTATACGCCGTAAACCGTAACCTTAAAGGCGCTAAGTTACAGAGTCACTTTTGTTACACCACATCGACCTATACGCCGTAAACCGTAACCGTAAAGGCGCTCAGATACAGAGTAACTTTTGTTACACCACATCGATCTATACGCCGTAAACCGTAACCGTAAAGGCGCTAAGATACAGAGTAACTTTTGTTACACCTCATCGACCAATACGCCGTAAACCGTAACCGTAAAGGCGCTAAGATACAGAGTAACTTTTGTTACACCTCATCGACCTATACGCCGTAAACCGTAACCGTAAAGGCGCTAAGATACAGAGTAACTTTTGTTACACCTCATTGACCTATACGCCGTAAACCGTAACCTTAAAGGCGCTAAGATACAGAGTAACTTTTGTTACACCTCATCGACCTATACGCCGTAAACCGTAACCGTAAAGGCGCTAAGTTACAGAGTCACTTTTGTTACACCACATCGACCTATACGCCGTAAACCGTAACCGTAAAGGCGCTAAGATACAGAGTAACTTTTGTTACACCTCATCGACTTATACGCCGTAAACCGTAACCGTAAAGGCGCTAAGATACAGAGTAACTTTAGTTACACCTCATCGACTTATACGCCGTAAACCGTAACCGTAAAGGCGCTAAGATACAGAGTAACTTTTGTTACACCTCATCGACCTATACGCCGTAAACCGTAACCGTAAAGGCGCTAAGATACAGAGTAACTTTTGTTACACCTCATCGACCTATACGCCGTAAACCGTAACCGTAAAGGCGCTAAGATACAGAGTAACTTTTGTTACACCTCATCGACCTATACGCCGTAAACCGTAACCGTAAAGGCGCTAAGATACAGAGTAACTTTTGTTACACCTCATCGACCTATACGCCGTAAACCGTAACCGTAAAGGCGCTAAGATACAGAGTAACTTTTGTTACACCTCATCGACTTATACGCCGTAAACCGTAACCGTAAAGGCGCTAAGATACAGAGTAACTTTAGTTACACCTCATCGACCTATACGCCGTAAACCGTAACCGTAAAGGCGCTAAGATACAGAGTAACTTTTGTTACACCTCATCGACCTATACGCCGTAAACCGTAACCGTAAAGGCGCTAAGATACAGAGTAACTTTTGTTACACCTCATCGACCTATACGCCGTAAACCGTAACCTTAAAGGCGCTAAGTTACAGAGTCACTTTTGTTACACCACATCGACCTATACGCCGTAAACCGTAACCGTAAAGGCGCTCAGATACAGAGTAACTTTTGTTACACCACATCGATCTATACGCCGTAAACCGTAACCGTAAAGGCGCTAAGATACAGAGTAACTTTTGTTACACCTCATCGACCAATACGCCGTAAACCGTAACCGTAAAGGCGCTAAGATACAGAGTAACTTTTGTTACACCTCATCGACCTATACGCCGTAAACCGTAACCGTAAAGGCGCTAAGATACAGAGTAACTTTTGTTACACCTCATCGACCTATACGCCGTAAACCGTAACCTTAAAGGCGCTAAGATACAGAGTAACTTTTGTTACACCTCATCGACCTATACGCCGTAAACCGTAACCTTAAAGGCGCTAAGATACAGAGTAACTTTTGTTACACCTCATCGACCTATACGCCGTAAACCGTAACCGTAAAGGCGCTAAGATACAGAGTAACTTTTGTTACACCTCATCGACCTATACGCCGTAAACCGTAACCGTAAAGGCGCTAAGTTACAGAGTCACTTTTGTTACACCACATCGACCTATACGCCGTAAACCGTAACCGTAAAGGCGCTAAGATACAGAGTAACTTTTGTTACACCTCATCGACCTATACGCCGTAAACCGTAACCGTAAAGGCGCTAAGATACAGAGTAACTTTTGTTACACCTCATCGACCTATACGCCGTAAACCGTAACCGTAAAGGCGCTAAGATACAGAGTAACTTTTGTTACACCTCATCGACCTATACGCCGTAAACCGTAACCTTAAAGGCGCTAAGATACAGAGTAACTTTTGTTACACCTCATCGACCTATACGCCGTAATCCGTAACCGTAAAGGCGCTAAGATACAGAGTAACTTTTGTTACACCTCATCGACCTATACGCCGTAAACCGTAACCGTAAAGACGCTAAGGTACAGAGTAACTTTTCATATTAAAACTACAAAAGAACTTGCAATATCTATTGATTGATAAGCTAAGTAGGTATACCGCGTTTGTTTAAGTTGAACAATGGTAAAGGCATCAAAACTTCCAACCACCGCGTATATAATAAAAATACGAGGAATTTATTTTACCACCGCATTTTTAATAGAACTGCATAGAGGATTGTCTGCTCATTAATTAATTTTAGTGGCAATTTTATCATCATAATAACATCTTGAATGTTAAATAACTTCCCCATTTTAATTTCAATCAAATCAATCGATGAAAATCGATTTTTAATAAAAAATCCACATCAGGATACACATTCATTCAAACCTGCAGTAAAAAAAAGGACACTACATTCAAGACAGATAAACGAAACATGGGCCCTGCTAAACACAAAAACACAAAGTTCCGCTCTCGCCGAATCTTGAACCCGGAACCTCTTGCGTAGCAGCCAGCTGTTTACACCGCTGCTTCACAAAGGCCGTAAAATATGGTACAAGTTCAGATTTTCCTTCGATCCATGAATACATAATATTTCATGTATTTTCTCGTAAAAAGTAAAAAACAAATGTTTTGTCCGTACTAATTGTAAATGCATGAGACCTGATGACGTCACTCGCTCGATGGCCGCCTGAACCTAAACCATTCCTGCAGTCACAAAACTTACCACGTCCTACAATACGAGAAAAGAAAAGAAAATAACATAATTTCAACTGACACTTCTCGTTCCCGCCAAGCAACCCCTAATTACGGACATATTTATTTTTTCTTTAATAAGGTACCGTTTTATTTTAAAAATAACAATTACAACACTGCAGATGACAAATACAATTTATAATAAAATTCCAAGATATGTCACAGAAATGTCAGATATAAAATTTAAGCAATATGGTAAATAAATTTTAATTAAAAGGCTTACTATAAAATTCAAAATGATGTAGAGGATAAAGATATATGGAAGTAATTTAATTAGCTGCACAGTTTTATCTTATTGACAGTTGGAGTGTAGCTAGAATTATTATGTTGAAAAATTGTAATTTGTAGTAGAAAATATTGTATTTGAATATTGAACAAAGCAACTGCGGAGGTTTCTTGCCGGATTCATTCCCGTAGAAATAGCATTCCGAACCGGTGGTAGTAAAAAAAAAGACGATTTGAAAGTGCTTATTTTAAGTATATTCGAATACGCAGTACGGGAACATCGCAAATAAACAGGGCTACCTGAGAGCAACCGGCATCGAGGCCTGAATGATGATAGGATCAATCATTTCATAGCTCGTTCAGTTCATTAGATTCCCTCCTCCGAGAGATCCTTCAGAATGATTTCAATTACAGAGACTGTCATAAATCTAAGAAAAACAAACCACTCCATATAAAGCAATAAACGTCGATGCGACTCATTTACTGTAGACAGAGGGTTGCCTGCATTCAATATATTGAACCCATTACAGTAATTAACAGTATAACAGTTCACAGTCCTGTTGCATTTGTAACAATGACACTGATGGGGTTCACGTTCATGTCCAAACTGGTAGAGTATCAAATACAACTTAATAACAATAAGTAACTTATAGTTTAATACTTGGTTTGGATTGTAAGTAGTCTATAACCCAAGTACAGCAAATCCGGTGACGGTACGGTAGCAGTGCGTGTGTGTGCGTCAGTGAGTTGTAATGTGTGAGACTGTATGAATGACGTCACACCAATAGGCGTAGGGATCAATTTTGAGCTTTCCATTTCCCTGTAGAGGTAAATATCTTCTCTGCAATCGTCAATCAAAAGTTAGAAGACAACTAAATATTTATCGAGAAAATACTTAAGACGTATAAACATTCTGTACAATGAAATATTATGAAAATGTTTATCAGTTACTCGATTCGTTGGAATCGTTTTTTAAAATGTTACCTGTGACTTTTTAAATTCAAAAATTCAATTCAACTGATTTTCACAAACAAATGGATATTTTGTATGATTTCGTTGATATTTTTTACCTTTAGTTTTTCAGCTCGATTCATGGCTTTGATTATTCTGTGTGGCAAAAAATAAACAAAGCCATGAGTACGAGTAAATAGATCTCCGCTGCGCTTCACTACTAGTCATCTATTTAGTAAATAAAAATTCCAAAATTACGTTCAGAAAAAAAAACAGTTTTAGCCCCCTTTTCACGATTTCCAATCTACGCAGATGAAAAAAATGCAATGAAAATCCTGTATTCGCGCTTTATTTACAAATAAATACAGTAGGTACACAGAATGGGATTCAATTTACATATAAATAAATAAATAATCAAATAATATTTGATATAAATAATAATATTATTTATATAAATAAATAATATTTGATGATATGATTTATTTAGTAGGGCTACCGCGTTTTAATTTTAATTCAGTGACAGTTAAAAACAAAGACTCGGTTTGCTATCGGGGTTTGATCCTAGAAAAGAAATTTCATTTATTGAGCACATTAAGCAAGTTAGCGAAAAATCGAAACGGAATTTTATGCGTTAAATAGGATATCTACTTCGAGGTTTATCGTTTCAATCATTAAAGATAATATTAATAATTTATAATGCCACTTTCTTGGGTTGCATTTGTTATGGAGTCCCCGTGTGGGCGGACAGAGCCACGATTGGCGTTGCGCGACGTAAACTGCTTCAGTCAGAGATTAGCTTTAATTTTTCTTTGTAAAGCGTATAGAACCGTCAGCACTGAAGCCCTTCCGAACAACTCCCGGAATTGTATGAGTTCAGATTTTCTTAAACCGAAAGATAAGGCTAAAATAAGTAGATTATTTGATAGTAACGCAAACATTCAGAAAAAACTAATCGACGAATGGTAAACTAGATGGAATTCTTCGATAAAAGGACGGCATTTATTTAAATTTTTCCCTGCAGTTCGCGAACGGCTAGATAAAACGTAGTTAGATGTCGATCATTGCGTTACTCAATTCCTAACTGGGTATGGTAACTTTAAAGGCAAACTTTATTCAAATAACTTGGTGCCGTCACCTGTTTGCGAATGTTCAACGTCGGATAAAGAATTTATACAAACTGCCCATCATATCTTGTGGGAGTGTAGTCTCTGGCATGACGAACGATCAATCAATGTTAAATTCGATTCAGGTATCCGCGTGTTTACTATTTATTACCTAGATCTTGTGAAAACGAAGGGAAACTTCCGTACCTTTAAAAAGTTTTGTCACCAATATTACTGGTGTAAGATTTAGGTTAGTATTTAATTTATCCCCTGTTAGTTAGCGGCTTGCCGTGGTGTTTTGACGGTCAGGCGTCTCCTGACCGTAGATCCCTTTAGCTTTTGTTCCCTGGGCCGTTTCTATTGCGGTCTCCGCTTTGCTGGGAGGGAACTGTGACCGCTTTCTTACTACGTCCTATTTCTTCTGATTAAGTTCGTTGCAGATCCCAAGACAGCCGTCAGGGTGTCCGGGCACAGCCTGTGCGTCATTGCACAGCTGCATTATTCGTTGATTGTTCGATCAAAGGACGCCACTGTTGATCCTGGTGAACAGGAGTTGCAGTGGTGGGACAGAGTGGCGGGTGTGCCCCGAAAGAAATATATTTATGTATCTACATATATTTACATATCTATATATAAATAATCACAGATCGCAAGTGTGATATAGTATCAGGTCCAAAATACTGTTAATTTTTTATCACCTTTGACAAATCTGAGTGCAGGTTTACGTACGGCAAATTAACTTTGTGGTTTCTCCATGGCAATCAACCCATCTGTGAAAAGGAATCTTGTCTTCAGAAGGCAAATTTATTCATGCTACTGCTTAATGTTAATATTTATATGACAGATTAATAAAGAATATGAATGACTTTTTTTATTTATTTATTATAATTGGATACCTCATATATCCGTTAGACTTTCTCAAATATCTCACTTTTAACTTAGTTATTTTCTGGGGCAACTCGGTAGACGCGACAAGAGTGTGCAGGATCCAGAGGAGATGTGTATGTTATACATACTCGTATGTTGTTCTCATTATCTCGATAGTTGTAGGCCATTATTCAAACAGAAAAACATACTACCGTCCCTGTATATATAGATAAGCTACAAGAACCTTTTCAACGAATAAGCCTGTACACAAATAGTGCCCCAATAATGGCAATAAAAGTATTTAGTATTAAATTATTGTTAAGTAATAGGTATGACAGTTAATCAATTTAAAAAGACAATTTTTACTTATCCCCTAAACAACTGCTTTTGCTTCAATTCACCAGGCTTTACATAATAAAACTAAAATTGCTACTTTTATTTTAATTGGCATAAATAAATATATTGTTGTAAAATAATTTTGAACCTTTGATTAGATTTAAGTTTGATTGACGTTTCGACATTGTTCATTATTAATATTGTTTTTTATTTAACATTCGCACGTCAAGACAATGTTTGACAAAACATGTACAGATCAACATAATATATAAGACCTAAACTGTACTCATGTTTCTGCGAATAAATGATTTATTATTATTATAGGAACAAATTATTAATTGTGCCAATTGTTTTGATTACGATGGAAGTCCTAAATCAAAAAAGTATTTTTAAATTTTGCAATTTCCACATACTTTTCGACAGCGGCGGTATTGTCATACAAGCCCAAAAGCCCGGTTTGCCCTATCGAACCAAGGTAAGTTCGCGCTCTCGTTCATTCATTACTTTTCAAATCTAATAACAACATGCTTTGCATAGCATGGTTCAAAATCGCGCTAATTCGAACGCGTAAGTATGAAGTGTAGATTTAAGAGTAATGAGGAAGACATTTATCGAAATGAATTATAAAAACTACAATAACGTATCTCTCGGCTTGCCCTATTCTAAAACTCTAGGCACGCCACTGCTTTTCGATAAATTGATTGAATATGTTGATAGCACGTTCTTCCCCGTTGATAGCATTTCGAACAGGGTGGTAGAACTACAAATAAATAATTTACTGTTTAATTTACTCTTCAAACAAAACCCCATATTTACATTCATACAATACAATGTTTAGGCTTCTAAGTAAACTTCGTTATTCTAGTTAAGAAGCTTTTAAATTCCAAGCTTCTAAATTATAATTTTCTTAGTTTTCCTTTAACACATGAAAAAAATAACAAAATGTTTTAACGTTCGCCAAAATCTCAGACTTGATGTGCATAACGAATGTCTCATTCAATCTCATCTCAAATAATTATATTCTGTTACATATTAGACAGTTGTAAAAATAAATAACAATATGCTATTTATGCACTGTTGTTATTGATTTGGTTTATTTAAGTGCTTTTATTTTATTGAATTATATTTAAATATGTTACACACTAACCATAAAATATTTCAATAAATAAAAATTCTAATATTTTTGCATGCAGGTAGTACAATGTAATCTTATATACCACATGTGGATCTTATTTATTCAAATTCGTAATAATTATGTACCATGTTTAAGTAACGAATCAATTTCTTTTATCGTGTAATTTCGATTCAAGACTACAGTGATAGGCACGTATATAATTTATTAGTGAAATATTAAGCTCGTCAACTTAATTTAGAAATTTAATGGATCTTCCTAGCTAGACTGGTATATTTTGCCTATTTTCTTAGGGCTTAGGTACTTGATGTCTATTTTGCAAAAAAGATCACTACGATAATATGACTTCTTTACCAGAATAATCACTTTCCATAAAACGGCTGCTTTTCCGTAATGTCTACTTCCTCCCAGCTTAAATTTAAGCTACTTAAAGCTTTATGGTCCTTTAATCAACAATTTTGAAAGATGACTTAGCACACCTGAATATTTTACAACTAGGTATGCAAGTTATGAACAAAATGAGAATTCCGTTCATTGATTGTACTTTCCAACAAATCCTGTGTTGATTTGTTGTAATGGCCACTATTAAACCTTTATCTGACCAATTGAAAACTCCTTGAATATCACTTAATACTGTCAATGTCCTGGCTTCCTGTCATGTAGTCTCAACGGGGTGAATAATGCTATTTTAATATATAACTAAACAGTGAAGTATTCATGCAAGTATTATGGATTTTATATTTTTTTAAACTAGAAAGGACAAGACAGTTTGTTGCAAGATGGTTATCGATGCAAATTACGAAAAATAAATAAAAATCTACATTGTGGAAATGCGTTAACGGGAAAGATTGTTCGTCGTCGCTTACATTGGACCTTACTAAAACAAATGTATTGCGGCAAAAGCCGCATACGTGTGAACGTGATATTATAACAAAATAAATTTGATTAACAACCAATAACTGTAAAAGAGATGTGTGCACAGATTTCGGATCAATGTTAGCAATGTACGAACGAAATTTTGAGGTTTTAAAACAAAGAGGAAAAAATTATGAACCTGAAATACCGGCGTTTCAATCCATCAAAAACATTCTTTACAGCGAACGCAAAAAATACTTGCAATCTAAAAATGTCTATTTCAAAAACTGGATGAAGTTGAAGTGCCAGAAAATTTCCAATCTTTTTTGCTTTGTCAAGACGGTAATGATAATAACAACATTTTGATTTTCGCAACATCTCTTGGCAAAAAAATTATAACATCTCAATTATCTGTTTTCCTTGGAGACGGTACATTTGGATGTGTTCCGGAACCGTATTACGAGTTATTTACTGTTCATGCACATTTGGGTTCAACTGATAAAGCAACTAACGCCGTACCGTTACTATATGGGTTGCTGCCAAGCAAAAACGAAGATACTTGCATTCGTTTTTTTAACTGATAAAAAATATATTAGAACTAAACATTAAAAATTCCAATCGAAAATCAGTACCTGTTTTTATCATTTCAATAAGGCTATTTAGAAGAAATCTAAAAAACTTAAAACAACATTTTACAAAGAAGCTAGAACGATAACCAGATTGTGTGCTCTTCTCCCATCTGATCAAATTCCGGAGGCTTGGGGATGGGGATGTCTTCTTGAAAAAACTCCGATTACACCCGAGATGCAAGCTTTAAATAAAATATTTTAAACGACAGTGGAAACCACTTAATTCATCGGAAGATTAAGCTGCTCAGTACATAGACACAGAACAACAAATCCGCTGGAGGGTTGGCACAGAAGGCTTAATGCTAATATCCCAAAAATACCTAACTTTTTTTCTTTTTACATAAACTGTTACAAAAAGCAAAACAAGTTCATTTTAAAATAAATAATATTTTATTTATTAATGTGAAAAAAAAAAAACAGAAAAAATATGAACATTATATAAGATAGTAAATTAAATAAGTTGCTTTCGGACATTGATAGTAATAACAAATCTTGCATTCAGTTCTTAAGGAAAGTTTTATTTTTTAAAAATGGGATGGGAAACAAGTTTTATTAATAAATTAGTACCTACTTAATAAGTAATTAGCAAACCAAAGTAGAAGAAAATGATAATTTTATGTTAAGTTTTAATGTAGCAGATAATAACATTTAAAAAGATTCCAAAAATGTTTACTTTTTCTTCTGCATGTACTTTGGTCCAGTTTGACCACAAAAAAGTAAACAATATAAGTGATTTTGGCGGTTTCAGAATGGGCCTGTACTACCTACCCGAGACATTTAAAATTGTATTGAAAAAAATTCTTATCAACTTATGACTCCCAGTACTTTTGAAATTATTAAGCCTTGGATATAGATTATTGAGATATTGGTTTAAATCATAGAAAAGTGATGTAATAATGTAATAGTACATTATTGACGAGCTCAAAAATAAAGCAATTCACGGCCGTCAGTGTTTGTATCTAATCGAGGAGGTTCATTGCTGTTTCGGCAGAGACGAATACAGTACATTTTTCTCTCACTTTTATAAATTTACTTTTATAAGTTGACTCTAGCACACCCATCATGGGTAGGTAGCCATGCAGCTTAATCTTCACTTCTTGCAAATATTTTGCCACGACAAAAATTGCATGACATTTCGGGAATTTCAGGTAGTCATTATGAAAAAGTGATCATTTTGTGCAAGTGATCTTTGTGGTAAAGAAGACGTCTAGTACCTAAGCCTTTCATAGTAGGTATTATGTCTTATGGTTTACTGCTATGGGGTAGAGCGGCCGAAATAGATACTATTTTTATTTTATAAAAAACACCTATACGAGCTACGTATAACTGAAAGCCGCGACATTCATTTAGACAATTATGTAATGCAATTCATATACTCACCTTACCATCCCAGTATATTTTTGACAATACTTATTATGTATGTGAGTAAACATCTAAATGAGTTTGATAGGCCGTGGTAAAGTACCACAAATAACGTTAAATTATGTATCCCTACAGTTGCACAGGCAAAAACTAGTCAGTCTTTGAAAATGTATAGGAAATTGAGTTCCTTTTTATAATAAAACTATCAAAGTTGACAAAATTATTCTTTACGCACACAAGCCTCGTTTCTGATGGTCAATACACACTACAAAATAATGTCAAAAACCAATTGCCGCATTTATTTAGCGATTGTTATTATGATGGGCGGCATCTACTACGCAGCGGAGACCAATAATTTATCTCATTGACAATTGAATTGAAGAGATCGCAATGTCGATCCGCGGTCAAAGTAAACACTGTGACTATGTGTTCATTATCGCTGAAATGTCAGTGCTTACGGTAATCTAATATGGTTGAGGAGGGCGATGGTTGAAATCCACGTAATACTCGGGATCGAGTGCTGTTTGTGTGGACTGACTCATTTGGTCACAATATTTCTATAATATAATTTTGCAAAACGGTGTGACCACGAGTCCGACGGGATTTTTTCGATCGCATGTTTCGTACATAACGTAAATACGAACGTCCTTTGTATTTCATTTCATGTACAATTTTATTCAGGATTCAATTATTTCAAATGTATATTGTAATGATTTATAGAATTAATGATGTACTTATTAATAGATAGAGAATTAATTAATAACTTCACAAAGTTGGTAGTTCACTTATTGGTGACTGTGTAAAAATATTTAATAAACTGCCACTAAACATTGTAGCCTTACTATGCATAAATTTAAGCCACTTATTAAGAAGTGCCTAATGAGTAAAGGCTATTACAACCTAAAATATTATTTTGATGACAAGAACTCATGGCCATGATAGTTAGCTCTGTTGTCCGTACAGTTATTTTCTTATTTTCAGGACATTTAAAAACGTGGGTTTTTATTTTTAAATCTATTAATTATTTTATTAACTTTTCTGCTTCAAAAGTCACTCCATACAAATTTTATCATCAAAATCGGTTCAGCCGTTTTTATAGTTGTAAATTGTATTGTCATCGGGTTTGAAGCTAACCTGAAAATTTCAGCCTGCTAGCTTATCGGGAAGTGCTTCAAAATTGAGTTGCAAAAATCCAACCGGAACGACAAACAAACAAGAAAGTGAGTGTATAAAAACGTGGGAAAAAAAGATTTGAAAGTTTTATTTTAAGTCTATTCGAATAAAAACATTTTGACTTTGCCTCTTTTGTTTTGGAACCTTGGAACTTTTGAGCTGTGCTCGTACAAGTATGGAGAAAGTGAAATTCGACCATTTTACTGATCTTGTCGTCATCTCCCAATTAATTCAATAATAACAGTACTAGCATGTGGTCAGATTCATCATTCCATCTATAATTTTCAATTCATTCCTCGTCAAAACTTGATAATAAATATTACTTGAAACTTGCAAAATACTCAAAGTCATTGCTATTAAACGAAAAAAAATGTAGTTTGGCAGCGGCAGTCTGTCGTCTTCATAATAACTAAAGTATTTATTTTGATTTAAACTAAATGAACCTTACTTTTCATTTTATCAGGTGTTTTATCTTGTAAGAATAGTCAAGTAGAGTATCATTTATATTTTTCTTAAAAATCTAATCTAAATATTTTCATTAATAGGGCAAAGCGAAGGGATAAGCATGTATTCGCAAATATTTTTGTTTTACGGTTCAGTTTCGCAGCTAAGTATCAATTTACGGGACAATTGAATGAGGGTGCAAACCTCCCCTTGCACAGAATTTCTAGAATACTTTAACATTTGATAATTTGAAAAATCCCGGACAAATAAAAATAAAAAGTAATCGAAATCCGGGACAATAAAGGTCGATTGCAAGTCACGGAACAACACGAAAAATTCTCGGAAAATGCCATATTTCCCGGCCATCTGGCGAGCCTAGTCGCAGCGCTGTAACAGCTGGCTGCAAAGCTAGAGGTTTCGAGTTCGAATCGCGGCAGAAGAGGAACTTAATATTTTCAAGACGCACTGGTCTTTTAAGTACTATTCCTATCTATTTACAGAATTTCGTTGCTTAGTAACTGCCATACAAGATTATAATTACGAGAATCTTTCAGCAGGCGTCAGTCAATGTATGGATTGTAATGTGGCTATAATTTGTAACTTTTCAAAGGTTAACAATTAAAAAATAAATTATTAATTTAACTTTAAACTATTTTCTTTATAAAAATTATTTTTGTAATATGTTGCTTACCAATACAGATTTCCGCTAACAATGCAGAATGTCTGTTCTAACGTTCTACTCTGGTCTATTTAAACTTAATAAAACTATCAAAAAGTTTTTGTTGAAAGTTATGCACTTCACTTGAAACCAAAATAAAATAATAAATAACACCACTTTTCATATGACTGAGCACGCACAATAATATAAATTGTCACAAAACTTTCCGCGTGTTACAACATGCTCCGAAAGCACCTAAGACAGGCACCCCCGGCGGACCGCGTCAGTAAACTACCTTACCCACCCCCAGCCAGCCACCGTGTTGCCAACCTGAACGTACTCAAACTATCTACTGTACAACCAACAGCATCCTACGTTTAGAGAAATTTCCTCGAACCATTTCATACCAACATATATGCTCTACCATGAGCAATACGTAATAAGTTTTCTGCCTTATCTTTCCCATGTTACCCTTTTTACATGACACTGAAAAAAGCTAATAAATTGTAGATCAATCATTGTTTTTAAAGTTGTTAAGGTGTTGCTAACAAACAAGATGACAGCAATACATTCGTTTTCGTACGACTACAGTACATACAGTTGTTTGATTAGTGTTAAACTTTTCTCTTTTTGTGGAGAGTTCGTGTCTGTGCAAGGTTTTACTAGTTTTTCCAATACCACTGAATGTAATCGTGTAGTTTTTATTTCATAGAAAAACTGAATCAAAAATTACATTTTAGTTTCTCGTCTGACACAACAGTTCTTTATTTAATTAATTTAAAAATGTCTCAATTGACAGCTTGCGATTGTTTTATTTTCATTACCGTAGGTAGTCCCAATGCGACTTACCGAAGAATGTCCTTTGACATTTAACGTCGGATTTTTTTTTAACAGATAACTTAAAAGCAAATGTGCATAGGACGTCTTAATGTATTTAAAGTAACCTCTCAAACGAGACGTTGTAAAACTCTAGCATAATAACTTAGGGACTTATGACAAGAATAAGGTCGAACCCTTTTTGTCAGGAAAAAAACAGCAATACTTACCAACTACCCTTGGTATTAGAAATTCCAATCCTTATTAAAGATAAATACTATCCATTCAACATCGACAGTATTAAAGTATATACTTTTATACTGATCATCCAGAAGTTTTACAGGTTGTGCTGAGTTTTCAAATAAAATAAGGTTAAAGTGGTTAAAGTTAAATAGTCAATATTATATACATCAAAAACAAATTGTCCAGATATGATTAAGGAAAAAAAAGTTGGTATTTTATGACCAAGAATTTTGTATTTATTTTTGGTCGTAGGTAAAGCATAAACCGAGTCATGCCCTATCAAAGTTCGCTTTAGTGTGACTGACTGGTACCGTTTCGCAGTCATGTAAACGTAGTTCTTCAAAAAACTTTTAACGAAATTTCAAACCTATATCGGCTCGTAGGCCATGAAATTTCCCTCAAAATGCTTCAGTTTGGATTTTTTTTGGCTCAGGGGGTTTTGATCAAAGACAATAACAAATATAACTTTAATGTCGCAAGTTCAGAAATAAGGGAGAAAATTCTAAACTGTTCGAACTTTGGGATCACATAACAATTCTAATATCATATTGTTGGACGTTTTTTTCTTAAATACGAATTTATTCCTTTCTTTTCAAAATTTTCACGTGTTTGAAACTATTTTGTGTTGTATTTTACATCTTTATAACTTACAAATGAAGTGTAACAAACAACACGACACTGACAGCAGCACACCTCGTTGTCATATCAAGAACTATAAATATTAAATGACAACATGAGCGAGGTATAATCCAACGGAAGCAACAAGTGCAGCCACCTGTGGCACGGGCGGGGGACGCCGCCGCTGCCGACACGCCTCGGGCCTGTCCCGCACAAGCAATAAATCGACGTCATCATTTACAAAAAATAAAATGAGCCTGTTATACTTTCCTTTGTAAAATATTGAAGTTTCGCTGGTGACACCTAAGAAAAAAAACCGTTCAAGCGTGATTCGGACTCACACGTGATGGGTTCCGTAACTACTTATAAGATTAAACATCATACACTTTTTAGATATTTTCATGAGATACAGCCCGCTGACAGACGGACGGACTGCGAAGCCTTAGTTAGTTGCCTCTGTTTTGTTCCCTTTAGGTACGGAACCCTACATTTTTTTTGTATGAGAGGAATTATAGGTATTCAATTTAACCGTGGTCATACGCCTATACCAGACTTAACCTAACACAATAAAAAAATGCAAGTGAATAAGTTCGCCTCATACTGTAGGTGGCATATGACTTATGAGCGCGGCTAAATTGAATAGTTAACTTCACAATTTCAAATGAGAATATGTTCTTGTTTCATATATTTTAGAGCGCGATTTTCAGTAGTCGGGTTGTATATAATTTCTGTCGTTAAGTTTCTACGACAGGGGAGCTCCATCCCCATACCACTGAGTGCCTGTCCTCCGTATCAAGCTATTATGGACGAGGTATAAAAGCGCGTACGCTTTTGTTGTCTCTTTTACAGATCCCAAGCCGCGTTCGCGCCTAGCCCCGCCCCATCTCCGGTTCCAGCAGTAACTGCGAACCGATTTCATTGTTTAGACGTTGAAGAGTCCGACTCTGAAATGGAGTGCAGCGGCTCTGCTCCGTTGGACGGTAGTTTCACTACCGTCACAAGGAAAAGGAAGGCCCCGAGCGCCTCCCCACCCCCAATGTCGGGCCCGTCCAAGGCCCAAAAACCCGCGGCGAAGCCATCGTCGCGAGCAACGTCCCCGGCCCCGAAGGCCGCGCGCCCCCCGGGTAAGGCTCCTGCCAGACCCCCGCCAATATACCTTCACGATAAGGCCGCCTGGAACTCGGTTTCCAAGGCAATCAATGATAGGAAGTTACACTTCCTGTCCGCCGCCAACTCCGCATCTGGTATCCGAGTCCAGATGCAGTTTACGGACGACTTTAGGTCCGTCACTAAGTTCTTCAGGGATCAAAAGATCCCTTTTCACACTTACACCCTCTCGGAGGATCGTGCCCTCCGAGTAGTCATCCGTGGTATCCCCCGGGAGATGGATACCAAATACGTCAAGGAGGACTTAGAGTCCAAAGACTTCCCCGTACAGGCGGTCCACCGCATGTACAACAGGGACAAGGGGCCATACAACATGGTCCTTGTAATTTTGCAGCGTACGGAATACGCTAAAACCATCTTCAACATGCGGTCAATCTGCATGCTTTCGGGGCTTCACTTCGAAGCCCCTCACAAGAGCACTTCCCCGGGGCAGTGCCACAACTGCCAATTGTTCGGCCACTCGGCCACGAACTGCTACGGCCGCCCGCGATGTGTTAAATGCATCGGCGATCACGGCACCAAAGACTGCCCGCGCGCACCCGACTCAACTGAGCCCGTCGCCTGCTGTAACTGCTTACAGACAGGGCACCCGTCAAGCCATAGGGGCTGTCCGAAATGCCCTAAAAGCAATAAAAAGGTCCTCGACAGGGCCTTCAAACGCTTCCAATTTCAACGCGCCGGACCCGGCCCTGTCTACGCGCGAGACAACTTCTATAGGGCAGCCCCCTCCGGGCAGCCACCAAAGCCGGCACCGGTCAAGCCGGCTCTAGCTCCGACTCCGAGGCCCAACGCTTGGGCCAAGCCGCTACCTGGCACCTCCGCCGCGGTGCCAGCCAAACCCGCACCCGCGAAAACCGCGATCGCGATCACGAACAAACCTATCGCCCCGTTACCGCCCACTGTCCCGGTACAGTCCTCGGCCTCCGACGACATGGCCTACCTCATCGAATTTCTGGAGGCGGTTAACATAGACGAGCTCCTCGTCGCCGCGTCAGAGCTCCGCGCGGCTCCGTCACCCGTCGCGACCGTCCAAGTGATCGTAAATCACTCGGCGCTATTCTCTGCTATCCAGCAGACGATCAAAAACAAAAAATAAATAAATCTCAATGGCTAGGAACGCGCGTTTGAAGCCAAAATCGATCGCGTTGGCATTTTATAATGCGGACGGACTCCGCAACCAAAAGGATGAGGTATCGAACTTCCTCACCACGCATCAAATAGACATCCTGCTAGTACAGGAAACGTTTTTAAAACCTAGCCAAAGAGATCCGCGCATCGCGAATTATAATATCATTCGTAACGATAGAGTTGCCGCGAAGGGTGGCACTCTTATCTATCATAAAAGGTCCTTGCATTGCATACCGCTCGACCCTCCCGCGTCCCTACGGAACATTGAGGTCTCTGTTTGCCTGCTGGGTATGACCGGCCACTCGCCCGTCATCATCGCGTCGGCTTATCTTTCCCCTAACAAGGAGCTCCTACAGAGCGACCTAGATATTCTCTCCAACTTAGGGGAGTCGGTTATCATAGCCGGCGACCTAAACTGCAAAAATCCACTCTGGAATTGCGCAACCTCGAACCCCAACGGGCTTAAATTAGAAGAGTTTTCGGAAACTCTAAACTTTGACGTCATCGCGCCGATGACTCCCACGCACTACCCTCACAACTATCAGCATAGACCGGACATACTCGACATAGCGCTCTTGAAGAACGTCGGCCTCAGGCTTCGTTCCATTGAAACGCTACACGAACTCGACTCGGATCACAGACCCGTCCTCCTTTCGCTAGGACCCGACTCAGAAGCTCTACCCCTCACCAAAACCATCGTGGATTGGAAGGCGGCAGCAGAGGCCCTTAAGGCAATCTCATCCCCCGATCTCGATAAAATCCTTGACGAATTTTACTCGACCGATGACACCGACACCGCAATCGCTCTGCTCACTAGTCATCTTCAGACTGTTCTCAGTCAGAGTTCTCGGAGAATCAGAGTGGTGAATGATCGCCGCTTTGTATTGCCTGAGACCGTGAAGACAAAAATGAGAGAAAAGAACGCCGCCATGCGTGACTACGATTCCAGGCCTGACGAACAGAAACGAATCTATATGAGAGCTTTACAGAGGGACGTAAAGAACCTTATAGCCGAGTTTCGCGACAATGACTGGGACAGACTCATGGCTGAGATATCACCGAGCCACCTCGCCTATTGGAGGTTGGCACGCGCACTCAAGTCCGATGGTACATCCGAGGCCATACCTCCGTTGAAAAGAGACCCCCCACAGAACCCGGCTTTCTACGACGACGAAAAAGCCGAATGCCTGGCAGAAAGCATGGAGCTTCAATGTTCCCCGTCGCGACAACCCGCCGATCCGACACATATCCGCGAAATCGACTCAGAGGTCGCCCGCCGCGTACAAATTACGCCCCGCGATAAAATCTCTCCCGTCTCCGTAGACGAAGTCCGATCAATAATCAAGAAATTTAGACCGCGCAAAGCCCCAGGGGCAGACGGCATCTCGAATAAGGTTCTTAAGATACTACCCCCGCATTTAATTCTATTATTAGTCAGAATAATAAATTCGCTAATAATCCAATGCCACTTCCCAGCCGCCTGGAAGGAGGCAATAGTAATAGGGATCCACAAACCGGGGAAACCCCGCGACTCCCCCGCTAGCTATCGGCCTATCAGCCTCCTAAAAGTCTTAGGAAAAGTCTACGAGAAAGTCCTCTTGACTAGACTCTGGTCCCATATCAACTCAAACCATCTGCTCATTAACGAGCAATTCGGTTTCCGCGCTCGCCACAGCTGCGTCCAACAAGTCCACCGCATCACGGAACACATTCACGACGCGTTCAACCGCCCCGGTAAGTCGAGAGGCTCGGGAGCGGTCTTCTTTGACATCGCCAAAGCGTTCGATAAAGTCTGGCACAACGGTTTACTCTATAAACTGTTTGATATGCGCTTCCCAGACAGCCTCGTACTCATAATACGAGAGTTCCTCACCGATCGAAGCTTCCGGTTTCGCGTCGAAGGTTGTCTATCAACCCCGCGCCCGCTCAGAGCTGGGGTCCCACAAGGCTCCGCTCTCTCCCCTGTCCTCTACTCGTTATTTACAAACGACATCCCACGCCCCGAACAAGTCCAATTCGGTACCAACGTCCAGTTAGCGCTCTTCGCTGACGACACGGCTCTATACGTGTCAGGTCCCCCCGCTTTCGTCGCAGCCAAACTCCAACGTGCCACCACTGCCTTAGGGGAGTGGCTCCGCAAATGGAGGATTGAGGTTAATCCGGAAAAGAGTTCCGCGGTCTACTTTTCCAAAAGTCTTCGCAACTATAACAGTTGCATTCCCACCCACAAAATCAAACTCTTCGAGAAGCCCATTCCATGGGTCACTCAAGTTAAATACTTAGGCGTCACGCTCGACAGACGTTTAACTTTCAGCGCTCACATCGCTCGCGTTAAGAACAGGGCAAATTTCTACCTCTTTCGCCTTCACCACCTTTTAGGCGCCCGTTCTAAAATGTCCCTCAAAAATAAAGTCACGATGTACAAGACCTGTATTCGACCCGTCATGACCTACGCCGGCGTAGTGTTTGCCCACGCGAATAAAACCGCACTTACGTCACTCCAACGAGTGCAAAATAGATTCACAAGACGCGCCACGGACGCGCCGTGGTACGTCCGCAACGTAGATTTACACAAGGACCTTCGGTTACCATCCATATCGAACTACCTAAAAACCGCCTCGAAAAAGTATTTCGAGCGCGCCGCGAAACATCCAAACCCGCTCGTGGTCGAAGCCGCGAACTACATCCCGGATCCGGATCCGAAGTATAGACGCCCACGTAACGTATTAGACGACGCGGACGATTCTATAACTCTTGCTAACCCACAGACTACTACACATTGCGTTCACCGTCCTCGACGTCGGAGGAGAAGAGGACGTCCGCCTAGGCTTTTAGGGCCTTCAGCCTACAGACATTACACGAACGCGCCGGGTCGCTTCAGTCCAATTCGGGCATCGCCCGCGGCAACCTAGGCCGAGGTTCGGTCTCCTTCCGAGACACCCCTTAGAGTTGCTGAGGTCCCCGTCTCTACACCTCAGTGTATAGGCAGAGAACACTAAGTTCGAAGCCTCAACTAAAAATCAGTTCCCAGTCCGGTTGGAACGTCTGAGCCTCTCTCAGCGGACAACCCTACAGGCTGTTGTCACATCCGATGAGACTAGCCGGTGTCACCAGTCGGTTAGGACGACTTGGCGTGGAAGGGCCGGCCCATCCACACCAAGCGTCTCTCTCAGTAGTCAGAATAAATTCACTCGCACAAACCAGCGCCACCTAAGCGAGGTCCGAGCCCACTATGGGTGCCCTTAGGACGAGCCTGTAGTCTAGATCTGCACTTTGCACCCGTTGAGGGATGTAGCACCTTTTGTGCTACATCCAAAATTAAAATAACCCCGTTGGGGCTACAAGTTTTGAGGCCTCCCAGCCTTAAGGCTTGTAGACCCAACGTAATGCCCGGCTTTGAGGGCATCAACGCAAGGAGGCGACGCGCAGCTACGCTGCGCCTCGCTCCCTTGCGGGGAAGCACTCGCCGCGCGGTTAGTTCGGTTACGCTGCGAAGGCCAATAGGGCCGCAGTTAGGGTCCAATAAAAAAAAAAAAGTTGTCTCTTTTAGTCCGGTTAAGCTGCGAAGGCCAATAGGGCCGCAGTTAGGTACATTTAAAAAAAAAGTTGTCTCTTTTTTTGCTTGGATAAGTCTTATCTTCAATCGGTGTTGAGCGCGGGGTGCACAGGCAGTTCTAAGTTATATTCAGGGCCGCATTTAGAGGTCCGGAGGCCTCGGGGCAACAAAGCAGCGGAGGCCCCCTTGTACCAAATTATTTCCCAAATAAAATGATAAATTTTTTGGAGTGCACAAATATAGATCAATGATTTCTGCTGATAATATAATCAAATAATCATGTATGTACAAAGTACTGTAGGTAAAACTAAAAGAGCCAAAAAAATAATATGAAAGGAAAAGATGTTTACTAGTGTTTACTAGTTGGATTATAATTTTTTATTGAAGTCTCTATTGTGGGGGCCCCTGTTTGTGGAGGCCCCGGGGCCTTCGCCCCGGTCGCCCTCCCCTAAATCTGGCCCTGGTTATATTGTAAACTAACGTTAGATAAACAGTCGTGTGACCTTTCATCTAGGCAGTTAGTTTTTGAACTAAAATGTTTATGTCATGTGATTAGAATCACAACTTTAAAATACAAATATAATTGAATACAATAATAAATCTACATAAAAATGTTATTTAGTTCCAATGGACCTAATTAGTTACGAATCATAGTAGCTACATTCGTCATTTTATAAACAGAATTCAAACAGCGCAACACTTTTTAGGTGTGGGCTATTTAAATTATGTAATAAAAAGTAGGAAAATCAACCGAATAATAGTCAGTTATTGAAGCTGTGTATCATTAACTGATACTCTAGTCAGTATCAGTTTTTAACCGTGAGTATTACACCTGTTTAGCAGTAAAGTACCTAGTGTGACGCCCACATAGTACGGTCCTGTGCAGCGGTAACGCTACTTTGAAACTTTGAAAAGTTTAAAGAATGCTTTGACAGTAAACAATACCGCAATGTAGAAAGACAAAACTCCATCTATTGACAAAAATACTAAACAAAGGTCTATTAAAATTCAACTACGATTGAACAGGTATCTGTACGATTTCTATTAATATTTGTTACTATCAATAACACAAGATGGCGCTTTTCATATTTTTGTTAAAAGGAAGCAACTACAATGATTTGAAACAAATAATTTATAAACAGATACAAATAATTATTGATCTCTGCTGCGTTCTACTACCAATAATTAAAATTTGCTTATAAACTAAGTTCTAATATGGTTGTAAATGAAGCTCCCATTATTATACGGGGCCCTAGTTTAGGCCATGGTGCGTAATTTCTGGAAAAAGCAACCAGATGAATCTTGGCATTTGACTTTGACGGCAACTTTTTTGTGCATCTAAACTCAAAATTGACAGATTCGGAAAAAGGGGGGGCAGAGCCGAAATCCAAAAAAAATGTTTAGTACACCCAATGAAAAGGCGGCAGCATTGAAGTACACATTTACTATTGTTTTAATTCTGACCTACTTTTATTCGGAAAAATATTACATATAAATAAAAACCCATAGTTCAAACATATCTTTTATTGAACATTTGGAAATATTTATATAGCTTTTGACCTAAGTTTCTGTTAATATTTTACGTTATTTTTTTACCGCTTGCGACTGCAGTTAAAAAGCGCCTCTAACGAATTAATGAGGAATCAAGATTCCCAGAACAAAATTTATTTAAATATGAAACAGACTTGTACTGAAACAATCCACTCATGTAAGACATTTTGACGCCAAATATAATAACACGCCGTATTACAAGTTGGCGCGCCGCTTGAATAAAGTCGCTGTAATGTAACGCGGCTCACGATTAGCCGCATTGAATTAGCCATTCTCATTCTTCAAAACATCTTTAGTGTCGTTCATCCCACATGCATCGGATGCCACACGGATGCATCTTCAATACGCCAATTTGAAAGTTTTAAGTTCCAGTTATCGCCACAAGTAATGATCACGAAAATGGCGTCCAAATTGAAAAAAAAGTCATTTGACAATGCATTGTGGTAATCCTAAAAGGGAATTCATTGGTAGAAAAGGTCTGCCTATTTCAGTATACATCGCCTAGGTCAGGTATTGTGACCACAACAAATACGAACTGAGCGAGGAGTATCGCAGCAGCAGCCGGCGAGCGCCAGAATCAACATCTCGTCTTTATCTTCTGATTCTTGCAAGTGAGAGTATCGTTACATTTGTAGGTACAATACCTATTTGGCAAAATTGTAATACGACGTGTTATGCTATTTGCTGCGACAGACACACTGGATTACTACTATATTAAGAGAGGGGTCGATTTAACTTTAAAGACAAAACATTCTGATTAACAGAACACGCATTCAGTTTTTAAAAAGTTTTTTTTTTGTATTAAACATTCTACATAACATAGTCGTGAAAAGCCAATTTTGTATTGATGTTACTACTACAATTGCTTTATGATGCTTAATGTAATTGCATGGTTTTTAATATATTTTAAAATTAATCCATAGTTTTTTGGTGATTGTCCTGTCACAGGCCCAGGTGTTTTGATTTAATGTAGCTGACGGAATCACGGCTTGCAGTCTCTGGACATTCTTTTGAAAGTGTTCCACTACCTAAAAATACAAACAGACGAATGACATACACTTTATATTGCTTTGTTGTAGAGAATATGGATACTGTGTAATTATATTTTAACCCTTTGAACGTCACGCCGATAAAACCGACTTCAAAGGCGCCGCCAAAACACGCGTATTTTAAATGACTATTACGGAATGATTTAAAAATAGTTATTTTTGGTTGAACACTAGTGTGATCATGTTTGATTCAGTGTTCATTATTGTGGGGTTGTATTATGATGTTTTAGTAGCTTCTTTTTATAAAAGCAAAGTAGTCAAAATGTTTCTGTTTTTCTGTACTTTATTAATTATTTACGTTAGAGTTGTTGTATCTAATGATAAAATTTACTTGCTAAGTAGCGCATATTTTCTGCCACAGGTTGGCTAAATACTTGACGAATACGTTGACGAATTGCGCCTTAAAAGTGTGCAGGAATCGTAAAGGTCGACTGAAAACTAATGCAAAAATTACATGTCATTGGCAACTACACTTTTTACGAATTTATTATACGAAGTTTGATTTTGTCTAAAAATCGGAAAAAATTTACCAGCCTGTTTAGTTTCTCCCTTGAAATTAAAATTCCCCCACTTATGGGTCAGCATATTATTCAAATTAAATTTGTAGGTAGGTGTAGGGTAAGAACATATTACCTTGTAAAACGAGATCAATATCAATCATTGTTTTTGTCAACATTAATTAAAGTGGTCGTTATATTTTTGCTTGTAATACAGTCGCCTCGTCTACTTGTGTACCCACAATAACGCACAAAGCCTTCTAGAATGAACTGTCGTCTAGTTAGCGATTGTTGTTTGATACTCTGTCTAGACGGGTTGATAATAACATGTAGCTCGTTTATTTTGGGCATCGGCCTTGTGCTCTGCTATGCAGGATTTTTATAACATTTGAGAATATGATCCCGTTGGCCAGTTTTTTCCTTTCCATCTATTACACATTTCTGATTTTTATACCACTATTTTTTTCTAATTCCTTTCATTAAATGTGATTATTTGTTTCCCATTAATCTCAAAAATACTGTTCTTGAATTATTTTTTCCCCTTTTGTAATTTCTGTGTCACCTATTATGTAATTCATAGAACTTACAAAATATTTAAACCCAATTTCATAAAATTTTTACACAATTTATTTTATTTGCACAGGTATTTCATCTTTTCTGGTAGTTCATCTCTGTGGCATTACTGTAAGCTTTTCAACATAAAACTCAGAGCATGATCAGCAATTATATTTATGAATCCACTTAAGCAATCTGTTCTTCAACCGAGGTGTTCATGCTATTCCATTAAAAATATGAGTTTTCCCTCGATACTCATTGTTTCTACTTTCCTCTGTAATTGTTTATATACATTCAGATTTATTCCTGTTTTGAGGGACGTACTGAAAACCATTCCACTCCCTATCAATGGGGATGGTAACATAAACAATTCTCATCCATCTGTATGACTGTGGACCCTGTTTGAACATAGCCAATGCCATTTTTTTTCTATCGTCTTCCAAATTTATTTATATTATTGCAGCTGCAGTAAATTTGGCAATTGTTTTTTAAGTCTGTTTTTCTGAAAGCTTTAAATGCATTTTAAATTGGTCTGTCAGAGTTTTCCCTCCTCTAATGATCAGATGTGGTTCGCCAAAGCAGTTATTTCAAGTGAAAAACAAGGAAACCTAAAAAACAACCGATTTCAAGATTGAATACAATGGAAATTGTTTAACTTAATGAACTTAATTTAAAGTGGACTTAATCTTAAAATTAATAAAACGTTTACAGTAAAAATTATTATATTATATTAAGATTAAATATAAATGTACCTTTAGATTGGTTGAATGACTGTTTCATAGAAGTCAATGTGCCCTTGTGTGATTATGTTTTGTCAACGGACTTCTGCAGGTTGTTCATTTCTAAGTCATTGAGTCTTCCTCTATTTCCAATAATTGAAGATATGACTGTGTTGGTAATATCTTGCAGAGGTTGTTGTATATCTGATGTCAAATCTGAAACTGTTATCATGAAACATTCACTACAAAGACATTAAATTTAAAAATTATTTTTTAAACTATAATTTAAAAAAAAAAACTTGTTTAATTAACATTTAAATTTATTTAATCATAATCTCAAATCAAGTATCTGTTAGAGTGGCAGGAGAATTTTCGAATGTAAATATAACAATGAATGTGGCAGCTTTGTTATGATAATTATATTATTTACCTAGTAACACCCATTTCGTATCAATGTTTGACGCTATTATCTAACTATGTTAGGAAAAGCAATAGTTTAACTGACATCCTCCAAGATTTAAACAGCAAATTAAAATTAATTAATCTAGTAACATGAATTATTCCAATATTAACTTGTCTGAAGATTGTCACTGCAAAAGAAATTATATCTCAAACAATTAACCCTGTAAGTATTTTAGGTGAGTATTGCATTAGGACTCAATCTGTTGCTATGTGTATAATAGCGGGACTCACAATGTACTCTACAATATGAGACAAATTAAAAACGTTTTATTAATAAAATCATACTCTACAATTAGAACTGTTTATCAACCATATCAAATCAAAAATATTTTTTTTTAATCAAATGAACTTAAAAAACTTTTAAATCAAATTAATTTTAAACTACCGCTGTCTCGGGAATAATCCGGCGAGAAACCTCCGTAGTTGCTCTTTTCAATATCACAATAATATTTTATTACAATCTTCAGGGCCAGATTTAGAGGTCCGGAGGCCCCGGGGCAACAATGAAGCGGAGCCCCTTGTGTCCAAATTAAATGAAAAAATTTTTGGAGTGAACAAATAGATCAATGAAAAGAAATAATATCAGAATCTAGTAAACAATAGTTGTTTACTAGTTGGAATTTATTTCCAAAATGTCTATTGCGGGGGATCCCCGTTTGTGGAGGCCCCGGGCTTTCGCCTCGGTTGCCCTCCCCTAAAAATCCGCCCCTGACAATCTTAGTTACAACAAAATAGTTCATGTAATACCTCCAATATCGCTTAAAATCTAATTCTACATTTTATACAGTCTAAATAATATAACAATAAACAAGTACCTACTTAAGTAGTCCTATTGAATTCAAGTAAAGCAGAATTGTTATTATGTAAAGCTACTACATGAACTACTGGAGTTGCAAAAAAGATCCAACTGATAAAAGCTAGCAGAAATATAGTTTATGTTAATTTTGAATCTCCATTCCATGGACCATGATTGCAACTCCTACATTTCAACGGTCAATAGAGGTGCCTGCGAGGGTATGATAGATAAGCCTACTTCCAAATGTCTTTGTCATCAATATATTTATAAATTTTATAGTAAGCCTCTTTTATTAAGATATCTTTAACATGTATCTGACATCTGTTATATCACCGTGGTATTTATTATAAAATCTAATATAATATACAATAAATGACTAACTTGTCTTTGCTAATTTTAGTTTAGGTATGTGTAATTTATCTTTATTTCTTGTATTTAAACCGTGGCCAAGCCTTGCAAACTCGTTTGTGTGTTTCCTAACATACATTTACTATCACGCATTTTTTGGGATTGGGAT
Source organism: Choreutis nemorana (assembly GCA_949316135.1). Taxonomy (NCBI): domain Eukaryota; kingdom Metazoa; phylum Arthropoda; class Insecta; order Lepidoptera; family Choreutidae; genus Choreutis; species Choreutis nemorana. Next base: position 14,994,594 of record OX438595.1, read on the forward strand.
GGCAACGTTAAAATTCTTATTTCCTTAAAAAATCTTTTCGCCTTTTTTTGTAAAATAAATATAGTTTTTATGTCAGCAGCACCACCCCACAACAATAACCGATATGACATCACGCTACGAAAGTAAGCAAAGTAAACTAATCGAGCTGTAGGAATATCAGTCAAGCCTCGAATTTTTCCAACTGCATATGCTGCAGCACTTAATTTCATACTAATTACTTCTATATGATTATCCAACTGTAATTTTGTGTCCAAATTTATGCCCAAAAATCTAGTTGAGTCTACGGTCTATAATAGAAATAATAATAATATATCAAAATAAACACCAACACATTTCAAGCTATTTTATTTACCAAACTCTGTTGAAGCTTAAGCAAGTGTGAGTCAGAGTTTTATTCCATACCATCATTCAAAATTAATCAATACATGATAAGCGGAGTCTATTTAACTTTACCAATTTCGTACGACGTCATTGTACCGCCCTTTAAGTTTTTCTCCTTTCTTATAAAGCATAATCCGTACCTTTATTATACGTCACAAAATTAATAAAATGCCAGCAGGCACATTGCTTTTCTTTCGAAGTACTGTAAATTTATGAATTTAGCTCTTAATGCTGCTATAAGTTTGACTGATCTAAGAATCATAATACTTACATAATCAAGTGCTACTCCCACAGACTTTCTGAAAACTTGAGTGCAGTATTTTACTTTCATTAATGGAATGGTTGCAATCTCCGCATGCATGGGGGTTATTGTTGACACCATGCGTACTCCATTAAAGCCTGGTGCCCTCTGAAATACATTTATGATATCTGAACTAAATTGCAACACCTATCCATTTTGTATTCAATGTTTTTTTGTTAGGAGATGAGGCTTGAGGCTTGTCTCCTGCAATTTTTAAGGCAGCCCTGAATAATGTTTTTTTCACATTTTCTGTTGATGTTGTGCTCTGACAGAATGCATGTTCAATAAGGCTGTATGTTTTTAATGAGCCCTCTAAACATTATTACAAGAACTCTCTACTCCATTATTGCGATATTTGCATTCAAAATACAATTTCGCTGGCTCAATATGTCAAAAGGTTTAAAGAGGTAATTTACCTTGCTGAGGTTTATTTTAATTTTAAAGGATATGGTGAGGTTTGCCTTGGACATCTTTTTCAATTTGAGGACCAACTTCATAAGTTGTCATTCTTGTGTAGTTGCGGCATTTCTGAAATTAAATGAAAAACAATGGTTTAAACAATATTTATTTTAAATTTTCCGATACTTTCCAATTAATTAAAAAAAATAGAAATAAAAAAATAATGATCTCAAATAATCAAAATAATAGCTTAATACGTATCAACCATAAACCATACAAAAATGCGGCATTGAATTGATTCAAATATTGTGTATTAATTTTGTGTATACTTTCAGTAAAACAATAAAAACGGTATCATAGCAAAATGAAATGTTGTCAATTACATCGGCACCTACCATAGGTTAATTAATGATTGGTCTCCATTGAGCCGCTCCGACTAGATGCAGCTGTTCATATTACCAAAACCTCAATCAATGCGAACTTACAACTGATATAGAAGGAGCTTTTGATAAAACAATACACAGCAGCATAAACCACGCTCTATCAGAATTCATTCATGTTGTCAACAACACAATCAGACAATGGATCAAAGAACTAACAAAGAAAAGGCCGGTTCAGGTAACGATAAACACTACCATGAGAGCCAAGGTAGTGAAAGATGTCCTCTAGGAGGCATCCTCTCCCCGTTACTATGGAACATTGTGGTGGATAAACTGAATAGAATACTAAACGAGAGGACCTATACCACTATTAGTTTAGCAGACGACTTAGCTATACTGATCAATGGAATGGCGCAGAAAGTCCTATGCAACGTGCTATGCTCCACTCTCCAAATCGTAGAAGAATGGCATGAAGAACACGAACTTTCAGTAAACCCAAAGAAAACAAAAGACGTCCTTTTCACAAACAAAAGGAAAATAGCAGACAAGTTTTTCAAGCAGAAAGAATTATAATACAAATTAAAACCTGGCTGCGCAACATAACAAAGGAGTACCACCAAAACGAGTGGAACCAAGGTGTAGACTGCAGACAGACCAAAGCAACCAAAGAGTTCCTCCGCTGCCTCATTACATTAAGCAGAGACAATATCCGTATCGCGATAAGCACGATAACTGGCCACTGCCCACTTAACAAGCATCTATTCGTACTACGTGTAACAGACGAGCCTCCGTGCAGAGGCTGCATGGAGATCGAAGAAATGCCAGAGCATGTACTCATGGCCTGGATCCTCAAATCACCACAATCCCTGAAAAGATTCAGAAACATAACACATACAATACCAACAAAATGTTTTTTTTACCAATTTATTGCCTTTTCTAGTATACCTAATATGAAGTACATTATTGCATACCTTCATGAGTTAAAATTAATTAATGTCTTATTTGCATGTTGCTAATCTTTCACAGTATCAGGAATAGGTGGTGGTGTATTTGTAAAAAAGCAAAAATCTATTAAGACAGTGTTGTGTCCATATGACAAGAAAAATCTATTAATAGGCAGTGGTGTGTCGCCTCTGATAAAAACAAAATCTATTAATAGGCAGTGGTGTGTCCCCTATTACAAAAAAAAAGGTCTGGTAAGAGGGATATAAGATTAAAAGAATTTAATATTATTGTAACATGTGGACACAGTGGTGGTTGTGCCGGGTATAAACGAATTTTATAGAAACAAAGACATTTGCTGATAATATCACCTTAGTTATCTAACAGATTAAGTTATTTTTGAGTTGTTCTGATGAACCATATCAACTAGAAGCATAATTGCTATTGAACCATACTTTTATTTTATTTTAAGACCTTGTATCCGCCAATAACAGGCAAACACAACATTTACAAAGGTTACACTTACACACAAAGTACTAAAAATTACAATAAGCAAAGTGTATTCACGAATTTAAAATCAAAACAAACAAGATGTTGACATAGACAAAAATACTTGAATAAAATAAAGTAACTGTTGTACCTGTTCCATGTAAAGTCGGTACTGCACATCTAACAAGTCAGTTTTTGCTGCCATGGCACATGGAGAAAATATAGGAGTCTTCAAGTTCAAATAATACAACTATTGCCTTCCGAGTTTGTATCATATAGTTATCATTGGATGGATTCAGAAAATGATGTATTGGAACACCTTGAATATAAACAAGTTGTTTTTAAAACTTGTGCACTAATAAAACATCTGTATCGGACATTGGTAACAATGAATTGAGTAGTTTCATTTTGTTGCTAGAACTTTATGTAGGTACATACAGCCAGAGGAGGTGACTGTGCAATCAGGCAAGCAATGGTTTATTTTTCAAAGTCATTTTGAATAATAGAGCATTATGTACAAAAATGACATAACAATTAAATCAAAGTTAAAATCTTAAGTTACAAGTTTCATATAGTAAATCATAATATTTTATAAATTCAAATCATTTTCACATTTTATATTGGGCTGTACCTGAACTCTGTACTCTTTGTCTTAGGGGCGATTTTATATGCTCAAAGTCAAATAACTACTGCACAAATAAAATTATCAGAGGATTTAAATTCACTATGCGTTTTTCAATCGACTTTCGCCCAAGAAATAACTCTGATAACTTCGATTTTGGCAACGCCCATTTCAAGAAAATAAAACAAACATATTGCTTATATAGGCAAACATTTAGAAAAGACGAATGCCCATGTGCAGGCAAAATATCGCTGTCTATTCTTATTGTCTCCTTACTGTTAGTTGTTTTGTTTTTACCTACTTTTAACATCATGTTTCTTATCCTTTCAAACCATGTGGTTCCAAGAATTTTTAAAGCTTCAACATTTGTTGACCTACTAACAAATAGATTAATATTTGTGAGCTATTTTTATTTAGATTTAACTTTTAATTTACATTTTTATTATGGTTTTTTAAAAAGTGGTGAAAGAAACCAACAAAGTCATTTTCATTGACAGAGCCACTTATTCATCAAACAAAGCCTGCCTGACAATTAAACAATTAATTTTTTGGCTATTCCTCAAATAAAGACTTTCTGATTGTTTATCTGATGATGGAAAAATTGGTCCTCAATTAATAACTAACAAAAAAATAAAAATGAAACCCCAACTATAACAATAAAATGAAAAAAGTTTTAATGAGCCACAAAAATTGTATAATAAAAGGCCTAATTACCATAACTAATTATCCAAGAAATATCTGTACTTTCATTAATTTATTCATAATGCAGTCATCCTCTTAGGCCCAAACAAGGTCTAAAAACCTAACCCTGAATAAGCCGTAGGATTGGAAGAAAACACCCTAATTCATCCCTCACCTCAAGTTAAATATCTCAAACACTGTTGGTTGTGAAGAAAAATGTTACCAAAAGTTGTTTCTGTAGAGATTTTGCAAAAGGATCAAGTATTTTGAAAAATCTAACTCTTGAATTAGAAAAAAAACTAAACATCAATGAAGCACAAAGAATATGCTTAGAATTCCATGAAAATTAAGTATGAAGTAGCTTTTACTACATTTAAAAATATGCAAGTCTGATTGCCAATTTTAAAGTATGATTATGAGTCGGAAATTTCGATCTTAAGATCCCAAATAGACACATTTGAATCTATTGCATCAGAAGAGTACACTGGCATGATGGTAAAATAAGTGCACAAAAAAAAAACCTCTTGTCCATGTCACTGCTGTGTGTCCATGTTATCAGAGTCAGGTTGAAGTAATTGGGCATCCAAGTTATATTGGGCATCTGCATCTGCAGTGGGAACCATTACACTTTTGGGATGTAGTCACATGTTCCACTTTTACATTTTGTCATCTGAAATCAATTTAAACTTTTAATTACTTATTATATATTTTTAACAAATAATAATTCAAAACAAGTCGTTTAGTTTCATTAACATTTTTGAGAAACATATCAGTAAAATGGTTCAAGGTACTAACATCTACTCAGTGGTGCCAATACCTACTTACATACATCTAATGGAAAATCATCAAATGCCCAATCAAAACCACTTTCGACAGTTGAAGAGTCATAAAATTAATCTAAATACAGCAAAAACAAAATTGAAAGATGACAATTAAAAACAAATAGCAGCAACGTAAAACAAGGTTTGTAAAGGTTACTTTATTGAGTAAACAATAATTCCAGTTTACTTAAGTTTTTCTGTTTAGATCTAATTGGCTGTTGATTTTCTTAGTTTTACCATTATTAACAATCGTTTGTAGCGATTTTTGTAATTCGGTGCAAGATTATAGGTACCACTCTTTTCCATAACATTTTTTTATTTTCGGCCATGGCGCAGGCTATAGTCTTCCGACCATACCGCCTCGTCTTTCGTAAATTTATTTTAATCATAAAACATATTGTTTTTTTATGGATTTCTTTAGAGGCATTGGTTTTATTTATTATACTGCCTAATCATCAGTAATTATAATTTCATAATTCTTGAAGATGGTGACATAATAAATGTGAGGATGATAATAAGATTAACAATGAAAATGATGAATCTGCCTACAGTAACATGCTAGTACGGTTACTGTAGGCTCTAAGGAGTTACTTGGGAGATGACGAAAAGCGAAGCGAAATCGTCGTATGTCACTTTCTCCACATATGTACAGCATTACAGATATTTACTGGTTGAAACACTAGTATTTTACACATAAACTCTTCTGTTATATAAGAAAAGGCAATAAAATAAGAAAATTCTAACTCACACTTCTCGTTCCCGCTAATAATAACAAATTATGGCCGAAACTAAACTTAGCGCACCCCACCTTACTCCCACTCTTACAATTTAAACACAAATAAACCTATAAATATAATGCATACATATATTGTATAAAACTTTGTATGCGCCTATGTTTAAGTTCAGGGGGCCTACCACCTCCTCTTACGTACTTCATTGAATTCCCCAAAAACCCAATTTTACCAAATTTGGGAACAACAATTGGCCGATTCCCTGCAAGTTATGACTCATTCTCTACGAAGAAAAACAAAATCAGCTAAAATATGTTTTTTAACAACTACATCAAAAGTGAAGTAAAGAACGGTCTTAATTTTTATTTTATATTACATCATAGAAACGTAGATAACTAATAATACAATGTTTAAATCTTAAAACTAGCGAAGTAACTAATTCAAAATAAATTTTCAAATTCCTTGCGTTTTCCCTTCATAAGACGGATTCCCAATGATAAGGCAACCCCAAACTAAGCATGGTGTCAAAAAACTATTCCGTTCCTTGAAATCACGCAGTAGGTATCTACATTTTGTAAAAACTTAAGAATATAATATATTTAATGTTTTAATGGTATTTATAATATTTTCTACTTATTTTTGAACTAACTATCCAAAAACTTGAAGACTTATTTTGTGTTGGTGCGTGTATTGTATCGTAACAAAACAAGGCCACAAATATAGTTTAATCTCGTTTCTTCTTAGAAAATGGCTTTTGATGGAAACTGACGGATTGATGAAAATTTGTGTGAAACACTACAATCTGTTTCATTAAGTATTTATAGTATAGTTAGGTATTTATTGTAAATATATAAAATCAAGGAGACAGTGCCATCATTTACCAAATCTATATAGAACAAAATTTAAATACCATTGTGCAGGAAATGGCTCTTGGTTCTGGCGGAGTGGCTTTTTGCAGTAGTAGTCCAAAGATATACTTATTATCACATTTGTTGACAACAAGACAAATGTTAATTTATTTTCGTATTTTTTTAGTTCACAACATAGCAACTAGTTTAGTCCGTTGTTGGATGCCATTGCGCAGACGACACAATGGCAACGCAGAAATGGACTGTAGGTACCAGTAGTGGAGTAAACTCCACTGGTTGAGCTATCGCTACTGTTAAAGCTCAAGGGGGCTTAGACAAATGGCCAATACCCAAATGTATGGAAATGACATTTACTTGACAGATGACAAGTGACTGTTGTTAAGTTTGGTAGGCAAGGGCCGCTATTTATTTCTGCGGAAAAGAATATTACGTAGCGTGGCGTCGTAACGATTAATCTTCATACAAATGCCACATTTGACAGTCGAAAACATTGATTTAGCGTTTTCACGAAACGGTTTGGTAGCGTGAGCTCCGACCCTACTGCTAATACAAGAAAGTCAGTCGATACAACAATTGGGATAGTTTTAATAGAACAAAATGCATAAATTGCGACTTTTGTGGGCCTCTAACAACGAGGAAAGCTTAATTAGACGCAGAGATAGATGTTTTCGTCGTGAAGACTCCAAAATAAGGGATATTTCATAAGTAGAGTTCATTTGGTGTTTTAGACTGAATAAGCAAACGTTTTCGGCCCTATGTGAACGTCTTCGGAGTTTAACCAAATTAAACACACCGGAAATCACTATTGAAACAAAAGTAAGTTTTATCTATTTTGATGACTATCTTATTACTAGTTATGTGAATCTTACAAATTTCATTGACATGAGTTCATTATTTTTCAGGTGTTATTTGCTCTTAGCTTTTTGGCAACTGGCTCATATCAACGCATCGCTGGATTAACACATCACTTGGTTCAAAGAACTGCAAGCAGGTGTATTCAAGAAGTGGTGGAGGCATTAAATGAGCCAGTTCTGCTCAATAAGTGGATATTGTTTCCGAAGACGCGACAATAACGAGCCCAGATATGATTAGAGTAAATATACCACATTAGATAGATACATAAATGAGTTGATTAAATAAATATCTAAGGATCATTTTTGAATAAGATTTTTTTAGATTTCAGAGAAAGTTTCAACTTCCGGGCATAGTAGGATGCATTGACTGTACACATGTTGCAGTTATAAAACCTAATGAAACTGAGCATTTGTACTTCAACAGAAAGGGGTTTCATTCTTTAAATGCACAAATGGTAAGGAGTTGTATTGCTAAAATAAAAATAAAATGTTTTATAAATCCATAGCTCTAACACTTTATTCTATATGCTTTTTTATTTTATCTTACAACGGGTTTGTGACAGCAACCTGAAAATCATCAATGTCAATGCAAAATTTGGTGGGGCTACTCATGATTCGTTCATTTGGGCATCAAGCCGAATGCAATATATGATTTACTTGCTCTCCATCATATGGTTATTGGGTATGTCTGAATGTTATTAAAAGCTGCCTAACAGGATACATATTTCTTGTATGCATAGGTATCATTTTATATACTCTTATATTTGTATTCTGTTTTTAGGTGAGTCTGGATATCCTCAGCGGCCATGGCTCATGATCCCAGTATTGAATGCTACCACTGGTTCTGCTGAAGAAACTTACACCCAATGTCAAATCCAAGCATGGAACTGCATAGAATGTTGCTTTGGGTTGCTGAAATCTCGCTGGAGGTGTCTTCTCAAGCATATAACATTACATTATCACCCTATCATAGCTGGTAAATTTGTCATTGCATGTTCTATCTTGCACAACATTGCATTAGGTGCTAATTTTCCTTTACCAACTACAATAGAAATTGAGGAAGACCTAGGAAATAATGCCTCCGAAATCAACCACAATTCTAATGAACTACTTCAAGGCAGAGCACTTTTAAATAGTCTCTTGTCAAGACTCTGAATTGTTACACTCTCAGAGTATTGAATACCAGCTTGTTTTTATAATGCTCAAAGCTTAAAAGTTAAGAAAGCTTTTCTCTGTATTTTTTACTGCTTGTAAGATAGGTAATGTATGGAATAATTAGTAATACCAAGAAGTAGTTCCTATGAAAGAATCCTATGTTATATGTATATAGATAAACTAATCAAAAACTGCCTTGTAAACTGCTTAATTACTTTATATTATTTAATGTCGCAAGTCTCGCATTACTTACTACTGTGTCGTATTACGCCACACACTACTCCTGTTATTATTATCGTCAATTTATTTTTGCTGTAATACTACATATTTTATTTAATTTGATAAACACCGTCGTTAGTCAAGATCTTTTGATAAATTTGAATAAACTTTGAGAGCCTATAGCTCCTTGTTTCCGGCATTATGCTTCCGGAGGGGTAAAATGTGTAATACAATGAACCAATTGCTACCAATTTAAGTGCATGTCGACTCTGGGTGTCTGGTTCATGCCTTTTTAGACTATCTCCTTAATCCAAATTTCATAATATTGCTTAAATATACGTTTATGAAATGTATTTGACGCTATCAAATTAACGTATTATAGTAAAATATACGATATAATTAAATTAGAGTTTGGAACTTTTTTGTGAATTCATTAATTTTTTAAAGGAAAATGTTAAGTTGATTTATTCCAATCTGTCACCCTAGCTATTATCTTAAGATACTTGAGATTAATATTATTTTACAATTATTATGATTTTTGTTTTTGGTGCCAGCTTAGAGATTGCCTTAACTGATTATAGTTAATTTAATATTGTTTGTACAATTGACTTGTATTTTGATGTCAACTAGCTGTGAATATTATTATTTACTAGGATATTTATAGAATCAGTTTATGTAAAACCTTTGATTATTGATTTACCTGTCTAGATAGAGTTCGAGCGTAAAACGTCAAAAAAATAGACTGTAAGGTGGCGGTTGGGGGCCGCGACTAGACATCAAAATGCAAATTTACTATTCATTTACATTATTTACATTTTTACGATTATTTTATCAAATACCTAGTTATACAACAAAGTATATGGAAAAATATATTATAATATCTATAACAACGTCACGATAAACACATTGGATCAGCCATGCAGTAAGATTGTAGAATCTCGTGTCGTAGGAACTAAGCAACGATATGGTATAAATAACAGATATGAATACCACCTTCAAGACCAGTAAGCGAATCAAAGACTTGCAAATAACACAAAGTTCCGAACCCACCGCGATTCGAATACGGGTGTTTTCTTTGTAGTTTAACTTTTATGCTATAAAAGTATATTTGCTATTGGTACAGTGTTAAATTCAGTTTTATTTTTAATAATAGGTTTAAAGTGTAGTGAGACTACTTGTGCTGTGTTTAAACCATACAATAACTTAACGATTGGGAGCTCCCCTGCCTAGTACAAGGGACGTTATTTATTTTTATTTGTTGAGGACATAAAGCATAAGTGTAATATAATTAAAGCTTAAAGGAAAAGATCCATATATTTATAAAATATAGAGCACTGGGAGAAAACATCACAAGAGTGTATTTGATTATTTTATATAACGCCATCATCATTTATTTTTGACCATGTAATTTTAAATGATTGCACTACGTCTTTTAAAAAAATATTTAAATAACGAAAACTGGTTGAGAGAAAAAGGTAAGAAAATAGCGTCTTAATCAGGATACCTAGTGGAATGAATAGAAAATAAAAAATAATGTAAGGATGGTATAATACAAAGTGTTATTGAGTATTGTTTGCAAATATTTTTACTTGAACATAGCCCTGCCTAGAGGGCCGCTTACTCATGTAATAATAAATGTTTTATAATGATGTGGTTGGTAGGAAGCTGGAGTGCAGTATAACTCGAGAGACGTTGCCTCTGCCTCAGTTACGCCACCACCGACACCAGCGTGTTCGAGAAAAGGAACCCCTGTAGCTATACATATACCCTGTACATATACGAAGTCACACAGGACCTAGACAAATGGTATGTACCATGACCGGGGTCATAATAACTCCTTGGAGTATCAATAAACACATTCTTTCAGTTTAGTTTTTTTATTTTATAATTGGTATATATAAAAAATAAAATAAATAAATAAAATTTAGTGCGAGTGAACAAATGTTCGGAATTGTTTTAGGTGCATGTATGTGAATTAGTACCATCCCTGGTGTAATTCACTCCAAAAATATCTTTTGAATGTAGTTATCGAAGCTCAGCTGCCCTTTGGTTTCATAAAATGGCTCGACAAACAACGATATCGCGATGTAAATCGGTGAAGACCGCCATCTCCCGAGGTTTTGTAACTATCAAGAAAATTAACTTAGACCAACACATTTATTAAAAATAGTAGCAAGATGCGGTGCAATTATTATAATTATATTACTTTTACAGGTATAGTCCAAACACAGTAGATAAGCATGATGTTGAGCAATGAAAAGTAAAATGCGAGTTTGAAGTCACAGATCTTGGGCCAGCTCATCATGTATTGGAAATGCGTTTATGCAGGTATGATAAGAAAACACTCAAGTTAAGATCAGTCAAGTTACATCAATAAACTATTACGAAAATTCAAAATGGATGATTGCAAATCCTCAACAACACCCATGGAGACTGGTGTGAAGGGATAATCACAAGTTTGATCTTTTCTGTATGTTGCCATGGGATCACTGCCAGACATTGCACATGCAGTGAGTTTTTTAAAGCCAGTTATGCTACAATGAACTCATTGGAAGGCAGCAAAGAGAGTTCTTCGTTATTTAAAAAGGTACTAAAGAACCTTATTTAACTTTTCCAAAAGGTGAGATCGCTGTTACTGCCTATGCTGATGCAGACTGGGAAGAAACGAGATGGACAGACGATTATACACTGGTTAAATCTTCATGTTTGGTAAGTCAACTGTTTCTTGGGAGAGCAGGAAGCAAAGAAAAGTTGCTCCAGCAAGCACAGAAGCAGAGTATATATCTCTTTCTGATGCATGTAAAGACGCACTGTGTCTCCGCAAATTCTTGCATGAAATACTTGGATTGACACTTCAAATAGTAATTGACAATGTCAATGATCTGCACACAAGTTGTGTAAAAACTATGCTTCATGCTAGAACTAAACATATTGACACCCGTCACAATTTTGTCAGGGAACATGTTTGTAATGGTTATAATAATGTAAAATATTTGTGTACTACTGAAATGATAGCGGATATACAAACTAAACCTTAATGTAGAGATGTTCACGGTAAATTTGTAAAGCAGTAAATGCGTAGCATAATTAAACCATTTTTTGTGTATTCAGAGGTTTTATGAATGAAACATTGTTAAGTTTCGTAAACACATATTTGTAATTTCGTTAAAGTGTAACCTATTATAATAGATGTAGGATTTGTAAGTTATTTTGGAAAATTGTTGACAGATTGTTGGTTTAATGGCCAGTGTTGAATAACGTGTTTGTAAACGCAACTTCGTCTGTCACTGTTGACCAAAGAGTACAATCGGAAATAGAGACATCACTCGAATGTTTAGGTATATTCGTATAGTAGATATATAGGGCGCTTAAGTTATAAATGATTCATTTTTAAAGCGCCATCTATTGGGTTCTATGTGCATTAAAATCCCTTTTATTTTAAATAGTAACTAAAATTAAATAAAGAAATTGTCTAGATACTTTTAATGTGAATTATTTGCAATTAAAGTTTTTGATGAATGATTCACATTTTATACCTTTCAGTATTGTTTTAGTTAATTGTATTTACTTTAATTTAAATACCCAAAATGCAGCTGGGGTTGTTACTTTAAAAGTGTTGTGTTGGTTCTATTTGAATTCTGATTCCTAAAGAGTCAAATCTATTTTGATTTAAGACTATTTTGTTAATAATCAAGTCAATTAAGACTTAATAATACTTCCATTCTGATTTATTATTATATTCAAATATATTTGTTTTTTTTTATCTGTAACAAGAAAGCATATTTGAAATGAAATAAAATGATATTTATTTGCTAGAAATATGGTGCATTACAGATGTTTGCATTCGTTTAAAATAGTTCATACATATTTCGCTTTATAAAAGCATGCAAAATTTTGGTCAAGTCCAAGTGGGGTCATCAGGACTAATAATTTAAAAAAGAAAACAATTTACATGACAAATATAAAATGTACGCAATTCTAATGTCAAATAATATGAAATACAAATGTCGGTTTATATACAACAAGCCGTTCAAATGTCAAACAATGAAGGAGCAAGATAAGCAATTCTAATGTGAAATAATAAATTGAATAAGGTAGGTCATACATATCCAATTACCGATTTTTTTGTCTCCAAGTATTCCTTGACTGAATAGAAGCATTTTGTGACCAGCCCTTTAAATAATGTAAAGTTAAATAGGGTAGTTATTGACGTGGACAAAAAGGGCGGGACTTTAAGTGGATGTTGGCATTCTTTTGTCAATTTTTAAGATAGAAAAGTCGATCTTTAACGAAATAAATTATTTAATTGTCTTGGAGCATTTTTAATAATGAATCCTGAAACATTTCTAGCTACGCATTAGGGTATCCCGAATTATTATTTTTTGGTTTTTCTTTGCTCAATACCTCTCGAAAGTTGCCAAATTGATTGTAGATAACAAAAATAACTTTGAAAGTAAAATCAAGCTATATCTATAGGGCTCTACCGATCACAACACAGGCTTACGCCTAGTGTGACGGCCATTAGTATTAACACCAAATTGTTAAATTTCACTTGTAAAATAAGTTATTATTACTATTAAATAAAATTTTGTACGAGTGTTCATATGTTCGGAATTGTTTCATGTGCATTAATGTGAATTAGTACCATTAGTGGTGTAATTCACTTCAAAAATTATTTTTGAATGTAGTTTATCGAAGCTCAGCTGCCCTTTGCTTTCATATAATGGCTCGACAAACAACGATATCGCGATGTAAATCGGTGAAGACCGCCATCTAGTGAGCATCTCCCGAGGTTTTGTAGCCTATGAACGTTTACGATACCTGGGGCAAGCACGAAACCTCCATCAGGTTTAGTATTTAACGTCTCCTCAACGCTCGCATACGTACAACAACTGGATTAATAAAGTAATAAACTACGATATCGTTATCTCGGTATGAATGTGATCTTATATTAATGTAGCATGAATGTTTATACGATACTAAAGGTGATTCGTTTTTATAATTATCATCTGTAATGTAACTTGAGTACAGTCGCCTCCCTGCCTTACCGATGTACTGTACGGGTTGGCTAAATACAATATGTGTACCTTTTTTTTTTATGTGGGGAAATCCTCATGGATCTCCTTCAGCCCGGGGAGACCGAAGAAGGAGTATGTCGGACTCACGAAGAACCCGTGCCTACCGACTAAAACCCCACGTTCCGCCAACGCCGTTAGCTATCAGAGCATTACGGGATAGAGGGAAGCCAGAGGAACCCTCAGACACCGTACTAACAATATGTGTACCTAACCTAACCTGTGTATTATTCAACACTGAACAGTCCCCCATAGGCACACCTACACGTCCATCACGGAATGTAATTAAGATAAATAAATAAGTTTTCGTAGAATCAAAATGTTTCCCTAACTTTTTCATGTATTATAATTAACTCTTTTCAATTAACAGACAGAAATCTGTAGTTAAGGACGGAAATTTATGGAGATGATAAAAATCTGATGTTAAAAATAAAAAGGTAGCTCGTAATGAATGTATACAAATTTGAAATCTTTTAATTGTTATTGTTTTCCAACAACGATTTCAAATTCCGTTATTTTTTCAATAACAGTACATTGATATGTACAAAACAACCTTGCTAGATTGTCGCTTTAAAATTCGAATATCTTCTATTTTGTCTTTTTATATTTTAGTTTTTACTTGAGCCAGCAATTCTTCAAGAAAATTGCAATCAAATGTCAATACGAGGGTGTTCGATGGCGATGTATGTGTGGGTGAGGTACGCGGCGGTGAACGCGGGCGGAGGTTGCTCGCTGGAGGTGCAGCTGTGCCCTCTGGTGCTGGTAAACATATTTCAAGCTGTCGCGCAAACGTGTCTTGTGTCGGATATCAGCCACTTTCTTATTACATCAAACACGCTTAGGGTTGCTAAACGCACTTCATTGAATTCCCCAAAACCCCAAACAATTTAACCAAATTTGGGAAGAACAATTGGCCGATTCCCTGCAATTTATGACTCAGTCTCTAAGAAGAAAAATAAAATCAGGGAAAATAATATGGTTTTTTTCAACAACAACATCTAAGGTGAGCTAAATAACGGTCTTATTCTAAAATTCTTAAAAAAGGACATTACTAATAATACATTATTTCATTCTTAAAATTTGCGAAGTAACTAATTCAAAATAAATTTTCAAATTCCTTGCGAAAGGGGAATGACTAGGAAGAATAATGTTTGCATCTATCAATTCGCTTACCTTACTGCGAACAACCTGCTTCTCATCGGGACTAAGCCTATAAGTGCGACGATATACAGTACGATTGGGATCCTTGAGCCTGATTTTCAGATCCCCAGTAGATACACGCGTACTAGGTAAACCGTCAACAAATGAATTCGAAAACTTTTTTAATACTGTCTTCAAACAGTCTTTGTCTTGAATATCGGTGTCAATGTTATTAAAATCTACTTCACTAGGAACCCTATCACAAAATTCGACAAGCTTTCGCTTTACCAGAGATGAATCAGTCATATTAACAGTAAAACCCTTTTTTAAAATTTCCCGACCGATCATTTCATCATATTTCATACAACTATCCGGTATAACATGAAATAAAATGGGCAAACAATTACCATCAATAATTACGTCACATAAAATCTGTTCATTACAAGTTACGGTTGTACTGCCTACACCCGTTATACGAACTACCGAGCTCGAATGCACTCCTTTGAATCTGCCTGATAGAGTTTGTTTAACAAGAGAACATTCGGCACCGGAATCAAAATAAAAATCGTGCGACTCACCAGATAGTTGCATTGTACCACGCACGTTACACGTTGACAACTCGCAGGAGTCGATGCGGCGCCCGACAGACCCGCCGGTGGCGCCGCCACTGTTCGCTGCGCTTGCATTGCTGCCCGCGCCAGCCTGTCGCCGACAGTTTACGGCAATGTGACCGTCTTCACCGCAGCGAAAACAAATCACAGATCTCTTCGTATCCGGTGTGGTAGTCGATGAACTTGGCTTAGCAATGTACGGTGACAAAAATTTTGTAGGTTTAGAGCGACAGTCTACCGCTTTATGCCCTTATCGTCCACAGCTGTGACACTTAAGGGCGTTGTACCAAGTTCTGATTTGAACCTCTTTGCGTCCAATGGTGAATTATTATCTTTTTCTGATTTTCGTTTCAAGTTTGAAAACGCCTTTACTTCTTGTAAAAGTTTATTACGTGTAGTTATCTCATTAGTAAATGCTAATCGATGCAAGCGGGAATCGAACTGAGCAATGTGAGATAACACAAATGACGTTGCAATTTCTTCTGTATTTGTATCCTTTAATCTAGCCAAAAGTGAAGCTATAACACGACTAGAATATGCGGCCAAACATTCACCGTCCTTGGGTCGTCCGCTATTCAAATTGATAAACGTTGCACATACATAGATTTGGATGATTTAGGCGGCCAAAAACATTTTTTGCTTTTAAATTATGTAATAAATGAAAAAACCCTTCAGTATTTAAAATATGCTGTATTAACACCAAATCAATACATTTTAAACATAAAATCGACATTTAAATAGTATTATGGAAATTAAATCTTTTTATATTTTAGTTTCAACAATTGTATTTACCTATTTAATTATACTAAGTTTATACCTGTATATTTATTACAAGCTAACGTTATGTTCTGACCCGTCTTCTTGCTCTGACACAGGATTTGGCTCTGCTGACATTAAAAGTTCAATTGTCTCAGGCAGGAATGATTTTCGTGTCATTTTTTTTATTTCCCTCATACAACTTATCAGAGGGTCAGAAGTTAACAGAAGCCTTTGGTAAATATCTAAATTACATTCTTCCCTGGAAAATTTCGTGCATAATTTTGCCGATAAGATCGAAAATGTTTATTACGAGCTTCCGCAGCCTCTTCGGAGAGTTGGCCAATAGACAATATTGAAGTCTGTATATTGCTTGCTCCATGAAATAAAATTTTATGCAAAGTGGGAGTCATTGGATGCCATCCATACAGATTTATATATAATTTGGCTGTTTCGATGGCGTATTCATCATATTTTTCTGCGTTTATTCTATGCCCACTTGAAATTGCCTCTAATATGACTTTCAATCTCGTAATTAATGTTACGTCAATTCCAGTGATTTCAGCAGTTAGCTCTGGGTTCTCAAAAAATCGTCTGCTGGTATTCCCATCATTTGTGTTCCCAAATTGAGCTTTTGGCATGTCCACTAGTAAACCAGTTCGAATCCTAAATTGTTCTTGTATTTCTTGCTTTCTGCTTTCTTCCAACTGTTTTTCATCCGGTGTCTTTCTTTTCTTGTACTTCTTTACAGGTAACTTGTACGCCAAATGTAAGATTGATTCGAAAATTCGAATTCTGGCATGTAACACCGACAAACCAAATTCCAATGCTTGTGGGCACAAAACATTCTTCTTATCCAAACTATTGAAATTTTTCGACGTAGCTCCGCATATATAACACCGACTGGTAGATAATGTATTAGTGGCAGCATTGCACACTTTACAGTCTATCATTGTCATTTTTAAAGTATATCTGAATTTAAACTCTTCTTCTTGCAAAGTTACAGTCAATGGGTTCAATGACTTTATCGCGTTATCTACATATTTTATTTCATCCTTAATAATGTCCGTTGACTCTTTTATGTATCTAAATCGTATTGGCCTGCAAAAACGAGGTGATGATGGTGTCGGGTGGTGACGGGTTTTGCCAAATAATCTTGTCACCTTTTTTTCCGCAAACAATTTGCAAAGGCACAAATGAGCTTAAGAAAAGGCTGCCATCGCAGTCGAAGTCATTATCAAACCTTTGTTTGAATTTGTCTTGTTGTGACCCGTCACAACCCCATTTACATATTAGGGTCAAAGATTGTTTTTCCATTGTATTGAGGGTTAACAATACTTCTTCTAAATACAATGATAATCGTTTGACCGTAAGGTCCATTAAGCATTGCAGATTACTTTCGGCACAGGTAGCTGTTACACGAAGGGATTCTTTTGGCGTATAGCACTCTTGCTTTGCTGATAACAAAAGATCATAACAGGGATAATGTTTCTTGTTCGTTTCTCGTATAATTTCATACTGTCTTCTAGTGAGGTCAGCTTCAACAAACATTTTAAGGGCTTGAAATGGAGTAAGAGGAGCGATTGTTTCATCTGCCTTTGAGTAAGCTTTCCTATATGCGCTGGCCTTTGTTGGAGAATTTGTTATATCTTTAAGCACTTTTGCGCTGCATGGACAATGATTTCATCATCTATGGTAGCGCGAACATCTACAGTTTTTCTCCGTTTGCTTCTTTCGCTCGAATCTTCAAAACTTTTAGATGGACGTCCTTGACGTTTATGAAATTCTAGCGGGATCTCAAATGTTCCTTGTAGCCAAGATTCATTTTTCTTTAGAAAATATTTTTCCACTTTATGAGCATTTGCCCATCTTTCTTTTATTTGAGATTTTATGTAAGAAAATCTATGTTTCAAGCGGTTTTTAGCGTCTTCTGTTTCTCCATAATGCAATACTAAGTATGTCTCATAGGAGTCTAATTTTTCAACCAAAGTTGAAAAATTTTGAGCTTGTATCTGTTCATATAAGTACTTGCGAGTGATTACTCTCACGCCTGAAGCACTGGAAGACCCTACGACAAAATAAAGTTACATTTAGTACATATTAATAAAACAAATGTAATTTTACCAATTTTTTCACGTTTTTTTAAAATGATGTAAAATCGTATTCTGCGGTATATTGCGGCTATTATTTTGTCATTAAAAGGCTAGATATGTGTTTTATCTTGTGAGATAAATTGCTTATCAGGGACGGATACTGAAATATATTAAAAGTCCCAATTAATACAAAAAAATGTTCAAAGTAAGACTTTTGAAACACCACATGTTTGACGGAGTTTTAATACATTAAAAAATACATGAGTATCATTTTTTCTCTCTAAAAATAATTGATTCTTACCTGAATTTTCAAAATCCATCACAATCACTTCGATATCACAGTCCACAAAATAAATTTTGCAATTTGAATTTATAGTAGAAACAAGAGAGCGCTCACTGATACGTTCACCTTAAACGACAACCGAGTTTCGACTACCTGCGAAAAGGTTCAAACGCATCGGATTAGCGCGGGAAGGGATGTATGACGTACTTAGATCTGTTACCAAGCTAAAATATAAGTGAGTCATTAATTTGGAATGTTTTATAAAATTTACTTTTGACCGCCTAAATCATTAAAATCTACATATGTGCGTTGCCGCAAGCGTCTCTGCCGAGTCATAACGTGCGAGAAATAAATCACGAAAGTGCTGCCATGTCATGCCGACATGTGATATTTGCGAAAGCCACGAAGAAGAACTTCCCTTAAGCGACTTAATTAGTGCAATGATGAGCGATGCGCCTTCAAGTGGCCGTTCGGACAGACAAATGTCAACAGTTGCACACCAAGCACGGGGGTCTGAACCAGGTAAATCTGGATCGATATCCGGTAAGGTGATTGACGATAGCGCTGATGGTCCTTTTATAGCTTCAATCAGCTGCATCATATTTCTCTGCTGCATCTCGAACATAGCGCGCCAATGGGAATCTGATGCCACTTCTGATGACGGCGCCAGCGATGGCTGAGCGACAGAGCCGTCATCAGTAGGGTCGTGTAGTACAGGATTCATAATTGATAACTCACTTTCAGAGCGTACACTTGTTTAATCTTGAATTAAACTTAATTAAAATCAAATTACACAAAGAATTAAGGATTAAACCGACAGTTTCGTGGGCGAGGATTGATGCCGATTCCCGCCAATCACTCAATATCTTCCACTAGTTCCCGCGCTCTCCCCGTCCACGACTCTGTCTCACGTGAAGTTGCAGCGCCAACTTCACGGCGTTCAATCCCGTACAAATGACTGTTCAGAAACGCAACTTAAAATTAATGTTTTCCACGACATATATATACATAGTATATGGAAGTCGATTAAACACGAAGGATAAAAATTTCTTCTTTAAATATTTTGTGATCTACTGATTGGGTTTAGACGATAAAGGTCTAAATATTATTTTATATCTAAAGAGTATTCCGAGTTTAAATACCTATATAATGAATTTTGTACTTTTACAAAAACCGCTACATCCGAAACCTCTGTAACCCGACATTTAAAATACTGCATGGGTCGTATATAAATGTATGTAGGTATATAAATATACTTACATGTAAGGCAAATATTAGAGGCATATACATTATGAATGCTACAGCCCAGACTCCTCCGACGTAGAGTGCATGCCGCCGTCCGTAGGTCATGTCGTTGCGTTTCAGAAGCAATGACAAATATCTATCCAGTGCTATAGCAGTTAACGTAATGGCGTACCCAGCTACCGAAACACCTGGAACAATAAACAATGATTACATTATACTGTCAAACGAGTAATAGCGAGCGATGTATGAGCGGGTGCAGCGAGTGCTGGACGGGTTGACATTGTAGCGGGACGAGTCGCCACTGTGGACAGTGGGGGGCCATATCTCATAGCACAATATATAACCAGACCAGTTTCTGGCTATCTCTCTAATTCACCCACACCACACTACTTTATAGCGGACGTAATAAGATAACGTATTTAAATAACTCAGTTGCTACGGCGACGTGTCTTACCGCGTAAACGGTGATAATTTACAAACTCCAGTTGTCAAACGAAATATTTACACGTGAAATTGATGTTTGAAATTCGAAATTTCAATTTGTATTGCTCGTTACATAATCAGGGTCCGTTTGCTTGAGAATACTAACTGAAAATCAAAAACAACAACTACAATGCAATAACCTACATTAACAAATGCTGTACGCGGTGACAAACGTAACTTTGCTACCGACCTAGTAATTACTTTAATTTTTGTTCAGTTCATATTTTTAAGTAGACGGGTTTTTAATTATTGTTTTATTTATCGATTTTTAGTGTTCCGTACCTAAAGTCGTTGTCCGTCTGTCTGTCAATAATAATAAATCGTTTTTATTTGTCACATTTTTCGTTATACAGATGTCATACATTTTAATTAGTCACAGAAAAATCTACCATAGAGGCATACATATATAAAAAGTCCAATGAAGGTAATAATAATAACATTTACGATATATAATGTCAAAAGGAAAAAAAATCTGAAGTCAATACTATAAATCATTTGAAATGTCCTACAAAAATTACTTTACATTACTTTACATTATCAATTGTCCCGTGAAATGTCAATAATAATTACAGTTTTTGTATTAACCAATGATTTATTTTTCTTTTGAATATAGAAAAGGGCAATTCCTAAACATTTTATGCAGTGCATTACAAATTTTATTACACATCCCATAACAATTTTTCTGTAGCAGTTTATTTGATCTAGGCAAAGCTAACACATTTTTGTGCCTAGTTGATGTAGTAAAGTCAGTGTATCTTAAAATAATGGGTGTTTTTTTACAAACAGACAAATTTCTTTAATATACTACCAGAGCAGAGGTATTATTTTTTCAATGCCAGAATATTTATTTTTCTTGCACCAAAAAACAGACAAAACTAAAATGGTTAAACTAAAAACAGACATTCTGTAAAAATACCCAACAAACAAGTTCCAGAGGTTGCAACAAAGAAATATATAATTACTAATTTATTTTTACTTTATTAATATTAATATTTATATATTACCCAAATATCATTCCTGTGACTGAAGAATTGGATAAATGGTCAAGAATTTTGGCAAAACTGACACACATTACTGGTATGTGGTGTTAATTGGTGGTGATGGGGTCTTTGGCAACAGCCCATGTATTCCCAATGCAGCAAGTACATTACAAATGCCGGTGATTGTACGCTGAATATCGTTTTCTTACATGTTCCATAAATTAAATAAATGAAACCGTAATTGGCTAATTGTGAAGTTTACTCTAAATACTTTTATTGGTTTTGTAGTGCTGTGGTTTATGTCAATAATGGGAAAAAAACAAATATATTAAAATGCACACATGACAATATAAATAAAATTGTATGGAAATAGGAATAAATACAAATAAACATGATTATGAGTTCAATAAAGTGTGTCCTTAATTAATGGGTAAATTTATAATTTAATCAGAATAACAATGCAAACAGGATCTTATGTAAGATTGTACTAGAATAATTTTTGTTTCTCTTTAGGACAGAAAAAATATTAATCTAGAAGAATTAAGTACTGCCTTTTACTTAAAAAAGTCATAAATAGATTTATTTTATTAATTCAATGCTGAATAAAGTAACTGTTTACTTATTATTCAATCAGGGTAAATGGTAAACTTAAAAAAGACGTTTCAAATTAATAACAATAAATAAATAAAGCAAACATGAATACTCTTTACTGTAAACTTATTTAATTACATTTGTTTAAAAGTAGATGGGACGCAATAAGTATTTATTCAGCGTTGTGTGTGTACATCTAAAGGTGGTTGAGCTAACCAATCAATGCGCCGTGACACAGTCAATACTGTATCATGACGTGATCATACAATGTCTTCATTTGTATATTTTGTATTTTTCTTCTATTTCATATTAAAGATCCTGACACTCTAAATTAACTTATCCCGTGACTCTGAATCAAGAGTAAGTGAAAACTATAATCCAGCCTTGTGTCTATGGATAAGGACATTTTTTATTACGAGTATCGTAATAAACTCCTATACGATACAGATTTTAAATTCTTTACAGTGCTCTATTTACTAGATTTCATTTAATTCTCATATTGACATGGTAATTTTTTAGAACGTACTTTTGGGCCTAGTAATACCCAGCAATACTTTGGC
The DNA here is from genome assembly GCA_949316135.1 of Choreutis nemorana. Lineage (NCBI taxonomy): Eukaryota > Metazoa > Arthropoda > Insecta > Lepidoptera > Choreutidae > Choreutis > Choreutis nemorana. The sequence continues at coordinate 15,017,255 of OX438595.1, forward strand.
AACGAATAGCTTCAATTTGATACCCTTACCTATATCAATATGATAATGAAATTAAAGACAAACAGGGTTGCCAACACAGCGATTTTGTAGCTATATCTGGAGATTTTCGATCCTGCGCAGAGATTTTTTTGCTCGATTTAAGACCTCTCTCAACCCTAGCGATTTTTGACAGGCATTTGGAGAATACTAGCGATTTCTTCGCTCGAACGGTGATTTCTGGCGACATGTGATTTGTGACATATATTTTTTAGAAAACCGTTATTTTTAATGCAATTTTGTTTCACGGCGAATTTTTTTCTATCAAAAATAACAAAGGTAGGTGATGATGCCGAAATCAAACGTAAACTTTGACTATCGAATTAAATGTTTTGGAATTGTTGAAAACACCTCAGGGAATAAAAACTTAATCTTGTCATCAAGGTGGCATGTTCACGACCTAAAAAGCAGCGAATCCTGGCGTTTTTGGGCCCTGCCTGGATTGGCGATTTCTAGAGAATTTAGAAGACTGATACTGAGACATTTGTTGCGCTGCAGTTGGCAACACTGACGACAAATTATTTTAGTAGTTCCGAGAGACATTGGAATGGACATACTTACATACATTGACGCATTGTTTCGCTTTCAGGTTTTGGATGTTGTATTCTTATCTTTCAAATCATATCAAATGTTTTATTAGCCAAATGCAGGTTTTTACATTTCTTACGAGTATCATCTATGTAATTTATACCATATCGCTGCTTAGTGCCTGCGACACAAGATTATATCTTAGTGCAGGGCTGAGTCAATGTGGTTATTATTTATCAAAAACGTAACCCTTCTTTTTTTATTTCGCCGCAGTCGGGTAAATATGAAGAGCCGAGAGCTGGACCAATTTGAATGATTCTCTTTTATTTGTTCACTCCAATGCATAAATGGATACATATGAAATGGAAATATGGGATAATGTTCCAAAAGCAACAGTCACGTGGTCACCTAGTACATGACTAATGTAGGATCATGTCATTACAAGTAATGAACTACAACTATTTCACATCAATGATCGAATACCTACTTAATAAGAAAGTTAGCAAAATTCATGGATCCATTATTACATAGCTAATGTTTTAATTAAAATGTAGTGAATAAAGCTAAATATTGAAGACGCTTAGATTCATTAAATGATAATAATACTTTTGTACAGTTACAAATTATCATAACACGACTAAACGAATCATTCAATATTTACTTTAAATCCAAAAATATACAATCTTTATTAAAATTACCTTTTAAACATCTAACTGTGCAAACTGTTGTTCCGTTGTACCCGATGTTGTGAAATGCCTGCCACAAGTTGAACGGCGACGACAAGGCATCAGCTACCGCCAAGTTCAATTGCAGTATCATTTGGAAACTGAAACAATGAAATAAAAACATGATTAAATACCTTCAGCATGTCACCTAGCAGCCTGCCAAACACCTACATATTGTATGTACATGCGAACATGACAGTAATCTTCAACCCTGGTTTATTAGTTATTATAATTTTTAAACACCCTCTCACCATAATACTCCCTATGTCTATTTGCCTATGCACACACCAGCAAAATAAATAATTTCCTGACCTCAGAACCGACGTAATTGTAGAAAAACAAAATTTACCCCAGAAAACACTCGTCAACTAAATTATTTAGTATGCCTAGGCGATTAGACACTTAAATGACAGCACGAGGGAGAAACCCGACACATGCCAAGCCCTGCCCCTGTCATCTGAAGCATTTTCACAAAAACTGATTCCTTACCGAAAAATAGAGGAGTCAGAACTAACCGGGTTCTTTGAATTTTTTTTTGGGCATAAACAAAGCATATGAATTTGAATTCTCTTAATTAACATTGAAACGACCAAAATAACGTGCTGCAGAATACGTGAATGCTTCCCGATTGTTCCTTTTTTTCATCGCGGCTCAACTGCCTCTTGAAGTTTTGCATGGATAAAATGATTCACGCCAGGGTCGCCCTTCCACGTTGAAAACATAAGTTACTCGTAATATTGCTGTTAGTCAGACCGTTTTATTACGTATTTAATACACTCGGCGTCAAAAATATCGCCCCTCGCTGAAATTCAGCATCAAGCTCATCTAACTTTTATAATAAGAACTCTGGCTAATAGATCATGGTGTCAAATTAAAGCTTGTTTAATATCCCTTCAATTAACATGTTTTTTTTAAATTAAACGTCATAATTTCCATGTCGAAGAAGTTATAAGAAAATGTACCCAAACACTCGTTTCAAGGGTCGCGACTTGAGCTCAGTTCCAGAGCTATAAAATGCCTGGACAGGGTAAAATGTCAGTCATTCGCTATCCAGACTTTGAAGACTACACACCTCAGGAGCTCAGGCAAGAAATCAACCCTCAAACATGGAGACCACCGCGGCTGAATCTGTTCAAGTTGTTGCTTTACTGCAAGCAGGAGTTCGACAGTGTGATGTCGCTCGACAATTGAATTTGAGCCGCCATGCTGTCCGACGAGTGTTCCAGCGGTTCCAGGAGTTCCGTCGGGAGTCGCGGAACAAGAAGGCCGGTACCGTGGCTGTTACCTACTCCAGACAGGTACCGGTCCCGAAAGAGACTGTTCAGGAAACAGCGACCGCCTCACTGATGGCCCCAGCCAACCCTGCGCCGGCTAGCCATACACAAAGGCCAGCCAAGAAAACAAGGCGCAGGAAGAAGAAAGCAGCAGGCGCGGCTCCCCCCGCCCCCGCCCCTCCACCGGCGGTACCCCAGGACGCTCCGGGACGCAAGGAGCAGAGGAAATTGAAGCCCCCCACCGCAACGGCAGCCCCCCGCACCTCAGCTGCGGCGCCCCGCACCTCTTCCGCGGCCCCCCCACCTCAGGGCCCCCCGCAGGCGACAACCTCGAAGTAGTAGAGAAGGCTATCGCTATACTACAGGAAGTGCTGCAAGCGATCCGGACGGGTACAAACCCTGTCCCAGTGATCCTTAGAGGGATAGCTAATTTAGTTTCATAAATGGCAACTCTAAGGATCATTCACTGGAATGCAAACGGCCTGAGCGCAAAGGCCGTGCATTTGAGACTTCTACTGCGGGATCAAGACATCGACGTGGTGCTAATCTCCGAAACCCACCTGGGCCCAGCGGACAAGATCAAGTTCCCTGAGTACCATGTGTAAAGGAAGGACGAGTGTTCTCCCGAGGGAAGAAGATACCGTGGTCTAGCCGTTCTGGTGAACAGGCGAGTTATCCACCAGCCGACTCCGTCACTGCAGCTGCGTTCCATGTACGCGCTCGGTGTGGAGATTCTAGCCAACAACACCCAGCTAAGAATCTTTGCTGTGTACAGACCACCCGCCGGCGTACTGGAGCTAGGGGACGTCCGGACCATCCTGGACTCCCCCCTCCCCACCCTGGCCGCGGGGGACTGGAACAGCAAACACACAGCATGGAACTCCAGCCGCATGTGCAGTACTGGGAGACGGCTATTCGACGACGCTGACCGACACGGCTACTGTGTCGACGGGCCGGATAATTACACACACTATCCGCCCTACACCGGTTACATGCCAGACGTCGTCGACTTCGCAGTTCACCGGAACCTTCCCTGCTCGCCGCGACAGGAGGTGTTAGTCGAGGACCTAATGTCCGACCACCTACCTGTCTTGCTCCTGTTGCCGCTTGAGCCAGTGAGAACACTCCCACCAGCGCCACGCCCGTCGACAGACTGGGACTCCTTTGCGCAATTCCTTCAGGAGTCCCTAGTCGCGCCTTCCACCTCGTACACCTCAACGCCTGAAGACGTCGACCACCTCGCCGAGGACATCAGCAGCCGAATCCAAGACGCCCTTCACCGAGCTACGAGAGCGAGACCAAGCCGGGGAACGTACTCTCCCCTCCCCCGGCACGTCGCCGAGCTCCTCGTTAAGAAGCGGCGCCTGCGGACACTATGGCAAACTACACGATGTCCGACGCTGAAGTCGCAGCTTAACCGGCTATCTGAAACGATCCGGTCCGAGATGCGGAACATTGAATCCGATAGTTGGTTTCACAGGGTCGACAACGCGGCAGACGACTGGAACTCAATCCACAAGCTCTGCCGCCTCGTGTCGAAAGCCACGCCCCCTGTGAGGCCACTCCTACACTCGGACGGAGCGCTCAGATATAGAGCCGAAGACCGAGCCGAAATCTTTGCCGAAAGCCTTGAGTGCCAATTCCGACCCAACCTGAACACCGACGAGGACCACACGATGGCAGTCACCAACCACCTGGAGATGTACTTCGCAGCATCGATAGCCTCTACCGAAGACCCGATAGTCTTCACACCGGGCCAAGTGCAGCGTGAGCTCCAGCGGACGAAGCCTAGGAAAGCAGCGGGTGCGGACAAGGTTCCGAACACAGCGCTGCGCCGACTACCACCACGCGCGCTAGCAGTCGTAACAAAACTGTTCAACGGAATCCTCCGCACCTGCCACTTCCCCCGGGCATGGAAGCTGGGCCATGTCATCATGCTGCCTAAGCCTGGGAAGAACATCGCGAGACCGGAGAGCTATCGACCGATCACACTGCTGCCCACCCTCTCCAAGCTGTTTGAAAGACTGCTGCTGCGACAACTGCAGCCATACATCGTCCCTCGTCCCGAACAGTTCGGGTTCCGGTCGGAACACAGCACGACACTACAACTGTCCAGAGTACTGCACAAGTTCACGGAGGCCTCAAACAAGAGAGAGAAGACCGTTGCAGTATTCCTGGACATGGAGAAGGCTTTCGACAAAGTCTGGCATGACGGCTTGGTCTTTAAGCTGGCGACTTCCCAGGCACCAAGACGCCTGGTGAGAATAGTCGCGTCCTTCCTGGCCGATCGCACCTTCAGAGTGGCGGTTGAAGGAAAACTGTCGTCGGAGCGCCCCATCGCGGCCGGAGTGCCGCAGGGCAGCTACCTTTCGCCCTGCTGCTACGCGCTCTACACCGACGACATCCCAGTGACTGAAGACGTCCACCTGGCCCTGTTCGCTGACGACGCCGCCTACTACACCTCATCGATGAGCCTAAAGCGCGCTGCATACCTCATGCAGCGGACGCTCGACGCACTTCCCGCCTGGCTCTCGAAGTGGAGAATGGGCGTCAACGTCGCGAAAACGCAAGCCATTGTCCTGGGACAATACCACCACTCGCCACCCCTGAAACTGATCGGCCAAGAAGTTCCGTGGTCCAGAACAGTAAAATATCTCGGGGTCACCATCGACCGCAGCTTGACCATGGCACAACATGCCAGGAACGTGGTCAATGCAACCAAGTCCTCCAGAGCGCTTCTACGTCCAGTACTCCAGTCGAATCTGCCGCTGCGAGTGAAGATCGGGATCTACAAAACCTACATAAGATCCCGCCTCACGTACGCCGCCCCCGCCTGGTACGCACTACTGGCGGAGGGACACAAGAAGAGACTCCGTACGCAGCAATCCATCGCGCTGCGTACCCTTACCGTCGCCCCTCGGTACGTGAGGAATTCCACGATCCAGCGGGACCTCGGCTTGGAAACACTGGACGACTTCGTCTGTCGACTAGCCAAGAAGATGTTCGGGGTAGCGGATATGTCCAAGCTGGACCACATCCGCTCCATCGCCCCCTGGCACTCTCGGCCACCCGACAGACGACACTACCCCAGAGACTTGGTTGCTACAGCGGTTGAGCAGCCACCCACCGGCACCACCCCGAGTGCTCCTCCCTGCTGATCGCTCGCTGGGCCTCCCCGAACGGGGTCTCACCCGGCAGGGCTCGATCGCAGGTTGAGTAGAGCTCAAAACACTGGACTACAAACAAGCCACAGGCTACCCAGTGACCCGCCTGTAGTCGCAGGCGGTGATGAAAACCTCATCAAGGAGGCAAGGCCTCGAAGATGATCCCTTCGTTCCCTCGGGAACGAAGTTGAAATTGTGAGGATGTCAGTCATTCGCTATCCAGACTTTGAAGACTACACACCTCAGGAGCTCAGGCAAGAAATCAACCCTCAAACATGGAGACCACCGCGGCTGAATCTGTTCAAGTTGTTGCTTTACTGCAAGCAGGAGTTCGACAGTGTGATGTCGCTCGACAATTGAATTTGAGCCGCCATGCTGTCCGACGAGTGTTCCAGCGGTTCCAGGAGACTGGAGCCTTCGTTAGAAGACGTGGAGCTGGTCGGGGACGCTGCACATCTGAGCGGGATGACCGCTTCATTGTGACGTCGTCCCTGCGCAGTCGCTTCTCTAGCGCTGTCGAGGTGCAACAACGTCTTCGAGAAGCTCGCAGGACTTCAGTTAGCGTCTCTACGATTAGAAGGAGACTGCGGGAGAAAGAAATTATGGCTCACAGGGCTGCTACTGGCCCTAAGTTGACTGCAGCACATCGTAGAGACCGCTTACAATTTGTCCGACATCACGTCGATTGGACGTTTGAGCAATGGAGGCAGGTTCTCTTCACCGACGAGACAAGAGTCTGCCTTTATTGCCACGACAGGCGTGCAAGGGTGTATAGGAGGTCGGGCGAACGATTCGCTCAGGCCTGCATTGAAGAAACAGTGGGTTACGGAGGTGGCTCGTGCATGTTCTGTGGAGGCATCTCTATAGATGGCAAGACCGACCTTGTCTGCGTTTCATCGACCAGAGGGACTCGCGGCCAGGTGTCTCTGACTGCTGGTCGCTACATTAATGAAATACTGGAGCAGCATGTGGTCCCATATGTGGGTTTTGTCGGCTCTGGCTTCAAATTAATGCATGACAACGCGCGATCCCACACAGCTATAATTGTGCGAGAATGTCTGGAGGAGGTTGGGATCCCTATTTTGTCGTGGCCAGCCAGAAGTCCTGACTTAAACCCCATAGAGCATCTTTGGCACGATTTAAAAAGACAAGTTCGGTCACGAGATGTCGCCCCTACCACCCTGCAGGAACTTGAAGATGCCATCATCGAGGAATGGGACAGAATTCCGCAGGAATCGGTTGTAAAGTTGGTGCGATCGATGAAAGTCCGTTTAGAGGCGGTAATAAGGGCAAGGGGGGGAACACTAGGTTTTAAATTAGTTTTGTTTTATTTTGTAATTTTTTGTTATTGTTTTGTATGATGAACTAAATGTTTTTTTTTACTGTTTACAATGTCTTTTCAATATTTTTTATCAAATGAGGAAATCTTTATTTTTTTCTTTATAACCATAAAAACCATTAAATTACCTTTCAAATGATACCTTTAAGTCAATACTTGACCCAAGATTAAAGTGAAATAAAGTTGGTTGAAAACATTTTTTGCAAAGGGGCGATATTTTTGACGCCGAGTGTAATTATTCATATGCTTTATGGAAAATCATTAAAGACATCACTTTTATTTCAAAACAACGTGAATTGTCATCGAATTTATTAAACTCGTGCTCGTCTCCGGTTCAGGGGCTTAGACAAATGCCCATTCTCCGCAGCGCCAAATGCTCGGTGACCTCCAAGGAGTCATTTTGGGCATTATACTCTAGTTTTGTCGATGAATAGTGTTTGATAATTGTCAAAAAGTTTTTGAGCGCGAAAGATTTAACCATGAACTAGTGTATATTGCATACTAGAATAGACTTTTTACAAAGTATTCTGACTAAATGTCGTTTCTAGACATAGGTGTATCATAGTTTAATCGAACCCATCAATACGACACTACACATTTGATATGATATAAAACTAGTCGCGGGGTGAGGTTGTACATGTTCTGTAAATCAGTAAGGACACAATTTGTAACTTGCTCGTCCTTCAGCTATGTATGTACATGTAGCTAATTCTAAAGGAAAATAAATAATGTCGCGAATAGTGCGATGTAAATCATTCATGGGGTTTATTTAATTTTGAGATTATTTAAATAAAACTGAAATTAAAAATACTTTTCGACAGTTAATTTTATAGACAGCAAAAGTAAAGACAGTCAATTCATTTTACAATAATATGTTGATGTTAACAACAATAAACGAAAAAACTATGCGACTTCAAAGAGTAAAAAATATTCTGTCTACCTAGATATCGACTGAAACCAATCTGTGCGTAGATTACAAAAAAAAAGCGGAAGTCGGTTTCAACACACACACGAAAATCACACCCCAGAATATAGCTACAGGTATTACTATTAACCGGCGTCTATAAATATTTTACTTCTTTATAATTTTTAAATGTTTTTATTAATAAATGGCGGCTGATGTGTTACACAATGAGACCACCAACTCTGCAAGGGAACTACAATAATAATTAAATTGCATTACTTAAATTGTATAACCGATTTGAATAGGAAATATGAAAAGCTTTTCCCTGCCTTTTTGCGTTCCCAGGTAATACGGAATATTTTTTATCTTTCCATGCAAACGGGAATTTTCAAAACTTTAAAAGTTAAATACGTTACTATTTAGTTTTCGCAGAACTAATTTAAGAGTTTTAATTGTTTAACACAATCATTAACCATGAAACAGATATTTAAGAGTCACACTTTTATAATAAAACGAAACGTATTATAGAACTTAGTTTAAAGTTTTTATTTAGTTTTAAAAATGATATTAAAATGAAGTTTATAAATATATCTAGGATTTCACACAAATTGATTGATTGACGCTATGAAAATCAGTTTTTAAAGGAGCCTAAAATCCGATCCGGTTTGAATATTATTATAAGGAAATAATGTTGTGGTCCAGGGTTTTTGGTTATTCTATTATTCAGTATATAACATATTCTAGGAGTTTAGTATGTTTCAATTTGAAGACGAGGGATTATCGGTCGTATTTACTACGCAGACCTACTACTTTGGCTACGTAGCTACGCCGTAGTCAGTCAATCGTAGTTTATTAGTTTTGCGTATCCAACTACGGGCGGACTGGCGATCCGCCCCGGCTTCGCACGTGTAATTTAGTATATAGGATGACTCAATTTAGCGAACCGGAAGACTTGTTGCCACTATTTGAAAGCTGTTAAAATAAACTTTAACAGCTTTCAAATAAACTTTAACAGCTTTCAAATAGGTATGTATCAACCAAAAACCATACCAAAACGCGGCCTTGACGTTTAAAATATAAAAGTGTAATGAAACGAAATCAAATGCATTAACATTAATAACTTCTTTACTTTTCACGTGTCTAATAATGATTGCTCTAACAAAATTTCACGACAATCAATTTTAACTTGTAACACGACAAAATTGTAGCGAATCTTATCTATTTCTTTACTGTCAGAATAAAGTTTAAAATGTGTCCAAACAATAAATACTTACTTACACCAATTATATAAGTATTTACCATCATTGAAATTATTCAGCACACCTTCAAACAAACGCGCGCTTCTTTTTCTAACTACGGTGAAGAATAACGGGTGATTGTGATTCAACATACCACTCTATGTTGTGGGGCGCCTCGGATTGTGGAGTAAGGCTGCATGGCATAGCTGTATTCCGACTTCCACAGTCACGTCGCATTGAAGAGAAAAAATTAAGCTAACTTGTGCTTTTAAACAATCTGGAGGCACGGCAGTGCCACCGCCAAGTCCAGTAAAATAGCGGCGCGGCCGTACCATAGTTTTCTCGAAGCAGTTCAGGCCATTTTCTAACCTCTATAACTTTGTTGTGGATGAAACTAGATGCCCGAATATTCAGAAACCGGGCAGGTATTTAATAAACACGTTATATTTCCATTTTTTTCAATTTGAATCAGTTGTTTAAGAATTATAACTAGTCAAAGTTTCTTAATTTGGTCACTCACTCACTCACTGACCGATCATCAAAACTCTAAGGCATTTCTAGTAGACATAGAAGCTTCAAATTTTGAATACAATTAGTGTTCAATGTATAAATAAAGTATTTTGCAATTTCGGTCCAGTGTTTTAGATACACCAACTGTATAAATAACTTTGTAATCCGATATAATTATATATAGTATTACAGCGTTACATTTGTGGTTACATGTACCAGTGTACCTGTGCGTATATAATGTAATGGAATAATAAGAGCAGATACGAACCTAAGAAAAATAATAAGAACAAAGACACAATCCAGACTTTTTGTATTTTGGATAAAAATAATAAGAACAAAGGCACAATCCAGACATTTTGGATAAAAATAATAAGAACAAAGACACAATCCAGACATTTTGGATAAAAATAATAAGAACAAAGACACCATCCAGACTTTTTGTATTTTGGATAAAAATAATAAGAACAAAGGCACAATCCAGACATTTTGGATAAAAATAATAAGAACAAAGACACAATCCAGACATTTTGGATAAAAATAATAAGAACAAAGACACAATCCAGACTTTTTGTATTTTGGATTCAATTTTAAATAGGTTTTTCCTTTACCTCATTCATGAACTATGGAACTCCTTAATTATACATACCTAAAAATAAATTACCGTGAATTTCGATGGTGTAAAAATCGTCTAAATTTATTTCCAGTAACAAATTTAAACGATAAAAAATTGAACATCACATAATAAACACCTAAATACGGGTTTTATCGACTCTGCAGATTTTTATTTTTAACTAACGAAAAACAAGTATGGAGGAGGTTCTCAAGTCGACCGTATATTTGTTATGTATTGCCACGCATAGATTTTTTGAGAGAAGTTGAAATTTTCCCATTTAAATTCAAATAAAATATCAACAATAGGGCTATGTAAATTGAGGATGATTTATGAATCATCCGCCGAATTTTTATCTGTGAACCGATATTTATTGAAATTAGTACGCTTATATTATATTACTAATTATTACTAATATTACTAATTAGATTTTTGAAAAGTCAAACTGTAAAGCGGCAGCTTTCGACCTACACCGTTCATAAGTGTTGGACTAATTATTGGCATAGCAGTACCGAGAATAGTAATAAGCTAGACGAATAATATGAAATTATGTTTAAATACTAATGAAAAACCTAAATACATCTGAAAAGAATTCATTTATAATACAATCATAGCTAGCTACGAGTATACCAGAAGAGCGTTGATTATACAAACTAATTGGACGACATCGGTAAGAGGAAAATCCTTTTATTTTTCATTTAATCAAAGTATTGAGTCGCGTAAGCCGTCTACACGCACGTCAACTTGAACACAGCCATAACATCAATTTTCTGATGGTTTCAAATTCGTTTATCTCGATACTAAAAAAAAAGTACTCATAACATTTTCGATAATTGCTCTGATTTTAGAACGTATTCATAGTTGATAATAAGCAACAGTAAATCGGCAAAGCAACGAGAACTGTGATTTTATGTAAGATGTACGAGTAAGGATGAATTCCTAAAAATGCTGTTGTGGAACAAATGTTTTTAGATGTCTATTTTTATTTTTGCTGTCGGTACGAAAACAAAACAATGATTTACAATACTCTAAATTAAAACATGGCGAATTTACTTTGTGGCAAATATACAACAACCCATTATATGAACATGTTCAAATTTCTCATCAGAGGCTTTGGTGTGCTGAGTAAATAAAATAATTTAGCTTGGATTTATTATATTTACTTATGCCGACAGCCAAACGAACTGTAGTTTTTGTTATATTATTACAACATCAAAAATGCACGTATAAAAAGGTAGAGTGCAGGCGGGTGGCAAAAAAAGGGAGTCAGGAACGAAGTTCCTCACGCGCCTATTTCGTCAAATACGGATATAATTAGATGTAAAGTCTATTAGCACATTCAACGTATAAAATGATAACTAAATACTACTCCGTACGACTATCTCTTTCTTTTGTCTTTAAAATCATGTAAACATTGAATTAAAAGTAATGTTTAATGTTCATTTTATATATTTATAATGGAGAAGTTTTAACACCTACTAGAATCACAATTTAGATGATTGTTTTACTGTTAAGTTAATTTTTAATATCAAAAAATGTAACTGAATCTATATCTGAATATAGATTTTCAAACCATCGAGGAACTGGAAAATACTTGATTTATATTATTTGGTAAAAAAAATACTAAATGGTAAAAATCATTCCTAAATCGAATATTTTCAAATGAATAAAAAAAATCCAAAATCATGGTAATTTTTTTATTTTATATTTTGTTTTAAAACTGTTCGTCTCCAAACCAGCGCTAGCAGTCCCATCGATTATTTATCAATATTGTTAATGGCTAAACAAGCTTTGGATTTTTGTTCGGGACACATACAGTTAAATAATGAAAACTGTAATTACCTATTATATGATGATGATTATTATTATTGAATAATGAGCAAAAGAAATGTTTATCATTCCAATGAATATTCCATAAATTTCAAGCTCTATGGGTAAACGAATTTGAGTCTGGCTCTGCAAAAGGGTATTTACAAAGTATCCCTAGCTATGTACAACTAACGAGACATTATTATAATACGCGGTGGAAACAACTTCGCTGTTGAGAACTCTATGTAATAAAGTTAAATCTCTGATTGATTCCAATGACGGGGTGACGTAATCTGCATGTGTGTGTGCATCTGCGTGTGGCCGACGACATTTAATATATTGAACTAACTTTATGCGAATCCTCTCGATGTTTCGTTCATGAATATTGTACGTTACATTCCAAACACAAGAACAATATTGAAGAATGGACCGCAAAAATATCGATCAACAAATGGAGGAGCAACTCAATCCTTCCCTACATTTATGACTACACAAACCCATAAAAAGACCTACCTACTGATCACAGACAACATCACTTGCCCACTTTATACAAAACCATTAGATATAACGACAAACATAACGATTACTTTAAAAACTTAGCTAGCGTAGCGGTACAAGCAGGAGTCATGAACAAACAACGTCTAATGTATCCACACGGATTTGTAAATAAAGAATTTGAAAACTTTTATTTGTTTTTCGTCATTGAATTTGAAAAAAATTATACAAATAATGTGTGTGTTATGTGGTCACTTCAATGCCGTTATATTCGGTTTTAATTAACATGTAAATAAATAAGAATTAATTACCTTGAATTTTGTTTATAGTTCATAGCCGCCTTCAGGAACACAGCAAAGTTCACAATAAATGATACCACTATTATTGATATATAAAAGTGTGTATATATAGTTTCGCAAATATTTTTTAAAGTCATATTTACCTTTTTTAAACTACGTTTTGGTATTGGGGTGTATTTATATTTCGTATTGTATTTCCGCAAATATTGCACGTGAGGTCGTAGCAAAGTTTAAATGCAAGCGCGAACGCCACCCTCCCACGGGTGTCGATGACAAACTGAATGCATTGTGCAGCTGCACTCTGCAGGCCACTGCAGCTACAGGACTACCTCTACTCGAATATTATATACGTACAACATTCATTGAATCATTCAACACGGGGGTTTTATATTTATTTATCATGCCATTCTGTTTCATAACGTTAAATTTAACTTATAGTGTTCTTTTCTCCTCACCAAAACCAGATACGAGTATCATCCCTGGGGAAAGCAAGCGTTGGATATGATGTCAGGACTTGTTGGCCTAACTCACACACATTGTGTGCGGTTATATTTGGTGGTGATAGGCTCTATGGGCCAGATAGAGCCTTGACAGATTGTTTTTTAGAGATGGACGCATTCCATAAATTACTCAATAGACTGATAGAGGCAAGTACTGGTGCTGGATGATACTCTAAATATATTGTTGTTTGTATTTATTCATGGATGACAATTTAATAAAATTATATGTGGAATTGAGATAAAAACCTAAAATTTTAACTCTTATAAAAAGTAAAAGTTCAAACATGTGTGCCCTTAGCACGGGTTTAAATGTATGCATATTATAAAAAAAATTAAGATAACTCATATTTTTAATTAATTAAAAAAAATGTTTTAAATTATATTGACATTTTATAATAATACTAATAGAACTTTATGTAAGATTGTACAATTTTTTTGTGTTTCTATTTTAGAAAACAAAAAAAACTTTACCTTAATCTGAAGGTCTGGAGCAGAATTAAGCTGTGAGCAAGTACTTATACAAATAGTTTCCAAACTTCTGAGCATAAGTCATTTAGAGTTACTTGGCGGGAACGGGGAGTGGCGGTTGAAATTTTCTTATTTTATTGCCTTTTCTTGTGTATCAGCAGAGTTTAATGTGTAAAATGCTAGTGTTTTAACCAGGGAACATCTGTAGTGCTATGAAATACGTTGATTGGGCTGCCCTTTTCGAAATCTCCCAAGTAACTCAACAAAGCCTACAGTAACATTACTAGCATGTTACTGTAGAAACAAATAAGAAAGAAGAAAAATTTAACACGGAAAACTTGTGTTGTATAGGCTAAAGCTCTTTGCCCTTCCCGATAAAAGGGAAGAATTAAACCAAGAAGCATTTTCTTTCATTTTCTTTAGGTAATACGAATTCACGTTTGACAGCGATTATTTACGAATTATTTTCGCGAAATTGATGATTTTGAGTTAGCTAATCAGGCTGCGGATCGTTAAAACTATTGTAAGTAGGTATTAATTGCTTGGTATTTTCAGATTCGAATCATTTAATTACTCTTTTGTTGTGATTTTGCATCCGCGTGCAAACCACTTGCACTGTTCGTCGATATATTAAACCGAAAAATTAGTTTATTCAACCGAAAAAAACATCTTGGGAATATAACATTCAGTTTTGACTTTTAAAACAATTGTCAAACAAAAGCTAAAAAGTTTAACGAGTATCTGACATTGCCGATTTAATGAAAAATTATTGACGTCATCAAAACTTGGCCCTTATTTTTCTTCCTACAAAAACAACAATTTCGTATTGCGTAAGCTTTTTGATATGGATTCGATTTCAAATTTTGAGAGATTTAGACTGTCAAACAAAAATAAAAATATACTTCTGAAACTAATTAAATTACCTCTGGCACAATTTGAACGCCAGGGTATTGCGCAAGGGTATGTATTTTTTCATACAATCATATTTTTGTCATACTTCTGTTTATTACACGATATTATTTAGCATGTTATGATTTTCAAATGAATTTGCCTCCCCTTTAGTTTAGGGTAGGGTTAACAAAGCCTATGGGGCACCAGTCTGGACCAACATTGATGAGAAGTGTTATTCTAACTGAAATTCTGAGTAATTCGTATTTTGGTATATACGATGTTTACTAAGACTAAACTATTTCCTCGAAAGTTATTGAAATACTTTGGATCCTTTCAGATTTGTGATAGTGATGTCAACCTATTGAATATGAATTCTACAGTGAACAACACCATGATGCATACAGCTGGCTGTAAAAACTGATTTAGAGAGTGATTACCTAGCCAGAGCTGAAACAGAATACCTAGACAGTTAGGTCCCAGTTTTATGTTTATAGTATGTAAATACTTGCTCCTCAAGGAATAATCCTCCTTGTCAAAGGTTTGCAGCATCATCAATATGCACATTTTATCTTGAGTGTTGCAAGTATAGACTATGGCAATTACTAACCATCAGAATGGCTTCCCTTAGAACTTGTATATTTTTAATTAACTATGAATATTGTTTGTTGTATTGTTGTTATTTAATTTCAGGTAAAAGATGAATATATTTTTTATGAATTGAAGATCAAAACATATACCTACCTACTTTAGTCATTTTTTAATAAGAAGCTTATTTATATTAAATAAAAACTTTTACCCTAATAGCCACATAAAAACTCAATAAAACATTTGACTCTTATAACATTCACACTTTGCAAGACTGTGGAAGCAAAGGCATCAAGAAACATGTTCAGATGTTTCCTCCAGCTTATAAGACACCAGTTGACCTTTATAACTGAATTTCAATATTCTTGAGGAATCAATCAATACAAAAGTTCTGAAAGCGATAACTATATTGCATTAGTTTATTGATACATATGATATCCTAATATCTTAATGTACTTTTATGGGGTTTAAAAGACAACATTTACCACCTTCTAACTTTGGTAATCTTTTGTTACACAACATCCGTGAGCGTATAATCTTTGAGAAAGATTATTCTACCATCTCTTCTGCTGCTTTTGGCCCTTCTGCAAATAACTAGGAAATATGTAAAAATCTGTTAAATCATCAATTTGGGAGATGGAGCCTTTATGTTCATTCAGCAATTGCAAAATAAAGTTATTTTACCTTTCGAATTATCAAAATAAATTATCATTCTTATAGAACAAACACAATAATGAATATCTTCAGTGACAAATACGTGTTTGACTGAGTACTGACTTATAAGGCGTTTGATGTAGATTATTTTTTATTTATCTCATAATAAAAGCAAAGACATTTATCCTATACAGCATTTTCGTCTGTTGTTTTTGTCCCCCTCTTTTACGATACTCAAAAATGTTTACGCTTGCCGCCGTCAGAAAAAATGTCGCTAGTTTCTATGGCATAAAAACTTGGCGCAGAAAAGTTAAATCCAATTTAAATTATAGTAAAAAAAGTTACAAAATACAAAATTATTGTTTCGATAAAAATTCGATTTTGATTAGATTCAGCGATAATTTACGAATCACTAAAATTAGCTAATCAGGCTGCCGGTTTTGTAGCTATTAACATTTTACATATTTTTGACTTTAAGTACTTGTAATAAAGAGAATGATTTGCGACTATCTTATTAAGTTATTTAATCCAATATAACGTTTATTGACACAAAACAATATTACAATTCAGAAATAAAGTAGTATTACAAAGGTTTAATGGTTTTTCGTCATCCGCACATAGGGTAAGCTAATCTCTTAGGTAATCTCTCCCATCTCGCTCGACAAGGCAGGTGTGGAGTGGACCGGAATGAAGGCGAACGCATTATGGCGCGAACTCATGAACTTACAGTTATTATTAGTTAATTCAAAAACCGGGCGATACTGTCGCCGTACTGTCTAAAGGCAACAAGCAACAAAAACAAACATTCACAACAATGACAAATTGTATACAACATTTGTCATTTTTGTCATAATTTTTCTTGTTTCGGGTTACGATTGCTTACAAAACTAGGCCGCTATTACATTTTCATAGAAATATGATCAGAGACATAGGAATCATCTGATTATGAAGTCTCTATGTCCTATCCATATTTTCCTTTATCTATATCGCTAGATTTTGGAAGTTTGGATTGAAAAAACAATGACATATAGGGTAGGGGGTAGGATGTCTTCATCCCACAAATAATGAATCTATAAAACCAGGATATTTCCAAAATACTTGAAATTTGCGCATGTCGTCCCTATATTTAAATCCGGTCTTAAATCTTGCTGCGAGAATTATCGATTATAATGTTTAATTTAAATTTAATACCAAATATGTTCCAAATAAAAGTTAAAAGAAGAAGAAGAAAAGTTAAAACACTGAACGTAGACTTACAACCAAACAGTATTGCAATTTGAAATTTGTTGCAAATATTTAATAATCCAGTGAAAATATTTAAAATTCCTGAATTTCCATCTATTGATGAAAACAGAATAATTCCCATTCCACCATATGAATATAGTTTTCAAAAAGTTTATTGTTCCTGCCGTAATCCTGGCGATCCTCAAAAAATGTTGTGTTGCATTTCATATAAAGACTTTTTTCACATTTTTTGCTTGAAGATCAAAAAGTCGGGCGGATTACGGTAAAAAAGTCATTGCTCCCGCTGTAAACTTTACTCGTCTCGCATTGTTGTACCAAAAAGTGTAGAATAAGTCTATCTATGTAGTTGTAGGTATATAAAATAACCAGCGACTTTGTATACTTATAGGTATGCATGTTAGGTATCTATCATTAGTGGGTATTAGTTTAAATTTAAGTAACTTAGGTGTACATAATTATGCTAAAAGTATCTGTAGTGTAGGTATGTAGTTATATATTCGGTAGTAGACGTCCAACTCAAATTTGTAAGTACTTTATGATTTAAGCCAATTATTTATGTTTACATACAATTAAAATGTATATTTTAATTATGTATACACATATTTGTTCATTTATTATTTTATGCCTTCTAGGAGTAATTTGTTGAATTAGGCCTAATAGGGGAAAAGACATTCAAGAAAACGCACCTTGTGTTGTACGAGTACCTCTTGGGTGGTGTAGAAAACAACACGCATATGTAAATAGAAATATTTAAAAAATACTTATGATTTATATAAATAAATTCTTTAGATAAAACCAAATCAAATGGAATGAAATTATTCTGTATAATCATAATCTAATATGAACCTCCATACTATCGAGATACGTTGTAGAAAATGTAAATAGTTTCGTATTCCAAATGACCCATTTATACCATACCTAGAAGCAAACACAAGAAGTGAAGAATCCAAATTCGGTGGCGGTAGTTTTAGTAAGGTTGCAATTTATAGCTAATATTGTACAATTCAATGTTATCATTGATTCTGATTACGTATGTCACCGTCAGATTGTGAAACCGTACATTTGTAAACTAGGGGATAATTGCTTTAACGCAGTATTTTCCAATAATTTATAAAAGTAAAGGTATGAACCTACTTCCAATATGACGGTGACATTTATAAAATATATGGTTTGACCGATTGGAATAATTCTTTTTTACTTAGTTCTTACACAAGTTTAAAAGTAAAAGAGGAGAAAATCTAGGGAACAGTCACATGGTACCGAGATCATAGGGTTAACTAGTCATCTCCTTTTTCAATAAAAGCTGAATCCTTTATACATACGAAAATTATGCGGACAGAGAAGAATCAAGGTCATACTTACTACATCTATACTTACTATGTCTATAAATATTTTTTCTCTATAAATTATAATTATTTTTAATAGTACTTAAACTGTAAGATTATAATTAAAGCAATAGTTTTCGTATTAAGTATTTAAATTAAGGAAGTTTAGTTTGTAGGTAAATTATAATGAGTAAAAATAAAAATAAATAATTTAGGAAGAAACGAGATAAAACTATTATTGGTGGCCTCATGGAGGGTAGAGTGAAGGAGAACGATCGCTACGCGCTAAAGCATAAGCCCGCCTGTCCTTGAAAATGTGTAGAATGTATAGTTAATTTTCCAGCCACGGTCATGGTAACCTGTGTGAAGTTGGCAAGCAAGGTTTAAAAACAGTATTTAGGTAATTGCATATGATTGTACTAGGCTTGTACCCAACTGTACTGTTTTTCATTTCGTTTGTACCTTTTGGCTTATGACACTTAGTCTTATTAAAATTAAAGCTAATTTGTTTTTTTATCTGTCGTAAACTTACGTCTAAGCTAATTTGATTGTTCTAAAAACATCTTGATGTTATTTTTAATAAGAAATTATTTTTGAGTGGGAATTTTTCGCGTAGAATAATATAAATATAACTTCTGACGTTTTCTTAAGACCTATATCACAGAGAATTGATATTTTGAAAAAAGATATAGGTTAATGGGAGAGAATAAATAAAACGATGTTTAAAATTTGTGTTCATCAATTTTTTCATTAATAATATGTTACATTCATTTAGTAAATCATATAGCAAATATATTTACAAGGTCAAAACCAAACGGAAAATTACAACGTCTCAACGTTTTTCGTTTAAAATTCGTATTTTTATATTACATGATATCACTTCAAATTAACTTTTCTACATCAGTAGTTTTGGTAGTGTTGAAATGTTTTCGCGAATAATCTGAACTCTGTTTGTGAGGAATTTGGGTAATTTAAGCGACTTTTTCACCCTCATGTATGCAACAGATTAACAGTTATACTCTTAGAGAAATATTTATAACACCAATTCACACCAACACGTGCCTATATACTATTTTTCAGTGTTACAGTTATTAAATATACTAAAGCTTAATCCAATGATTGGCTTATTAATTACTTCGCAATTGAATACCCTAGTATTTTAAGATACGCCTTCTATTTTAATTCTAATGTTATATTAAGTACCTTTGTACCTTTCGTTAACCATTGGCTTACTGACGTGGCACTAAAATGGCGGATTGAGATAGAAAAGTCGATTAAAAACATAATAAATGGTTAAACAGTCTTCGAATCTTTTTAGTGATGAATCCTGAGGAGATTTCCGGCTGCGCACCGACATACACTTGTCAGGGTTGACGGTTGACAACCAGCTATAGTGCGGCGGCACCTTACAATTATAGTACCTATTCAATAAGCTACCCCATTTAAATAATGTCTCAAAAGAAAGAACAAAAAATGGACTTGTTTTATACGGATTTGAACTAGTCTAACCCCATTTCTTTTTTTAATTAATCAAATTAACAGTTTTTTTATTTTCTTTCAACCCGTAGGTAAACAACTGAAGGTATACAAACAAGTATACGATGCATTGGTTCATCCTTTATGCTAAACTTTGAGCCATATAGGGTTTGAGCGTAGAAACGTCAAAAAATATACAAACTAACGGTTGCTGTCGTTGATGTGTAAGCACGAATCCTGTGGTATGTGAAAAATACGAACTGCGCCAAAAGTAAGCTGGAATATTACGAATATTGAAATACTCGTAGTTAAACAAAGTTTAATTTTGAATTAAAATCACAAAAGAATAAACGTCATGTTTACAGTGGTGTTATGCCTTGGAATTAAAATGTATTATTCTTGTTATTTTTGACGACGAAATTAAAGAAGTTGCATTAATTACTACCCTTAAAGAAACCGCGCAGTTTTTTTTCTTTGACGTTGAGTGCGTGCTGCGGTTGAGTAAGGTTGCCATAAAGACGATATAATTAGGATATACAGAAAGTATATTTTACTTGGTTTTTATTCGATTTATTTAAGCATAATAAACAACTAAGCTACTTTACTCGTCATTCTTTCATGATTAAGACGATTAACGTTACGTACGTACATAAAGATTTGCTTTGTGTTGTCTCGTCCTCAAAAACAATTAATGCACAGGTATTTTATACGCGGGTTATATAGAAAAAACATTCGGCAGGCGACTCGACGCGAGGCGCCCGTCCGCAGACGGATAGCCAACAAAACAAAGTAAACCTTAACTACAAAGCACACTGGCTACGCGACTGGCGCGCCACCTGTTGGCAAATATTATATTTTATTTATTTTTCTTCACAAACATAAGGTGCATTTCATTTCGTTCGATGGAACTTAAAGGTAAATGAATTTGTTCGTCCATCTTAGTCGTCGTAACAATCTAATTTAAAACAATAAAACTGTTATACAATAAAAACTAGACAGCTTTAAATGTAATAATAATCCACTGTATACCTACATCAGGCGGGCACCACTTGAGTCAGATTGTCACTCGCGCTTACTTGGGGTTTTATTTTACAAGTTGACGTGTCAGGACTTTGGGCAATTTAGCAGGAATGCGACCGAAAAAACGGATGTCAGGAATTATGTAATGTTATCATGTACATTAAGACAGTAACTCTATGATGATGTGGGATTATAGTGCACCAGACCTTCCAATTCATCATTACTGCTAACTAGTAGATTGGTACTTCAGATATATATCTTGCGCTTCACGTCACATAATGATATCAGTGTAATCGTTGGCATTAAAGTTTAACTTTGGAACTGTTTTGCTAGTTGCTAATATTCCCCGTAATCCCTTATTTATATGTGGCTGGCTATCATACGATACTGCTAATTACATTTTTTCAGGATGAACAAAGAATAATAATGTTTGTATAACTAGATCAATAGGTAATCTTTTTACCAGAACTCAAACATCGAGAGAATACAATTAATTTGTAGACGTAGTCTGGTCCTTGTTTATATGAACTGTATTTCTATATCCAAAACTACGAGTATCCAGGGGCATAGGAGCATTCTGTGAGTATAATTGATTGCATTGACGGGTTCGGTGAGGCCACATGTAACCTCAGTATTCCGTTAGCCGTTGTCAACAATCTAGAATGAGCCTTATTCCCATGATTTTTGAATGAAAAATCTTCAGGACAAAATATTTTTGATCTCTACTCAGAGTTATTTCACTTTCTATAAGCAAAATAGGAATGTACGGTTAGATAGTTTAAAACTCAGTGATCGGAACTTTTCCAACGCTTTTCTTATCAGCTCAGAGTTGAGGACCACTGCTCAGTCCATCTTATTTAGAAGGTCGAAATGGTAGCTCATTTGCGAATAATTGACAAATAAATAATTCCATATAATTAAATACTGTATTCCTCCAAGAGGTGTTTGTCACAAAAAGTTCCACCCGTAAGGAAGCAGTGCTACTGCATCGAAAACTTTAAATATGTTTAATGGTGGCTGTTTGCTGTTGCCCTTCATTTTTGCAAGTACTGTTTTATTAATTAAACAAGTTGATCCTAAAGTAGGACACTATTTCGTTTCTTGTTACTTTTTTGACATAATGTCATTATTTTTCACATTTTAAAATGATCTTGACTTTACAAATGATTCTATTTTACAAATTTTAAGCAAGTCCTATTCTTTTAGTAAAGAAAAAGGATGGCTCGGATAGGATGTGTGTAGACTTTTGAGAATTAAATTCTAATACAAAACCTGAACATTACCCATTGCCTAGGATTGACGAACAGATAGACCGACTAAATGGCGCATGCTTTTTCTCCTCCCTTCACATGGCATCCGGCTACCATCAGATCTTGGTAGACCCTGAAGGTAACAGCATAGCCCGTACTGAGTACCTGGCAATGACATTTGGTTTAAGAAACGCTGCTTCTGTATATCAGCGGTGTATTAATAAAGCTTTAGGGACTTCAAAAGATGAAATGGCGCTGGCTTACATGGATGATGTCCTCTGTTTCTCAAGAGATGTATATGAAGGTTTGCTCAGACTTGATTTGACTCAAAAAGCTCTTTCGGAAGCAGGATTCTCATTCAATATCTGCAAATGTAAATTCCTAAAATCCGAGGTCGACTATCTGGGCTATGTTATCAAATCGGGCGAAGTAACACCAAATCCCCGAAAAGTAAAAGCCCTAGTAGATGCACCGACACCAAAAACAGCGACTCAAGTAAGACAATTTTGAGGTCTCGCTTCTTACTTTAGGCGCTTTATATCTGGATTTACCCGTATTGTGGGACCTCTATATCCTCTTACTAAACTCAAAGGCCCCATTCGGTGGACGGATACTCATAATGAGATACATAAGAAAATAGTAAAAATTTTAACGTCAGAACCCATTTTGGTAATTTTTGATCCGAAAGTCCCCATAGAGCTTCATACAGACGCGAGCTCAGAGGGATACGGAGCCATACTAATACAGAGGAAGGATGGCGTGCCCCATGTTGTCTCCTATTTCAGCCGCCGGACGACAGACACGGAATCGCGGTATCATTCCTATGAGTTAGAAACCATGGTTGTCCGGGCGGTGGAAAATTTCCGTCATTACTTATATGGACAACACTTCACAGTTTTTACAGACTGTAAGTCTCTAAAAGCCTCTAAGTCTAAAATTGATTTAACTCCGCGAGTTCATAGGTGGTGGGCCTTTTTACAGGCATACGATTTTGATATCGTTCATAAACAGGGTAGTAGTATGGAACATGCCGACTTTCTCTCTAGGAATCCTTTATCTGGACCGGTGACAAATGATCTTTGCTTGAAAACAATTGAAAAGAAGCAGACACATAAAATAGTCCATTTTGTAGAGCTTCATCAAGGTTGTCTTAGCGTCGAGCAAAAGCGGGACCATGAGATCCAGGATTTAATTACTAAACACAGCAACAATGAACTTCCAGATGCTATATCTCACACTTATGATGTGCGTAACGGCATTCAGTACAGGAAGATTGAACGTAATAAATCTAGTTTCTGTCTTCCGGTCGTACCGCGTTCTTTAATTTGGACTTTAATTAACCATGTGCATAAAGAAATTCATCACTTAGGTGCAGATAAAACTTTAGACAAAATATATGAACAATACTGGTTCCCACAGATGTCAAAGCAGGTCGGCAGGTTTATCGATTCTTGCATAGTTTGTAAAGCATCCAAAGGATGTTCGGGAGCCCAGCAAGTAAGGCTACATCCAATCCCCAAAGCATCCACACCCTGGGACACCATTCACATAGACATAACAGGAAAACTGAGTGGTAAAAGCGACAAAAAAGAGTATGCTTCAGTAATTATCGATGCTTTTACTAAATTTGTTTTACTCGAGTACACCTCCTGGCTAGATACCGTCAGCGCGATAAAGGCCTTGAAGTCAGCCGTTTGTCTTTTTGGAGCACCTAAAAGAATTATCGCTGACCAAGGTCGATGCTATGCTAGTAAAGAATTTAGAGAATTTTGCACCAAGTACAACATAGAACTACATTTCATTGCCACGGGTTCGAGTAGGGCTAATGGGCAGGTAGAACGCGTCATGTGTACACTAAAGAGCTTACTTACGATAGTCGAAAACGACCCGAACAGAGTGTGGCGGGAAGAGCTCCCAGAAGTGCAATTAGCTCTTAACAGTACTAGGTCTAGTGTTACAGGATATTCTCCACCTGAAATGATGCTAGCGATCTTTAGGTTTATCACAAATATCGTGCAATTCTGAGCCAGCAACTTCATTAGACCTCAACGCTATTCGTGAACATGCAGCTACTAATATTTCAAGGTCAGCAATAGCTGAAGCGCAACGTTTTAACCGGGGTAGAGCGAAAGTAAAGCCGTTTTCAGAAAGAGATTTTGTGTTTATTAAATGCAGCGAGCGCAACCAAACGAAGTTGCATCCAAAATTCAAGGGCCCGTTTGTAATAACTCGCGTTTTAGACAGTGATAGGTATGAACTTCGCAATATCAACGGTACTAACATACTCTATAAATACTCCCATGAGAACCTGCGTGCGGTACCCGGTGGCTATGAGGGTTTAGTAGAAGTAAGTACTAGCTTAAGTGGCGCGGAGGATGCCGAGACGGCGGTTCACCGTCGGAGGGATAAGGAGGTCTTATCTGAAGACGGTAGTAAAAGTGACACAGTGTCAGTAGCTACCTTTCGGAGAAAGACTGCCAGCTCAGCAACCCTCTCCGCTTCTGAAATTGACGAACCAGAGTAGTTGTAAGTAAAATTGAATTTGTGAATTAATCTTATCATCAGATGTGTTAATGTGTGTATGTGAGCCCCAAGGGACTGGCCCATGAGAGTCGATGTCCTGAAGGCAAGTGTGTTTGTCATTATTTTGCTTGTGTATGTTGTGAGTCGTAGGGGCACCAATGAGTGGTTGCCCGGTCCGATCGACAGCAGTAATCGTAGGGGCGTAAAGAGTGGTTTCCCGGTCCGGTTGACAACGGTAATCATAGGGGCGCCAATGAGTGGTTGCCCGGTCCGATTGACAGGTTAATCTTAGGGGCGAAAATGAGTGGTCGCCTGGTCCGATTGACTTTAGTAATCGCAGGAGCGCCAATCAGTGGTTGCTTAGTCCTATTGTCTGTTGTAATTGTAAATGAGACGTGGACAGTTAAACAATGTTAATATGTGGTGGCCTGGTCCTTGCATTCTGAGTGGCGAGTCAGGGATGGGCGAGCGTATCATTTGCCGGTGTTATAAAGCAGAGTTCTCTTTCTTCAGAGTTTTTCAGAGTAAAGTCGCGCGAGGACGAGCGACATGTCAGAATGGCCGTGACGGCGCGTCTATTTTTAAAATGTAATTTTAATGGCTGTATGTTGAGACGCCCTTGACGTAATGCAGAACACTGGAGCTTGATTTAAAAAAAAACATAAGAGTCAGTGAGACAGCGCGGGAAGAAGAAAAAAAGGAAGAAGGGGAGATTGATTTTTTGGACATTATTGAATCGGATGTTCGCAGTAAGATTGAATTTTATTACATTACCGAAGCACCACGTGTTCTGCAGAACGTCTTTGAAGTGACTTTTCTATAGTAAACTTTTGTGACTCGTTAAACGTGATTTTAACTCCTCGCCCGTTAACCCACGCCTTGATAACCCATGATGAGAGAGATTGGATACTGTATCTGACAATCCTGGTGTGCCTTCATATATAAAACAGTATAACATTAACAGTAAACAACCACCTATCAAAGATAGCGCGTTTTTGTTAATTTTGTGGTCGAATTTTTATGTGTTTTGCTTGCTTTTTAAATTGTATCAACATTGTTTATAATGTTTAAATTTCATGATACGACGACGTAAGACTGATTTTACAGTATTTTATTACCTTTTAGCGACAGTAGAGGGCTAAAATAGGTACCATTTTTTTCATATTTTTACAAGTGTGATGCATTTTTCTATTGGTATTCAATACTGAAAATATAAAATGAAGTTTGACACTCCACCCTAATACAGACGGTTCTGGTGATGGAAAGCTATACCGCCGCCTATTGACATGACGATGCCTTCGACGTTTGAAAACCCTAAGAGCACCGCCAGTAATAACATTGGCTGTCCAATCCTTACTGACAACAAAAACACGGCGAACTATAAAGGGGCCCGGTACCTACCTAGACGATCGCACACGTAGATCTCACACCTGAAAAAAACACACAGTTTGTTTGGAAACTTCCGTGGACGAGTTGTTTTCTTTTTCATTTCATTTATTTATTTTAATTACCAACGAATAATACACATGCATGCAATACAACATAAAGACTAATAACATTCCCTGTGTTTATCCAATTAAAGGTGAGCACAGCTTACATAAAACAAAATCTAACAAAACACAAATTCTAGTTGAATGTATTCAACTAGAATTTTAAAATTGGACCATGTTACAAAAAAGTCAGTTTTCTTATAGCTGATTGGCTATAAGGAGCATATCGATCGAAACGAGCAAGGCGAGAAACAATTTCACAAAGAAATGTAATTTTTGAAGGTTCTTACCGGCAATGACAAGCACGTCGATCAAAAAAAATCGGATTGTCCCACTGCACGCCACCGCTCTGCAGCGCAGTGCATTTGGCCTCGTTCAGCGACAACAGCACGCGCGCCGCCAGCGTGACGTGTCTTCGTACCTACTCCGCGCGAACACCCTGCAACAATATTAACATTAATGAAAAAAATCCGCGTACTGAGAGTTCCGAACATATTGTCGTTGATATGTATATAGTTCGTAGTTCGTTGTTTATTTTGATTTGATTGAAAATTATTTTTTGTTACATTATTAGTTTCTTTTGCGAATTTGTTTCTAGTATTTTAATGAAAATGTGTTTATTGTAATGTTACTGGTTTTTTACACGATGTAATAATAAATTTTATAAACAAATAGCCAGCACCAGAAAAATGAGCCGGATGCCAGTGCAAGCGGCAGGGTCGGCTTGTCCAAAATATGATGATTCACGAGGGATTTCGTTTCATAGGAATTTGAAAATTATGTGACTGTTACTTAAAAATGTGACTTTTTATCATTAAACTTTAGTTAATTATTTTACGCTGGAAGCAGTTTTTGAGCGCGAAGCAGTATTTTCTTATTTAATTACAAACAAAGTAGTAGAGGAACCTTTGTGATATTTGAGCGGGGATTTATAAACCGGCTGAATCAATAATATATAGAGGAATGTTGAATGAGACACGTTTATAATAAACCGACCGAGTTTGCGCAAAATTAACTTAAATGGCGATAATTACAACTGGTCAGCTGTAAAAAGAGTTTTCGCATTTTGTTGATTGCGTTTGATTAAGTCAAGTTTGCTGATGAATGACACTAGTTTCTGAGATTTCAATATATTATACAATTTTAAAAAGTTGAAAATTGTTGACCTTATTTACGAATTTAAAAAAATCCGTGTAATGAGCGACTAACAATGAGTCACAGTCAATATACGAGTAAGTTACACAACAAATACATTTCCAAGCTTCCGAATTACATAGAATTTCAGGTGAAAAATGTATTAAGTGGACAAAGATAATACTAAGTGGGTGACTATAATTATAGTTGGTTTGAGTTAAAACATGAAATTATTCAATAATGCCACTTTGGAGCGTGTTTGTAAGCTGCGGTAATAATTAGTTAAGTACTAGTAGATGGATACGCTTTTGACAATATGGGTTTGATCGTCAGTTAATATGTTAATTTACCAGTTAGCTGGGACGAGAGTAAAAATACTAAAATATTGGCCCTAAACACGCTTTATTCACTACCGTACCCTGGCGCAATTTTACCCAGTCTACCCTTATATTATTGAAGGTAAACGCAATGTAGCAAAAAATGAAAGAAAGTAACAAAAATCAAACGACTATGAAGATGGAAAACTACTTTAGTTTTACTAAAAAATTAAAATATTTATCTGAATATTGGTTAGGTTAGGTCTTTGATTATAAACCTGTCTAGATAGAGTGTTAAACAAAAATTGCAAACTAGACAACAGTTCGTTTTATAAGGCTTGTGTGTAAATTAAACATGGCGTCTTATGTTTTAAGTGCATACCGAGTGATACCTGCTTTTGAAGCTTTTCCCATGATATATGCGAAAAATGTATTAAATTTAAATACACTTTTAATTATTTTATTTTACAAATATTGAGTTTGTGTTCAATAAGAAGATACTTAAAATGTATTTAATATAAACAAACGCAGGATAAAATAAATAAAAATTTAAGTGTAATATCCAAGAGGATACTCATACATACACCACGTGTTATATATATATACGAGGAATTTATTTTACAATGCATTTTTAATAGAATTGCTTGGAATAAGATTATTTGGCTGCTCATTAATTAATTTTACTGACAAATTTTATTTTCAACTGATTATAAAAACTTTTTTAATGTTAAATAACTTCCCCATTTCAATGGCAATCAAATCAATCGATGATAATAGATTTTTAATAAAAATCCACATCACGACTCACATTAATTCAGACCTGCAATAAAAAAAGAACACTACATTCAAGACCGGTCAACGTAACATGTGCCTTTCTAATAACACAGAGTTCCGCTCTCGCCGAATCTTGAACCCGGAACCTCTGCTGCAAAAGCCGTCAAATATGGTTAATAAATACCTGTACAGGCTAATAAACTACCACCGATTCGGAAAGCCTATCTACGGGGAAGAATCCGGCAAGAAACCCGTAACACGTAACCCGTTTCACGTAACTTTGATATCATAACAGTTATTGTCATTAATCAATCAAATACACAAATTTTAAATCAAAGTCAGAATAAGTTACCGATTAATCTGTACAAATGATAACGAACCAATCACAAACAAGTATTACTCTAGACATGTAATCAAATCAATACTTACAGTAGAACTCCAATTATCCGAATTAATGGGGACCGGGGCCCATTCGGATAATCAAATATTCGGATAATCGGATTTTTTTTTTTAAATTGCCATTGGAGAGAATAAAAGCTACGTTTTGATATTGCACTATTTTTTATTGAATTAAATGAAAGAAACATGAAATTTTCACATGTTTTAAATATAAATAAAATGTACTTATGTACAAGTTTAGAAATAAAAATCATTGTTTTTTAAACATCTCCGTTAATGTAAGCTGTTTTGCGGTCTTCAACCGTTTTCGGGCAGCCAGGTCACGCATTCGCTTGACGGTGAGCAGTTGCAAGTGGTCACACTCGGGCTGACGCTCCATCCACTTCAAAGCAGTCTCGAGGCCGGCAAATGCTTCACTAGCTGATGGTCCAGCGTCTACTTCAACATCAGCAGAAAGTTCTTCTTCCACTTCCACTTCAACATCTTCTCTCACACTTACAACAATTTCATCGTCATTGAGAATTTGAAAACCAGGGTCAGACGTGTCACAAGCCATCCACTCTCCTACATCTTCAGCACTTACTTCTGTACAACCAGGAATTTTTACAATCATTTTTCTTATTTCCTCTAGTGACAACGCATCTTCATCATCATCATCCTCTCCATATTCTTGTTTCTCATTTTCTTCAGATTCTTTTTTTTTGTTCTTCTCAGACGGTAGGCCTTTCAGTTTATTCCACGCACGTCTTAGCGTCACTGCCGTAACCAAACTCCAAGCTTCCGCTACCATGTAACAGCAGTCCTTTAAATTTATTTTGTTATGATTTGCCAAAACCAATTCTTCATCTTCAGCACCTTCGATCAGCAGTTTTCTCAGCAGTTGCCTTCTGTAATGGCGCTTCATTGTTTCAATAACAGACTGGTCCATGGGTTGCAGCAAACTTGTAACACTGGGAGGCAAAAACGTTGTTTTAAACTGCCCATTCTCTCTTTCCAACAGTTCTGCTGTAGGATGAGTGGGTGCGTTATCAACAATTAAAAGCACCTTACTGCCTTCTTTTCCCAACGATTTTTGGTGCTTTTTCACTTCAGGAATAAACACTTCATCATACCATTCGGTAAACAAAGCTGCAGTCATCCAGACCTTGGGTTGACTTTTGTAGAAGACTGGAAGTTTTTTTACGTTTTTGAATGCTCTTGGATTTCTTGATTTTCCTATCAAAAGAAGTGGCAGTTTATGATTTCCAGTGGAGTTGGCACAGTTAAGCACTGTAACACGTTCTTTACTGACCTTATGTCCAGGGGCATTAGATTCCCTTTTAGAAGCCAAAGTGGTTTTTGGTAATGCTTTCCAAACAAGGCCAGTTTCATCGGCATTATAAACAAACACCGGATCATAGGATTCTGATGCAGTTTTAAATTTTTCAATAAAATTTTCAGCAGCTGCAGAGTCTGCTGAGAGCTTCTCACCAGCCAAATCTAACTCGCGTACACCATGCCTGAATTTAAAATTCCTTAGCCAGCCGTTACTAGCCTTAAAAGATGAATAACCAAGCTTTTCTGCTAAGATTTTGGCTTTTTCACAAAGGATTGGACCTGAAATCGGATTTCCCATAGAACGTTGCTGCAAAAACCATTTATACACGGCATCTTCCAAATTTTTGTTGGTTGCTGTCTTCATTGTTTTCCTGGAGGAACTTCCATCTTCATTTTCAAGCACCGAAACAAAGTTTAAAAGTGTTGACTTACTGTTTTTAATGTCAGAAATTGTTGTTACACCTTTATCGAGTTGCTCTATAATTTTCAGTTTGTCCGCTAACGATAGCACAACACGTTTTCTTTTCGAAGCCATGGTATAAAAACAATACAGTATTGTATACGCACAAACAAAAGTAAGCCGTAGCGAAAGAGTAGCGTCCTCGAGCAAGGTCAATAGCACACTGGCTAATCAAAAAAACAATGACAGGTGCGCCGTGACTGCAATGCGCCGGAACTTGTCTTAACTTGCCGTTGTGCCTACACTGACTTCGCCCCGCGCAACTTAAGACAAGTCAAGTCAAGACTTGACGCGCAAACACTGGCTTCGCGGGGGGAAGAATAATAGAGCGTGATTCGGATAATCGGCGATTCGGATAGTCGGAGTTCGGATAATTGGAGTTCTACTGTATTAGGAAAAGAATTAATATACATCATAATTGCTTAAATATAGCCATTTCTATATTATTTACAATATTTTATTGATAAACACAATTATTTCCATAAAGTTACGAAACAAATGAAATGCTAAACAAAATACTTTTTATTTCAAATTCCTAAAAAAGAACAAACATTAATTAATGTTTAATCAGTAATCATATAACTATTTAAAAGTTATTCCAGTAGTACTATCATACTGTTATATTACCAAAAACAATATAACAATCATAAACTTGATGTAAAATTTGACGGAAGAAGTCAAATCAACACTTGTAGTTTAAACATCAATGGAAGTCACAGTACACTACGACATTACATATAGATAGATTTATATTAATCTATCACGTGCATGAGACCTGATGGCGTCACTCGCTCGATGGCCGCCTGAACATAAACCATTCCTGCAGTTTAAACTTTAAAGTTTACGCTAAACTTTATCATTTATTGATGGATTTTAATAAAATCACCGATTTACTAGTTTCCTTAGCTATATTTTGATGTGATAACGTTTAATAAAGTATTTTCAAACTACTCCATTGTATGCAAATATACATAACTATAAAACTCCAGTTAATATTAATAATAGATGAAACTTGTAGTGTGGGAGCCCAAGTATTAACTCGAGCGCGCCAGATTAAGATATGGGGAGTTAATTACTAGTTAGGAAGGAAACATTTTGCTAATCTGACTATTTTAGTTTAATGTAAGGGGGTGGACAGGTCACTTTTCTACCCTCCTGCTTGGAAATTACATTAAAAGTCTTAAAATCCGTTTTTATCATGACAGCCAAAAAATCTTTGGACAATATTAACGATTTTCTCTAATTGTTTTTTTGTTTGTGTTTTGTTATGTTTGTTCTTGTCCTCTGTGTAAATAACGCTTATTTTGAGTGTTTGTATATTGTGTCTTAGTGAGATATGTTTATGGTTGTCAGATTTATGTTTGTTTTATTATTATTAGTTGTAATCTGTCCACTGCTTTATCTCCAAATAAAGAAATAAACAACTAAAACTATAAACTTTTCTCATCTTTTGTTATTAGCAAATGAAAAAATTCTACACCTACCTGTCCGTTACCATGGCAACATGTTTCAAAATTTAAAAATTATTTAGTTACAAAATATTGGGTTTTTCTAGTTGCGAATTCATCATGAGTGACATTTTTTTAATTTTTATTAAATAGTTTTTAAAAATATGCAATACAGTTCGACTTTAATGTTAAATGGCTTGAATAAAACTCAGTATCATTTGTTTGACATTCATGTTTAAATTGACAGCCAGGGACAGTTTATACGGGAATGAGAAAAGTGGATTTGTACGTTTCTCCATTTGATTATTACCCTGTCCAGATATAGTCCATGTGTGTTTGCATATTGTATTTAGAGCAGTTTTAAATTAATAAATCGATTAGAAGTTTAAACGTACTCAAAGACATTTTGTAACCGATCGTTCAAAGCGAAGAGCTTGTCGAACCACGCATAGCCGAGGTTCCGTAGCCAGGATTATCGTAAATGGTTAAACTTCAAAGTAAATAATAAATAAGGTATTACTTTTGCTCAAACGACATCCGAACACATCCGACACCTCGAAAACTAAATATCCTGTTCAAAATAATATTCGTTTGGAAATTTTCATTGAGTTCTAGAATTGTCGTAAGACATAAATAGTAATATTTATGCGATAATTATTTACATTAAATAATTAAATCTTTATTTTTTACTTTATCAGTTACTATATTAAAAATAACAACACTGATATTCCCAGAATGAATTTATTGGAAATTGTGTCCGTTTTAATAATTAAATACCAATAAATGTAACAGAAATGTCGGATCTTAAATTTAAGCAATATGTTCAACAAATTTTAATTAAGAAGGCTTACTATAAAATTCAAAATTATGTAGAGGATAAAGAGATATGGAAGTAATTTAATTAGCTGCACAGGTTTACCTTATTGACAGTTGGAGTGTAGCTAGAATAATTATGAAAATTTGTAATTTGTAGTAGAAAATATTGTAATTGAATATTGAAAAAAGCAACTACGGAGGTTTCTTGCCGGATTCTTCCCCGTAGAAACAGCATTCCGAACCAGTGACAGTAAAAAAATGACGATTTGATAGTGCTTATTTAAGTCCATACGAACAAAAACATTTTGACTTTGAATATCAAACAATTTATCTAATAAATACATAAACAAATAAATAACTACATCACGACACACACATTGGCTCAGCCCTGCACTAAGTATCGTAAGAACTTGTATCGCAGGTTCTAAGCAACGATATGGTATATACTAAATAAATAAGAATACAATATCCAAGACCGGTAAGCGAAACAATGCGTCTTGCAAATAAAACAAAGTCCCGCCCCCGCCGGGATTCGAACCCGGAACCTCTAGTGTAGCAGTCGGCTGTTTACACCACTGCGCCACCGAGGTCTAATTGAACGAAGCGTGGAGTCAGCCTGTTTTCTTACTTCGTAACACCCTGCTCCTGTCCAATTGTAGTAAGGGGACATCGCAAATAAACAAGCATACCTGAGAGCAAACGGCATCGAGCCCTGAATGATGATAGGATCAATCATTTAACCTAAGTTCATTAGATTCCCTCCTCCGAGAGATCCTTCAGAATGCTTTCAATGGACATTACAGAGACTGTCATAAATCTAAAAAAAACAAACCACTCCATATAAAGCAATAAACGTCGATGCGACTCATTTACTGTAGACAGAGGGTTGCCTGCATTCAATATATTGAACCCATTACAGTAATTAACAGTATAACAGTTCACAGTCCTGTTGCATTTGTAACAATGACACTGATGGGGTTCACGTTCATGTCCAAACTGGTAGAGTATCAAATACAACTTAATAACAATAAGTAACTTATAGTTTAATACTTGGTTTGGATTGTAAGTAGTCTATAACCCAAGTACAGCAAATCCGGTGACGGTACGGTAGCAGTGCGTGTGTGTGCGTCAGTGAGTTGTAATGTGTGAGACTGTATGAATGACGTCACACCAATAGGCGTAGGGATCAATTTTGAGCTTTCCATTTCCCTGTAGAGGTAAATATCTTCTCTGCAATCGTCAATCAAAAGTTAGGAAGAGAACTGTATTTACTAAATATTTATCGAAAAATACGTTAAAACATATAAACATTCTGTACAATGAAATATTATGAAAATGTTTATCAGTTACTCGATTCGTTTATTAAAACATTACCTGCGACTATTTTAATTAAAATTCAACTGACTCTGATTGTTGCAACGCAAATATTTTCAAAAACATATTTTAGTTATTGAAAAGGGAATTTATAAAAAGAGACACTTGAAAGAGGTTGATGAAAGTACTCACACATTCCCAATGGGACGAATTAAAATTTGTGATTAATATCTGTGGAAACGATGGTATTCTAAGTTTCTATTTATTGTTCTAATAGTGTGGCTTTAAAAACTCAAATTCTCATAAGATATCTAACCATTTTAGACGTTGACTGCCTAATCCTTCTATGCGAAAGGAACATATCAATGTCCCGTTGGAAGCATAGAAAGACAATCAATTGCACAACAGACTGTCTCATCTGTTACTGCGCAAATTACAGCTAGCCTCAATCAAATGCTGATGAGACAAATATATTGTGTTCCAAAACAATGATCAAGATGGGAATAAAACAAAGTATCATTTATTATGCTTCATGTTTACAGTGACATGTCTTTATATAATTACATATATCTAATGTGTTAGGTACAAGATAAATTCATGACTGCTGAATTAGGTACAATAACTATTAAACAAAACCAAAGTACAGTAGATATAATTATGTAAATACAAAATATCAATACAATTTGTAACGCTTTTACCCGACTAATAATAAACATACAATCAAATAACAAGATAAACTCACTTTTGTATTTCTTAGCATATTTTAAGGAACATCAATGTAATAAAATACAATATATAAATGCAATGACTAAGGGCACTCACTGCCAAATAGAATACAGTATTAGATATACTCTATAATAAATCATTTAATTTTCATTCACAGGTGACTCGGGACATCCTTTAAAGAAATACATGTTGACACCAATCTTAGATGCACCACGAGACACACCTGAAGCCCACTATACAAATTACATATTTGTGCCAGAAATATTGAAGACTATACTATTTTTAAGGCATATTTTCGTTGTTTGCTGGCCCACAGAGTGTTGTATTATGCTCCTGAAGTAGCAGGCTCTTTACAACTTACAACCATTAAGCAACAAAGATTTGCTTCAAGATGCTCTGTTTCAGCTTAGTCCTGCTTTCATTGACAATACATGCAGCACAAGCATTCAACTGCAGCAAGGTTGGGATGTGAGGAATGCTTTTACTCAGCAGCTCTGGGATAGGCGCCACTAATAATTCTACAAATAATGAATAATTTTGAATTATTTATGTTTAAACAATACCTTAATTCACTTTTAAGACATTAATTATTGATCTGTAATCTTATTAAACAACTGATTGATAAAAGTTTGCTTAATATAAAACATTATTATCAGATTTTTATTAAAATCTAATATATGGAATCATTTTATCTTTGTTTTACCATACTTGTACAAAGTGTGGCTGTCTTCAGGTGACTTTGGATTATTTAACTGTTATGTAGTAGTAACTTTTAAGTATTTTTCTTGTATTATATGAGTTAATGTGCTAACAAAAAAGTATATTATTTTAATACCTTTTACTAATTTATACAGTTGAACAGTTTTGTAAGAAAATGTGATATTATCCCTTCTAAGATTATTTAAAATAGCTTGAATTTGAAAGATGCTGTTTATTTGACGGGCCTCCTCCTGTCTATGAATGCACAGACTGTTTTCCAGGGACTATTATTTATTTTGGCTTGAAATCCACAAAATACTACAAAAAAAAAAAAAAAACTTGATATTCACTCGTATTGACTTACTTTGGACCAATCCTATATATGTTCCATCTCCTTGAGCTTTCAAAATATCGACAACTTTGCCTCAAAGATCTGTCGAAGGCAGTCACGATGTCCATAATTGAATTTAGACATTCAAATAGTACATCTTGATCTTACATTCCGATTCTAAAACGGCAGTGATGTGACAAATGAATGAAAGAACGAATGTTTTTAACAAAACTGCATACAGAAACGAGATAAAACTATATTGGTGTCCTTGTTTTGTTGCGTTACAATACACGCACCAACACAAAACAAGTCTTCAAGTTTTTGGATAGTTTACAAAATTTGCAAGAAAATATTGAAAATACCCTTGACACATTATATATATTATATTCTTGTGTTGTTACAAAATGTTTAGTTTTCTGACACTATGCCTAGTTTGGAGTTGCCTTATCATTGGCAATTCGTCTTATGAAGGGAAAATGCAAGGAATTTGAAAATTTATTTTGAATTAGTTACTTCGCAAATTTTAAGAATGAAATAATGTATTATTAGTAATGTCCTTTTTTAAGAATTTTAGAATAAGACCGTTATTTAGCTCACCTTAGATGTTGTTGTTGAAAAAAACCATATTATTTACCCTGATTTTATTTTTCTTCTTAGAGACTGAGTCATAAATTGCAGGGAATCGGCCAATTGTTCTTCCCAAATTTGGTTAAATTGTTTGGGGTTTTGGGGAATTCAATGAAGTGCGTTTAGCAACCCTAAGCGTGTTTGATGTAATAAGAAAGTGGCTGATATCCGACACAAGACACGTTTGCGCGACAGCTTGAAATATGTTTACCAGCACCAGAGGGCACAGCTGCACCTCCAGCGAGCAACCTCCGCCCGCGTTCACCGCCGCGTACCTCACCCACACATACATCGCCATCGAACACCCTCGTATTGACATTTGATTGCAATTTTCTTGAAGAATTGCTGGCTCAAGTAAGAAACTAAAATATAAAAAGACAAAATAGAAGATATTCGAATTTTTATTTTTAGAAAAGTTTAAAGCGACAATCTAGCCAGGTAAAAGGTTGTTTTGTACATATAAATATACTGTTATTGAAAAAATTACGGAATTTGAAATCGTTGTTGGAAAACAATAACAATTAAAAGATTTCAAATTTGTATACATTCATTACGAGCTACCTTTTTATTTTTAACATCAGATTTTTATCATCTCCATAAATTTCCGTCCTTAACTACAGATTTCTGTCTGTTAATTGAAAAGAGTTAATTATAATACATGAAAAAGTTAGGGAAACATTTTGATTCTACGAAAACTTATTTATTTATCTTAATTACATTCCGTGATGGACGTGTAGGTGTGCCTATGGGGGACTGTTCAGTGTTGAATAATACACAGGTTAGGTTAGGTACACATATTGTTAGTACGGTGTCTGAGGGTTCCTCTGGCTTCCCTCTATCCCGTAATGCTCTGATAGCTAACGGCGTTGGCGGAACGTGGGGTTTTAGTCGGTAGGCACGGGTTCTTCGTGAGTCCGACATACTCCTTCTTCGGTCTCCCCGGGCTGAAGGAGATCCATGAGGATTTCCCCACATAAAAAAAAAAGGTACACATATTGTATTTAGCCAACCCGTACAGTACATCGGTAAGGCAGGGAGGCGACTGTACTCAAGTTACATTACAGATGATAATTATAAAAACGAATCACCTTTAGTATCGTATAAACATTCATGCTACATTAATATAAGATCACATTCATACCGAGATAACGATATCGTAGTTTATTACTTTATTAATCCAGTTGTTGTACGTATGCGAGCGTTGAGGAGACGTTAAATACTAAACCTGATGGAGGTTTCGTGCTTGCCCCAGGTATCGTAAACGTTCATAGGCTACAAAACCTCGGGAGATGCTCACTAGATGGCGGTCTTCACCGATTTACATCGCGATATCGTTGTTTGTCGAGCCATTATATGAAAGCAAAGGGCAGCTGAGCTTCGATAAACTACATTCAAAAATAATTTTTGAAGTGAATTACACCACTAATGGTACTAATTCACATTAATGCACATGAAACAATTCCGAACATATGAACACTCGTACAAAATTTTATTTAATAGTAATAATAACTTATTTTACAAGTGAAATTTAACAATTTGGTATTAATACTAATGGCCGTCACACTAGGCGTAAGCCTGTGTTGTGATCGGTAGAGCCCTATAGATATAGCTTGATTTTACTTTCAAAGTTATTTTTGTTATCTACAAT
Source organism: Choreutis nemorana (assembly GCA_949316135.1). Classification (NCBI taxonomy): domain Eukaryota; kingdom Metazoa; phylum Arthropoda; class Insecta; order Lepidoptera; family Choreutidae; genus Choreutis; species Choreutis nemorana. The sequence goes on from OX438595.1 coordinate 15,055,623, forward strand.
CAATTTGGCAACTTTCGAGAGGTATTGAGCAAAGAAAAACCAAAAAATAATAATTCGGGATACCCTAATGCGTAGCTAGAAATGTTTCAGGATTCATTATTAAAAATGCTCCAAGACAATTAAATAATTTATTTCGTTAAAGATCGACTTTTCTATCTTAAAAATTGACAAAAGAATGCCAACATCCACTTAAAGTCCCGCCCTTTTTGTCCACGTCAATAACTACCCTATTTAACTTTACATTATTTAAAGGGCTGGTCACAAAATGCTTCTATTCAGTCAAGGAATACTTGGAGACAAAAAAATCGGTAATTGGATATGTATGACCTACCTTATTCAATTTATTATTTCACATTAGAATTGCTTATCTTGCTCCTTCATTGTTTGACATTTGAACGGCTTGTTGTATATAAACCGACATTTGTATTTCATATTATTTGACATTAGAATTGCGTACATTTTATATTTGTCATGTAAATTGTTTTCTTTTTTAAATTATTAGTCCTGATGACCCCACTTGGACTTGACCAAAATTTTGCATGCTTTTATAAAGCGAAATATGTATGAACTATTTTAAACGAATGTAAACATCTGTAATGCACCATATTTCTAGCAAATAAATATCATTTTATTTCATTTCAAATATGCTTTCTTGTTACAGATAAAAAAAAAACAAATATATTTGAATATAATAATAAATCAGAATGGAAGTATTATTAAGTCTTAATTGACTTAATTATTAACAAAATAGTCTTAAATCAAAATAGATTTGACTCTTTAGGAATCAGAATTCAAATAGAACCAACACAACACTTTTAAAGTAACAACCCCAGCTGCATTTTGGGTATTTAAATTAAAGTAAATACAATTAACTAAAACAATACTGAAAGGTATAAAATGTGAATCATTCATCAAAAACTTTAATTGCAAATAATTCACATTAAAAGTATCTAGACAATTTCTTTATTTAATTTTAGTTACTATTTAAAATAAAAGGGATTTTAATGCACATAGAACCCAATAGATGGCGTTTTAAAAATGAATCATTTATAACTTAAGCGCCCTATATATCTACTATACGAATATACCTAAACATTCGAGTGATGTCTCTATTTCCGATTGTACTCTTTGGTCAACAGTGACAGACGAAGTTGCGTTTACAAACACGTTATTCAACACTGGCCATTAAACCAACAATCTGTCAACAATTTTCCAAAATAACTTACAAATCCTACATCTATTATAATAGGTTACACTTTAACGAAATTACAAATATGTGTTTACGAAACTTAACAATGTTTCATTCATAAAACCTCTGAATACACAAAAAATGGTTTAATTATGCTACGCATTTACTGCTTTACAAATTTACCGTGAACATCTCTACATTAAGGTTTAGTTTGTATATCCGCTATCATTTCAGTAGTACACAAATATTTTACATTATTATAACCATTACAAACATGTTCCCTGACAAAATTGTGACGGGTGTCAATATGTTTAGTTCTAGCATGAAGCATAGTTTTTACACAACTTGTGTGCAGATCATTGACATTGTCAATTACTATTTGAAGTGTCAATCCAAGTATTTCATGCAAGAATTTGCGGAGACACAGTGCGTCTTTACATGCATCAGAAAGAGATATATACTCTGCTTCTGTGCTTGCTGGAGCAACTTTTCTTTGCTTCCTGCTCTCCCAAGAAACAGTTGACTTACCAAACATGAAGATTTAACCAGTGTATAATCGTCTGTCCATCTCGTTTCTTCCCAGTCTGCATCAGCATAGGCAGTAACAGCGATCTCACCTTTTGGAAAAGTTAAATAAGGTTCTTTAGTACCTTTTTAAATAACGAAGAACTCTCTTTGCTGCCTTCCAATGAGTTCATTGTAGCATAACTGGCTTTAAAAAACTCACTGCATGTGCAATGTCTGGCAGTGATCCCATGGCAACATACAGAAAAGATCAAACTTGTGATTATCCCTTCACACCAGTCTCCATGGGTGTTGTTGAGGATTTGCAATCATCCATTTTGAATTTTCGTAATAGTTTATTGATGTAACTTGACTGATCTTAACTTGAGTGTTTTCTTATCATACCTGCATAAACGCATTTCCAGTACATGATGAGCTGGCCCAAGATCTGTGACTTCAAACTCGCATTTTACTTTTCATTGCTCAACATCATGCTTATCTACTGTGTTTGGACTATACCTGTAAAAGTAATATAATTATAATAATTGCACCGCATCTTGCTACTATTTTTAATAAATGTGTTGGTCTAAGTTAATTTTCTTGATAGTTACAAAACCTCGGGAGATGGCGGTCTTCACCGATTTACATCGCGATATCGTTGTTTGTCGAGCCATTTTATGAAACCAAAGGGCAGCTGAGCTTCGATAACTACATTCAAAAGATATTTTTGGAGTGAATTACACCAGGGATGGTACTAATTCACATACATGCACCTAAAACAATTCCGAACATTTGTTCACTCATACTAAATTTTATTTATTTATTTTATTTTTTATATATACCAATTATAAAATAAAAAAACTAAACTGAAAGAATGTGTTTATTGATACTCCAAGGAATTATTATGACCCCGGTCATGGTACATACCATTTGTCTAGGTCCTGTGTGACTTCGTATATGTATAGGGTATATGTATAGCTACAGGGGTTCCTTTTCTCGAACACGCTGGTGTCGGTGGTGGCGTAACTGAGGCAGAGGCAACGTCTCTCGAGTTATACTGCACTCCAGCTTCCTACCAACCACATCATTATAAAACATTTATTATTACATGAGTAAGCGGCCCTCTAGGCAGGGCTATGTTCAAGTAAAAATATTTGCAAACAATACTCAATAACACTTTGTATTATACCATCCTTACATTATTTTTTATTTTCTATTCATTCCACTAGGTATCCTGATTAAGACGCTATTTTCTTACCTTTTTCTCTCAACCAGTTTTCGTTATTTAAATATTTTTTTAAAAGACGTAGTGCAATCATTTAAAATGACATGGTCAAAAATAAATGATGATGGCGTTATATAAAATAATCAAATACACTCTTGTGATGTTTTCTCCCAGTGCTCTATATTTTATAAATATATGGATCTTTTCCTTTAAGCTTTAATTATATTACACTTATGCTTTATGTCCTCAACAAATAAAAATAAATAACGTCCCTTGTACTAGGCAGGGGAGCTCCCGATCGTTAAGTTATTGTATGGTTTAAACACAGCACAAGTAGTCTCACTACACTTTAAACCTATTATTAAAAATAAAACTGAATTTAACACTGTACCAATAGCAAATATATTCTTACTGCATGGCTGATCCAATGTGTTTATCGTGACGTTGTTATAGATATTATAATATATTTTTCCATATACTTTGTTGTATAACTAGGTATTTGATAAAATAATCGTAAAAATGTAAATAATGTAAATGAATAGTAAATTTGCATTTTGATGTCTAGTCGCGGCCCCCAACCGCCACCTTACAGTCTATTTTTTTGACGTTTTACGCTCGAACTCTATCTAGACAGGTAAATCAATAATCAAAGGTTTTACATAAACTGATTCTATAAATATCCTAGTAAATAATAATATTCACAGCTAGTTGACATCAAAATACAAGTCAATTGTACAAACAATATTAAATTAACTATAATCAGTTAAGGCAATCTCTAAGCTGGCACCAAAAACAAAAATCATAATAATTGTAAAATAATATTAATCTCAAGTATCTTAAGATAATAGCTAGGGTGACAGATTGGAATAAATCAACTTAACATTTTCCTTTAAAAAATTAATGAATTCACAAAAAAGTTCCAAACTCTAATTTAATTATATCGTATATTTTACTATAATACGTTAATTTGATAGCGTCAAATACATTTCATAAACGTATATTTAAGCAATATTATGAAATTTGGATTAAGGAGATAGTCTAAAAAGGCATGAACCAGACACCCAGAGTCGACATGCACTTAAATTGGTAGCAATTGGTTCATTGTATTACACATTTTACCCCTCCGGAAGCATAATGCCGGAAACAAGGAGCTATAGGCTCTCAAAGTTTATTCAAATTTATCAAAAGATCTTGACTAACGACGGTGTTTATCAAATTAAATAAAATATGTAGTATTACAGCAAAAATAAATTGACGATAATAATAACAGGAGTAGTGTGTGGCGTAATACGACACAGTAGTAAGTAATGCGAGACTTGCGACATTAAATAATATAAAGTAATTAAGCAGTTTACAAGGCAGTTTTTGATTAGTTTATCTATATACATATAACATAGGATTCATTCATAGGAACTACTTCTTGGTATTACTAATTATTCCATACATTACCTATCTTACAAGCAGTAAAAAATACAGAGAAAAGCTTTCTTAACTTTTAAGCTTTGAGCATTATAAAAACAAGCTGGTATTCAATACTCTGAGAGTGTAACAATTCAGAGTCTTGACAAGAGACTATTTAAAAGTGCTCTGCCTTGAAGTAGTTCATTAGAATTGTGGTTGATTTCGGAGGCATTATTTCCTAGGTCTTCCTCAATTTCTATTGTAGTTGGTAAAGGAAAATTAGCACCTAATGCAATGTTGTGCAAGATAGAACATGCAATGACAAATTTACCAGCTATGATAGGGTGATAATGTAATGTTATATGCTTGAGAAGACACCTCCAGCGAGATTTCAGCAACCCAAAGCAACATTCTATGCAGTTCCATGCTTGGATTTGACATTGGGTGTAAGTTTCTTCAGCAGAACCAGTGGTAGCATTCAATACTGGGATCATGAGCCATGGCCGCTGAGGATATCCAGACTCACCTAAAAACAGAATACAAATATAAGAGTATATAAAATGATACCTATGCATACAAGAAATATGTATCCTGTTAGGCAGCTTTTAATAACATTCAGACATACCCAATAACCATATGATGGAGAGCAAGTAAATCATATATTGCATTCGGCTTGATGCCCAAATGAACGAATCATGAGTAGCCCCACCAAATTTTGCATTGACATTGATGATTTTCAGGTTGCTGTCACAAACCCGTTGTAAGATAAAATAAAAAAGCATATAGAATAAAGTGTTAGAGCTATGGATTTATAAAACATTTTATTTTTATTTTAGCAATACAACTCCTTACCATTTGTGCATTTAAAGAATGAAACCCCTTTCTGTTGAAGTACAAATGCTCAGTTTCATTAGGTTTTATAACTGCAACATGTGTACAGTCAATGCATCCTACTATGCCCGGAAGTTGAAACTTTCTCTGAAATCTAAAAAAATCTTATTCAAAAATGATCCTTAGATATTTATTTAATCAACTCATTTATGTATCTATCTAATGTGGTATATTTACTCTAATCATATCTGGGCTCGTTATTGTCGCGTCTTCGGAAACAATATCCACTTATTGAGCAGAACTGGCTCATTTAATGCCTCCACCACTTCTTGAATACACCTGCTTGCAGTTCTTTGAACCAAGTGATGTGTTAATCCAGCGATGCGTTGATATGAGCCAGTTGCCAAAAAGCTAAGAGCACATAACACCTGAAAAATAATGAACTCATGTCAATGAAATTTGTAAGATTCACATAACTAGTAATAAGATAGTCATCAAAATAGATAAAACTTACTTTTGTTTCAATAGTGATTTCCGGTGTGTTTAATTTGGTTAAACTCCGAAGACGTTCACATAGGGCCGAAAACGTTTGCTTATTCAGTCTAAAACACCAAATGAACTCTACTTATGAAATATCCCTTATTTTGAAGTCTTCACGACGAAAACATCTATCTCTGCGTCTAATTAAGCTTTCCTCGTTGTTAGAGGCCCACAAAAGTCGCAATTTATGCATTTTGTTCTATTAAAACTATCCCAATTGTTGTATCGACTGACTTTCTTGTATTAGCAGTAGGGTCGGAGCTCACGCTACCAAACCGTTTCGTGAAAACGCTAAATCAATGTTTTCGACTGTCAAATGTGGCATTTGTATGAAGATTAATCGTCACGACGCCACGCTACGTAATATTCTTTTCCGCAGAAATAAATAGCGGCCCTTGCCTACCAAACTTAACAACAGTCACTTGTCATCTGTCAAGTAAATGTCATTTCCATACATTTGGGTATTGGCCATTTGTCTAAGCCCCCTTGAGCTTTAACAGTAGCGATAGCTCAACCAGTGGAGTTTACTCCACTACTGGTACCTACAGTCCATTTCTGCGTTGCCATTGTGTCGTCTGCGCAATGGCATCCAACAACGGACTAAACTAGTTGCTATGTTGTGAACTAAAAAAATACGAAAATAAATTAACATTTGTCTTGTTGTCAACAAATGTGATATTAAGTATATCTTTGGACTACTACTGCAAAAAGCCACTCCGCCAGAACCAAGAGCCATTTCCTGCACAATGGTATTTAAATTTTGTTCTATATAGATTTGGTAAATGATGGCACTGTCTCCTTGATTTTATATATTTACAATAAATACCTAACTATACTATAAATACTTAATGAAACAGATTGTAGTGTTTCACACAAATTTTCATCAATCCGTCAGTTTCCATCAAAAGCCATTTTCTAAGAAGAAACGAGATTAAACTATATTTGTGGCCTTGTTTTGTTACGATACAATACACGCACCAACACAAAATAAGTCTTCAAGTTTTTGGATAGTTAGTTCAAAAATAAGTAGAAAATATTATAAATACCATTAAAACATTAAATATATTATATTCTTAAGTTTTTACAAAATGTAGATACCTACTGCGTGATTTCAAGGAACGGAATAGTTTTTTGACACCATGCTTAGTTTGGGGTTGCCTTATCATTGGGAATCCGTCTTATGAAGGGAAAACGCAAGGAATTTGAAAATTTATTTTGAATTAGTTACTTCGCTAGTTTTAAGATTTAAACATTGTATTATTAGTTATCTACGTTTCTATGATGTAATATAAAATAAAAATTAAGACCGTTCTTTACTTCACTTTTGATGTAGTTGTTAAAAAACATATTTTAGCTGATTTTGTTTTTCTTCGTAGAGAATGAGTCATAACTTGCAGGGAATCGGCCAATTGTTGTTCCCAAATTTGGTAAAATTGGGTTTTTGGGGAATTCAATGAAGTACGTAAGAGGAGGTGGTAGGCCCCCTGAACTTAAACATAGGCGCATACAAAGTTTTATACAATATATGTATGCATTATATTTATAGGTTTATTTGTGTTTAAATTGTAAGAGTGGGAGTAAGGTGGGGTGCGCTAAGTTTAGTTTCGGCCATAATTTGTTATTATTAGCGGGAACGAGAAGTGTGAGTTAGAATTTTCTTATTTTATTGCCTTTTCTTATATAACAGAAGAGTTTATGTGTAAAATACTAGTGTTTCAACCAGTAAATATCTGTAATGCTGTACATATGTGGAGAAAGTGACATACGACGATTTCGCTTCGCTTTTCGTCATCTCCCAAGTAACTCCTTAGAGCCTACAGTAACCGTACTAGCATGTTACTGTAGGCAGATTCATCATTTTCATTGTTAATCTTATTATCATCCTCACATTTATTATGTCACCATCTTCAAGAATTATGAAATTATAATTACTGATGATTAGGCAGTATAATAAATAAAACCAATGCCTCTAAAGAAATCCATAAAAAAACAATATGTTTTATGATTAAAATTAATTTACGAAAGACGAGGCGGTATGGTCGGAAGACTATAGCCTGCGCCATGGCCGAAAATAAAAAAATGTTATGGAAAAGAGTGGTACCTATAATCTTGCACCGAATTACAAAAATCGCTACAAACGATTGTTAATAATGGTAAAACTAAGAAAATCAACAGCCAATTAGATCTAAACAGAAAAACTTAAGTAAACTGGAATTATTGTTTACTCAATAAAGTAACCTTTACAAACCTTGTTTTACGTTGCTGCTATTTGTTTTTAATTGTCATCTTTCAATTTTGTTTTTGCTGTATTTAGATTAATTTTATGACTCTTCAACTGTCGAAAGTGGTTTTGATTGGGCATTTGATGATTTTCCATTAGATGTATGTAAGTAGGTATTGGCACCACTGAGTAGATGTTAGTACCTTGAACCATTTTACTGATATGTTTCTCAAAAATGTTAATGAAACTAAACGACTTGTTTTGAATTATTATTTGTTAAAAATATATAATAAGTAATTAAAAGTTTAAATTGATTTCAGATGACAAAATGTAAAAGTGGAACATGTGACTACATCCCAAAAGTGTAATGGTTCCCACTGCAGATGCAGATGCCCAATATAACTTGGATGCCCAATTACTTCAACCTGACTCTGATAACATGGACACACAGCAGTGACATGGACAAGAGGTTTTTTTTTTGTGCACTTATTTTACCATCATGCCAGTGTACTCTTCTGATGCAATAGATTCAAATGTGTCTATTTGGGATCTTAAGATCGAAATTTCCGACTCATAATCATACTTTAAAATTGGCAATCAGACTTGCATATTTTTAAATGTAGTAAAAGCTACTTCATACTTAATTTTCATGGAATTCTAAGCATATTCTTTGTGCTTCATTGATGTTTAGTTTTTTTTCTAATTCAAGAGTTAGATTTTTCAAAATACTTGATCCTTTTGCAAAATCTCTACAGAAACAACTTTTGGTAACATTTTTCTTCACAACCAACAGTGTTTGAGATATTTAACTTGAGGTGAGGGATGAATTAGGGTGTTTTCTTCCAATCCTACGGCTTATTCAGGGTTAGGTTTTTAGACCTTGTTTGGGCCTAAGAGGATGACTGCATTATGAATAAATTAATGAAAGTACAGATATTTCTTGGATAATTAGTTATGGTAATTAGGCCTTTTATTATACAATTTTTGTGGCTCATTAAAACTTTTTTCATTTTATTGTTATAGTTGGGGTTTCATTTTTATTTTTTTGTTAGTTATTAATTGAGGACCAATTTTTCCATCATCAGATAAACAATCAGAAAGTCTTTATTTGAGGAATAGCCAAAAAATTAATTGTTTAATTGTCAGGCAGGCTTTGTTTGATGAATAAGTGGCTCTGTCAATGAAAATGACTTTGTTGGTTTCTTTCAACACTTTTTAAAAAACCATAATAAAAATGTAAATTAAAAGTTAAATCTAAATAAAAATAGCTCACAAATATTAATCTATTTGTTAGTAGGTCAACAAATGTTGAAGCTATTGAGTTTAAAAATTCTTGGAACCACATGGTTTGAAAGGATAAGAAACATGATGTTAAAAGTAGGTAAAAACAAAACAACTAACAGTAAGGAGACAATAAGAATAGACAGCGATATTTGCCTGCACATGGGCATTCGTCTTTTCTAAATGTTTGCCTATATAAGCAATATGTTTGTTTTATTTTCTTGAAATGGGCGTTGCCAAAATCGAAGTTATCAGAGTTATTTCTTGGGCGAAAGTCGATTGAAAAACGCATAGTGAATTTAAATCCTCTGATAATTTTATTTGTGCAGTAGTTATTTGACTTTGAGCATATAAAATCGCCCCTAAGACAAAGAGTACAGAGTTCAGGTACAGCCCAATATAAAATGTGAAAATGATTTGAATTTATAAAATATTATGATTTACTATATGAAACTTGTAACTTAAGATTTTAACTTTGATTTAATTGTTATGTCATTTTTGTACATAATGCTCTATTATTCAAAATGACTTTGAAAAATAAACCATTGCTTGCCTGATTGCACAGTCACCTCCTCTGGCTGTATGTACCTACATAAAGTTCTAGCAACAAAATGAAACTACTCAATTCATTGTTACCAATGTCCGATACAGATGTTTTATTAGTGCACAAGTTTTAAAAACAACTTGTTTATATTCAAGGTGTTCCAATACATCATTTTCTGAATCCATCCAATGATAACTATATGATACAAACTCGGAAGGCAATAGTTGTATTATTTGAACTTGAAGACTCCTATATTTTCTCCATGTGCCATGGCAGCAAAAACTGACTTGTTAGATGTGCAGTACCGACTTTACATGGAACAGGTACAACAGTTACTTTATTTTATTCAAGTATTTTTGTCTATGTCAACATCTTGTTTGTTTTGATTTTAAATTCGTGAATACACTTTGCTTATTGTAATTTTTAGTACTTTGTGTGTAAGTGTAACCTTTGTAAATGTTGTGTTTGCCTGTTATTGGCGGATACAAGGTCTTAAAATAAAATAAAAGTATGGTTCAATAGCAATTATGCTTCTAGTTGATATGGTTCATCAGAACAACTCAAAAATAACTTAATCTGTTAGATAACTAAGGTGATATTATCAGCAAATGTCTTTGTTTCTATAAAATTCGTTTATACCCGGCACAACCACCACTGTGTCCACATGTTACAATAATATTAAATTCTTTTAATCTTATATCCCTCTTACCAGACCTTTTTTTTTGTAATAGGGGACACACCACTGCCTATTAATAGATTTTGTTTTTATCAGAGGCGACACACCACTGCCTATTAATAGATTTTTCTTGTCATATGGACACAACACTGTCTTAATAGATTTTTGCTTTTTTACAAATACACCACCACCTATTCCTGATACTGTGAAAGATTAGCAACATGCAAATAAGACATTAATTAATTTTAACTCATGAAGGTATGCAATAATGTACTTCATATTAGGTATACTAGAAAAGGCAATAAATTGCTAAAAAAAACATTTTGTTGGTATTGTATGTGTTATGTTTCTGAATCTTTTCAGGGATTGTGGTGATTTGAGGATCCAGGCCATGAGTACATGCTCTGGCATTTCTTCGATCTCCATGCAGCCTCTGCACGGAGGCTCGTCTGTTACACGTAGTACGAATAGATGCTTGTTAAGTGGGCAGTGGCCAGTTATCGTGCTTATCGCGATACGGATATTGTCTCTGCTTAATGTAATGAGGCAGCGGAGGAACTCTTTGGTTGCTTTGGTCTGTCTGCAGTCTACACCTTGGTTCCACTCGTTTTGGTGGTACTCCTTTGTTATGTTGCGCAGCCAGGTTTTAATTTGTATTATAATTCTTTCTGCTTGAAAAACTTGTCTGCTATTTTCCTTTTGTTTGTGAAAAGGACGTCTTTTGTTTTCTTTGGGTTTACTGAAAGTTCGTGTTCTTCATGCCATTCTTCTACGATTTGGAGAGTGGAGCATAGCACGTTGCATAGGACTTTCTGCGCCATTCCATTGATCAGTATAGCTAAGTCGTCTGCTAAACTAATAGTGGTATAGGTCCTCTCGTTTAGTATTCTATTCAGTTTATCCACCACAATGTTCCATAGTAACGGGGAGAGGATGCCTCCTAGAGGACATCTTTCACTACCTTGGCTCTCATGGTAGTGTTTATCGTTACCTGAACCGGCCTTTTCTTTGTTAGTTCTTTGATCCATTGTCTGATTGTGTTGTTGACAACATGAATGAATTCTGATAGAGCGTGGTTTATGCTGCTGTGTATTGTTTTATCAAAAGCTCCTTCTATATCAGTTGTAAGTTCGCATTGATTGAGGTTTTGGTAATATGAACAGCTGCATCTAGTCGGAGCGGCTCAATGGAGACCAATCATTAATTAACCTATGGTAGGTGCCGATGTAATTGACAACATTTCATTTTGCTATGATACCGTTTTTATTGTTTTACTGAAAGTATACACAAAATTAATACACAATATTTGAATCAATTCAATGCCGCATTTTTGTATGGTTTATGGTTGATACGTATTAAGCTATTATTTTGATTATTTGAGATCATTATTTTTTTATTTCTATTTTTTTTAATTAATTGGAAAGTATCGGAAAATTTAAAATAAATATTGTTTAAACCATTGTTTTTCATTTAATTTCAGAAATGCCGCAACTACACAAGAATGACAACTTATGAAGTTGGTCCTCAAATTGAAAAAGATGTCCAAGGCAAACCTCACCATATCCTTTAAAATTAAAATAAACCTCAGCAAGGTAAATTACCTCTTTAAACCTTTTGACATATTGAGCCAGCGAAATTGTATTTTGAATGCAAATATCGCAATAATGGAGTAGAGAGTTCTTGTAATAATGTTTAGAGGGCTCATTAAAAACATACAGCCTTATTGAACATGCATTCTGTCAAAGCACAACATCAACAGAAAATGTGAAAAAAACATTATTCAGGGCTGCCTTAAAAATTGCAGGAGACAAGCCTCAAGCCTCATCTCCTAACAAAAAAACATTGAATACAAAATGGATAGGTGTTGCAATTTAGTTCAGATATCATAAATGTATTTCAGAGGGCACCAGGCTTTAATGGAGTATGCATGGTGTCAACAATAACCCCCAGCATGCGGAGATTGCAACCATTCCATTAATGAAAGTAAAATACTGCACTCAAGTTTTCAGAAAGTCTGTGGGAGTAGCACTTGATTATGTAAGTATTATGATTCTTAGATCAGTCAAACTTATAGCAGCATTAAGAGCTAAATTCATAAATTTACAGTACTTCGAAAGAAAAGCAATGTGCCTGCTGGCATTTTATTAATTTTGTGACGTATAATAAAGGTACGGATTATGCTTTATAAGAAAGGAGAAAAACTTAAAGGGCGGTACAATGACGTCGTACGAAATTGGTAAAGTTAAATAGACTCCGCTTATCATGTATTGATTAATTTTGAATGATGGTATGGAATAAAACTCTGACTCACACTTGCTTAAGCTTCAACAGAGTTTGGTAAATAAAATAGCTTGAAATGTGTTGGTGTTTATTTTGATATATTATTATTATTTCTATTATAGACCGTAGACTCAACTAGATTTTTGGGCATAAATTTGGACACAAAATTACAGTTGGATAATCATATAGAAGTAATTAGTATGAAATTAAGTGCTGCAGCATATGCAGTTGGAAAAATTCGAGGCTTGACTGATATTCCTACAGCTCGATTAGTTTACTTTGCTTACTTTCGTAGCGTGATGTCATATCGGTTATTGTTGTGGGGTGGTGCTGCTGACATAAAAACTATATTTATTTTACAAAAAAAGGCGAAAAGATTTTTTAAGGAAATAAGAATTTTAACGTTGCCATCCCAGTCCCAAAAAATGCGTGATAGTAAATGTATGTTAGGAAACACACAAACGAGTTTGCAAGGCTTGGCCACGGTTTAAATACAAGAAATAAAGATAAATTACACATACCTAAACTAAAATTAGCAAAGACAAGTTAGTCATTTATTGTATATTATATTAGATTTTATAATAAATACCACGGTGATATAACAGATGTCAGATACATGTTAAAGATATCTTAATAAAAGAGGCTTACTATAAAATTTATAAATATATTGATGACAAAGACATTTGGAAGTAGGCTTATCTATCATACCCTCGCAGGCACCTCTATTGACCGTTGAAATGTAGGAGTTGCAATCATGGTCCATGGAATGGAGATTCAAAATGAACATAAACTATATTTCTGCTAGCTTTTATCAGTTGGATCTTTTTTGCAACTCCAGTAGTTCATGTAGTAGCTTTACATAATAACAATTCTGCTTTACTTGAATTCAATAGGACTACTTAAGTAGGTACTTGTTTATTGTTATATTTAGACTGTATAAAATGTAGAATTAGATTTTAAGCGATATTGGAGGTATTACATGAACTATTTTGTTGTAACTAAGATTGTCAGGGGCGGATTTTTAGGGGAGGGCAACCGAGGCGAAAGCCCGGGGCCTCCACAAACGGGGATCCCCCGCAATAGAGATTTTGGAAATAAATTCCAACTAGTAAACAACTATTGTTTACTAGATTCTGATATTATTTCTTTTCATTGATCTATTTGTTCACTCCAAAAATTTTTTCATTTAATTTGGACACAAGGGGCTCCGCTTCATTGTTGCCCCGGGGCCTCCGGACCTCTAAATCTGGCCCTGAAGATTGTAATAAAATATTATTGTGATATTGAAAAGAGCAACTACGGAGGTTTCTCGCCGGATTATTCCCGAGACAGCGGTAGTTTAAAATTAATTTGATTTAAAAGTTTTTTAAGTTCATTTGATTAAAAAAAAATATTTTTGATTTGATATGGTTGATAAACAGTTCTAATTGTAGAGTATGATTTTATTAATAAAACGTTTTTAATTTGTCTCATATTGTAGAGTACATTGTGAGTCCCGCTATTATACACATAGCAACAGATTGAGTCCTAATGCAATACTCACCTAAAATACTTACAGGGTTAATTGTTTGAGATATAATTTCTTTTGCAGTGACAATCTTCAGACAAGTTAATATTGGAATAATTCATGTTACTAGATTAATTAATTTTAATTTGCTGTTTAAATCTTGGAGGATGTCAGTTAAACTATTGCTTTTCCTAACATAGTTAGATAATAGCGTCAAACATTGATACGAAATGGGTGTTACTAGGTAAATAATATAATTATCATAACAAAGCTGCCACATTCATTGTTATATTTACATTCGAAAATTCTCCTGCCACTCTAACAGATACTTGATTTGAGATTATGATTAAATAAATTTAAATGTTAATTAAACAAGTTTTTTTTTTTAAATTATAGTTTAAAAAATAATTTTTAAATTTAATGTCTTTGTAGTGAATGTTTCATGATAACAGTTTCAGATTTGACATCAGATATACAACAACCTCTGCAAGATATTACCAACACAGTCATATCTTCAATTATTGGAAATAGAGGAAGACTCAATGACTTAGAAATGAACAACCTGCAGAAGTCCGTTGACAAAACATAATCACACAAGGGCACATTGACTTCTATGAAACAGTCATTCAACCAATCTAAAGGTACATTTATATTTAATCTTAATATAATATAATAATTTTTACTGTAAACGTTTTATTAATTTTAAGATTAAGTCCACTTTAAATTAAGTTCATTAAGTTAAACAATTTCCATTGTATTCAATCTTGAAATCGGTTGTTTTTTAGGTTTCCTTGTTTTTCACTTGAAATAACTGCTTTGGCGAACCACATCTGATCATTAGAGGAGGGAAAACTCTGACAGACCAATTTAAAATGCATTTAAAGCTTTCAGAAAAACAGACTTAAAAAACAATTGCCAAATTTACTGCAGCTGCAATAATATAAATAAATTTGGAAGACGATAGAAAAAAAATGGCATTGGCTATGTTCAAACAGGGTCCACAGTCATACAGATGGATGAGAATTGTTTATGTTACCATCCCCATTGATAGGGAGTGGAATGGTTTTCAGTACGTCCCTCAAAACAGGAATAAATCTGAATGTATATAAACAATTACAGAGGAAAGTAGAAACAATGAGTATCGAGGGAAAACTCATATTTTTAATGGAATAGCATGAACACCTCGGTTGAAGAACAGATTGCTTAAGTGGATTCATAAATATAATTGCTGATCATGCTCTGAGTTTTATGTTGAAAAGCTTACAGTAATGCCACAGAGATGAACTACCAGAAAAGATGAAATACCTGTGCAAATAAAATAAATTGTGTAAAAATTTTATGAAATTGGGTTTAAATATTTTGTAAGTTCTATGAATTACATAATAGGTGACACAGAAATTACAAAAGGGGAAAAAATAATTCAAGAACAGTATTTTTGAGATTAATGGGAAACAAATAATCACATTTAATGAAAGGAATTAGAAAAAAATAGTGGTATAAAAATCAGAAATGTGTAATAGATGGAAAGGAAAAAACTGGCCAACGGGATCATATTCTCAAATGTTATAAAAATCCTGCATAGCAGAGCACAAGGCCGATGCCCAAAATAAACGAGCTACATGTTATTATCAACCCGTCTAGACAGAGTATCAAACAACAATCGCTAACTAGACGACAGTTCATTCTAGAAGGCTTTGTGCGTTATTGTGGGTACACAAGTAGACGAGGCGACTGTATTACAAGCAAAAATATAACGACCACTTTAATTAATGTTGACAAAAACAATGATTGATATTGATCTCGTTTTACAAGGTAATATGTTCTTACCCTACACCTACCTACAAATTTAATTTGAATAATATGCTGACCCATAAGTGGGGGAATTTTAATTTCAAGGGAGAAACTAAACAGGCTGGTAAATTTTTTCCGATTTTTAGACAAAATCAAACTTCGTATAATAAATTCGTAAAAAGTGTAGTTGCCAATGACATGTAATTTTTGCATTAGTTTTCAGTCGACCTTTACGATTCCTGCACACTTTTAAGGCGCAATTCGTCAACGTATTCGTCAAGTATTTAGCCAACCTGTGGCAGAAAATATGCGCTACTTAGCAAGTAAATTTTATCATTAGATACAACAACTCTAACGTAAATAATTAATAAAGTACAGAAAAACAGAAACATTTTGACTACTTTGCTTTTATAAAAAGAAGCTACTAAAACATCATAATACAACCCCACAATAATGAACACTGAATCAAACATGATCACACTAGTGTTCAACCAAAAATAACTATTTTTAAATCATTCCGTAATAGTCATTTAAAATACGCGTGTTTTGGCGGCGCCTTTGAAGTCGGTTTTATCGGCGTGACGTTCAAAGGGTTAAAATATAATTACACAGTATCCATATTCTCTACAACAAAGCAATATAAAGTGTATGTCATTCGTCTGTTTGTATTTTTAGGTAGTGGAACACTTTCAAAAGAATGTCCAGAGACTGCAAGCCGTGATTCCGTCAGCTACATTAAATCAAAACACCTGGGCCTGTGACAGGACAATCACCAAAAAACTATGGATTAATTTTAAAATATATTAAAAACCATGCAATTACATTAAGCATCATAAAGCAATTGTAGTAGTAACATCAATACAAAATTGGCTTTTCACGACTATGTTATGTAGAATGTTTAATACAAAAAAAAAACTTTTTAAAAACTGAATGCGTGTTCTGTTAATCAGAATGTTTTGTCTTTAAAGTTAAATCGACCCCTCTCTTAATATAGTAGTAATCCAGTGTGTCTGTCGCAGCAAATAGCATAACACGTCGTATTACAATTTTGCCAAATAGGTATTGTACCTACAAATGTAACGATACTCTCACTTGCAAGAATCAGAAGATAAAGACGAGATGTTGATTCTGGCGCTCGCCGGCTGCTGCTGCGATACTCCTCGCTCAGTTCGTATTTGTTGTGGTCACAATACCTGACCTAGGCGATGTATACTGAAATAGGCAGACCTTTTCTACCAATGAATTCCCTTTTAGGATTACCACAATGCATTGTCAAATGACTTTTTTTTCAATTTGGACGCCATTTTCGTGATCATTACTTGTGGCGATAACTGGAACTTAAAACTTTCAAATTGGCGTATTGAAGATGCATCCGTGTGGCATCCGATGCATGTGGGATGAACGACACTAAAGATGTTTTGAAGAATGAGAATGGCTAATTCAATGCGGCTAATCGTGAGCCGCGTTACATTACAGCGACTTTATTCAAGCGGCGCGCCAACTTGTAATACGGCGTGTTATTATATTTGGCGTCAAAATGTCTTACATGAGTGGATTGTTTCAGTACAAGTCTGTTTCATATTTAAATAAATTTTATTCTGGGAATCTTGATTCCTCATTAATTCGTTAGAGGCGCTTTTTAACTGCAGTCGCAAGCGGTAAAAAAATAACGTAAAATATTAACAGAAACTTAGGTCAAAAGCTATATAAATATTTCCAAATGTTCAATAAAAGATATGTTTGAACTATGGGTTTTTATTTATATGTAATATTTTTCCGAATAAAAGTAGGTCAGAATTAAAACAATAGTAAATGTGTACTTCAATGCTTCCGCCTTTTCATTGGGTGGGTTATAAACCTTTTTTTTTTGCGTTTCGGCTTTTCCCCCTTTTCGAATCTGCCCATTTCGGGTTTATGATGCACAAAAAAGTTGCCGTCAAAGTCAAATGCCAAGAGTCATCTGGTTGCTTTTTCTAGACTGAAATTACGCACCATGGCCTAAACTAGGGCCCCGGATAATAATGGGAGCTTAATTTACAACCATATTAGTACTTAGTTTATAAACAAATTTTAATTATTGGTAGTCGAACGCAACAGAGATCAATAATTAATCTGTTTTTATTGTGTTTCAAACCTACCTATAGTTACTACCTTTCAGTTATTCATAGTATAGTAGTTCATAGCGTAGGTATGGTTGCTACCTTTCAGCAAAAAAAATAAAAAGCGCCATCTTGTGTTAGTGATAGTAACAAATAATAATAGAAATCGTACAGATACCTGTTCAATCGCAGTTGAGTTTTAAGAGACCTCTATTTAGTATTTTTGTCAATAGATGGAGTTTTGTCTTTCTACATTGCGGTATTGTTTACTGTTGAAGCATTCTTTAAACTTTCTCCATGTAGGATATCGAGCTTCAAAGTAGCGTTACCGCTGCACAGCAATGTAAAATGCGGGCGTGACATTTAGTGATTTACTGCTAAACAGGAGTAACACTCACGGCTAAAAACTGATATTGACTAAAGTATTAGTTAATGATACACAGCTTCATAACATACTAATATTCGGTTTTTTAATCTACATTCACATAACATAAACATTTTAGTTAAAAAACTAACTGCCTAGATGAAAGGTTTTCATCTAACGTCAGTTTACAATATAATTTAGAAGTTGTCACCTACTGACACACTAACCTGACCCACTTCCGTTTGACGTAGATACTTAAATCCAATAAAACTACCTCAACTCAACTGCGTGAACTATACCTAACTGCCCGTGCACCCCGCGCTCCACACGGATTGAAGATAACTTATCCAAGCAAAGAAAGGGACAACAATAGCGTATGCGCTTTGTATACCTCGTCCATAATAGCTTGATACGGAGGACAGGCACTCAGTGGTATGGGGATGGAGCTCGCCTGTCGTAGAAACTTAACGACAGAAATTATATACAACCCGACTACTGAAAATCGCGCTCTAAAATATATGAAACAATAAAATATTCTCATGTGAAAAGTTAACTATTCAATCAGCCGCGTTCATATGCCACCTATAGTATAAGGCGAACTTATTCACTTGTATTATTTTATTGTGTTAGGTTAGGCCTGGTATAGGGGTATGACCACGGCTAATTTGAATACCTATGATTTCTCCCATACAAAAAAAACTTTTTTAGTGTTCCGCACCTACCCTAGGGGTAAAAACGGGAGCCTATTACTGAGACTTCGTTGTCCGTCTGTCCGTCTGTCAGCGGGCTGTATCATGAGCATGAGCTGAAATATAGGTACTTGCTATTATGGACCCTTGAAATTTTCAGAGAATGTATACTTCTGTTGCCGCTACAACAACAAACACTAAAATTAAAAATATAGAAACTAAATAATTTAAAAAATTAAAGGCGGCTTGACGTGATTTTTTCGAAATTTTTGCTTTGCTCTTGTTTATTTCATGAAAATATCTAAAATGTACAAGATGTTTAATCTTTTAAGGTTTTACGGAACCCATCACGTGTGAGTCCGACTCACACTTGACCGGTTTTTTTCTTAGCTCTCACCAGCCATAGTTCAATATGTTACACACGAAAGTATAACAGGTTCATTTTAATATTTGTAATTGATGCTGATGATTTAGTGCGTGTGCGTGTGCGGGACAGGCCCGGAGCGTGTCCGCAGCGGCGGCGCACAGTGGGTCGCAACTGCTATATGAGGGACAATCAGATTTTTTTTTCAAATCCATAAAAAAAACCCCTTCGAAATATATTGTCATCCTGATGAATATTGGATCTTAACGTTTTCCTCTGAAACTGATAGTTTGCCAAGAAAAAATATTTTCAATTTTAGTTGTATGGAATGAGATAGAAAATGCTAAAGTGTCGCCTAGTCTTGAAAGGTCTTGCTTTGTAAAAAAATGTACTATATTCTTTATCTTTGGTTTTAACGTTATTTGCTATCAGCGCGCGCCCATAGTTGCCCCTTTAAGAGTTATGAGGTTTAGAAAATTGCGAAAGTAATTAAGTAAAAAGTACTTTCTTATGAATATTATGAAGGATGAAATAATAATATGACATGAAAATACTTATAATTAAAAAATATTAATTATTTTAAAACATATTTATCGAAAAAAGTACAATGTTTTAAAATTAAGTAAAAAGTACTTTTTTATTTGAAAATATCATAGACAAAATAGTTGTATTACATTAAAATACTTATAATTAAGGAATATTAATAATTTTAAAACATATAATCTCATTTAATGACATGATAACAAACCAAAGATATAGAATATAGTACATTTAAAGCAAGACCTTTCAAGACTAGGCGACACTTTAGCATTTTCTATCTCATTCCATACAACTAAAATTGAAAATATTTTTTTCTTGGCAAACTATCAGTTTCAGAGGAAAACGTTAAGATCTAATATTCATCAGGATGACAAGATCTTACGATAGATTTTGATTTGAAAAAAAAATCTGAATGTCCCTAACATAGCAGATTCGACCCAGTGTGCGGCGGCGTCCCCCGGTCGTGCCACAGGTGGCTGCACTTGTTGCTTCCGTTGGTTTATTCCTCGCTCTTGTTGTCATTTAATTTGAATAGTCCTTGATATGTCAATGAGGTGTGCTACTGTTGTTTGCTCCACTTCATTTATAAAGGTGTAAAATACCTAGAACAAAATATAGTTCCGAACACGTGAAAAATGAAAAAATAAAGGAATACATACGTACCTATTTAGGTATCCGTTAGAAAAAAAACGTCCAACAATATGATATTACCTAATTGTTATGTGATCTCAAAGTTCGACCACTTTAGAATATTCTCCCTTATTTCTGAACGTGCGACATTAAAGTCATATTTGTGATTGTCTTTGATCAAAACCCCCTGAGCCAATAATTAAACCAAACTGAAGCATTTTGAGGGAAATTTTATGGCCTACGAGCTTATATAGGTTTGAAATTTCGTTAAATTTAAAAAAAACTACGTTTACATGACGGCGAAACGGTACCAGTCAGTCACACTAATTCGAACTTTGAAAGGCATGTCTCGGTGTGTGCTTTATCTACGACCATAAAATAAATACCAAATTCTCTATAGTAAAAATACCAACTATTTGCTTCTTAATCATTTCTGGAAATTTTTGTTTTGATTTATACAATATTGACGGTTTTACTTTAACCACTTTAACCTCCAGTACCAGGCGGTACTGTCATACAAGCCCAAAAGCCCGGCTTGCCCTATCGAACCAAGGTAAGTTCGCGCTCTCGTTCATTCATTACTTTTCAAATCTAATAACAACATGCTTTGAGCATGGTTCAAAAGTATGAAGTGTAGATTTAAGAGTAATGAGGCAATAAGACATTTATCGAAATGAATTAAAACCACAATAACGCGGCTTGCCCTATTCTAAAACTCTAGGCACGCCACTTAACCTCATTTTAATTGAAAACTCAGCACAACCTGTAAAACTTCTGGATGATCAGTATAAAAGTATATACTTTAATACTGTCGATGTTGAATGGATTGTATTTATCTTTAATAAGGATTGGAATTTCTAATACCAAGGGTAGTTGGTAAGTATTGCTGTTTTTTTCCTGAAAAAAAGGGTTCGACCTTATTCTTGTCATAAGTCCCTAAGTTATTATGCTAGAGTTTTACAACGTCTCGTTTGAGAGGTTACTTTAAATACATTAAGACGTCCTATGCACATTTGCTTTTAAGTTATCTGTTAAAAAAAAATCCGACGTTAAATGTCAAAGGACATTCTTCGGTAAGTCGCATTGGGACTACCTACGGTAATGAAAATAAAACAATCGCAAGCTGTCAATTGAGACATTTTTAAATTAATTAAATAAAGAACTGTTGTGTCAGACGAGAAACTAAAATGTAATTTTTGATTCAGTTTTTCTATGAAATAAAAACTACACGATTACATTCAGTGGTATTGGAAAAACTAGTAAAACCTTGCACAGACACGAACTCTCCACAAAAAGAGAAAAGTTTAACACTAATCAAACAACTGTATGTACTGTAGTCCAAAAATAGTAAAGGGAATCGATCACGCACGCTGCTGCAGGGATACCAGGGGGGGGGGAAGGGAAGGGAGGATGCAATTTCCTCAACGGATAATTTGCATTGCACCTGTAATGTGTGCGCATGTGCTAGAGTTTTCAAGGATGATCACGATATGTAAATATAGGTGACTACGGTGTTGCCAACCGTAGGATAATATCAGGCTTATGTACGATGTAAGTACGATAGAATCATACATCGTACATCATTATCGTACGATCATTTTCAAGACGGAGAAAATTTTAATAATCATGTGTTTCCTAAGCAATATCACGAAAACGAATGTATTGCTGTCATCTTGTTTGTTAGCAACACCTTAACAACTTTAAAAACAATGATTGATCTACAATTTATTAGCTTTTTTCAGTGTCATGTAAAAAGGGTAACATGGGAAAGATAAGGCAGAAAACTTGTATTGCTCATATATGAGCATAAATGTTGGTATGAAATGGTTCGAGGTAATTTCTCTAAATGTAGGATGCTGTTGGTTGTACTGTAGATAGTTTGAGTACGTTCAGGTTGGCAACACGGTGGCTGGCTGGGGGTGGGTAAGGTAGTTTTCAGATGCGGTCCGCCGAGGGTACCTGTCTCCGGTGCTCTCGGAGCATGTTGTAACACGCGGAAAGTTTTGTGACAGTTTATATTATTGTGCGTGCTCAGTCATATGAAAAGTGGTGTTATTTATTATTTCCTTTTGTTTTTAAGTGAAGTGCATAATTTTTAATAAAAACTATTTTATAGTTTTATTAAGTTTAAATAAACAAAAGCAAAACGTTAGAAGACACATTCTGCATTGTTAGCGGACATCTGTATTGGTAAGCAACACATTACTAAAATAATTTAAATATTATTTATAAAGAAAAAATAGTTAAGCTACAAATTAAAATTGATAATTTACTTTTTAATTGTTAAGTTTGTAAATTGAAAAGTTACAAATAATAGCCACATTACAATCCATACATTGACTTACGCCTGCTTTAAGATACACGTAATTATAATCTTGTATGGCAGTTACTAGTGACCATTGGAAGTGGTTGGAGGGTGCCTCCGCATGAACAAACAATCAATTAACCAACTCAAATCTATTGATGTACTTTAAAAAAAAAGATTAATTTCAATTAATAAATTAAATAGAATTATGTATACAATTTGCGAGGAAATAAAGGCTTATTAATATTATGGCAGTTACTAAGCAACGAAATGCTGTAAATAGATAGGAATAGTACATAAGTAAGACCAGTGCGTCTTGAAAATATCAAGTTCCTCTTCTGCCGCGATTCGAACTCGAAACCTCTAGCATTGCAGCCAGCTGTTATAGCGCTACGACTAGGCTCGCCAGATGGCCGGGAAATCTGGCATTGTCCCGGAAATTTTCGTGTTGTCCCGGATTTCGACAACTTTTTTTATTTTTTAATGGATTTGTCAAATTATCAAATGTTAAAGTAGGATATTCAATTTTATCATAAATCTATTAGGGGTTGAAAAGTTTGTATGATAACTTGATTATAGATATTCTGTGCAAGGGGAGGGTTGCACCCTCATTGAATTGTCCCGTAAATTGATACTTGCGACAGTGAATCGTAAAATAAGAATATTTACGAAAATATGCTTATCCCTTCGCTTTGCCCTGTTAAAATTATAATATTTATAAAGATTTTTAAGAAAAGTATAAATGATACTCTACTCGACTATTCTTACAAGATAAAACACCTGATAAAATGAAAAGTAAGGTTAATTTAGTTTAAATCAAAATAAATACTTTAGTTATTATGAAGCCGACAGACTGCCGCTGAAACTACATTTTTTTTTTTCGTTTAATAGCAATGACTTTGAATATTTTGCAAGTTTCAAGTAATATTTATTATCAAGTTTTGAAATTATAGATGGAATGATGAATCTGACCACATGCTAGTACCTACTGTTACTATTTTATTTCTTGCGAGATGACAAAATGAGCAGTTAAATGGTCGTATGTCACTTTCTCCATACTTGTACGAGCACAGCACTACACGTATAAAATGGTTAAAACACACATTGTTTACATTAAATTCTGCTGATAAACAAGAAAATTGAAACTAACAGCAAGTTGCTCCTGGAATTTCATTATGGACAGTGTTGAAATAGTCAAATTAGGGCTCTGTACGGTAGGTCTTCTGCAGTAGGTACTTTGAAGCTGTTTAATTAAGAACCACATTTACATTGATTAGGTTCCGTAATTAAAACAAGTACTATGGAATCATAAAGGATATGTTCCAAGGTTCCAAAACAAAAGAGGCAAAGTCAAAATGTTTTTATTCGAATAGACTTAAAATAAAAACTTTCAAATCTTCTTTTTTTTCATCGTCAATATTCAAAATAGTTACCAAATTTCTATTACAACTTACAATTTTTAAAACATCTGGTTTTCTAAATATGGAAAACAAGTAAACCAAGTTTTCTGTAAATGCTATGATGTGTGTTTTTTTTTTACATTTACAATGATGAGTATGATTTTAAGTGTAGTTTAAGTGTATGGTTATAGGATTAAGAGAGTATGGTATCGAGCTCACTTCATACAGGAGAGGTTGTCAGCAAAAGGGATAAAAATTAACTATATATGTCACTAGCGGCCCGTCCCGGCTTCGCACGGGCATTATACATTACATTTAGATTTGTTAATTTTAACACATTCATAATAATAATAATATAACACACGTATTCACTCCTTTTTGCGTCAAGCTACTAAAAAAGAGAAAAAACTCCCCTCCCGTACCCCTGCCCTAGTGACGTGACACCCTACAACGCATAAGTATCCGAATGGAGTTTATTTTTTCAAAGTTTTAAACTCGTGATATCTTTTGAATGGAAATTCAAAATCGAATAATTCAAAAAGTAATATAAAGGTATTGAAGCAGTCTTAAATAATAAATAATTTATTTTGATAAGGTACAAATAAAGAGCTTTTTGTAGCGGTGGTATTTAAATTTACTTTTTTATAAAAAACGCTTATTGTGACATGACTATAATAGTTAGAGACATGCTGCCGCAGATTTTTTTGTAGATAATGGTGTGTTGTCAAAAAAATTCATATATCATTTTGTTCTATCATCAATAGATCGTAATTTAAGTAAGGATCCCCATTTTTTTAAAATGAAATATAGCCTTTGTCACTCAGGAAAAATGTAGCTTTCCAACAGTGAAAGAATTATTCAAATCTGTTCAGTAGCTTCGGAGCCTATTCAATTCAAACAAACAAACAAAAAATCTAACCTTTCCCCTTTATATTATTAGTATAGACATGGTATTGTTAAAGCAATTATTATATGAGACGTCCATACCTTAAGACATTTATTAGAAGTTGACGCCATTTCATCACAAAGTTTGGGGGGATAACGTACCCATAGGATTGTTCTAATTATTATAGCCAATAAGCACATTCACAAAGCAAAAGATAAATAAGTATAATACAGACACTCATGGGTAAAAACAAATAAAAGGAAAACTTACTTGAGTACAGGATAAGGTATCGATTAAAACACTCTTCGAGTAACTGGTACAGTGGATGATAGCGCTAGGCCGTCTGACTACCGACTGAGCCCGTTCTTTACGGAGCGCGATCTTTTATAATCTCGTATTCCCAGTTGATCACGTGATCGTAAACACGGGCAATAACCGATGAGTCATTCACCTCTCTCATAATATTATATCTATTAATAAGTACATCATTATTTCTATTAATCATTAAAATATACATTTACAATGATTGAATCCGGACATAAAATTGTATGAAATACAAAGGTATGAAATAAAATTGTATGAATGTTATGTACGAAACATGCGATCGAAAAAATCCCGTCGGACTCGTGGTAACACTGTTTTGCGAAATTATATTATAGAAATATTGTGACCAAGTCAGCCAGTCCACACAAACAGCACTCGATCCCGAGTATTACGTGGATTTCAACCATCGCCCTCCTCAACCATATTAGATTACCGTAAGCACTGACATTTCAGCGATAATGAACACATAGTCACAGTGTAAAGTTTACTTTGACCGCGGATCGACATTGCGATCTCTTCAATTCAATTGTCAATGAGGTAAACCTGTGCACATAGATTAATGATTGGTCTCCGCTGCGTAGTAGATGCCGCCCATCATAATAACAATCGCTAAATAAATGCAGCATTTGGTTTTTGATATCATTTTGTAATGTGTATTGACCGTTAGCAACGAGGCTTGTGTGCGTAAAGGATAATTTTGTCAACTTTGATAGTTTTATTATAAAAAGGAACTCAATTTCCTATACATTTTCAAAGACTGACTAGTTTTTGCCTGTGTAACTGTAGGGATACATAATTTAACATTATTTGTGGTACTTTACCACGGCCTATCAAACTCATTTAGATGTTTACTCACATACATAATAAGTATTGTCAAAAATATACTGGGATGGTAAGGTGAGTATATGAATTGCATTACATAATTGTCTAAATGAATGTCGCGGCTTTCAGTTATACGTAGCTTTTATGGCTCTTTTTTGTAAAATAAAAAAAGTATCTATTTCGGCCGCTCTACCCCATAGCAGTAAACCATAAGACATAATACCTACTATGAAAGGCTTAGGTACTAGACGTCTACTTTACCACAAAGATCACTTGCACAAAATGATCACTATTTCATAATGACTACCTGAAATTCCCGAAATGTCATGCAATTTTTGTCGTGGCAAAATATGCATGGCTACCTACCCAGTTTTTGTGGTTGAACTGGACCAAAGTAAATGCAGAAGAAAAAGTCAATATTTTTGGAATCGGTTTATATATTATTATCTTCTACATTAAAACTTAACATAAAATTATCATTTTTTTCTAATTTGGTTTACTAATTACTTTTAAAGTTATTAATAAAACTTTTTTCCCATCCACTTTTTCAAAAATAAAACTTTTTTTAAGAACTGGATGCAAGATATCTTATTACTATCAATGTCCGAAAGCAACTTATTTAATTTACTATCTTATATAATGTCCATATTTTTTCTGTTTTTTTTTTCACATTAATAAATAAAATATTATTTATTTTAAAATGAACTTGTTTTGCTTTTTGTAACAGTTTATGTAAAAAGAAAAAAAAAAAAGTATTTTTGGGATATTAGCATTAAGCCTTCTGTGCCAACCCTCCAGCGGATTTGTTGTTCTGTGTCTATGTACTGAGCAGCTTAATCTTCCGATGAATTAAGTGGTTTCCACTGTCGTTTAAAATATTTTATTTAAAGCTTGCATCTCGGGTGTAATCGGAGTTTTTTCAAGAAGACATCCCCATCCCCAAGCCTCCGGAATTTGATCAGAAGGGAGAAGAGCACACAATCTGGTTATCGTTCTAGCTTCTTTGTAAAATGTTGTTTTAAGTTTTTTAGACTTCTTCTAAATAGCCTTATTGAAATGATAAAAACAGGTACTGATTTTCGATTGGAAAGACATTTTTAACGGCGTTCATTGAGCCTGTTCATTGTCACATTTATAATTTTTAATGTTTAGTTCTAATATATTTTTTATCAGTTAAAAAAACTAATGCAAGTATCTTCGTTTTTGCTTGGCAGCAACCCATATAGTAACGGTACGGCGTTAGTTGCTTTATCAGTTGAACCCAAATGTGCATGAACAGTAAATAGCTCGTAATACGGTTCCGGAACACATCCAAATGTACCGTCTCCAAGGAAAACAGATAATTGAGATGTTATAATTTTTTTGCCAAGAGATGTTGCGAAAATCAAAATGTTGTTATTATCATTACCGTCTTGACAAAGCAAAAAAGGTTTAAAATTTTCTGGCACTTCAACTTTTTTTAGATTGTTAGTATATTTTGCGTTCTCTGTAAATGTTTTTGATGGATTGAAACCGGAAAGCCGGTATTTCAGATTCATAATTTTTTCCTCTTTGTTTTAAAACCTCAAAATTTCGTTCGTACATTGCTAACATTGATCCGAAATCTGTGCACACATCTTTTTTACAGTTGTTGATTGTTAATCAAATTTATTTTGTTATAATACCACGTTCACACGTATGCGGCTTTTGCCGCAATACATTTGTTTTAGTAAGGTCCAATGTAAGCGACGACGAACAATCTTTCCCGTTAACGCATTTCCACAATGTATATTTTTATTTATTTTTTGTAATTTGCATCGATAACCATCTTGCAACAAACTGTCTTGTCCTTTCTAGTTTAAAAAAATATAAAATCCATAATACTTGCATGAATACTTCACTGTTTAGTTATATATTAAAATAGCATTATTCACCCCGTTGAGACTACATGACAGGAAGCCAGGACATTGACAGTATTAAGTGATATTCAAGGAGTTTTCAATTGGTCAGATAAAGGTTTAATAGTGGCCATTACAACAAATCAACACAGGATTTGTTGGAAAGTACAATCAATGAACGGAATTCTCATTTTGTTCATAACTTGCATACCTAGTTGTAAAATATTCAGGTGTGCTAAGTCATCTTTCAAAATTGTTGATTAAAGGACCATAAAGCTTTAAGTAGCTTAAATTTAAGCTGGGAGGAAGTAGACATTACGGAAAAGCAGCCGTTTTATGGAAAGTGATTATTCTGGTAAAGAAGTCATATTATCGTAGTGATCTTTTTTGTAAAATAGACATCAAGTACCTAAGCCCTAAGAAAATAGGCAAAATATACCAGTCTAGCTAGGAAGATCCATTAAATTTCTAAATTAAGTTGACGAGCTTAATATTTCACTAATAAATTATATACGTGCCTATCACTGTAGTCTTGAATCGAAATTACACGATAAAAGAAATTGATTCGTTACTTAAACATGGTACATAATTATTACGACATTTTACGTTGTAGTTTACTGTTTACATGCAAAAATATCAGAATTTTTATTTATTTAAATATTTTTTGGGTTAGTTAGTTAGTAAGTGAGATGTTCAAAGCATAAGCAAAATTCAATAAAGTAACAAGTAACAAAATCAATTATATGAATGGTGCCTAAAGATGTATTCGATCCTACGATATCGAGCATATTGTTATTTATTTTAACAACTGTCTTACATGGAACACAGTACATATAATAGTTTGAGATGAGATTGAATGAGACATTCGCATAGCAAATCAAGTCTCAGTTTTTGGCGAAGATTTAAACAATTTGTATTATGAAGTAATAATTTTACTTTAATTTTATTTTAATAGGACTAATTAAGTAGGTACCTGTTTATTTTATATTTCGCCCGTATAAAATGTAAAACATTTAAAATGTAAAACATTTTATACATTTCTAGATTTTACATAAATTATTTTTTGTAATAATTTATACTATAACTGTAATGAAACATTATTATGATATTGAAAAGAGCAACTAGGGAGATTTCTTGCCGGATTCTTCCCGCAGACAGGCATTATAAATCAATTAACATCAATCTAGCAATTTTAGTTTTGTTATGTAAAGCCTGGTGAATTCAGAAAATCCTTCGCACTATAAAAGCAGTTGTTTAGGGGATTAGTAAAAATTGTATTTTTAAATTGATTAGAAGTCATATTTTATAATAATTGCCATTATTGGGGCACTATTTGTTATTCGTTGAAAAGGTTCTTGTAGTTTATCTTATTTTTTCCTCCTTACAAAAAAGCACATTTCATATATACAGGGACGGTAGTATGTTTTTCTGTTTGAATAATGGCCTAGAACAACATAACGCACGCACATGTTAGAATTTAAAGTGGAAATATCAACAGTTGCAAGTAAAATTAAGCTTTATTAGAAAATAAAGCTCAGAGCTATTTTGTAAACTAAGCTATAGTCAGAATTTAATAGGTTAACTAGTCATTTAAAACTTTTAATTTGAATACACACCAAAACTTATCAATATATATTCAAAATCAAGAATAAACATCATAATTATTTATGTAACAGTTATCCTTTTACTATTACAATTATTTCAATGACAAATGTACAAGTCTATAAATAATATTAGTAATTTAAATAAACAAATGATAACGAACCAAAAACAAACAAGGATTACTCCAGACATGTAATCAAATCAATACTTCTTAGGAAAATAATTAATATACATCATAATTGCTTAAATATAGCAATTCCTATATTATTTACTATATTTTACTCACAAACACAATTATTTCCATAACATTTTACAAGTTACGAAATAAACAAAATACTTTTTATTTCAAATCCGTGAAAAAAGAACAGACATTAATTAATGTTTAATCAGTAATTATATAACTATTTAAAAGTTACTCCAGTAGTACTATCATACTGTTATATTACCAAAAACAATTTAACAATCATAAAGTTGATGTAAAATTTGACGGAATGAGTCAAATCAACACTTGTAGTTTAAACATCAATGAAAGTCACAGTACACTACGACATTACATATAGATAGATTTATATTAATCTATCACGCGCATCTCTTCTGGATCCTCTCTTGTCGCGTCTACCGAGTTGCCCCAGAAAATAACTAAGTTAAAAGTGAGTTATTTGAGAAAATCTAACGGATGTATGAGGTATCCAATTACAATAAATAAATATAAAAGTCATGCGCATTCCCTATTAATCTGTCACATGAATATTGACATTAAGCAGTAGCATTAATAAATTTGCCTTCTCATGACAAGATTTCTTTTCATAGAGTTGATTGCCATGGAAAGGAAATGAACTTTGTGGTTTCTCTATGGCAATCAACCCTCCTAGAAA
Source organism: Choreutis nemorana (assembly GCA_949316135.1). NCBI lineage: Eukaryota > Metazoa > Arthropoda > Insecta > Lepidoptera > Choreutidae > Choreutis > Choreutis nemorana. The sequence goes on from OX438595.1 coordinate 15,086,390, forward strand.
TATATATACATATATAATTCTGTTTACTAACTGTATTTATTTTTATCCGCAAATAAAGCGCGAATGCAGGATTTTGATTTTTTCATCTGCGAATTTTGGAAACCGTGCAAAGGGAGCTAGAACTGTATTTTACCGAACGTACTTTTGGAATGATTTGGTAAATGATAGGATTGAATCACTTAATAATAATAATAACCACATCACGACACACGCATTAACTCAGCCCTGCACTAAGATATAATCTTGTATTGCAGGCACCAAGCAACGATAGGGTATATACTACATAGGTAAGAATACAACCGGTAAGAGAAACAATGTGTCTTGCAAATAACACAAAGTTCCGCTCCCGCCAAGATTTGAACCCGCAACTTCTAGTGTAGCAGACGGCTGCATATACCACTGCACCACCGGGGTCGTCACTTGTACCTTAGTTTATTAATATGTATGAATGGAAAGAATTTAAATGGTTGGAAACGAACTCGATTAATTGATTTATTAAATCAAAGTAAAAAGCTTTGTGGCCGCGCGTGTAACTTGAATATGCTGATTCGATCAATTGTACCCACGGTTGCAGCATACATGCTCCCGACACAGATACATGCGAGACGAGATCATGAATGATGGTGACATGTAACATGGTGATTCCATTGAGGAATTTTACCTTAAAAGTGTGCAGGAAATATAGTGGACAACTGAAAACTACTGCAAAAATTAATACAATCGAAAAGTAACTATATGTTACAGAGTGAGTTAATTATACGAAGTGTGATTTTGTCCTAAAATCTTACCGTAATCATATCGTAAAAATTTACCGACATGTTTACAGTGTTGTCCTCAGATGATCCCCCCTTATGGGTCAGCTTATTATTTTAATGAAGTTTATAGGTATGGCATAAGAACATGTCACTTTGTTTATTATTATTTATTTAAACAATTACACGATCACAACAGTTACATAGCAATTTGATAGCGCAGTAAACAATATTATATACAATTAAATTAAACAATAGATAATAAAATCACATTTTACAATATTACAAATAACATATTGTATTCAATTTAAGTTTGGAAATAAAAAATATTAATTCTTGCTAATTGTTTTGATTACCATGGAAATCCGAATTATAAATTAAAACCACCACAACTTTAAAAACACAAAATAAATAAAAATCTAATAGTACGATATGAATAGCAAACACACACAACATTGATTAAAGTGGTCTCATTACGTTTCAACCGAAGTTATCTTAATCTTACAACAATTATAAAGCAAGTGCTAATTGCTGCTCGGAATTGTATAACTGCTACAAAGGACGAAGTTTCCATCATTTTTGTGAACTTTATTCTTATAAACGTATGAACTTGGTTTTGGTTTATAATAATAATAAACCACATCACGACACACACATTGACTCAGCCCTGCAGTAAGTATCGTAATCAATTGTATCGCAGGTGCTAAGCAACGATATGGTGTAAACTACGTAGATAAGAATACTACATCCAAGATCGGTAAGCGAAACATTGCGTCTTGCAAATTACACAAAGTGCCGCTCCCGCCGGGATTCGAACCCAGAACCTCTAGCGTAGCAGTCGGCTGTTTACACCTCTGCGCCACAGGGGTCGTCAAAAATAATACAAACTCATTATTAATTTCTCACTTTAACGGAAGTAAAATCTTTCAAAATTTCATTTCATTTCATTTATTTAAAGTCAAAATACAATTTTATTTACATAACTGTGCCGCAGCCAATTACGTACGCGGGCCTAACACCTCCTCTCATAGCATCATTACTTTAAGCTTACATTCAAAATTCGTACCATTGAGTCTTTAAAACAAGCTCACTTTAATAATGAAAAGGTTTGCGATTTTATGACGTCACACAATATCATTCACTCAAAGCGTACCGCGACGTGCTTTTTGATAGTAAGTATCGTTACTATAACCTTGCTTAAACTTCAAAATAGCGATCTTAAAGAAGTTGATCTCGCCCGACGGATTTAATCTTTTTACTTTGGTTTGGACTCAATTTGTAACTAGAAGTGTTTTTTTTATTAAAAGTAATTATGTTAAAATTGAATACGCTGAAATCTTCCAAAAAGTTATTTTGGACACCAAATTTAGTGTACTAATAGATGGCAAATGAATATTAAATGTTCGTGTTTTTGGAGCTAGACCGACACGGAAACTTATCAAGGATACAGCATCGAAGGCACCTGAGAGAGAAATTTTACAATTTTATTGAAAAGGGAATCTATAAAAAAGAGACACTTGAAAGAGGTTGATGAAAGCACTCACACATTCCCAATGAGACGAATTAATATTTGTGATTAATATCTGTGGAAACGAAGGTATTCTAAGTTTCTATTTATTGTTCTAATAGTGTTGGCTTTAAAAACTCATATTCTCATAAGATATCTAACCATTTTAGATGTTGACTGCCTAATCCTTCTATGCGAAAGGAACATATCAATGTCCCGTTGGAAGCATAGAAAGACAATCAATTGCACAACAGCCTGTCTCATCTGTTACTGCGCAAATTACAGCTAGCCTCAATGAAATGCTGATGAGACAAATATATTGTGTTCCAAAATGATTGGATCAAGATGGGAATAAAATGATATCACAGTAAGTTTTTTTGGCTCATTTATTATGCTTCATGTTTACAGTGACATGTCTTTATAATTTTACATATATCTAATGTGTTAGGTACAAGATAAATTCATGACTGCTGAATTAGGTACAATAACTATTAAACAAAACCAAAGTACAGTTGGTATAATTATGTATATACAAAATATCACTACAATTTGTAATGCTTTTACCAGACTACCTATGTTAATAAACATACAATCAAATAACAAGATAAACTCACTTTTTTATTTCTTAGTATATTTTAATTAAGATCACTGTAATAAAATACAATACATAAATGGAATGACTAAGGGCACTCAGTTCCAAATGGAATACAGTATTAGATATACTCTAGAATACATCATTTAATTTTCATTGACAGGTGACTCGGGACATCCTTTATAGAAATACATGTTGACACCAATCTTAGATGCACCACGAGACACACCTGAAGCCCACTATACAAATTACATATTTGTGCCAGAAATATTGAAGACTACACTATTTTTAAGGCATATTTTCGTTGTTTGCTGGCCCACAGAGTGTTGTATTATGCTCCTGAAGTAGCAGGCTCTTTACATCTTACAACCATTAAGCAACAAAGATTTGCTTCAAGATGTTCTGTTTCAGCTTAGTCCTGCTTTCATTGACAATGCATGCAGCACAAACATTCAACTGCAGCAAGGTTGGGATGTGAGGACTGCTTTTACTCAGCAGCTCTGGGATAGGCGCCACTATCAATTCTACAAATTCTGAATAATTTTGAATTAGTTTACGTTTAAACAATACCTTCATTCACTGTTAAGAGATTAATTATTGATCTGTAATCTTACTAAACAACTGATTGATATAAGTTTGCTTAGTATAAAACATTATTATCAGATTTTTATTAAAATCTAATATATGGAACCATTTTATCATTGTTTTACCGTACTTGTACAAAGTGTGGCTGTCTTCAGGTGACTTTGGATTATTTAACTGTTATGTAGTAGTAACTTTTAAGTATGTTTCTTGTATTATATGAGTTAATGTGCTAACAAAAAAGTGTATTATTTTATTACCTTTTACTCATTTATATGGTTGAACAGTCTTGTAAACAATGTGATATTATACCTCCTAATATTATTTAAAATAGCTTGAATTTGATAGATGCTGTTCATTTGACGTACCTCATCCTGTCTATGAATGCACAGACTGTATTCCAGGAACTCTATTTTTTATTTTGGCTTGAAACGAGTACTAAAAAAAAGTTTTAACTCATTAACTTCTATGAGTTATTTTCACTTGATGTTCACTAGTATTGACTTACTTTGAACTAATCCCATTTAAGTTCCATATCCTTGAGCTTTCAAAATATCGACAACCTTTCTCCAAAGAACTGTCGACGGCAGTTACGATGGCCTTAATTGAATTTAGAAATTCAAATAGTACATCTTGTAGAAAAACGACGAACTTTGATGCTGTAAGTCATGAGTAGTTTAGATGATCGATTTATATTTTTATTGTGCCCCTGACCAAACCCGCCAATGTTAAAAGCTGCAGGCTGCGGGTACTTTTCAATATATGCAAGCTATCTCCCACATCTTAATGTGACGTTTAAACTGGAAGCATCAATAGTTGCAAGGATAATAAAGCTTTATTAGAAAATATAGCTCAGAGCTATTTTGTAAACTAAGCTATAGTCAGATTTTAATAGGTTAACTAGTAATCTAAAACTAATTTTAAAAAGTAACTCAACAAATTATTGGAATTAGTCCACTTTATATTGAATAATTAATATTACTGGCACAATAAAATAACTGAAACCATTTCAAAAAGTATTCAAACCAATGTTGATTACAGACATGTTATAATAGCTTTAAACAGAAAGGAAACTTAATATACCTTTGTATCTATTCTCACATACCCACATTCAAGTTTATGTACACAAATATATATGTACATGGACAAATATCTACAATGAATAGGTGTTATACTATATACTGGAAATCAAAATCAGAATCAGCCTCAACATGTTTTTATTTAAACAGGCTAATAAACCACCACCGGTTCGGAAAGCCTATCTACGGGGAAGAATCCGGCAAGAAACCCCGTAGTTGCTATTTTCACAGAACATTAATATCATAACAGTTATTGTCATTAATCAATTAAATACACAAATCTTTTAATCAAAGTCAGAATAAGTTACAAATGAATTACAGTTTTACAAATAGAAAAGGAAGTACTTGTCTGATGATGGTCCCAAACGGACTCCAAAGATAATTCCCCGTATTAGCCTCGGGAGCCCTAAATCACGCCACATATCCTACCAATAATTACAATGGACCAATCAGAAGCTAGAATTTGAATACAAACCAAAACTTATCAATATATATTCAAAATCAAGAATAAACATCATAATTATTTAGTTAACAGTTATCCTTTTACTATTACAATTATTTCAATGACAAATGTACAAGTCTATAAATAATATTAGTAATTTAAATAAACAAATGATAACGAACCAATCACAAACAAGTATTACTCCGGACATGTAATCAAATCAATACTTATTAGGAAAATAATTAATGTACATCATAATTGCTTAAATATAGCCATTCCTATATTATTAACTATATTTAATTCACAAACACAATTATTTCCATAACATGTTACAACTTACGAAATAAAATTAATAAAATTCGTTAAAAATAACAGACATTAATTAATGTTTAATCAGTAATTATATAACTATTTAAAAGTTACTCCAGTAGTACTATCATACTGTTATATTACCAAAAACAATATAACAATCATAAAGTTGATGTAAAATTTGACGGAAGAAGTCAAATCAACACTTGTAGTTTAAACATCAATGAAAGTCACAGTACACTACGACATTACATATAGATAGATTTATATTAATCTATCACGCTCGAGTGAGTACAATAATCCCCTCTTGGGCTCCCATGCTACAAGTTTCACCCCTTCATGGGTGTAATATTACAAAACGTTAGACTCATATTTGATTATTTTTAACTGTTAGTATAAACACAAATTATTTTATTAACTAGAGTTTTATAGTTATGTATATTTGCATACAATGGAGTAGTTTAGTGACGTTGTAAATACTATATTAAACGCATGTTACGTTGACCGGTATTGAATGTAGTGTTCTTTTTTACTGCAGGTCTGAATTAATGTGTGTCGTGATGTGGATTTTTATTAAGAATCGATTGATTTGATTGCCATTGAAATGGGGAAGTTATTTAACATTCCAGAAGTTATTATGATCAGTTGAAAATAAAAATTGCCAGTAAAATTAATTAATGAGCAGCCAAATAATCTCATTCCAAGCATTTCTGTTAAAAATGTGGTGGTAAAATATTTGACGACCTCGGTGGCGCAGTAGTGTAAACAGCTGACTTCTACACTCTAGGTTCCGGGTTCGAATCCCGGCGGGGGCGAGACTTTGTGTAATTAGCAAGACGTATTGTTTCGCTTACCGGTCCTGGATGTTATATTCTTATCTATGTAGTATATACCATATCGTTGCTTAGTTCCTGTGACACAAGTTCTTAAGATACTTACTGCAGGGCTGAGTCAATGTGTGTGTCGTGATGTGTATTATTATTGTTATTATTTGTATGCGGATTAATTAGTTGCATAATGAGGTATCATTGTTTCATTTTATTACTATTAAAAGTAAACTTATTCTCAAAACGAAATTCTGTTAGCTTTTAATAAATTGATTTGTTAGTTTTTTTATTAAATTTAAGTTTTCTGACAGTAAGTAGTTTAAAAAGCATAAAATTAAAGTAACCCCTGATTAAAAAAACTACATTTTGTAAAAATTAATGCATTGATTAGCCCGCTAACTTTATTATGTAACATTTCGATTCACGCGTGTCTTTGCGTCTGGTGACCGCTAAATAAATAAGATTACATGAAATATAATTAAAATAGTAGTTTATTAATGATAAAGTATGAAATAGGAATACAGGCACCAGCACTAGGCTACTTAGGTGAAATCTAACAAATCGGTCCCACGACGCGCCGTCGGCACTCAGACAACGGAAAAACGGGACCGACGGATATTTTCTAAGCCCACGCTGTCCGCCCATCTGTACGTCCATCAGTAATACAATAACAGATTTTTTTAATTTTCTTCAATGTCTACTCCTGTTGCCGCTATAACAACAAATAATAAAGCCATAAACAAATTAAAATAAAAACGGATCCTCCATACAACAGCGTAATTTATTTCGAAACTTATTGTTTTAATGTATTTATAATTAATATATTGTCTTATACGTTGGTAAGGGATCCTTCACGTACGGGTCTGAGTCATCTTTTAACGTATTAAAAAAGTTACTTTCAATAATATACCAGTCCTAGTTAAAAAGTTAATCAGTCCCTAGTTCAAATTGACAAGTATTTCAACGATGTAATAAACATTCAGATTAAGGGTCAAGGATTAAAAATACTGATTGTGTATTGAAATATTAAGTTCATTAAAATGACGAAAGGAGCCTTAAAAATGCTCAGGAATCATAGATGACGCCTGAAAACGACTGCAAAGTCATCGGCAAATACAGTTTTATAGCTATATGTTACAGAGTGAGTTAATTTAAATTTTGTCTCATAATCGGTCACATGTTTAAAATGTTGTCGTCCCTTGAAATAAAATTGTGACCACTTAGGGGCCAGCAATTGTTATTAAGTTTATAGGTAGGTACACAGTAAGAACGTATTACTTTGTAAAATCGATGTTAACATTAAGTAAACGCAATAATATTTTTGTCAACATTAATTAAAATGTTCGCTCTGTTTTGTAATATTAATCAATTTCTTACCAAATCGGTATACGAGTATCCTCTTGGACATTACACCTAAATTTTAATTGTTATATTCTTTATCTTGCGTTTGTTTATATTAAATACATTTCAAGTGTGTTCTTATTGAACACAAACGCAACATTTGAAAAAACAAAAAATAAAAATGACCTAAACTAACCGAACCAATATTCAGTTAAATGTTTTATTTTTTCAATAAAACTAAAGTAGTTTTCCATTTTCATGGTCGTTTGATTTCTGTTACTTTCTTTAATTTTTTTGCTGAATTGCGTTTTCCTTAAATAATATAAGGATAGACTGGGTAAAATAGTGCCAGGGGAGGGTAGTGAACAAAGCGTATTTAGGGTAGATATTTTAGTATTTTGACTTTGACAAATCTACATCTAACGATTCAACTTACTTTCGTCTCAGCTAACTGTTAAATTAAATTAATAACGATCAAACCCATATTGTCAAAAGCGTATCCAGTCTACTAGTATTTAACTTATTATTACCGCAGCTTACAAACACGCTCCAAAGTGGCATTATTGAATAATTTCATGTTTTAACTCAAATCAGCTATAATTATAGTCACCCACTATCTATTTTCATTGTCCACTAAGTACTTTTTTTCACCCGAATTTGTATGTAATTCGGACGCTTGGAAATGTATTTGTTGTGTAGCTTATATTGACTGTTGATTTTAAAATTGTATAATATATTGAAATCTCAGAAACTAGTGTCATTCATCAGCAAACTATATTTAATGAAACGCAATCAACAAAATGCAAAAACTTTTTTCACATCTGACCAGTTGCAATTATCGCCAGTAAAGTTAATTTTGCGCAACCAATAGTCCGGTCAAATTAGACCAAAAAATAAGAGTAAAGATACATAAATTTACAACAAGCTGAAAATCAGAAAAATTGTTTGTAAATATAATAAAAAAGAAAATTTGAAAGTTCCCCACCAATCCGGTTTGTGGAAAAATTTTAACTCAAGGTCAAAGGTCAAAAAAATGAGTTTTTCGCGATTTTCAGCAAAACGGTAAGTTTTATCATAAAAATACTTCAGACAAAAATTGTAGATCATAAAATTATCTACAAAAAAGGTATCAATACTTTTTTTCCTACGAGCTACCGTTTCTGAGTTATTACGATCCAAAAAGTTGTAATGGTCATAATATGCACACGTTTCCACGCCACCTATGAGGTAGTGTACTTAGCGCGTTTTTTTTAACGTGGTTTCCCCAGTAGGCCTATTCCACGAGTCAATTATGATCCTGTTTAATTTGTAACTATTGCAAAATAACGGAAATTAGCAAAATAACGGAAATTAGCAAAGATTGTAATAGATAAAAGCGATGTCAATTAAAAAAAAGTAATGAAGCTTATCCGTCTGATTCAAATTCTTCTTCTTGTTCTTCTTGTGGTTCTTGTTCTTCTTCTTGTTCTTCTTCTTCTTCCTCCTCTTCTTCATCTTCATTTTGAGAACAAGTAAATTGCGTAAAGAGCGACGTATCGCATGTCATTTCGTTAGAATCAAACGAATCTTCCACTGTTGGTGATTCAACATTAGAACACGACCGGCCTTGACAATTTGTACATGCTAGAGAACAAAATAGTCCAACTTTTTTGCAACCACATCTAGCACTGCATCCTTTTTTGCAGTTGCAAAATATTGTGTTCAGCAGTTTCTCCGGCGCAGGTGGAAGTAAAGTTTGAACTGGTTCTAATGTATTGTTAACCAACTTCCAACCCCAGTTTGTAGGGTCTAGCTGATTACCCTGCCACACTTGAACTTGATAATATACCCGAAAAAGATGTTGATGAGCAGCATCTGAGGTTGGAGGAAGACAAGCTAATTGAACTTGTTTTTTATTTTTAGTATTTTTGACAAAACATGCATATCGATACTTATCTAAGCAGGTAGTTTTTTTAGGAGCTCCATACATAGAAAGAAGAAAGCGAATGCCGTTGGTGATGATTTCTTGCTGAGTTGAATTACTGTTCTTAAAAACTTGAGCACAGGGAGCTAAATCTTGTTTTTCAAACATTTTGAAAACTGTTGTTTTACCTCTCCTATAAAATGCAGATGTCGTATCACAACCAGTTATTGCGTGTAAAAATAGTACATGATTTTGACTTTTTCCAAAAGCAGATAAACTTTTTGAAGAATATATTTCCGATTGATTTTGAGCTTTTCCTGGTTTTAAGAAGAAAATAGTTTTTAGGGTTGGAGTTCGAGCAGTGAGTAATACGAGTAAGTCTACATCTTCACCAACAACAACAGTTATATTTGTCACATTGAATTGCTCTATTGCTGTTTCAATAATCAGCACATCAGCATCATTATTAGCTTGTTTTACCAATATGTTTTCAGCAGTAAACTTTTCTCGTTATTTTGCAATAGTTACAAATTAAACAGGATCATAATTGACTCGTGGAATAGGCCTACTGGGGAAACCACGTTAAAAAAAACGCGCTAAGTACACTACCTCATAGGTGGCGTGGAAACGTGTGCATATTATGACCATTACAACTTTTTGGATCGTAATAACTCAGAAACGGTAGCTCGTAGGAAAAAAAGTATTGATACCTTTTTTGTAGATAATTTTATGATCTACAATTTTTGTCTGAAGTATTTTTATGATAAAACTTACCGTTTTGCTGAAAATCGCGAAAAACTCATTTTTTTGACCTTTGACCTTGAGTTAAAATTTTTCCACAAACCGGATTGGTGGGGAACTTTCAAATTTTCTTTTTTATTATATTTACAAACAATTTTTCTGATTTTCAGCTTGTTGTAAATTTATGTATCACCAAATGTCTAGATTGACCGGACTACAATTTGCCGCCGCTCGGCTTATTATTATCGCGTCTCATTCAACAGCCCTCCATATATTATTGTTTCACCCGGTTAATAAATCCCCGCTCAAATTTCACAAAGGTGCTTGTAGCAATTTGTTTGTAATTAAATAAGAAATGACTGCTTTGCTTCCAGCGTAAAATAAATAAGCGTGTCCTAAATGTTAACATGGGAAAGCTATGGCCAAAGAATCTATTAACTACAATTTAATGATAAAAAGTCACAGTTTTAAAGCAATAGTCACACAAACTTCAAATTCCTATGAGTCAAAATCCCTCGAATCATCATATTTTGGACAAGCCGAGCCGGATTCCTGGAGTACCTGAGAATAAGGCTTGACGAGCCGACAGACAGACGGGCAACGAAGTGATCTTATAAGGATTCCTTTTATTGTTTAGAGGTGCGGTTTCCGGCAAAAATCTTCGACAATATGTTCGGAACCTTCAGTACGCGGATTTTTTTCATTAATGTTAATATTGTTGCAGGGGGTTCGCGCGGAGTAGGTACGAAGACACGTCACGCTGGCGGCGCGCGTGCTGTTGTCGCTGAACGAGTCCACGTGCACTGCGCTGCAGAGCGGTGGCGTGCAGTGGGACAATCCGATCGCCATCGTCAAACTTGCCACACTCGTCTTGATCGACGTGCTTGTCATAGCCGGTAAGCACCTTTAAAAATTGCATTTCTTTGAAAAATTGTTTCTCGCCTTGCTCGCTTCGATCTTTATGCTCATCGTAGCCAATCAGCTATAAGAAAACAGCTCTACTCGTGCACCGAAGTTTCCGAACAAACTGTGTGTTTTTTTCAGGTCAGGTCAGGTCAGGATCTACGTGCGAGATCGTCAGGGTTGGTTCCACCCCTTTATAGTTCGTTGTGTTTCGGTTGTTAGTAAGGTTACGACAGCCAATGTTATTACTGGAACGAGAGGTATGACATCTTTACCTTTACATGAGCAACGCATTGGCGGTGCTCTTAGGGTTTTCAAACGTCGAAGGCATCGTCATGTCAATAGGCGGTGGTATAGCTTTCCATCACTAGAACCGCCTGCATTAGGGTGGAGCGTCAAACTTTATTTTATATTTTCAGTATTGAATACCAATAGAAAGTCGCATCGCAATTTTAACAACATGAAAAAAATATTGGTACCTACGTTTAGCCCTCTACTGCCGCTCAAAGTAATAAAAATACTGTAAAATCAAAGTATTACTATAATACAATATCATATCGCATTTAAACATCTCTACGTTGTTAGTGCAACTCATAAACCCATGAATAATATCCAAGTTTCTATAACAATGTTGATTTATTACTTACAAAATGCATAGAAATGCAACTTGAAAATGAAGAAACAAACAAACACGCGGGTATCATTGATAGGCGGTTGTTGTTGTTTGCTGTTAATGTGTATTATGTTTTTGGTCTTACCTTTGTTTACAATTGGTGAAACAATATTACTAGTAAACCCGTGCAGTTAAATTAAGCTGCTTCGCTAGTTTTCTACCATTTAAGTCTTATGACTAGTATTTGTATGCCACATTGTCTAAACTTAGTATAACATTTATATAATGGAAAATTAATTTATTGCTTAACAATGATGGAGATTTCAGCTTAAAAGAAAATGAAAAAGAAAATAAATTAATACTCAGTGAAAAATTAAATTAATGCATGATATGACATATAATATTCTGCATGTTAACTACAAATAAAAAAAGTTTTTTCATACAATAGTGGAGAAAAATATCTCAAACTAATTAAGAGTACTCCGTTCTAAATGAACGTTTAAGATAAAGCTCAACACATTTAACGAAACAAAAGCTTTGTACTTACAATTTGTTAGTCGCTGAGTCGTATGACGTCACCCGCTCGATCGCCGCCTGAATCAAAGCCATTCTTGAAAGCGCAACTATAAGGTCCCATCACTTTTTCATTAATTGATGGATTACAAACACTACTTTGTTAATTTTGATCTACATTTAAATGTGAATGATTAATATAGCATTCCGACATCGTGGAACTTCTCCGTTGTATTAACTAAAGTACTGGAAAATGCTCCAATTTATTTAGATTTACTAAAGGATTCCTATGAATCATTATTTTTTAACGGGCACTGGAAATAATAATTATCACGAAAATATATTTGCTTTTATCAGCGTAAACGTCAAAAATGGTTCTAATAGGATTTTTTAATTACTTAATATTTCTCGTTATATTTGGACAATTCACATAATATCTTTAAAAATTTTAGTCTATGTATTATTCTGAAGTATAAGCTATATTATTGTAAAGTTTCATTAAAATTCATTCAGTAGTAGTTGCGTGAAAATATCCATTTATCCATAAATCTTCACAAACTTTTGCGTTTATAATATGTTAGCTTGTATCTTACTACTACTACACTAATTATTTATTAGGTGATTTATATTGATTATTAACATCCCTTATTTTACATAATGTTGGTGTTTAATTATGTTGAAATATAGCATTAATTGTTTTTCAGTTGAACACCGATAACATTACACTTCCGGTATATCTATGCTTGGCGCGAAACGTGCGTCAATGAAAAAAGACGTTCGGCGCGCATAATTAATTCGGAGTTAGTTCGAAGTTCTTTGTTTTAATTGTTGAGTATTATGTTGAGTTTTTCGAATGAAATTTAGATTGAAGTTGTTGGTATTATTCCTGTATGTGTGTCACAATGTATGTACAGCATACATGCAGGGTGATTTTATGAGAGATTATTCAAAAGTCAGAGTTTTATTCAGAGTATAACGCAGCACCAGCATATTTAAAGTCCTAGCCTCTAACAGTATTGAGTCATTTATGGGATTGTATCCACAATATGACAAGGCTGTTTCCATGGAATCCAACACCACCAAATAACGCCGCACACTAGTAATGTGTGTGAGTAGTGCCAAGAAGTCCTGACATCATATCCAATGCTTGCATTCCATGTATATGGAATATACTATACGTTGATGTTGAGGTAATCAATAAGTAGACAGAATCACATTGTCACATGTTTTGAGCGTCTTCTTAACATTGTAATATATCTTTATTTGATAAAAATACGAACATAAAGTGAATATTTAACTTAATGGAAAGTTTTTTTTAAATGGCAACAATCGTGTTAGACGACTTCTATGCCAATGTCACGTGTTGAAAACAAACAGTGTTGCAATATTAAAGTGACCGGTGGGTTTTTATAAAATGGTCAGTTGTCGGATCTGACATACAACACATGTTCATAATTTATAGACAACACAAGAACAACACAAGAACATCACAGTTTTATAGCATTGGATTTTATCAATTTAATAAGGAATTGGACAAATTCGGTGTGACACAGGGACACCAAATAGTTGAGGTTAAATTGAAAGTTTATAAACCAAAGTCCCACTCTTATGTTATGACAACGATCGTTCAGGGTGGCTTAGACAAGTGCCATTCTACGCAGAACGTTGACACTTGCGAAATGTATTTAAATTATATTAGCTTGAGCTTGAAATAAACCATAAAACAACATGGCGTAAAATATAGCGGATTCATGATACACCTATGTCTAGACACGACATTTGGGACGAATACTATGTAAAGTGTCTATTCTAGCATGCCATACACACTAGTTCATGGTTAAATCTTTCTTGCTCAAAAACTTTTTGACAATAGTCACGACTTTTTGAACTTTTTGACACGACCTCGGTGGCGCAGTGGTGTAAACAGCCGACTGCTACGCTTCCGGGTTCGGATCCCGACGGGTTATTTGCAAGACGCATTGGTTCGCTTACCGGTCTTGGATGTTGTATTCTTATCTATGTAGTATATACCATATCGTTGCTTAATTCCTGTGACACAAGTTCTTACGATACTTGCTGCAGGGCTGAGTCGATTTGTGTGTCGTGATGTGGTTATTATTATTACTATTCATCGAGAAATATAAATATAATCATACAAGAAACGCAACCATAGACCTCGTGTGTGTATGAAATGGCGTCGGATGCTCATATGTCATAGACAAAGCAAATATCAAAATAAGAGTTACTTGGCGGGAACGGGAAGTGTCAGTTAGAATTTTCTTATTTTATTGTCTTATCGTATATATCAGCAGAATTCATTATGCTGTACAAATGAGGAGCAAGTGAAATACGACGATTTGGCTGCGCTTTTCGTCATCTCCTAAGTAACTCCTTAGAGCCTACAGTAACAATACTAGCATGTTACTGTAGGCAGATTCATCATTTTCATTGTTCATCTTATCATGTTCATCTCATTTATCATCTTCAAGAATGAACAAATTATAATTACTGATGATTAGGCAGTATGGCACTAAAACCAATGCCATTAAATAAATACATAAAAAAGTCTAAAAACAACAACAGTAATTTTTTTCACATACTTTATTGTTCAGTATTTGTTGTTATAGCGGCTACAGAAATAGTGATCCTGCATTTTTTAATTAATAATCAGCTGACATACAGACGGACAGCGGAGGCATATTAATAGGGTCCCGTTTTCAACCTTTGGGTGCGGAACCCTAAAACTACCCTGTATTATAAAATTATTAAGAAAAAATCACTCAGATTAGAATTTAATAGCTGTGAGAAAGTGGTACACCTGAATACAATTTGATCAGGTCTCTCTGATAAACAAATAAATGCAAATGGAGCTACGGAAAATGTAGAACGGACGTGCCTGGAGCGTCGGCAGTCCCCTTTCGAGCGCCGCTAAATTAAACAGTAAATAGTGAATAATATGGTGTTAAAAGACTATTAAAAGTAAAGGGCTTACTGTAAGTGAACTGGGAAAGATTTTGGTAACAAAATAAGTGTGACCGAAGGAGCCGCTTGAGGCTCTGCGCGCGACCACTCATGCGTTCACAACCCTCCGACATTAAATGATGTGGATACCAGTTTATTGAATCTGTCAAAACTCAAATGTATCTTGGGCTGATTATTGATTATATAAAACTCATCTCTGAAAACTAAACAACAATTATCAAACATTAATTACCTTATAACGTCACGTTATCACTATATTGTGTGAATCTTTAATAAATTAAGGCCTCAATAACTACGGACGTACGTACAAATCGTCTATCGAGCAAGTATATACATTTACCGGTGTAATTGCCGTAAAACTGTTGTATCCTAAAAATACAAAATTAAATACAAACAGAATTGTCATGATTTGTTTTCGTACTGCCGTTTTATGCCAATTCAAGACATGGTAAAGTGCATATTGCTACTGGACGGGTATTTTAAACAAAGTTTAAGGGTAATAGAAAAGCCAAACAACGTCATTCGAAATGTTTCTAATAGAAAGTTTATTGTTAAACTTACAAATAATATTTATGGAAAACGAACTCTGGACTTTTTAACATCTACCCTAATTAACGCATTACCCTGGCAAGCTAAAAACGATAAAACTTAAAAAAAAAGAAAACTGTTCCGATGAAAAACAGTAAATAAATTAAGCAAAATTAAAGTAATATTAAAACTCATTATGAACTACACACAACACTAGCCAAGATAGACACTGACTTCAGTTCGCATAGTTTTTCTACGTGTCAGGTTACATAGATTACTACAGTGTTTTTGTATGAGCAATCTTAATTCCTCAACTATCCGTTAGGGGCGCTTTACAAACATTCATTCAAATTTGTGAATGCAGTCGACAATCGAAGGTAAAACTCATGGCAGGGACACAGACCGCTCCCTCACGCACACTCACAACGTAACGTCGTCGGAGCGCAGGGTTACTAGATACAATTATTGAAATGCCTGACAAAATTCCTGTATTGCCCAAGTAAGCGCGAGTGACAATCTGCCTCAAGTGGTGCCCGCCTGATGTAGGTATACAGTGGATCATTATTACATTTAAAGCTGTCTAGTTTTTATTGTATAACAGTTTTATTGTTTTAAAATTAGATTGTTACGACGACTAAGATGGACGAACAAATTCATTTACCTTTAAGTTCCATCAAACGAAATGAACCTACTGTTTGTGAAGAAAAGTAAATAAATAAAATACAATATTTGCCTCCAGGTGGCGCGCCACTCGCCTCTGCCAAAAACGAGCCAGTGCTTTGTAATTAAGGATTACTTTGTTTTGTTGGCTATCCGTCTGCGGACGTTTTTCTATATTACCCGCGTATTTCGAAACTCACACTGGACCGCAAATATAACACAGAAAAACTGCGATACATCACAAAGTTATTTATTTAATCGTTATGTACAGTAGCGCCGTTCAGAGAGTGCGATCCAGACAGCTCTTAATCGAATGAGTGATGTGACTGAAGTGGTGAAAAATGTACAGCACATACATATATTACTGTCGTTTACTTACCCTGTTAACGAGTGATAGCATTATAAACTGTAGGCCTTAACTTAAATGTACAATGTTACAATATAAAATGAAACGGTCAAGTTGACCAATAGAATGTATGTACTTAATTTTACTTACTAAGTATTTGGTAAAGTTATTAAAATCATAAAAACTAAAAATATTATATTCGAAAACATTGACCGAAACATGACAATGACTCTTCAAGCGAATTGGGCTGATAAAATGTTGGTTTGACGTATGAGTTTTGAGGATCAGACAACACAAGACAAATCTTTATGTAGTGGCATGCTAGCAAAAAATGTTTTTTTAATGTTTGATTCTATTTCTTAATTAAGCATCAAACTTTAAACATCTATCAAATACTTTTCAAACGACCGTTTATTGTTATTTAAGCTTTAGTTAATATGATTTGGCATCAATATTATTTTATAGCATATACATTAGTAATACCGCTACACATTGCCAGCTCCTAATTAGTGTAGGTTTTGTATCTATAATATGGCATAGACGCCTCATTTTCAGCTTAAGTCATTAATGACTGGATCTAATGTATTTGAACATTAAATTAACTTATATAAGTAATTGGAGTGAACTACATTTCAGTGAGTAACGAGGGTCTGATAATGAAGAAAAAATATTGCTACTAGAACTCCCTGACGGAGGGATTCATTGACGTTTTATCTGCAGCACCTTCCATTAAACATGATAATGAAGGCCTGACGATGAAGACAAAATATTACATCTGCAACACTAGAACTATGATCGCTATCCCGGTCGTGTCATTCTCATTCCCAGCGGACATTCAACTCGCGCGCGAAATTTGATGGTAATTTTATTTAAAAAAATCTAATATATCAATAAAGTTGCTGAAAATTGCTACAATTTAAATTTATTGACAGATAACTTTAGATTTTCTAAAATAGAAAAACAAGCTAGCTATCAATTTTTAAGCAATATATTAATCGGTTGCTAACTTATATTAATTGTTGTTTTTGAATTGGCGCATTTGATTAAATATGCTAATTAGGTAGTAGGGATGACGAATTATTTTAATAGAAGCTGATCTAATAACCCGTTGCTTACTTACATAAAAAGATGTTCTTAGGTTGCAGCTGCTAGAGAACACTAGACGCTGCACTTATTAATAATTTGTTAATAGCTTGGCTTGTACAGTTACGCTCTCGCGCTGGCAAATTTTATACCAGTACAAAGATGGCAAACATGCATGACTTGGACTACACAACAAATCAACTATAATGTAGTGGTGAAGTTACAAATTGTATGACGTCATATCATGGCAGATATAAGTAACATATTACGCAAACATACTTTATTTATGTTTGGGTTTAGGAAGTTAAACAAGCATAAAACATTCATTGATTGCGTTAAGTTTATTTCATATTACTCAAATTGATTTCAGCCAACTGCTCTTATAAAAAATTATTATAATATTGAAGCCTCCAACCAATATCTCAAATTTCAAAACAAAATTCATCCACCCTACTACTGTTATATGCAGGAATTCTTTAATGTCAGGAAAATCTTGGAAGGATTTTTTATAAATCTGTAGTTTCATTTTTAATTAGGTATTTACGATATTTTAATACTGACATATATTTTTGACCGACTTCATAGTTAATTGAATCCATAGCTAACATTCTATTAATTTCTTATCACGAATAATTATTAATGTATGGCTGTGGTTGTATAAATGCGGTGACAAAACTCAACGTATAAAAATAAAATAAAAATTGTAATATACGAATGGCGGGAAGAGAAAATTAATTATACACGAATTAATACAAAACTAATTTTAATTAAAATAATTGTAACTAAATATCCTGAGCTACTCAGTTAATCTTCATTAAAAACGTGTTAAAATTATCAAACAATAACAACAAAGAACGATTAAATAATGTTGTACAATTTTTTTTTTCGGGGCACACCCGCCACTCTGTCCCACCACTGCAACTCCTGTATATCAGGATCAACAGTGGCGTCCTTTGTTCGAATAATCAACGAATAATGCAGCTGTGCAGTGATGCACAGGCTGTGCCCGGACACCCTACCGGCTGTCTTGGGACCCGCAACGAACTTAATCAGAAGAAATAGGAGGTAGTAAGAAAGCGGTTTCAGACTTCCCTCCCAGCAAAGCGGAGACGGCAATTGAAATGGCCCAGAGGCCCAAAAATCTAAAGGGGAGAGTCAGGAGACGCCTGACCGTCTAAACACCACGGTATGCCACTAACTAACAGGGGATAAATTAGATACTAACCTAAATCTTACACCAGTAATATTGGTGACAAAACTTTTTAAAGGCACGGAAGTTTCCCTTCGTTTTCACAAGATCTAGGTAATAAATAGGACTACACGCAGATACTTGAATCGAATTCAACATGATTAACCGTTCGTCATGCCAGAGACTACACTCCCACAAATGTAATGTTGTACAATACATGCGTAACATGTGAAATATTTGTATAGGCTACATTCACAATAAACGAGTTTCACTTTGATAAAATATTGTTAGGGGCTTAAAAACCGTATTTATTTGCTATGTTCTGGGGGTATTCATGATGATGTGTTCATGGCGTCACCAGGATTATTTTCAGATGAATTTGCACTACACATGTTACTAAAAAAATCTAAAAATATGAAATTATCTTACCCTCCTGCTGGTGTCGTCGGGAAAAACTATTATATTGTTTCTGAGTACTTCCTTGAATCCCCGCCC
The DNA here is from genome assembly GCA_949316135.1 of Choreutis nemorana. Lineage (NCBI taxonomy): Eukaryota > Metazoa > Arthropoda > Insecta > Lepidoptera > Choreutidae > Choreutis > Choreutis nemorana. The sequence continues at coordinate 15,105,777 of OX438595.1, forward strand.
GGCGCCCATGGATGTATTTTTATTTAATTTATTCAGGGACGTTTACAGCAAGTAAATTACACAAACATATTATAAACAGAAACTGATGTACATGCCTGTAACAGACGAACACAACATTTACAAAGGTTAAACACACAGTATTATTAAACAAAAATAGGTTACAAAGAAAAATAACATTAATTTTATTGTTCATTGTTTACTTGAACGAAAGCCAATATTTTTGTTTAAATGCAAATTTGGCCTGACGGAAATGCTCTGGAAAAGCTCTACGAGTAATTGTTTTAGACTAGGCTACTTAAAGCTTGAATGAAAATCCCTCTCGTAGTGCGGAGGGTGCGGAGCTCCCAGCCCCGACGCACCAGGGGAGGGTGTCGTCCGTGGTAACGCAGACACGTCTGTCTCGGTGAGTCCATTAAAGGGTTTCCTATTTCCTGCTTTTTACTTTTCTCTTTTTTTACTGCACTGCAAATTTTTCCGACATGATTTATTCATAAAGTATGAATTGTAATATAGACACAGCTAGTACGTTGGCTGGTGTATGGAAACACTCTGATATTAAACAAGTGTTAATTATTATAAAGTTTTGAGCTATTGAGTTTGTTGGAAGTAAAAAAAGTAATATATTGTTCAATTCCATACTCGTATCTTTTGTCTGGTGAACAAAATATATATGCATTGTACTTAGTTAAGTTGAGTTAAGTTTACATTTTTGTTAAGGATTCATATCAACAAAAGATTCAATGTAAATTGTAAAATGTAACTTGTATTATAACGATTGCTACATGTGTAGCATATAATATACAAAACAACGCTGTACATAGTACAACTATGATTATTTATTGTTTCCGACTTTACTACAATTTGTAATAGTAATGAGACAAATATTAATTAAAATGGAAACTAGATATTTTGATGACAACAAAAAGCCGTCCAACAGAATTGTAAAGGTTCATCGAAATATTCATCTCTTTTATGGCAACATATTAAACGTGGAAATGTTTAATGAAATATGAAACTGGACTTTTACTGAAACATTATTAAATAACAGTCATTCAATGTAGCAAACTTTTGTATCGATAGCTTGTATAACAGAAAAACAGCGATAGGGGGTGGTTGCATGATCCTTGTAAAGGATGTTATTAAGTTTAAATAGCGCCGATATTGTACATTTTTGTGACCGGTTGAACGAGTATGTGATATTGCCTGTGCAGAAATAGATGAATATTAAGTTATACGTGTGCATCGAACGCCTAGTTCAGAATTTTACAAATTCTTTGACAAAATGGAGGACATTCTTGCTGTAGAAAATAGGGTTAGTAAGCCAGTAATAGTATGGATTTTAATAAGAATTTAAAGAGGTTTATTGGCATACTACCGACAAGCGCCGGTTTCTCGTGGGTAATATAGCCTACAGGGTAAACTACGCAAAGCCGCGATGTTAATCGTGAACATCTGTCAAATAAAAAAAACAATCTACTTCGTTTTGTCACTTTTTACGTACCCAATAATAATCTTTTTGTTTAATTAACAACAGAAAACAAAAAAATTGACCGAATATGAATTTTCAATAATTATTTACCAAATAAAACAAAAATGCAACATTACAATAATTTTTATTTTATTGAGGGTCGACAAACAGTTAAAAAAAGATTTACAAATTAATTTTACATTTGTAACATAAATATATTAGAACCAACAACGTCAACCACAGATTTTTGTTGTGTTTAAACTTTAAAGTTATTAATATCCTTAACTGTAAAGTTATTCAGTACACCTTCCAACAAAACGCGCGCTTTTATTAGTGGCGGTGGCGGTGGAGCGCGGCGGATTATACAAACAGACTGCATCGTATGGCTGTATCAAGCGAAACCATACGCGCGTCGTCCCATCGCGTCACTGAGAAAAAAAACAACATCTGTAGGGGTGTAACATCTCACACATACAATAACATTGTGTATGGGAGTACACATGTTGCCCTTTACACACATTATCCGTTGCGCAATCCATACTGTACACAATACCTAAGCAAAGCATACAATAAATAACATTTCATACATTACCTACACGTACCTATTCAGGTAATCTATATATTTTATAGAATACCGGATTATACTATTTAGCGATATATGTATATTATTTAGCGATAGTTCAGATTTTATTAATTATATATTAAATGAAATAGAATTGGTATTGCTTGCACCTGCCCATACAATTAAACACATACTATTTATAATAATTCAAAACAAACAAACGTTTTGCAAAAACAGTATTATGATTTTGATTTTTATAGGAATACCTATTCAAGATACATAACTGAAGCAAGGTTTTGTTTTTCATAAAATTAATATACTTTTCATGGAACGAGACAAAAGTTTCGATCCTTAAACCATGAAAGTTATTTAGGTTTACAAACAATTTTTGTGACCACACTCAGTCATGAAGGACGATTGCAAACCAGTTGCGATGCTGTAAAGATGCGGTCATGATAGCTGTCAAGCATTTCATGAAGTTCTATTTAACAGAGCGCATACCCTAGTAACTGAGTTACAAAAACCACTCCACGCGAGTTCATACAGTTTAATTCAGCACAACCTCTAATTTTAATTTGCTTTAAAAACATACATAATTTTATAAAATCAAAAGTACCTCGGCCTCATCAGTATAAACAAATAGATCCAAATTATTCGAAAAAAAGTTCTATGAATGGAGTTAGACTAGTTCAAATCCGTATAAAACGTGTCCGTTTATTGTTCTTTATTTTGAGACATTATTAAAATGGGGTAGCTTATCAAATAATAAAATTATAAGGTGCCGCCGCACTATAGCTGGTTGTCAACCGTCAACCGTGACAAGTGTATGTCGGTGCGCAGCGCAGGAAATCTCCTCAGGATTCATCACTAAAAAGGCTCGAATGCAGTTTGACAATTTATTATATTTAAAATCGACTTTTACGAGTATATCTCAATCCGCCATCTCAGTGCCACGTCAATAAGCCAATTTCACTTACAAATATGCTTTCTTGTCAAACAAAATAACATATAATTGAATATAATAATAGATCTGAATAAAAAGTATGATTAAGTCTTAATTGACTCAATAAGCAACAAATTCATGTAATAAATCACGATACATTTGACATTTTCGGAAACAGAATTGAGACAAAACTAACACAACATTTTAACTGTAACAAACTCAGCTCCATTTAGGATATTTGAATAATACCTTATAACCTCCGCTGTAGTAATTTTTGGAAATATACAGAAATTCTAAAAAAACTAGATTCGGTTATTTAACACTCGTGATACAAAATTATTAATATTTCTTTCCATGAACGCTCATGGTCCCAGGCATCTTTACCAATTCGTCATGGGGGTCTTAGCCTTCGATCTCCAATGCAAGTAGCCCTTGCACTTTCCTCAATTCCGACCTTATCAACAAAATTATTCAAAAAGCTTGTGACTACATTCCTCAAATTCCATACAAATTTGAATCCATTAAATCATGGAAAATAGCTTTTCCAACTGGGAGCCTACTGGTTAATTTCTGCGCACAAAGGTCTCGGAACAATCCACTATGCAAACTAGTTCAGAGCAGTCTCCAGTTTTGCAGATCGTGCTCGTCTCCTGGCAGTCGGTGGTGTGGTATGCCCTACCGTCATCAAAACTGGGTACCCTATTGGAGGACACCAGTTTTCGTACAGTTGTCTGTTTTCGATTAGAAGTTCCATTTGTCGTCGAGCACCGCTGTCAGTGTGGTAAATGGTTGATTCGCTTGCACATCATGGCTTTTCGTGCTGCAGAAGCGCTGGTAGATTTTTTCGACATTCCATCTTGAACGATATTGTTTGTAGAGCCTTTGGCATTATATGAATTCCGTCGGCCTTGAAACCAGTTGGTCTTAGTCGAGACGATGGTAAGAGACCAGACGGAATGAAAATGATGCCTTGCTCAATAGGTTGTCTCTTAGTTTGGCAAGTCACTTGTGTTGAAACCTTGCTCATTCCCATCTCCATAGAGCATGTCTTCAAGCTGGTTCAGCCGCTTCTTTTGCCGAATAAGCCAAAAGGCGCATGTATATCATTGGGTACGAGTAACAATGACATATCTGAGCCGTAATGTTACAAACGTCCTGCTTTTTTTTACTAAATGGACATTTAACTAAACATAAGAGTATTCGTAGTACTTCAAATATTTTGTTCCGGCTTATCTCCGGAAACAGCTACACCGATTTTAATGAGACTTTCACTGGCTAATAACTTAGGTATTTAAATATGTAGCTTTTGTATAAAACCTTTAGAGATTTAGTTGCTGCTGTGATTTAGTATATACCATATCGTTGCTTAGCACCTGCGACACAAGTTCTTACGATACTTACTGCAGGGCTGAGTCAATGTGTGCGTCTTGATGTGGGTATTTATTATTTATTTATTTACTTATGAGCAAATAATTTTATTTGGTCCAGGTAACAGCCTGGTGATCGCGGCAGTGGTGTGCTCGTCCAACCTTCGCAGCGTCACCAATTTCTATGTGGTGTCGCTTGCAGTTACTGACTTGCTGGTTGGAGTCGTCGTGCTGCCCTTCTCAGTCACCAGGGAAGTTTTGGAGGTAAGCCTATTTAGTAGCCTGTAAGTGGGTTTTCACAACATAGGCAATGAAGCTGACGGTTCACCTGATGGAAAGTGATGCCACCGCCCATTGACACGATGATGCCCTTGATCTATTACAACGCCAAGATCACCGCCAATGCGTATATAGTAGAGTTAAAGATGTTATACCTCTCGTACCGGTTACCGTTGCCCAATCGTGAGACCAAGACGAGACTCTAGCCAGACTTGGTATTGTTCCACCTGGTCTTGTAGTCGGGCTCGGTTTTGTGGCATGAGTTTCCTTGGTCAACATTTAATGAAATAATTTGATCTGACCAAAGAATGAACGAGTAACGTTTCTGAGTCGGGAATCGAAGTATTTTATTGCTGACTACCATCCAGTGGTTTTGTTCCCGAAATAATATGTCACCTATGCACGTATGTGTGTTTGTATATGTGTTAATCAGTGCCTCATCTAATCGATCTCTACCAAACATCATCTTAACCGTTGAATGGAACTTACATCTTAACATCCATACATCGGTAATGTTAGTATGATTATGTTTATATATCTTGTGGCAAAATCCAATAGGTATATAATCATTCAGCGCTACACATCAATATAAAGTGCGTATGTCCATCCTGCGGTTTCTATAAAGTAGCCGCCGTCAGGGAGACAATTTAGAAAATATTGATTTTCGGGAGCTTTCATCAGGAATATCTACGGACAGGTGACCTTCGTTGCTTTTGAGACAACGTTTATGATGCCGAAACAACGGTCTATACAAAAAACTAGCGTAATCCGATTCATTCAGTGGTTGAAACTTACATCTGAATATTGCACAGCACTGTATAACTATGAAGGCCCGGATTTAGCCAGGCAACACAATTGCGAAGTATTGTAATACGTTTTATCTAACATAATACGCTTTCATAATCAAGAGGTGAGCGTATATATTTGTACGACGCATCCAACACATGAGATGTTAAAATAAATATGTATGTGACACCATGTGAGGGCATGGTGAAATGTTGAGAACAAATATGGATTTAAAGTAAAATAACACTTATTTTATAGTTCAAAATGACATTAAAAGGAAGCATTATAGTAATAATGCACGGACTTAAACTTGACTCACTAATATACAATAATTACTTATTATAAAACATCTTTTTAAAATTTTAATACTAAACACAATTGAATATTAATACTAATAAAAAGTTGTGCGTGTACCATGTTTTAATTTTTAAATTATTTTCGTTAAATCTCATCTATCACATTATTTCAATGTTTTGATTCATGAAGTGATTTTAAGTAAAGAGCTTGTGCTGAAATGTATGTTAAATATGCCTACATAAATCATGTACCAACAGTATTGTTTTAAAAAAAGGTCAAAAAGCCGTTGCCTCCTCTTTTTCTGTCAAGAGGAATCAATTCAGGCAGTCGCATGTCGTATTGTTATTAGTTAATAATTTAGAATGAGTTTTAATTTATATTGAAACACGAGTGACGTCATTCTTAATAATTCATGAATCTTAAAGAGTTGATTAATTTCGGTTTTAATTTGATGTTTTAAAAATACTACAATTTGCGTCAGTTTTACAATTAAACTACAAATAGTAAATATATTTTACTAAAACTAACTAAACTGCTTACTTACTGACTTTCGAAATTTGTTTCTTATCTATAAGATATTTTGATATTTATTATAAATATCTGGTCAAATAATGTACATTTGTACACAGGCGTCAACGACTTTTGGTCTCGATTTGTTTGAATCAGAGTATATAGAAAATAATAAAATCACTTCCCGGAAATATTTTCAAACAATATGACTAATCTTCGAACTAAAAAATAAAACAATGACCCAAAAGTTCTCCGCCATCTTTTTGTCGCAGTTCGTAAAATGCGTAAACCAAACGCAACTGTCAAAACATTCAATTTTAACTATTTCTACCGAGATTGAACCTTTCCTACCTATTTCTACCGAGATTGAACCTTTCCTACCTATTTCTACCGAGATTGAACCTTTCCTACCTATTTCTACCGAGATTGAACCTTTCCTACCTATTTCTAACGAAATTGAACGTTTTTTCTACGATTTTTGAGAATAACAGATATCCTCCCGATTTTTTAACATTACAATCTGCTAATGTGTCTCCTTGTTTAAACACATTGAACACGTTTTTACAAGCAGCAACATTCAATATAAAACAATTTAGTAGTGACATAAGTGGAAAACTGAATTCTTAACATTTTTATTCTCAATTGCAAATATCATTATTTCCATCGTTACGCTTGTTTTGCTCGTACTATTCTCCCCTGGTTTATTAAGGAGCTTATACGGGATAGATTTTATTTTTCCTCACAGACTACTTTACTTAATTGAAGATATTGATTTAATAATCCTTCTAATTGTTGTTTTGTAGTTCAAATCCTGATCAAATTAATTTGTTTAAGCGTAAATCCCTTGATTTTTATATCGAAGCATGAAGTGCCGGATTTAGCATGATCGGCGCCCTGGGCAAGATTTCTTCCGTCGCCCCTCTTCTACGATTTTGTCAAACCGACGCGACGACGACGGCTGGAGGTGTCCTTTACTTGTGTCTTCATTTGACAAAAAAATATCATCAACTCAGGATTTCCGCAAAAATATACTAGGTACTTGTAGACCTACGATAATTAATGATTTTGGCGCCCCTGGGTGGTCGCCCATCCTCGCCCTACCCTAACACCGCAACTGTGCATGCCTCTAGCATGCAATCAAATTACGGCACAGTTTCCATTGAAAAATAATCCTAGATTTCATATATCCAACAAACGTAGAATGTGGCAACATTGTTGCGATCATTCCTTTAACTGGAAATTGATAAAATTGAAAATAGCGTGTTTGAGAAATTGAGAACTATTTATAACTAAAATACGTGAATACTGATCGCATATTCTCACATTTTGATCTAATTTATCAAAGCATCGAAATAGGTTATTAACAGAGTCAGTCACTGGACTATTATTAAATCTAAATCATAGGCATGATCCACAAGATAATGATTTATTTCTAAGTTGTTGATCAATTAGATGTAAGTTGTTCCTTTGTTTTACGTTACTTACTAATAATACTTGCTTGTTATTTTGTCTGTTTTTGTCAATTTGTAATTGTATTTGATCGATAGAAATGAAGAAACCAGAGATGTCAATTGTATTCTTTCCTATTGAGACCTGGATTCAGTATTTGTAGGCCTTTTCTGGTCTACTGCAATTAGTTCAATGCAAATCATTATAAACTATACCTTGGGCGCAGTGGTGTAAACAGCCGACTACTACTCTAGAGGTTCTGGGTTTGAAATCCTATCTGGGGCGGAAACTTGTCATTTACAAGACGCATTGATTCGTTTACCGGTCTTGAATGTTGTATTTTTATCTATGTAGTTTCTTATGTAGTCAGTGTTTATGTCGTTATATGGTTATTATTATTACTGATATACTCTTAAACGATATCGAGCCTTTTCAGCAAGAATATCGTAAGCGACAGATAGCTTTTTACAGGAGAGAGTTACTTCATTGTTTTATAAATGAAATTAAATATTTTTATTTTGAATGTTGATTTTAAATTGTTGCTAAATATTGATCCAAACGTTTTTTTACTAATTGCTATTATGAACTTTTCTACTATTAAATTTATAGATTTTTTGCTTTGACTTTTGTTTTCTGATTTACTAGCTCTTACCCGTGGCTTCACTCGCGTCACATTCGGGGTAACACAGTTCTTCTTTCTTGATACGGAACTCAGAACAGAATGAAGAACAGATCTCGTAACAGAACGCTACTTTATTACACTACTGTAGGCGACATTATATTTCTTTCCATTTGGGGATAGATTGTAAAGATTCTCGGCATTGGACGCACGCGACCATGCTACATACAACTGACCATGGGATAAGCATGATTTTCAAGTTCACCCCGGTTTCATGTTCATGTTTGCCCTTTGTGCTTTGTTAATGGTCATAACGAAACTATGCTTAATCGGAAATTGCAGCCTTTTGAATTGGATCATAAGATCTGTAGGAATTATTGGGATTTGTGAGATCATTACATTTTAACCCTTTCCTACACCTGTTCAGACGGTGGTGCTAATCATGTTCCGTTCAAGTTGTGTCTCGTCCCATTACTTAATCTCTGGGCATCTAAATTTCGTATAGACATGAATTGAAGAGTGAGCGGTGGTACACCTGAATGGCTCAAGTGAATTTAGAAACGGGATAGGCTGTGCACTGTTCTGTGTCCATAGCTGTGCCTATTAACAAAAACTTGACAAACGTCGTTTTTAGGTGCAAGGGTTGCTCTATACAACAAACTATGTTATCGACTTATAAGAATCTCATAAAATATCAAGGAATAAGCGAAAAATATTACATTTTGAACCAAAACACCAAAACCAATTCACAATGCTAAACAAAAGCCAAAAAAATCTCGGAATATCAATATCAAGCTAGTATTTTTCGTTTATAACAGAGTCTGGATACCAATTCCCAGTTCTATTTACCTTTAAAACTAACATACAAACTATCGACCCCTCTTTTAGGGGGTTGGGGGCTGATAAAAAAAAGATAAACGAATTTTATAAAAGCCCAATACAAAATGTCAACCCCTCTTTTAAGGGGATGGGGCGAGATTTCCAAAATAAAATTGATGCCCGTATTGTTCGATAGATACATAGAGTCTAAATACCAAGATTTATCTTTCTGCCTGAAAAAATTCTGCCTTCCACCCTCTATTTTAGGCTGGTGGGGGATAAGAAAGACACAAAAAGTAGCTTATATCAGCTGTGCAGTCCAATCACACCAATCCGTTGCTTCATTTTTGCAATAATGTTAAATTATGTAATGTAATATCATTTATATTTTAATTATTTTATATCTATATGTGTGTGTGTGTGTGTGTGTGTATAGTACAGTATTGATACAAATGACTATAATAATATTATTACTAGTATTATTAATTTGTTATTTTGGATGAGATTCTACGAAAAAAGTTCACCAATGTGTAGGACGTCAATATTGTGAACAATCGTTTACAATATTGTTAAAACCATCGAAGCAACCATGTATCTCCATCTACAGGTCCAATCTATGTTTGTGGGACGTGAAAGTAAAGATTGTACGTATGAATAGCGTCCTGCATTAACTATAGCTTTCCATGTGAATGGCTGACATGCCCGTGTGTGCGCAACACAGGCAAGCGGCAGGCTCCGGCCGGGCTGGGCTGCCCGCCAGCAGTTTTATGCGGAATAACGCTCTTAACACATTTCTATTTTGGTGCGGATTTTCCAAACACGGTGTTCTGTTCCATGTTAAAGGAGCTCGTTTTTTTAGTACTTCATTTAAACTAGACTCAGAAATACAAGATGATGTTTAAGCCGTTACTCCTTGCCCAACATAGTAGTCGAATTGCTGATACTACAATTATCGGTGTACCTAGATAACTTGTAATGACGTGTCTCATCATACCTTTGTATTCCTAGCATAGTGCATGTCACTTCAACAATTACGTCGTCGTACAAATTGTTGTTTTGCAAATATGAAAACGCGCGTCCGCGAGCTAATTCGCGGGTCAGTCCTTGGTTGGCGTTTTCATAGCTGGATAATGCTAATTTACGCGTTACCTGTTGGAAATAAAGGTGAATTGTTAAAATATTGTATCCTGGGTTCCTTAAAAGTCTCAATGTTTTCTCAATCATGTTAAGAGCGGGTTTGCAACGCACACATAGACATCATTCACTATTCATGTGATAATGGGAAGGATTTGGAAGCAAACAAGCGCGATTGTCACTCACCGTACACACGCCATTTGTGAAGTTTTTCTTTGCAAAAATGGAGCGACGACATAGAACGCGTCATTACAGCTGTTCAGTTTTTGGTGGTGAAAATTCCACATTAAACATCGAATTATCCTTTTTAAACTACCGGTTCTCCAAGAGAGGTAAGGCAAATGTGCCTGTAATTCAATAATCGGAGATCGGACTACTGGACGATTTTATACTTTATCTTGATTTCAGAAATTAAAAAGTAGCTTTTTTCATAATTTTCATTTTTCACACTTGTACAGCACTACAAATATTAAAACTGGTTTAAATACTAGCATTACGCATTAAACTCTGCACATATACCTACAACATATTAACTTCAAATTACTAAAGCTTGTTCTGACATTTTAAGTAACTCTTACATAGAGGGAAAGTAGAATGTTTAGTGACTCACTTCTATAAATTGTTAAGTCACTGGCTGCATTCAATAACTAAAAAGATTGAGTTTTAAATATTGACTTTATTTAAATTGACTAAGTATAAGTTATAAAAAACTAGATAAATAAACTAGAGGTAGCTCAAACATTGAGCTAATTAAATATTTTTTGTATCTAACAACTTTGTAAATGTTGCTGGATCTGGCTTTAAATTGGTAAATTTTAATAGCAACATTTACGATTGCGATTGAAATAATTTTTCAAAAATTATTTATATCTCTATTTCTTTGTAATACGGGTTTCTACTAGCGATGGTTTTTATAATGGTAATAATTAAATTTAAAAATAACCCGTTTATTAAAGTTCGACAAGAATATTATTTATTAATATACTTGTATTGATATAGTTAAATTAAAGACAATTATCAAACTATTATCGGATATGACTAATAAAAATAACGTTTGTTTATTAACTGTTTAACAAAAATTTATAGATTGTGAAGCATAAAAGTGAGTTATTGAAATGTAGCCGTTTTTGCCATCGCTTGTTGAAAGGTGATAAACTAAATAATAATGTCAACATGTTGTGTAACGTCAGTAAGTGGTAGTATTGTTTGATTAGTAGTGTAGACACACTACTAATCAAACACTGCACTACTAAGTGTGTCTACACACTAATCACTTACTAATGCACTCGTAACAATACTACCACTCACTAATCACACTAAACACTCCGTATCTCATCACACGGATCAATCTCCCTATGATACCAATGATAGATAAACCTACATCTTACGCCAAAGTACTGGTTAAATTATATTAATTAAAATTATTTAAGGAAAGGTTTTATTTCTGTTATTCGTGTTTATAAATAGTAAAAATCTGAAAACATCCAACGAATAACACAAGTTCTACCCCAGCTGGTACTCGAACCCAGAACCTCTTAACAGTCGGCTGTCTACACCACTGCGCCATAGAGGTAATAAAATATACAAAATATGTATTACATGTAAAGACTGAGCACGGGAAGCTGCGAAGTTTAAAACTTTAAACTGCAACAAGGGCCTAAAATCCCGGGACACAAGACAGCTAAATTTACCAAAATTCCGAGAAACACGAGACGCCTCGAAACCCGAACCCTGCTGCACATCGACGGCAGTTATTTTCATCAACGACGTCTTTGATTGATAATGCTATTTCTCTGGTTGCTAATATAATAATTCTTAGTTTAAAGTATATTTGTTTTTTTTTTCATGTCACATCTTGCCTTATGTTTCTACCACAAAATGTACCCGATGTCACGTAATGACAACTATGAATGGATTGACACCTCATGTATCAAAATCGATTCTTTCCATTTAGGAGCACATAATATACTCTGTTAAGGTTGAACACACATTATTCGTATTTAAATAAACAAATAAAATTTAACAGCAATGTCTGATCAATATGAGTATACCTATACAGGCACTATAAACTCCCCACAAATTATAGATTTATAAAACAACAAATTTTTTATGAACAATAAAATACTTCAACAATTTACCTAATAAAACCAAATACCATTAGTTTTTAATAATATAATCCACAGCAATTTAAATTAAATAGAAAAAAACAATAATAAATTATCAAATTGAATTTCAATAAATTTTAAGATTATTTTTTTTAAATGGATGGATTAACTATGGTTTAATATCTTTTTTAGGTTGGTGCGAGTTAGCGAGTCATGATCAAGATATTATTTTCATGTTATCTATATTAGTTAAATAATTATACTAAAACCGAATATATTCAGCCTGCAAATTACTGATAGCGTTAGTTTTTTCACTCATAAAGCTTCACACAACAAGTGCAATATCAATCCTTATGCTGTACAACTTAAGAATAATACAAACTCCACACAGGTTACAGTTGATCACTGGCCTTGTTGATTACAAACGATCAAACGATGTATCCATGATCCATGATCCAATGTACAATGACAAGTAAGAGAGAAAAGTCATTGGCAAAATTTTGATTTCTTTTTCTCTTTTTAATTTCTGAGGAAAAAATATCGGTCCCCAAATTTGCCGCCCCACAATCTGCAGCCCTAGGCTCGAGCCTACTCAGCCTACGGGTAAATCCACCACTGACTAGCATACTAATAACATGTCATGATACAGCATACAGATAATGTGAAACTCCACATTTGCATTGGTGTGATAGCTTTAGGTACAACTTTTTATGAGTACATTGTACCTACACCCAAGACAATGAATAGTTACTCGTACGTACAAATCTACCTGAACAAATAAATAAGTTTGGGTTTTTATTATTTTCCATTAATTTAAACCATTTTTTTCAGTTTACTGTTGATACTGATTGAATAATAAATAAATAGTTTATTTTAGTTATCGAAAAATGAATGAAATAAAATGGCTGTTTCGTCAAGCATCAATTATTGGCATCTTGGAAATATAAATTAAAAAATAATTGACTTCAGGTTTGATTAACGATACATTTGTTTTAAAATAAAAAGTTTAATGAAAATGACTTTTGCTTATATATGAAGTACTATATTTTGTTAGCACTTAGCTTAATTCTGCTCCAGACCTTCAGATACAGATACCTATACGTTATTTTTTTCTTTACTAAAATGGAAACGAAAAAAAAAGTAAAATCTTACACAAGGATCTATTAGCATTGTTTTATCTTATATTAACCTTTTATTTTATTTTTTTAACTACTTCAAAATATGAGTTACCTTATTCATTTAACAGGTTTAAAAATATATTTACATTATGCCCGTGCTTAGGGCATATATTTTTTGAAATTGTAACTTTTATAACAGTTAAAACTGAAATTATGTCTATTTCAATACAGTATAGTCTAATTCAATCACATTTAATAGTATTAAATTGTTATCCATGAATATTAACAATATATTTAGAGTATAATCCAGCACCAGCATATTTAAAGTACTAGCCTCTATCAGTTTATTTGATAATCTATGGGAATGTGTCCGTAACCACAAAAACAATATGTGAAGGCTGTTTAAGTAGAGCCCGTCACCACTAAATAACGCCGCACGCATGTGTGTGAGTAGTGCCAAGAAGTCCTGACATCATATCCAATGCTTGCATTCCATGTATATGGAATATACTATACGTTGATGTTGAGGTAATCAATAAGTAGACAGAATCACATTGTCACATGTTTTAAATCAAATAAATCAAATAACCATATCACGACACACACATTGACTCAGCCCTGCACTAAGTATCGTAAGAACTTGTATCGCAGGTGCTAAGCAACGATACGGTATATACTAAATAAATAAGAATACAACATCCAAGACCGGTAAGCGAAACAATTCGTATGGCAAATAACACAAAGTCCCGCCCCCGCCGGGATTCGAACCCGGAACCTCTAGCGTAGCAGTCGGCTGTTCACACCACTGCGCCACCGAGGTCGTCATTTTGAAAACAATTTTCTTATTTTAATTTAAATAAATTTTATCTACTTATCGCAAAATGTGTTAACGCCTTGTATCCATGGCATTCAAGAAATTTTCAATGTGTAAAAATGGCGACGGATGCTCATAATATGTCATTGACAAAGCAAATAGTCAAGATTTAAACTCCATTATGACGTCACAGAATTTCCTCTATGACTTTTCTTTCTTAAATTGGATTGCACAAAGAACTCTTGTTTATACAAATACACATACAGGTGTTTTCTTCAATCAAAAAAAAAAATCTGTAAAAAATAAAATGGTTTGCTCCTAAATCACAAATTATATTTTGATTCAACGATTTTCCTGTTTTCATTTGCAATTTGAGTTAGTGTACTAGTATGACCAGCAGGGTAAAGGTACTTTATTTTATCAATCAAGTTTTCAAAGAAGAAAGAGAATGCACTATTGTCAAATCTGACTTGAGAGACGGAGTAAGGACAAAAACAAACTCCTATTAATTTGATTGGTTGGACCCGTGAGGTCAAAATGGGTTTGTTTTGCCTAAATTACCCTTTTGACGGTTATTTTTTAATTTGACGTAGCCCACGTCATGTCACAGTTCGTATATTTACGAATGATATGGGTGACAAGGATAAACACACACATACGTTTGCCAAAGGCTGCGAACACATTTGCTTCATTTAATTATTCAAAACCATTCGAAAAACGGATTAAAAGGAAAAATCTACAAATAAATTATATAATAAACATATAAATATTATAAGTAATTTGTTTTTTATTTGTTGCAAATGAACTAATCGCGCTTTTATATTTCTTGTTTATATTGAAAGTTTGTTTTATTTTATATGAGAGAGGTCGAAAATGTTGCCACTAAACAAAAAAGTTTTATTTCCGAGGAAAACTCAGTACACTTGTAAAATTAGCAGTGACTGTTAGATTTTGGAACAAGATCTATTTGAAATATTAAAAATAGTTTTTATTTTGTCTAAAGCTAATTCGTTAGGTAGAGGATCACTGAAAACCCTTGTTTTACTTATAAATTTCTTTGGTAGCTAATTGGTCTTTAAGTATAGGTAGGTTACCTTAAGTGAAATTTCAGTCAGCGTTTCTTAATCAAATTCAGCTACGGACCCCTATGAAATCATCCAGAACTTTAAAGGACTCATTTCATAAAATTAAATGCGGCCAAGTATGAGTCACCCTAGCATTGGAGGGTCGCTTGTTCATGTTTTTGTGAGGGTGGTATTTATCAATTAGTTATAGTACTATATTTTTAGGAGATATATCCGCTAATCTATAACTATTGTCTGTGGTAGATAGACGAAGAAACAATGTACTAGAAACCTAACTATAGAGACGCGGCCAAAAAATATTGGAAATTTAAGTCGCAAAACACGTTTCAACATTCATTCAAACATAATTATAAAAATACGGCCTTTGTGCCGCTACTTGGTGTGCTTGACCTGCAAATACAAAATAGCAGATCTATCTTAATTTAAAGATCCATCATATACATAGTTGGTCAAGCCAAAACCCGCTAATTAACGAAGTTAAAATTTCGAGAATCTGATTAATTTTAAAAATTTGTTGACGACCTCATTTTATTCAACTGTTTATTACTTTTTGATTTTGAAACAAAATTTATAATTTGAATTAAAAAAATATAGTTTGATTTAATTTAATCATAATCATACGACACACATAATAAAAACTTTTTATTAAAACAATTATCTTTTTATTAAAACATTAAATAATAACACAACACAATAATTAAATATATAACATAACATAACTAACATTGACATAATTAAATTGATAATAAATAACGAATTTATTATAACATCATTTATTCACATAAACAGATTTGATTAGAAACTTGCCTCCAATAGAGCAGTTCCTGAGTAAGGTATACTTGGATGGATGAATGGAATTTGCATCTATTTTATATTGCCATAACTTTGACTTAATTCTGATATAATGTCTAAAAAACCCTCTAAAGATTCAATAGCGATCAGCTCCGGCTTCGCACGGGTGCAATGCTGTTACTATATATACTACAGAATGTCTTATACAACGTTCACAGTTAAACAATACAAACATGTTTTCTATAGAGTTGCTCTTGAACGATCGACATATAATTGGCCATTTGAAAAACACTCAACGCTCAAATGCCGGTAACATTTAAATTATATGGTTACATAGGAACAGACAGTGGGAAGCGACTTTGCTTTATGCTATGTAGTGATAAAGTATTAACACTTAAAAAATACTATGAAGCACCATAAATTAAAAAATGTCCTGGCAATGCAGAAAAGAGTAAGGTTACCTACTTTACGTAATTTTATTTACTTTTAAACATAATTAAAGTTACTTAATATTCATTACTTTATCAATATTGCAAACACGAATTAAAAACGATTTAAGGTACTCGTTGAATTTACTATTTTTTGGGTAAAGTTAAAACGATATAATTTAGTATTGTAACAAATGTTCATTGCCATTATTGTAACGTATTAAGTGATTGTACTAGCCGTACTTACATTGAAACGATCATATTTAATTATGACTGTTGTATGTGTGATTCTTCTTTGACAGACCAACTGTAGGTTGTATGCTTTTCTACTAGGCTTATATTTATTTTTTATTAATAATGTTGATTTACCAAGGTTACTCAATATATTAAACAATACCATACATAGTCCAATCATTTTTTGTAGGTCATTATTTTCACTTAGATTTCACTATCAGTTCAGGTAGGCATTTTAAGTATTCACAAAAGTTAACTCTGAAGAAATAATTAAGAGAGGTTTAAGGTTAGGTGAAGGATTCAGTAAGACAAAATAATTTATTTTTATATTATACTTGATTGACAATTAAATATAATTAGTTCTGTGTCAACTTCATTCCACCTTCATAACATAAAATGTGCTTTATTTATATCTTTAAGACAATATTTTCCACTATACTTCTTATTGTTTTAATAAAATATACAACAAGTATTTAAATGAACCATGACAAGTACAGTTCTTTATATTGCAGTTTGGACTTTATATTGTATAATTACACTTATTATTGTATAATTTTGATATTGGCACCAAAAACTTGTATAAATATCATAAATAGATGTAAACCAATGTGTAGGATGGTAGCTCGGTCGGTAACCAGGTTGTGGGTTGGAGTCTTGGTTACATACATTGTAGCTGCCATATTGTGCTGCTGTCCTTATTGTGATTGGATAATGGCAACACATTCGCAACTTGTTACAATGGGGCTTGACACGAACATGAGAAATACGGTGTTGAAAACCTCTGCCAATCCCTCTCGAGAGATTAATTATGGCGTGAATTTATGTAAGTAAAACAGTTTGAAAAGAAATACTCAGATTACATAAGATTTCTCCTCTTCAGGATCTTTTTATTTATTGCTTAGATAAAAGGAATCAAATTTTAATACAAATCTAGATTTCTATTTAACCATTTTTTTAAATTAGAAAAAACATTAATACTAACGAGAAAAAATAAAAAAACACTTGAAAAATGAAGTGCTTATTTAATACTAATACAAGTTACAGATTGATAAAGTCAATACAAAATCAATAATTTACATGTAAACAGTTTATATACCCATTCCATGATAAATAGAAAGAGAAAAGGGGAAAATTTTATGTTTTTAAAACACGAATGATAGTAATTTGTAGGTAATAAAAATACAGCATAGTAAGTTACACGCATATACTTCATGTAATATGTTTCCTGCGTATATGTTCATTACTAAAAGAGTACAATTATGAACTTTATTTTAAAGAATCTTCAATTTAGTGTTATGTTTCCATTAAATGTTTTTCTGAACTGAAGTAACTCATCGTTTTTCAATTGTAGTTCTTCCACCTTTTACAAACCAAACAAATTTCAAACAAACCAAATTTAACTTTTCTTTCAAATGTAAACCGAGTATCAAATACCATTTTCCAAAAACTAAACTAAATTAATCAAAATTACTATTATAATCTCTTTGTTTCACGTAATTGTAAACATTGTCAATCATTTGTTTTGTTTTCTTTTCTAATGGCAAGTTTTGTTTCTTAATTCTTATGTTGTCAATCATAAAAACCCTGTCATACAGGCAAATGAGTTACTTGGCGGGAACGGGAAGTGTCAGAATTTAAGTTGTAAAATGCTAGTGTTTTAGCCAATAAATATGTGTATGTGTGCTGTACAAATGTGTAGAAAGTGAAATTCGATGATTTGGCAGCACTTTTCATCGTCTCCCAAGTAACTCGTTAGAGCTAGCAGTAACCGTACTAGCATGTTACTGTAGGCAAATTTATTTATTTATTTTATTATAAAGATCACCAACATAGTGTACACTTATTTATGCAATCGGAGAACAATAATAGTATAAAACAAGTCAAATGTCACTACAAAAAAGGTGAAGACAGCATGCAAGAAAAAAAATCAAACATTTAAAACATCAACATAATAATTTCAAACAAATTACTGTGTCAGAGGTAAAAAGCAAACAAACATTCATCAAGATTCATCATTTTCATTGTTCATCTTATCATCTTCATCTCATTTATCATCTCACCATCTTCAAGCATGAATAAATTGTAGTATCTGACGATTTGGCAGTATGGTATTAAAACCAATGCCGTTAAAGAAATACATTTAAAAAAAGTCTAAAAACAACAACAGTATTTTCACATAATTTTTAGTATATGTTATTATGGCGGTAAAAGAAATAGTGATACTGCAAACATTTAAAATGTCAAACCATATAGCTATTGTGGTTGATGATATACAACTCGCTGACAAACAGACAGACGGACAGCGGCGGCACATTAATAGGATCCCGTTTTCACCCTTTCAGCCATAAAGAGAAAAACATGTTGTCACGCGAGCGACGTGTCCACTTCTAACCTAGCTTAAAGTGAACCATACAATGTTGATTTCCTTTTTCTAACTTTCGTCCTTTGACGAAACATTACAATATTTTTAAAACTTTCTAAATTGCTATACATTTGATTTTGTTAATATTGCGTGGATTTATTTCGTCCAAATGATTTAATGGCTTTTAAAGTCAATTTTAATGTAGGCTGGCCATTTAGAAACAATGAGGAATAGAGCCCAGCTATTGAGTTCACAATTAATTTCCTTAGCAAATAAATCAATGTATCCAACCTTATTCGTGCTTGGTATGGTTGGGTATATCAAATTTGAGATAAGGAGAAACGTAATGTTGGCTCTATATGTCCTCCAAGTCTTCCGAGGTTACTGCACAAACCCGCCATCCCAGAGACAATACAGATGACGGTCCCTAATAACTACACTATCGTCAGCTCTCGCTATTTAGGGTTCCACCATTAAGAACAAATCTAGGCAAATATGTACCGCTTACTCGAGCACTTCGGCTCCACAATGCGCTGTCACCTACTGTCGATCTATTTAGTAGTTCACTGGCTACGATCACGAAACCTGCATATGATCACACCTCTAAAGTGTTATCTAATTTGTATTCTTTGTTTATATAAATAATAAATTTACTTATTGCATTTCAATTATTATTTTTATATTGATGGAATTGAAACATATTCTTATATAAGTGTAATATTGGATTGGAGTCTTTCTGTTATGATATTGTAACTTTATGTTAAAATAATAAAAAAATGGCCCCACCTTGACCTGTGTTTTTACAAAATAGGAAATCGTTTAGCAGAAATATCTTGTTTTCACAAATTTTGTTAAGGATTTTTATTTATTATTGCAACAAAAACATTTTGTTACTAATTTATACTCAAAATTACTGTGATAAAATACATACCACTGTAAAAAAAAATATATACCTGAAAGTGAAACATGATCACACTTAGTTGACATACCCGTATAAAATGTAAGAAAGGAAAGAAGAAAATGTCTATTCTCAGAACGTACAGTTTACATTTCATTTTTCTATTTAATCAATAGTGTTTTTAGGGAGAAATTGAAAACATAATGTATATACAAATTCATTATTAGTAATATATATTGGTGGAAAGAAAAAAGAAAGAATTTCGAATTAGTAATTTTTGTAACGCAGTGGAGAAACAAACACGGTGGTAGTTTTGATCAGCATACAATTTGATATGCGAATACTATGTCTGACATTTTACGTCGACTGTACAGAGAGAGTAAATTGTGTTTACGCAGGGCTTCGTCTAATCCGTCACTAACGGTGCTCTAACGATAATTTATTGTCTCCGTGATTTTTTGCCTTTCAGTCTAGTGATGTGGATACTATACATAGCAAGGTAGCAAATAGCACTAGAAAAGTCGATATGGGTGCGAAAATACAGGATTTTAACGTGGTTGTGTTTTTAACTTTCAAAATGAAACCCAGTCGCCGAAACGCGGCACTTACAATATAGTCGATATGATAAATGAGATCGTCTGAGTTGGCATCACCCTTTCTGCTGTGTCTGTCATGAAGCAGCTCGTTGTGTTTCGGCTTGAAGGATTGGAGGACCATTGTATTTACCGGCAAGTGAGGTATAACATCTTTACATCTACATGGGTAAAGAATTTACAAACATCAAGGGCATCGTCGTGTCAATAGACGGCGGTATCACTTTCCATCAGGTAGGTGAACGGTCTACTTATTTGCCCAAAATTGTATATAATATAACCACATCTTATACAATATCATGTGTTGTATGTTGTGTGGTTATTGTAGTAATATAAATACATATTAATTTAATTATGATAAAGTGTTCAGTTCAAAGTTTATCCATTAAAGCGGGCCCTCAATTCTCTATGTGAGCACCGAAGGTCCAACTTTTCCGTCCATTAGTCGGTTAAATGATTTCACAACCTGAAAACAAAATGGCCCTCGCATAACACAAAGCGAATACTTTGGCGAAAACTGCATTAAGCGGACCTAAACCAAATATATAAATATATAGAATGCGAAGTTGGGAGAATTTTTAACCTAATTATTCTATTACGAGGTTAGACCCCAAGCTCAGGGTTCCTTCGGTCTACCGACTCCCCAGCCGGTGCACGACCCCGGCTGCCGCTCCGATAGCATGTTTAGCATTTGGGCATAAAATTATGCCTATTTAAGTTTTAGTGGTGGATGTAAATCGAGTAGGTTTCTAAACCTGGAAGTCATAATTATATGAGTGGACGAGTTGCCTAAAACTATCGGTTGCTTTGAATTCGAGAGTAGGTCTAAAAATACAATTCATTCTCCCAATATCTTGTAGGTATTTTTCACCTTCAAATTTGTTTATTCCAAACCGTAGGTAACTCTTATTAAAACTTAAAAACTTATTAAAACGTAAGTAAGTTACTTTTTCATTTAAGTACATTTAAAAACTGATCGGTATTCTCTCCTTAGGGCTGGACTTTCGGGGACGTGTTGTGCTCAATATGGCTGGCTGTGGACATCTGGATGTGCACCGCCTCGATACTGAACCTCTGCGCCATATCCGTGGATAGATACGTGGCGGTCTCGCGCCCGTTGAAATACCAGAGCATCATGACCAAGAAGCGAGCTAAGGCCGCCCTAGGCTGCATTTGGATCCTTTCATTTTTTATCTGTTTCCCTGCACTGTTAGGATGGAAAGTTAAAAAGGTAAGTTTGACCTACGCACGTAGAAGTGACTAACTACTATCCCTATCTATCGTATAATACGGTAGCAACTTATTGGTTTGCATCAGGATATAGAAAAAAGTCCATCTTAATTACAACCATACGAATCCACCAAATTTTATTGTGTACATCTTTAATGAATTTGGATAAAGAATCAGAAAAGATGGTGGTGTCTAGAACGCTGGCTCGCACCATCGTTTATGATCACACGCAAAAAGCTCCTTAAAGCTCATCGACGAGCCCCACAAACCATTTCAACACAACACAATGACATTGTTATGTATTAACTATTCAATATGCCTTCAGTATTAGGTCATCTTATTCGTTGGTAAAATTTTTAAGTGAATAATAAGTTACTTAAAACGAAGGCTATATTGTATAGTAAGTAGGTAAGTTCATAACAATTTCTGAGTATTTTCTTGTTTTACATTGATTATAGCGGATATTTAGTTTTTGATTTCATTTTAAATATTTTGGTGTTATTAATAATGAAAAACGAATTTTGTGTATGTATTTTTAGCAGGCTTGGAGAGAAAATATGCAGGGTTCACATTTAAGACATTATTTAAAAGAAATTATCCCTAATTATCGATTGCGTGCTAACAAAGCCGTAATACTATCTCAGTTTTGGAATGGCATCAATAAACCAAATCAAGTTTTTGTTCACGTCTTTGTGTGCTCTAGTCAGGGGGCGCCACATTTAATGTGATGTAACGTCACACAGCCTACGTCAACAGCGGTATCCTCAACCTTATTTGATCGCGGGCCGAAAGCACAACTACAGACTTTTAAATGTTGTTTATTTAAAAAACAACTAAATTGAAAGCATTTTTTTTGATGACAAAACTCTATATTTATTATATTTACAGAGTTTTAATCTCCGCAAATTTTTTAAAGGTTGTCAGTAAAGTACGTAAATCAGTAAAACCCCATGTGAGCCATTCTCAAAGGCCTGACCGCAGGTTGAGGATCACTGGCATATAAACAATTAACCATTGCCATTGGATTGGACTTACAACTAATTTTGCGGACTCTGCGAATTTTGGGGACCGGAACCTTGTGTTATTTGCAAGACGCATTGTATCTCTTACCGGTCTGGAATGTTGCATTCTTTATAATAATAATAATAATAACTACATCACGACAGACACAGTGACTCAGCCCTGTAGAAAGTATCGAAAGAACTTGTGTGAAACTAAGCAACGATATGGTATATACTAAATAGATAAGAATACAACATCCAAGACCGGTAAGCGAAACAATGAGTCTTACAAAGTCCCGCCCCCGCCCGGGATTCGAACCCGGAACCTCTGGCGTAGCACAAAACCGGTCAAAATCACAACCTTCCTTTGCCGTAGTCGGATAATAATAATATACGTCGCATGGACAGAATTTTGGATGCTGCGTGTGTAAACCCGAGGCGAAATTTTAACTTTTCCAAAGCTACGTATAATTTAATAATGTAGGTACGTAGGTTCAATAATATACAATCTGGGGGTGACAGGTTATTGTTTATAAACTTTTCAGGAGAGCGGTCTAAAGTTTTGAAATTTCGGACAAAAATTATAGTTTAAAAGCATTATCTAATAGGTTTTAGTTAAGATACTTAATAGGTACTTACTTACTTAATCAAGTGACAAAAAATATGTTCTAACATAATGTCCACCCAATAAAAAATATGGTATGGACTTTTTGTGTGGTGTGAGTGATATACAAGAGACATTAATTTTGTTTTGGTTTTTTAATAAGATCGGTTGATTACACCTTCATGTAGTGTTCTTAAGGTTGAATTTGCTTCAATGTCTATTTATTTCTAATAGAACTATCTATGTCTCGGTCACCCCATCCATTTGTCAATTGATGCCAATTTTTGAGTGAAGTTTTATATAATGCATCTATTGAGTTATATATTTATATTTAAAAAAGCGATTCATCTAACTTAAAAAAAGAGAAATAAACTTTATTACAAAACAAATAACTCTAATCTGCATTGACTTTTTATGGAGTTAGGGAAAATGATACAAGTGTCAGCATCTATTGCAGGCAAATGATACAAGTGTCAGCATCTATTGCAGGCAAATGATACAAGTGTCAGCATCTATTGCAGGCAAATGATACAAGTGTCAGCATCTATTGCAGGCAAATGATACAAGTGTCAGCATCTATTGCAGGCAAATGATACAAGTGTCAGCATCTATTGCAGGCAAATGATACAAGTGTCAGCATCTATTGCAGGCAAATGATACAAGTGTCAGCATCTATTGCAGGCAAATGATACAAGTGTCAGCATCTATTGCAGGCAAATGATACAAGTGTCAGCATCTATTGCAGGCAAATGATACAAGTGTCAGCATCTATTGCAGGCAAATGATACAAGTGTCAGCATCTATTGCAGGAAAATGATACAAGTGTCAGCATCTGATGCAGGCAAATGATACAAGTGTCAGCATCTGATGCAGGCAAATGTTAGAAGTCACTTGACAGTGCTAATTCAATGCCAAGCAAAATTGAATAATCGATGATACTCATTACCGGCCGGCGGCTCACCTGATGATGAGATATACCGACGCCCATGGACATCTGGAACCAGAGGGTGACAAAAGATGCGTTACTGGTCGTTAAAGATAATATATTAAAAAGTCCCTAAGTTTTATTGGTCCGGGAATACCGCTTTTTATTAGTTTTTTTTGCACACAAAATGTAACCTATGTCTACTGGACCATTGATATAAATTAATTGACACCTCATTCAACTGCGACCGTCAGAGTCAAAAGGGAGTTGTCCTTAAACTAATGATCTGATTTTGATGAATAAGGTGTTAACCGAGTGTTATTAATGTCATTTGTACAGATTGAACAATAACCTATGCAGGTTATATTTTTTTTGTAAAAAATGTCGCTGTCATAACGAGTGGGGTGTCAAAATAACGGGCTTAATTAGGACATTTCAAGATTTGAGATTTGTATATTTCAAGCCTTTGCTCAGGGTTATGCTTGCAGTTAACTCTATAAAATAACGTCTTAAATTTTAACCAAATGTATTACTTTCCGAGCCCACTAAAAATACATATACATCTAAAATGGATAACACCGAAATAAAAATAAGCTCTAAAACGAAAACCTGATTAGGTACTGAAAAATTACGCCCTAAAAATAATGAAGCCGTAGTCATGTACCACCCACTCTAACATAACATAATCTTTTCAACAGGACTCGTCTCCGGACCCTGCCTGTGCTCCGAATTGTGAGCTGACCAACGACACTGGCTACGTGCTCTACTCAGCCCTCGGCTCCTTCTATATCCCCATGTTCGTGATGCTGTTCTTTTACTGGAAGATATATAAAGCAGTTTGCAAAACCGTCAAGGCACACAAAAAGGGTTTCAGAACAGTGAAAGGTTAGTTTATTGGTTGTAGATGTGGCATGCAGATGTTCTCACAGTTTTCGAAGTCAAACTCGTTTACTGTGAATATAGTAATATAATTACGCATTCACCGTACACACACACACATTACACTATGCTCTGCCAGGAGGCATACATCATTATTTAAGCTTTCTTAGCTATCACTTTATAATTTATTATTTTATTAGTGATAAAAACTTTAATTAATTAAAAATATAGATCTTTTATTGGTGTGTTAGTAAACATTATTTAAATTAAATTCAGTCAAGATTAAAACATTGAAATAGGAAGTTAAATTAATGTACCATTCATACATACTTAAAATTAAACAACAGATTTATCGCAAAACTAAAAATTCCTTCCAAGATTTCCTTCTTAGGTACGTATCTAACAAAGCATATTAGATTCAAATCAGACATTATCCATTATATTTTATTGAAGATTGTCTGCCTTTTCGATAACTAGCGGAGTTATATTTAGTTTGTTATGAATTTTTAGGGCGACGTACAATAACTTTAATATACCTAAAGTTAATTGCCTGTGTGTTTCTCTGGAGCTAGTGAACTCCAGGAAGTATCTTGGGATGCTCCTAACCACCTGCCCTGAAAACTTATTTTTGTTTTCAAAAACTTGCGTCATATCGCCGACTTCAAGCTAATAAATAAAACAGTTTACTACGCTTCGACATCGTCTGTTGCGTATTGTCTTTTCCTTTCAATCATCAAGTCACCAATCAAAGCGTGGAAAGCTGTAAATAGGGGCAAGTCATAAATTTGAAATGGGTCAGTGTGGGTTGCTTAGTTATGGCCTTTGAACCCTGTAGATTAAGTCATGTTATCAGTGGGACAATTATTTCAAGTTGAAACTACACAATACGCATCAAAAAGTAGATTTCATGAAATGAAACTCAAACCCGTAGAAAAGAAAAAATCTGTAGAACAAATTCGGGTCGATTATTCCTCATCAACAAATTTAATATATTTATAGACTCTTACTAATATAATAAATAAACGAATATCTGGATTTATATCCACTTAATAAGCATTAAAGTAAAGGTAAATTTTTTATTGACTTGGCTATAGATCCGATGTTCCAATGACGTTGAAATCATTTTCATAAAAATATTTTTATAGGACACGAAGAATTGTATTGGTGTGTGTAAATGTATATCTAAGTATGTACGAATGTGTATAAAACTCTCAATTAAATTACCATTTATTTTATTTTACATCTACCTAAATATACCCAAAATAATAAAAATAACTCATTATTTTTACCAATATATGATATTGCAATTCCTGGAAAGATTATAATTTTGAAAACAAGCTAAGATCTACCAATATTAAACAATAATAACGAAACACAATGTTCCTCCAGTGGAGAAGTTTAGTGATGTTCAAAATAATTCATCAAACATTATCACATCTAAATATAGATCAAAACGAGTAAGTTTTGGTTTTTCTTAGACATGCATCAATTAATGAAAAATGTATGGGACTTTAAATAGACGCGGCGGTCGAGCGTGTGACGTCATCCGGTCTCATGCAACTACAATGATTAATATGAACAAAACATTCGTTTCTTACTTTTTTTGAAATACGATAAAAGTGTTGACGCTTAATCTATAACATCGTTTAAAACTAAGTATAATTTTGAAATAAAACAAAAATTTACAAAACTCGCAAATGTTGACCTCATTTAATAGTACGAGTACGAATACATAGGAGATGAGCGATGTTTTAAATATAGGCAATAATATGCATTAATGGATCGAAGCAAAGTCTGAACTTGCAACCATATTTGACGACCTCTGTGCAGCAGCGGTGTAAACAGCTGGCTGCTACGCAAGAGGTTACGGGTTCAAGATTCGCCGAAGCGATTCGTTTACCTGGCTTGAATGTAGTGTTCTCTGTTTACTGCAGGTCTGAATGAATGTGTGTCGTGATGTGGATTTTTATTAAACATTTTAATACAGTTATTTATCATTCGAGAAGTTATTACGAGTATGATCAGTTGAAAATAATCAATTATCAGTAAAATTAATGAATAGCAGTATAAGTAATGATTGAGTAGCAAAATAATTAAATAATCTCATTCTAAGCATTTCCATTAACATTTCGATATTTAAATCTATCTTTTATTTATAATAAGTTCCAAAAATATAAAAGTTTCTTTTAAGGTAAACGCAGCTATAAACTGCAACTAAACTGCTTTAAGCAATTTTAAAATTAATGTCGATTGATTGTAATCCGTTACATTATCTGCTTACAATTTTACGCATTAGTATCGGCAGATTATAATCCATCGTCAAATTGTCGTACGCCATATCATAAAATAAAGTTTAAAACTATAACGGGTTTATATATACATAAATTATCATATCATTTGCTAAGTATCAAAAGAGACGTCTTGGCGAGCACGTTAAATATATACAAACACACACACACACATATATGAGTATATATTTGTGCGTATATATCTAACGTGCTACAAAGACCTCTCTTTTGATACTAAGCAAATGATGAATATCTCAGTTGATTTTTTTGAGGTTACAATTTGAGGTTTATCTAGCCCACGTCATATGAAATTTGGATAAAATTAATGTAGCACATGTCACCCAGGCCATCAAAACGAATCTATTGATACCTCATTTATTAAAATCAGTCCAGAAGTTAAGACGCTACGTACTGGAACACACATACATACTTACATACACTTAGATTATTAAAACAATCATTTTCATTTACAATAATTGTTTGGTCTTGTTATTTAATAATAAGAAATTAAAAAACAACTTTGCGAAAATCAAATATGATGGTCATATTTGTCATTTGTTTTTAAAATGTTTTTTAACAAAAAAATACTGTGTGACATCTTCGAGTTCAAAGAGTTCAAGCAGATGCAAATATTAGCTCACTGTACAACTTTTTCACTGATTAGTTAAAATTGGAATAACTGTTTGTGTTTATGGAGAAATACAGAATTATATAATTATAGACTGCCAAAAACATTACCCTTCCTCCTGGGAGGATTTTCCTTCGCCGTAGTCGGATAATTAACCGCCCACACGTAACGCTCATTTAGTCATTTTGCTTCTCACACTTTCATTTCGCCTACGATTTAATTATTTTTATTATTTATTTTTGTTTACTTTACTGCTAAGTTTCAACTGCCTCTCTAATTAATAAACATGCATTTTGCCATTAAAATATTAAGATATTTTTATGTAGCGCTTTAATTTAAATCTACGATTAGGTTTTATTGTGTATGAACCTGATTTTCAACATCCCTACTCATATACAAATACGTATGTCTTTTGTGTAATTCGTCTTTATACATACATAATGCATACAAACCTAAGAACCAATAAAAACTCTGCCAAAGATTCCTTCATTATAAACGTCATACAGTAAAATGTCATCCGTCTCCGATATACTATTTCTGATGCAATATAATTAAGATTGCTTAGTTCTAAATAAACTAATACAAGGTTAGACCTCAACACTTTTAACGTGTCTCGTAAAAAGCATAAAACACAAGTTTTGTCCGTACTAATTGTGAGTGCATGAGACCGATGACGTCACTCGCTCGATGGCCGCCTGAATCTAAACCATTATTGAAAGCGCAACTATGTAGTCTCATAACTTTTTAATCTTTACAGATATAATTATAATAGATATAAAAATGTTTTTTTCACAGTTATGTTTCGTTTTATATAATTGTTCTAATTAATATATAAAATGACACTTAAAAATATGTCTTTAGTTCTAGTGGTCGAACTCTATAATGTTCATTTGTTCATATACGCCCCGTCAAATAGTAAAACACCTGGCCGCCATGTTGGTGACGTCAAATTGACGTCATCAGAAACTAAAAATTATATAGGGGAGGAAATAAAACTCACAGCAAATTTATGTTATTTCAAAAATTGAGTCATTATTGTCAAAAAGAAAGGGTTAATAAGAGTTGTACCTAACATTACGATCATAAGATTTTACAGAAACGCTAAACTCTAAAACTAAACAGTCACCGATCTTTTGTAATTATTTCACGAGCACGACTATATTAGTATTTTTGTACTTTTTTAAATAGTATTTAGTAGTTAACATAATGGCGGGAAGTGACGTCGATTTGACGTAGTCAACAAAGGTTTTTTACCATTTTACGGGGCTTTTATAGTGTAAATTATACTCCTACCTACATTTATTATTATTTTGGTGTATTGACCTTGAACTATATTTAACTGTGTTCTGTGTGTGTGTGTGGTTTAAGTGTAAATATAATAGTGATTTTATCTATTACCAGGAGCTAAAGGTGGTGTGGACCGCTCTGGAAAAAGCCACGGGACCCTTCGCATCCACCGAGGCAGGAGTCCAGAACGCCCTCTCGGCACCCCGCTGTCAAAGGCTAGGACCAGTATCTCACTTGACACCTCCCCAGAAAGGAACAGGAGGTAAAACAAACTTACAAATTTTAAAAATCCCCACTTTACCCCCCTTTATGTTTTGAATAAGGGAACCGATATCGATTAAACATTTCTAAGAACACGAATATATCTTGAAAAACTATATCAAAATCGCTTTCGTCGAGAGTTATGATGCTACAAACGGACACACAGACAGACACTTATAATGTCCCTCTTTTGCATTGTGGGTTAAAATAAAATAAACATCAATGCATGCGGCATATGCTCGCTCCGGTTATTTCACAGGCCTTTGTCCACCTATAGATGGACATATCACCAAAGTTTATACGAATGCTTTTATTAGCTTTTGTAAGAACTTTTATTTAGAACAAATTAAAGGAGGTTTAGTTTACTTCGGTGACATTACCTGCAACCAGTCTAAACTTTTAATATCGGTGAATACCTACGATCAGGGGAACATTAAAATAAAAATCAATTATCTAAAAAACTCGGGCGCGTCAGATTAAGTATAACATAGGGGGGTGGACGGGTAGTTTTTCAAACCCAATAGGTAAATCAGCAGATTTATTATATATTTCATGCTAGCCACATGCTGGAGCATGAAAAATATTAATATCTGGGGTTTTCCATGTCATCGTTTTTCACTTTTTTTCACTCTTTAAAGCCTCCAGACTTTTTCCCCAGCGCTTAATGTAAAATCCTTATAGGACTATTTATTCTTGTCCTGTCATCTAATCTACCAGCAGGGCTATTCACAAACGTCTCGGAATCGACTCGGATTCGACAACGAGTACTAACATTTGTAATCAAAATCAAATATTGTGTTTGTGTTCAACAAGTACTACTAAACATTTATTTGTTATAAACATACACAGGATATAAAATTAACAATCAATATTTAAGTTACCTATAAACTTAATGAATAATTGCTGACCCATAAGTGGTGGATTTTGTAATTTCAAGAGAGGGCAACACTGTAAACATTTAACCGATTTAATGACAAAATCACACTTCGTATAATTAACTCACTTTGTAACATATAGTTATAAAAAGTGTACTTTCCTATGATATGTAAGTTTTGCAGTAGCTTTCAGTCGTCTCTATACTCTCTACCTTCAGTTCCATCATGTGACATTCTACCTTTCTTTTCAAGGTACTCCAAGAAAACACGAGGACAAAAATGTTTGAAAAAATACGAATCCGCACCGTCGATGGAGAAGATAGGAGAAGAAAGGGTAAATTAATTTTCTTTAATAAAATACAATCGACAACTTTGTAAGGAACATAATATTACAATTCCTCATTGAACAACAATTAATTGATACCACTACAATCAACTTTGAACAATCATCTTATAGATATGTTACTCTCAAAAACCGAAAACGCACTTGAAAATGTAAATATTTACCAAACAAAAATACAACCTGGAAATGATTTATCATTAATATAATTCAGTACACCTTCCAACAAAACGCGCGCTTATTTTTCAACATGAGGTGTAGCGCGGCGGATTGTGGAGCGCGGCTGCGTGGCGTGGCTGTATATAACAATTTACTTTCACACACGTTGTTTTTTATTAACTACAATTCCTAATACATTAATTTAAATCGAATGGTGTACAGAGCTATAACAATATGTATGAGAAGTTTTAGGTAAGTACCGAGTTAAATTTTAAAATATTAACACCGATTCAGTCGAGAGAGCATTTGCAAATATCACATTATTTCTAATATTTGTTTAGAAGTTACGGTGGTTGTAGTAAGCTATCTTTCATACTTAGGCATATGTCAATGCGGAATTTTTTGTAGACATTTAAAAACAAACAATCCCACCATACATTACGTTACATACATACATTGTTTTGTTATACATATCTCAAACAGTTCAGGCGGCGTTTTCGCTAAAAGCTCCCAGACCGCTTGATTTCTTTCCGACTTGTTCAACAATCATCGCCATATTTTAACCAGTTTACACAAAACCTTAACGAATGATACATTAAAACCATCCCAAGGATCCTTTGTTGACAGATGAAAGCAGTTTTAAAATCCCGGTCGGTTGTTTTTGCGATTATCACAAAGATACATGTATGTACGTATGTATGTGTACAAAGAAATTATATTTTACGATTATTATGTCTTATCTCTTGTTTTACATCTGTACACGTTTTTAAATATATAAAATATTATATATCTCTAATACTAAATATTATTAATATAATAAAGAGGTCAGATTTGTTTTTTTTTTGTATAATTGCAGGTTTGTAATGGATAAACTTAAAAATAAACTACTGGAGCGATTTCATAAATTGTTTCTCCATTAGAATGCTATAACATCCCTGATTACCATGGACTATAATTAAAAAGTATATTTTGTAACGCGTAACGCGGCAGGGAGGGGTACTGAAGAAAGAATAACATTTAAGAATAGAAATAGAACATTTTAAAAGAAAAATGTCATAGTAGTTTGAAGAAAAAACAACGTATGCCCTGCATGAAGACTACGCTTATGGCAATATGTTTAATAATTAATAACTACCCATGCGAAGGCGGGTCGGGTCGGTTAATATTTCTGGTTTTATTGTTTAATGTTTAAGTTTTCGATATTTGAGCGTACCAGATATAACAAAGTTAAAGAAATGCCTTCGACCATTGTCTGCACGTGTGGGCAATATGCATCACATATGTAGATATGCTGTAGGACGCCGACGCGAGGTGGGACCACCACCTCGTGTCGGCGGAG
Source organism: Choreutis nemorana (assembly GCA_949316135.1). Lineage (NCBI taxonomy): Eukaryota > Metazoa > Arthropoda > Insecta > Lepidoptera > Choreutidae > Choreutis > Choreutis nemorana. Next base: position 15,138,255 of record OX438595.1, read on the forward strand.
AGACCCTAGCAGCAGGGGTGTGCGGCCGTCACTCATTGTTTACGCCGAATACTCTACAAAATATTCAAAACCTTCTTGATTTTTTGAAGGTGCTCTTGCCCACCATGTTGATGCCACCACCAGGGATCTTTAGATGTTAGATAGTTACTTACTACACAATAATGATTGTTAATTTATTAATGCGCGCGAAATAAATGGTGCTGGGCGCTCGTATCTCAGACACAATACAATTCACACGCGCAAGGCGTCATCCGCATTGGTTACAATCGATCGTACGAGTAAACGATGCGATTTCGTCGCACGACTAGATTAAACTTGCACATTTCTTTAAAATGTCCTGCGATCAGGACGCGCGGTGTCATCGTGCGAGCTATTCGGACACCTGTTAGGCCATCGATAGATCTTTTTATCACACGACGAAATCGCGTCGTTTGATTGTACGATCTTTTGCCAATAAGGACGGCGCATAAAGGACAGCCATTGCTTTAGTTTTTGCGTGACCATTATTGTCAGCTGAATACTAATGCCCGGTCTTTCCCTGTACAGGTTGAAACATCCAGCTCCCCCAGCCGATCCCTGCAACCATTGGATAATGAGAGAGAGCTCACGGAGAGCAAGCTAAGAGTCCGGCAGTCATACAATCCAGCTCAGCCCCCAGTGAATGGTAATACTATCGACGACGGAACCAAGGCCAGGAAAATGAGGAAGATGAATATAAAGAAGATTAAGGAAAAGGTTGGTGTTTCATGGTATCTTTATAATACAATATGTTTTTACCGTATTTAATATTCATGTTCCGCATTTTTATCAAATCCTTGATTAAACAAGGCTTTAGGGCTTATACCAAAATTTAAACCTATTTGACTATGAACTCACGTTAACTTTTACTGAACGTCATTTACGAGTAATTTCATTGTAATAGTTAATATTTGGAAGATTTATCAAACTGCGCTTTTAGGAAAACCTTACAAATATGTCATATTTCTACAATTTTGTAGAATGTAACGTTAACTGGTTTGACGTTTTAACTTTAGACGAAATTATATTTTAATGTTGGCTTTGCTTTGCCCTAGTTTAATGCACAAAAAACCTGTAATTAAATAATAACGAAGTAGGTAATCTAATTACGTGAAACAACTAATGACCACATCACGACACACACATATTAACTCAGCCCTGCACTAAGATATAATCTTGTGTCGCAGGTACTAAGCAATGGTATGATATAAACTACATAGATAAGAATACTGCGTGTATATAAATAATATATAATATTGTATATATAAATATATTATAGTAGTCCAGAAAGCGAAACAGGGCGTAATGCAAATAACACAAAGTGCCGTCCCCGCCGGGATTCGAACCAATTACCCTAATTAATAGCATAGGAGTCAGCTGTTATATTTATTTATTTTTTATTATGCCGCAGGATGATCTTGAAAACCGGATTCTTTTAAAAGATTTTCGCAACTATGTTTTTCACTTACAATAATTATAAGGATTTAGTTATTTAGTATTTATTTTAACCATCCAACTTTGTTGTTCGAAAATAAACTTATTTTTATTATTCTTCGTGAAACTACTTTAAACATTTTATGTTCCAATGAACCCAAAGTAGGTATTAAAGAAAATTTAATCGATGGCAAGTTCCAAAGAACTTTTTCCAGTATATATTATAAACAATTTTACAAACATCCATTTGTTAAAAAAACAGTACTTGCATCATTTTTCGTTTTCAATGAAAATTCCATCAAAATCATATATTTTGCCATAATTCGACCTAAACTTTGTCCCCTCATAACCAAACTATAAATGACAATAGGTTGTAGCTAGGCGAATCATTATGCGAAACTACGAAACCTTTCATGATGCGAGTCTGACTCACACTTGGCCAGTTTATTTAACTTTGTTTGCTCTAATATAAGGAGGGATGGTTTATCTATCTGAACAAATTAATCAAAATTGTAGCGTCTGTTTGTATTGTGATGTCAAAGTATCAGCTTTTGACAAAATTAATATCAAAATACATGCGGTACTAACAACAATATTGCATTTTTCCCCCTTTTTTGTCGATCTTTCTTTTTGTTCCGGATAATCTACAAAACGGCTAACGACCTATTTTGACCAGATTTTCTCTAGCTGATAGGCAAATAGGGCACATTATAGGCAATTTTTATTTTTGAATAAAGCTAGGTTCGGGGTTTTAGATCATCAAAATTTTAATTTTATCTACTTTTAATAAATAAACAATGTCGCTTATGAATTTACAGATTTAAGGGGACGAAATGGGATATAAATTATTTTATGAGGGTATAGGTTTTTAAGGCTGGATTTATTTTTAGGCGCGACCGAGCGGGTTGGCCGCTAACTCCAGCAACCGCGGCCGCACGCTTCTTTGTCGTAGTTGGGTTTTAAATTTCCGCAATTTTATGGGGAATCTAGTTTTTTGCATGTAGATATTCCGAAATAAAATTTCTATCTACTGATCATAATACGTAAAGACGTGTTTCAGTTTTTCTGGATTTAAAGATTTTGGGGTTTGGGGGGAATTATATAAATTCCAAAAATGTATATAATTATTGTATATAAACAATAGCTAGGGTTATTGTTGTTACAATAATTAATATGCTCCTTAACATAGTTATTAAAATGCCTTTTTATATTATGTAAAAGAAATAAACAGAAACGTGGCGGTACCTACAGTAGGTACTAGGTTCTAGGAATAGAAAAGTAGATGATAATTCTCTTTAAATCTTTGGTACACAATATCAATCCTTGGTTCCAGTTCATTAAATTCAAGCAAGAAGCAAAAGCGGCAAAGAAGCTGGGCATCACAGTGGGCGGGTTCATATGCTGCTGGCTTCCATTCTTCATTGTGTACGTGATGAGGGCATTCTGTGAGGCGTGCGTGTCTGACGCAATCTTCTCAGTTCTGTTCTGGCTAGGCTACTGCAACTCGGCCGTGAACCCATTCATATACGCGCTGACTTGTGAGGAGTTCAGGTGAGTTATAGAAATTTATTTTGAGATAAGTTTAAGCAATTTGAAATCAATTATTATATTACATTACAGGAGCCTAAGATTTTTATCTATATATATATATACTACTCAAAACAAAATAAGGGCCACGAGGTATTTTTTCATTTTGATGTAAATTATTAAACATTTACATATTGAAAGTAGTAAAATATTTAGTATACAAACTCTTTGATACCTAAACTTTTTAATATTGAAGTATTCATCTAATGCTGGCAATAATTTTAAATAAAATTTGATATAAATTATTTTTGAAAATTTTGATTCCATTCTCTTTGTCGTTTTGCTTTCCTTAGCTTCTTGGTTTATTAGAAATTATCAGAGTAAATTGATATCTCCAGTCAGAAACATCTTTTGCAATATGCCACAAGCACGCAGGCGTCATATGGATTCGCTGACAGCAACCAGAGCCGTTACAATGATTGAAGAAGGTCATTCGCAGCGATCTGTGGGTTTGCAATTGGGATTTTCTCGGAGAGCTATTCAAAATCTATGGAATCGTTTCCAAGAGACTGGCAGTGTTAGAAGAAGACCTGGTTCGGGCAGAGTTCGCATTACAACAGCTCAAGAGGTTCGTTACATTCGATTAAGTGCGCGCCGAGATCGCACAACGACGGCCCGCAAGCTGCAAAATCGTTTACGGCTCACAACGGGTACTCGTGTCAGTGACCAAACTATTCGTAATCGATTGCATGAAGACCAGCAGGCATCAAGAAGGCGAGTTGTCCGTGTTCCATTAACCAGAAATTATCGTGCAAATCGTTTAAGATTTACCCGTCAACATTTGGACTGGGACATAAACCAATGGGGCATGGTGCTCTTCACAGACGAATACAAAGTTAAATTTTTAACGACGATCGGCGTATTAGAGTATGGAGAAGACGCGGCGAGAGATTTTCAGAAGCCTGCATCCATGAAGTCGATCGTTTTGGTGGTCCAAATGTAATGATTTGGGGCGGGATAAGCTTACACGGCAAAACTGAGCTCGCTATTTTAAATACTGTTCCTGTTCCTGTTCCTGCTCAGCGGTATACTGAGGAAGTTGTCAGACCATATGTGGTCCCATTTGCCCAGCGAGTGGGTCCTGGATTCATCTTGATGCAAGACAATGCTCGTGCACACACGGCTCAAGCGACTCGGTTTGTACTGGAAGCGTCTCAAATTCAAGTCTTGCCGTGTCCGGACTTAAATCCAATAGAGCACATGTGGGATCAGTTGAAACGAAGAGTTAGAGACGGTGATCAGGAAATCCACAACCAACAGCAACTCATCAACGCTGTTAAAAGGGCATGTTGGCAGGTTTGATTGAGAGCATGCACTCCAGGCTTCAGGAGTGCGTAGCAAAACGAGGAGGGCATACTCGTTACTAAAAGATGAGCATGGAGTATTTTCTTTTGTTTTCAGTAACTTTACATTGTTTTTATTTTTAACCTTAAATGTGTTTTTTTCTTTCAAAAGCAATTAAACTTTTAATCATTATTATTGGAATTAGTTTATCGGCCAAGTGTGAGTCGGCCTCGCACATGATGGATGCCGTACCGTCATAGGACCTAAAATATGTGCTTTTAGATAATTTTGTTAGAGGAACAAACAAACAAACAAGGAAAAAACTACGAAAAAATCACGTTTCTGTTATTGGAGCCCAGATAATTATTTTTAACGTTTTAAGTATTTGTTGTTACGACATTAGACAATTGTAAAAGTCTAGCTATAATGGTTTACGAGATGCAGCCCGCTGACAGACAAGATTTTTGCTGTCTATTGTTTATACAACGTCTTAGGGTAACAAATGCTTGTAAATGGTTGTAGTTACAGCCATCCATAGATGTAATAACCAACATGTTCATCATCAGCTGGAAGACGTCCATGACTGTACAAAGAAGGCGTCCAAAAATGTTTCCAAGTGGAGCGATCATATGCCGCTAGCATGCTTTGCCTGCAGAGCCCGCAAGATCGCTTGTTCAAGACGTGGGGGGCTGGGGCAAACACTATTGCTGTTATGAAGAGGTTGTTTGTACTTTACATGCAGGGTCGCGTTCAAGCATGTAATCTGTCGTTGTTTGTGCGGGTGGTGCCGCCCCGACCCGCCCGAGCCTCGCCCCTCGCCCGCAGCGGTCACGGCCACAGCGGTCACAGCACTGTAAGATGCACACGCGGACATCTCTCACTGAGGTTTGTTTACTATTTCACTTCATAACCATAGACATGGCGAGTTCACAGTTCATCATCATGTAGTTAAAGAAAGGGAAAATGGTGGCCGAATAAGCCAATAACAATAAGGTCCGTTAACAAAATAGTTATCTTAATATTATGTATTATTATTTAAGGAAATAAATAAATCAAATGAATCTTTAGTTTGACAAAACATTGGTCACTCAGTATACAAAAAGTTTTGTTGGTAATATTAAAAAGTTCATTTAAAATGCTAACCCAACTACTGATATTGAAATATAATATAATTGAAAATTAAAATTATAATGATAATAAAATGATAACCGACAATTCCTACGCTTTCTATAGCTATGTACGTGTTATTTAACGTTGTTCGTTGTTGTGTTAATATTTCAGCTCGGCTTGTTCTTCTTTTACATTACAATTTGACATCTAAAATCCCGATCGATATGATAGCAAAAACTGAAATATCCTTGAACAGTAAATAAAATCGATTGACACCTTATCTATCACATTCTGCTCTGCTCTGCAGGTTGGTAACCCAGCGCTCGCGGCGCGGACTAGGGGGCTGGTGCCATCAGTGGTTACCACCGGCTGCTGTTAGTTACTAGGTGCGGCCGCCGCTGCACCTTCTGCTGGTCCGTGATACAGTAAATAGCAAAATGTAACGTCCTTATTTTCTTATCTATTTTTCTAAAAATGTATTTTATATATATACTTTCTTGGATTTATATTATATACAATCCAGCATACAAATTAACAATATAGTTCAAAGGTATTAATGACATTAAATTACAATACATATTTTCCTAATTATATTGATATACACAGAGACAAAAATAGCGGAATCATATGAAAATTCCGAGTTCTTTAATGATTTTTAATTTTATTAATACATTTGATTCACAAATTGTAGATTACCTGAAATCAAATCATAGATTTAAAATATGTATGTTTAAATAAGAAAAGAGTTTTATGTAATTGATTTACAAACAAAATTTTAATTATTCCGCTAATTTTGCCGATGTGTATGCATTAAAAAAAAATATAGATATATATATGTTTACGTAGTTGTATTGTTAAACATTTCAAATATTATGTGTGAAAAATATTAATGTTGATATAAAACGTTAAAGTAGATGTTGTTGTTAATTTTGGAAATTATAACTTCTACCTCTATTATAACTTAAATCTCTCCAAACTGTGTAACTCCTACTCCAAATGTTCATCAGTCAGTTATTTTTAATTTTAAATATTCTTGATATGCATATACATATATAATATGTTTTATTAGTCGACTGTAGATGAGTCAGAATCAATGTTAATAATAAATGTACTAATATACGAGATGTTTCAAATTATAACTTTCTTTTACTTTTACCGTAAGTCCCACTACAAATATATATTCGGTCGAGATATATTCCTATGGTTGCATTCTTATTGCTTTAAAATTACTTTAAAGTCCTGGTGTCCTTACTTAGAAATGGAATCTGCTTACCCCTTCATGGGAACATCCGCGCCGTTTGCCAATGGCGTAAAAGTAAAGTTGCTCTACTTTGTATTTTTCTATTTTTAAAACTAGCTTATTTTAAATGGAATATTAGGAACAGTTTTTTTTTGTCTTTTATCATTTTAATTTAACAGTTTCTTAAAATCACAATTAAAGAATGCAACTCCGAAAAAAGTATCAATCACAGTATTTTCGGGGCTGGAAAATTTGAATCCCGCCTGATCCAGATATTTACCGCACTCTTAGTAATTGCAAATCACTTGAACAAGTTCAACATTTCAAGTGACTTATAAATTTTTATACTACGTGAACTGTCAGCTTGTTTGCCAACAACATTATATACAAATAAATAGAACCTACTTATCTATTCATTTCGACATATGCATAATTATCACTATTTTGCTATAATAGGAAGAACACAATATGTACTTCAAAAAGGATACAAAGTTGACATTAGCAAACATAAACGTTCACAACAAATATAATGAAAAGCAATCAATTCCAGATGTCAGGCTAGACATCAAAGCAAACGGAATTTCGTCACTCAAATGTTTGAATGTTACTTGCCTATTAATTTATTACTAGGAGTATCAGCGACCGTTACTAGCCATGCACAGTGCTTGGGGGTCGTATTGCATTCTCTAATCATAATGGACAGGGATGTGGGGAAACATCTGTCAACAAAAGTGAATAATCGAATAATAAATAATGATGAAGGACATGTAGGTATTAGTTTTGTAACCGAGTTTAGGTTTTTGACTTGTATTTTAAAATATAACTAGGAATCACAAACATTGTTTGACTTACACAAGTGATAGTAAGTTAATTACATAATGAGGAACTTGAACAGTGCCGAATGGGAAAGTATCAGACAGATTCACGGCGATAAAACCAAATACAAATACCTATATGTCATAGTTCAACAAAATTACATTAGTTATCTCAGATTATCCCTTCAGCCCGACACAGGTTCGGTAAAGCATGCAGATCATGAGTTATTACAAAATGTCTTTCTCTATTGCCAATAAATCATGTTATTCCTATAAGATCGTACGGAACCCATCATGAGCGAGTCCGACACTAAAAGAGAACATTTTAATTATATATATATATTTTTTATAAATCTGATAATATTTTTTGTTCAGATTTTAAAGTAGTAACTTTGTGTTATACATCACCTGGCCTACAGCTGCATGTAAACATGTTTTCCTCTGCAGTCTAGGCACTCCTCTAACACTAGACTCTAGATATCAAACGTCACAAGGTAAGTTCGATTGATTCGTAATTATAATATATACACTAAAATGTCTGACAGGGTTTGCCCGCTCATATAAACTACAGTTTTTGTCTCCGACTCGTTTTTAGCTTAAATACTGTAAAATTTATAATTATAGTATACATTTATGTGATTTAAAGTAATTTATGTCAGCAAATAACAATTCCGAAAATGGCCGCGCTCGCTTTGACAATTGTCTCAAAAATCAATTAAATTTGTAATTACACCACTGCGTGATATTGATTGAGTGATTCAAAAGTGCGACACAATAGGTTTGTATAGAATGTGACGAGGGGTGGCAGATCAATAGGAGCTGCAGGCAAATTATATTACGTGTAATATATACTGCATGCCATTTATTTCGTAATTAATTAATTCGTATTATTATTAATCGATCTGAGGCTAAGCTCGACCAACACATAACAAGTTAATGGATATCAATTTAGTTAGATTCTACTAAATATAATTATCTGTACATTCGCATTTACGTCCACGATAGTGTTAATTTTATTAGGGATGACCCACCGTTAGGGATAAACATTTTATCCTTTATTTTTACGAGAATTAATGGCATATTTACGACGCGATTATAAGATAGATAGATCAATACGGCCCTGTACAGAATTAAATTTAGATGAAGATGTTACATATTTAAAATGCATGGACATAGCGGTTGCGGCGGTACCGGCCTGGGGGCAGATTTTGCAGGAGATTAAGGGTTGGATGATATTGAAAAACTGTATCTAAGATGTTTAACATTAAATTATTTCTTATAATCAAACTAGAAGCGTATACGTCCATTGATATTCAAAAAGAGAGAAAGAGGGGAAAAGGTTTTTCAAATTACAACATAAATTGTTGCCAGAGCAAATAATGTATATATGTACCTTTATTTGTAAATCAACTTTTACTATTTTATGTCTCATATTAAATCGACCTTCTTTACAATTATATTTACTAGATAAATTTTTGCGTTATTTATTTATATAATTCAAGAGATTTAAGCATTGAGTGTTTTTCACATGGCTAATTTTACGTCGCTCTTTCAAAAGAAACCTCAAAAGAAAACATGTTTGTATTGTTAAACGACAAAAAAGCTATAAACGTTGTATAAAACATTCTATAGTATATTTGGTATAGGCATTGCACCCGAGCAAGCCGGGGCGGGTTGCTAGTATTACATTTCGTTTCCGGATATTGTTAGTAAAATTATGAATAGTAATGTAGACACAGCCAGCACAGTAGTTCAGATGTATGGAAACAGTCTCACTATAAATAAGTCTCAATTATTAAAAAGTCTTGAGCAGTTGGGCTCATTGAAAGTTAAAAATGTAATGTTTTGTTCAATTCCGTACTCGGACCTGCTGTCTGGTGATCAAAATAGACATAGTTACGGACTAAATTCAATCATTTGCAACTACGCAAATTGTCATAGCGACAAGTTTACATTTTTTGATGTAAATAAGTTTTTAAAAGGTTTTAAATTAACTAAAGATACTATGTATCTTAATAAGAATCAGACTAAAACGATTTCTACGTTGGTAGCATATAATATACAAACCCCTGTTATACACGGTATAACTAAGCTTATTGTAACTGACTCTGATACAATATGTAACAGTAATAATAATGTTGTAAATTTAAACTAAATAGTACGACAATAGAAAAGCCGTCCAATAGTTTCCTAATGATTGTACATCAAAACATCAATCGCTTTTCTGGCAAAATACTAGACGTAGAATTATTTATCGAAAGTATAAAACTAGATATATTTTGTATTACGGAAACATTTCTACACACACAAACAGCAAAATTACTTTCAATGTACCAAATTTTTTATTGGAAGCACGTTTAACAGAAAATCAGCTTCAGGAGGTGGTTGCATGATACTTATAAAGCAAAATATAAAGTTCAAAGAGCGCCACGATATTGTAAAGATTTCTGTTGAACGGGTATGTGAGATTGCCTGTGCAGAAATAGATGAATATTTAATTGTATGCGTATATCGGCCGCTTCGTTCAGATTTTTCAAAATTCATTGATATTATGGAGGAGGCTCTTGTTGTAACTAGTAGGTCAAGAAAGCCAGTCATAGTGTGTGGGGATTTTAACGTTGATTAAACAAAAATAATAACCCAGATAGACTAAAATTATTAGTATTTTTAAATCGTTCAATTTTAGTCATATATTCAATGAACCTACGCGAATAACACCAAACTGTAAAAGCTGCCTCGATAATATATTTTTAAACTGCCCGGTGATAGAAAAATTTATAGTTGGCGTTAGATCAGACCACACGGCCCAAGTAGTGAAACTTGAATTTAAAAGGAAAGAAAAGAATCGCGTAATAGAAATTAGACCTTAGTGAGGCAGTTAAAGGTAACATAAAAAATATAAATTTAATGGAAGATGACCCAGATGTTTTGTATAATAATATGTTTGAACAAATAAAAGTGAAATTTATCAAATATTGCAAAAAAAAAAAACATTTTTGTAATTGGGCCACTCGAGGCATAAAGAGATGTAGAATTTCATATTTATGTTAGGCGATATTCAAAATTGTTTAAAAAGTTTGTCAGGAAGCGAAAGCTATGTATCTGAGTAATAAAATAAAAAAAATCATACAATAAAATTAAAACGACATGGAATGTAATTAATACCGAAACAGAGAAAATAGACAAAAACTATAAAAATATAGCTTTAAATTTAAATGAAGAACTGATTTCGGAAAATTCACTAGTAGCTAATGTTTTCGAAAAATATTTCACTCAGATACCAGTAGATCTCACAAAAAATCTTTCATCGTCTTGTGTTACATCTGTGAATTACCTCAAAAATGTAAAAATTACACCGGCCGTTTTTAAATTTAACAACGTGTCAGAGGACGATAAAATCAAATCATTTAAATCTTTAAATATAAAATCGACTGAGGACTTGTGGGGATTTTCGGTTAAAGCCCTCGGTTCAATAGTGCACGTAATTGCTCCTATCCTCTCAAAAATGTTTAATACTAGTCTTGAAAAAGGTGAATTTCCAGAGTCGCTAAAATCTAGTAAAGTAGTTCCAATATATAAAGCAGGTAGTAACGAAGATCCATCGAATTACAGGCCAGTATCAGTTTTACCTGCTATTAGTAAATTTTTTGAAAAACTTATGCTTACTCAACTATCGTGTTTCTTCAATCTGAATGGGATCCTACATCACCAACAATTCAGGTTTACTAAAGGACAGTCAACAACAGATGCAGGAGTAGATCTGGTAAGTAAAATATTTGCAGCCTGGGAGGGATCACAAGACGCTATTGGGGTGTTTTGTGATCTTTCTAAGGCTTTTGATTGCGTAGATTACACCTTTCTCCTCAGGAAATTATCATGTTATGGCTTTGATAATCTTTCACTTGGCTATGTGAGATCCTATTTAGACGAGCGTGTTCAAAAAATTCAGATCGGTAGCACTTCATTATCTGGGTCTATTTTAAAAATTGGTGTGCCTCAAGGGTCAATTCTGGTACCATTTTTGTTTTTAGTCTATATCAATGTTCTTCCGTTTATGCTAGATGAACTTTTTGGTGAAGTAATTTTATTTGCTGATGACACATCTTTTATTTTTAAAACCAACAGAAAATATAACGAAGAAAATGAAATAAATTCAACTTTAAAACAAGTAACAGATTGGTTTTACTCTAACAATTTGCTTCTTAATAGTACCAAGACTAAATGTCTCAAATTTTCTTTGCCAAACGTGCGGACATTATCGACAGATGTTAAAATAAATAGTGATGTGCTCGATATCGTAGGATCAACTAAATTCTTAGGCATTAATATCGATTCAAAACTTCAGTGGAACGCACATTTAGAATTAATTAGTAGTAAATTAAGCTCGGCCGCATATGTAGTAGGGAAAAAACGGATCTCTCGACAGCTAGACTGGTATATTTTGCATATTTTCATAGTATTATGTCTTATGGGTTACTTCTATGGGGTAGTGCGGCCGAAACAGATACGATATTTATTTTACAAAAAAGAGCTATAAGAGCTCTGTATAACTTAAAGCCGCGACATTCGTTACGACAATTAATTAAGGAAATTGACATACTCACGTCCCAATATATTTTCGACAATATTATGTATGCAAGGAAACATCTAAATGAGTTTGATAGACTAGGTCACGGTATAAATACCAGAAATAATGATAAATTACGTATCTCTACAGTTAGATTAGCAAAAACTAGTAAGTCATATTGGAAATTGTGTTCGCTTTTATAATAAAATTCCAAGAAATGTAACAGAAATGTCAGATATGAAATTTAAGCAATGTTAAACAAATTTTAATTAAGAAGGCTTACTATAAAACTCTAAATTATGCAGAGGATAAAGATATATGGAAATAATTTAATTAGCTGCACAGGTTTATCTTATTGACAGTTAGAGTGTAGCTAGAATTATTGTGTTGAAAAAGATTGTAATTGAATATTGAAAAAAGCAACTACGGAGGTTGCTTGCCGGATTCTTCCCCGTAGAAATATTCCGAACCGGTGGTTGTAAAAAAAAGACGATTTGATAGTGCTTATTTTAAGTATATTCGAGTAAAAAACATTTTGACTTTGACTTTGATTTAACAAAAAATCCTGTTCACTTTCGCACATTTAATACAAATCATATCGCACACTACAGGTTATTAATAATATAATAATAATAATAGTTATAACCAACTCACGACACAGACATTGACACGGGCTATAGTAAGTGTAAAATCGTGTATCGCAAGCATATGGTATAACCTACATAGATAAGAATACTAAATCCAAGACTGGTAAGCGAAACAATGCGCCTTAAAATAACACAATTTCCGCTCCCACCACCATTCGAACCCGGAACCTCTTGTTATGCCGCTGCACCACACAGAGCAAGTCACCGTCAAGTAGCAAAATATCAGTTTTTTCGTAAATGTAATTTAATGTAATATTTGAAATCCCTATTAAGTAGTGTTCAGTCCATCAAAAATCTTTGATAAAAGTTTTATACTTAACTACATCAATACGTCTTGCAAATAACACAATTGTTGTGTTCGCGCCCTCCACCCCCCTCCCGGAATTTTGTAACGCGATGTGCTGCGGCTGTAGTAGTGAGTCTACGAAACATATGGTTAGTTATATATCTCCTATTTGACAGGTTTGAACGCATTCTAATCTCTCCAAGTCCGGTAATGGATTGTAGAAATCCAATAATGGACTATGCATGCAGGGACAGATTTAGAGGTCCGGAGGCCCCGGGCAACAAAGGAGCGGAGGCCCCTTGTGTCCAAATTATTTTCCAAATTAAATGATTTTTTTTTTGTGTGAACAAGTATAGATCAATGAAAATAAATAATATCAAAGAAAAAGATTTCAAAATTCCATAAAAGGATTCCAATTAATAAACAACTATTGTTTACTAGTTGGAATTTGTTTTTTTTCCAAATTCTCTATTGTGGGGGCCCCCCGTTTGTGGAGCCCCGGGCTTTCGCCCCGGTTGCCCTCCCCTAAATCCGCCCCTGTTCATAATGCACGGAACGTTTCGACGCTTGTTCGTTCACACTCAGGTATTGACACATCACACAAAGTGTCAAAAATCCGCTGCATCCATGCGTCTAATCGTTTTAAAATGTGAATTTGCATGTGCACACTGTAGCTATGTCAATGGTACTTAAGGTCGGCAGTGACAGGGAATAAATCGATTCCATTTATAGGCTTCCCCTCTGTTCCTAGTGTTTGTGGTATTCACACGAACTCGTTTCAAGCGTTACTTTAATTATATTTACCACATTTGTATGTTTCAATATGTTACAATTGAAATACCAACTTGTATGATATTAAGTGTAGTGTAGGCACATAGTGTTATTGAGTATATGTACGTAAAACATAATTATTAGTAAAACGGACGCTTACTGTTGTAGCGATGGTTTCATTATGAGCGAACGCGGTAGCTCAGTTTGCTATGTGCCTTAGTAAACCGACGCTATGGGTCGAGGGTTCGACTCTCGGGTTGTCGTACATTGTAGCTGCCGTGATCCTCGTTGTGCCCCGACAGTGGCGTCAGTTCGCGACATGTCACACTGTGGCTCAACAGGCGGAATGCGGTGTTTAACACCTCTGCCTCTCGAGGTATTAATGACGGCGTGAGTTTATGAGTTTGTGTCATTATCATATTAAAATATTATATACAATTTTAAAAGGGAATGGATGTTTTATAACACAAATTAGATGCATAAATGCATTTGTTAACAATTTCATTATGTATATATTCTGTTAGTAATGGTAATAACATCTGTACAACATGCTGTCACCGCTGAAACCTTCATATAGCATATACACTGGTTTTTGAGGTAGAAGTTAACATTATAGGACTCAATTGTTAGTTGCGTCCATCTCGGCCTTTTCAGACGAGTACCTTTCTGTCCATTTGATTTACTCTGATGTCTCAAGTTGCGAAATGGTTGGGATTCCTTGAAGCTTTGAGATGGCATGTAGATAACCAAAAATCAACCTTAGAGCCATCACAGCAGGTTTTATGACTGGGCCTAATATGGACCACCAAAATAAATTTAATAAGAGAAAAAAGTTTAAAAATTAGGGGTATAATGTAATGTAATTGCACCACCTTCAAGGTATGTTAGCCTACTAATCTTTGTTAGTATTCCCCTTGTGGTTAACCACGACTTAAATAGTTGCAGGGTTGCAATTAATCTCAGTTTCAAGAGGTTGCACAAAAATTTAAAGCTGCACTAAATAATCATTGACGTGGAGAGCTGTGCGCGGGGTGCGGTGCGCGACTCGATAACGTGTAGGTAGCTGTTGTCAGGGGAGTACTACCCAGTCAGATAAGCTGATACTAAAACGTAATTGAACTTCAATGCTACATCTTAAATCAGTAACTATGTTTTATGCAAATAAATGTTCTATCCTATTCTATTAAGTACACACTGATTCTATCATTCTAACGAGGAAACTCTTGAACCTTGTTAGGGAAATCGATTGGATTGCAGACTGCCTGTCTAGGGGACGAATATTGGCTAAGTGGCACTCGATACCCTCAGCCGCGGAAACTGTATCCAACATGTGAGGGATACAGTTTCAACAGACAAACAGTGTAGTTTAATTCCAGGGTTTAAACCGAAACTGAAGTCAACATTTTTACCCCTACCATGGCGAAGGTTATGATTTTGGCACCGTATACATCACGCCCATTGACTCAGCCCTACAGTTAGATTAAAGAATCTTGTGTCGCAGGTGTTAAGCAACAATATGGTATATACTACATAGATAAGAATACAACATCCAAGACCGGTAAGCGAAACGATGCCTCTTTCACATAACACAGATTCCACCTACGTCAGGATACGAACCCAGAACCTCTAGCGTAAAAAAGCGTAAAATCGGATCAGTAATTTGGGCGCTCCGCGCGAACATCGATAAATACAATGACGACCTCTGTGACGCAGTGGTGTAAACAGCTGACAGCTACGCTACAGATCCCGGTTCGAACCCTGACTTGGGCGGAACTTTTTGTTATTTTTGAACATTTTATTTTTGATTTAGTAATATACATATAAAATTATAGAAAGTTGTTTGATGATTTGATTTGAAAACCCTATCAAGTAGCGTACAGTTCATCAAAGTTGTCTGATGGACTGAACACTACTTTATAGGGCTTTCAAATACCATTATTACATGAAACACCATTTACGAAAAAAACTAATACTCTGCTACTTGACGGCCTCTATGGTGCGGCGGCATAACCACTGGCTCTACGAAAGAAGTCCCGGGTATGAATCCCGGCGAGGGCAGAACTTTGTGGTATTTAAAAAAGATTTAGTATTCTTGTCTTTATAGTTTATACAATATCGTTGCTTACACTTGAGTCACAATATTCTACAATCTCAGTGCCATGCTGAGTCAATGTGTGTGTCATGACGTAGTTATTATAAATCTTTTAACTTTTAAATCATTAAAATTAATTTCTTTCACCACTAAAAATGTGTGTGTTGTGTGACGCGGCAAGTGAAACGTAATGTTACAATTGTATATGTCGCAGCTGCGAGGGCGCTGATGTCTATGCAAGATTCAATTAATGCTACCAAACTATAATTTTTTTTAATTTCTAAATGTTATGAACTTAATTTAAGTTCTTACAAATTATTTTTGTTTTTTTTTTTCTAGGAATTTATTTACTCAGTATTATTTGAACTCTTTTGTTAGTAGTCTGGAATTCTGGATATGGCCCAATGCCTCGATGAAATTATAAAATAATTATTGGCGGGAATGGAATTATAATTTAACGAGGAAAAGAAGCACACTATTTCAAATGAAAAGTTAATAAATAAGACTTGTCTGCGACTGTGTGAAATAAATAATTGCTTAAGCTGTTGTTAAAAATTTGTGTTATTATTAATGAGTTGACATTGTTGACTTTATCTCTTTAATTAAACTGTTGTGAATTCAAAATTAATTAATATCAGTATGCGGAACCCATCCGACGCCCACAACACTGACTACAATCATGACTGAGGATAGTGAATTGGACAGTGACAACCTGATGTCGCACCCGGACACTCTTGACGCGACATATATATATTTACTAGCGCAACGACTGCGGCGTGCCAAACAATTAATACATACAGTAATCTCACAGGTATTCCTTGACTAATATGATACATACACCCATGTAGTTACATATATACACCCTACAGTTTAATAAAATCTCATTCAAAAGGAAAGAAAATCGCTAGTTTGATATACTGTAAGCGTGATGAGAAGTTTGAAAATGTTTGTGTTTCATTTCTTATGTTTAATAAAGACAGTTATAGGAATGTGCTTTTGCTGTATTTATTTTAAAAAACGTAATTAGTATACAAACTATAAATTATTATGATTTATTGTACAGTTAAAAACAAAAAACCCTACTGCTTGAAAAGGTAAAACAAGAACTACAATGCAATATTTATATTAAAATATGATGTATTCGGAGACAAACGTATCGTTTGGTACGTAGTCGTAGTTACTCGTATTTATCTACCTTTTGTTTGTTTGTCCCTCATATTGCATTGTAGTTGTTGTTTTTCCGTTTTCAGTTAATATTTTTATTCGGGTTATTTGTATGTTTTCAATAATGATTTTATTTATCACTGTTTAGCAGTCTATGTCAGAATAGTATCATTTAAGCGTATGTTCACTAGCTTTCATTTGAAACCCATATTGATATGGTTATTAAAGTTTAATTTGATTGAAAACATTTATTTGGCATATCTTAATTTTAAAAATTATGTCGTACCTATTAATAGTTGGGCACTTAATAGTTTCAATTGATAACACCTATATCGATAAGATAATATATAAATTGTGCCCTAAAAATTCCCATCCCCATAAACATCGCCGCGGTTATATATTATACGGGTGAGCTGAGCCCGTCGGTCCACAGAGCAGTCCAGATAGTCGGTGTGCGAGGGGGAAAGCATACGAGGCCGCGCGCCTTGCTTGCTAAGTTGATATTCAGATTATGTATCGTTTTAGATAAATGCCGTTACAATATTATTTCCCTCACTTTCACATTCAAGTACTTAACTCAATTTTAGGAAACAGTATTTATATCCAGATACTGAGTTATTACTATCCTGTATCCGACAGAATGGTCAAATTCAAGCCCGATAGATCGGATATCCGTTTCATCTCTTATTCATATACTTAAAAACATTTTTAGGAAGAAAGATTTTGAAAATCCTGCATCCGGCCGCAGAATAAAATCAGTGACAGCGGGGCGCGCGGGAGGCACTTTTTGATTTACATAAAACTTGTCTGAATGCACTTGTCGCCGTGTTGCCAGTAAACGCGCAATAATGCTGTTATTGAATAGAAATAGTAATTACCAGTTGTCACCGGCATGTTTTTAAAAGTATAGTTTAATCGTTTGAACAGTTTTTCGTATAAGACTGCTATTTTTCGGAATACATTTAAATTCGCGGTCAATTTTCAACACAATAATATTCATGTTTCAGTTGATACATTTCGTTAGTGCAGCGTCTGTACAATTCCATCATAATTTTCATTTTGTAACTCCATATTCTCCATATTCTATTGAGTATTTCTAATATGAAAAAAATATGTAGACTACGCCATTTCAAATTAATCTAAAACAAAATAACAGAATGAAAACAAAAAGCTAGATTACATTCAATTTCAAAAGAAATAATAACGGTAAATTAAAAAAATCCACTCATTTTTAAAAGTCATCATGAGATTTCATAAAATCCCTCGTTTATGAAATTGGCTTTTTTAATTTAGCGCAGTCTAAATGATTGGTGTCGATTTATTTAAAGTCACTAGCTAATTGGAAGGCAAGCTATTCTCATACACGCACATGAAAACAAACTCATCCTATGAGATTAAATACCTGAGTATTATATGATAGACTTGCTTGCCTATTCCTATTTCTTAAACTCGGCCATGATAAGCTGCAGCGAGCCTAACAAAATGCCTTACATCTTCAAAAGTAACAAAAACATAAACATTCGTTTTTTAACATTACATAAATGAATAACATTTTCATGACCCATTAAACATACCCGCACGGAAAATTGAATTTTATTTGCGCTACCATGCACTCAGGCATAAATACATTCCATCCGGTGCAGCCCGTTAAAACAATGTTAGTTTCCCTGAAAAGATGCGCCCCACATTTAATAATGTTACCGTGATATTGAATTTTCTAACCTCGTTAGTAACAGTGAGCGAGCGCGTCGGTAACTGCGAGGGTCGATGCGACTACGACGACTGTGTTTATTATAAATACATGCTTCAATGGTGATGAAATCACAACCAACACATCCGATCGCATGGAAAAATAGCAAACTTAAAATTATTTATTCATATTTCATATTATACAAATATTGTAATATTCCACGAGAGAATACTTCAAGTTCAAGGACACGATACTGTAAACATTACATTACATTTGAGTGCGATTTTATAATAAAACTATAGTTTTTTATTTAATTAATTCAGTAACGTAAGTTCTGACGGCCCCTGTGCCGCAGCGATGTAACAGCTGACTGCTACGCGAAAGATTCCGGTTTTAATACCAAGTGGGGATTGTGTTATTTGCAAGACGCATTGTTTCGCTTACCGGTCTTATGTAGTATTCTTATCTATGTAGTTTATACCATATCGTTGCTTAGTGCCTGCGATACAAGATTATATCTTAGTGCTGGGCTGAGTCAATGCGTGTGTCGTGATGTGGTTATTATAATTAGATATTAAAAGTGTACTTTACAATGACAGATAATATTTCTAGTTGTTTTAGATCGTCCTTTATAATCCCTGTGCACCGTAAAGTGCAAAGCTTATTTTATGTCGCTCAGCGCGTCTATCGCGAGTTCGTAGATTTTTTCTTCAAGTCAGATGATATAGATTATTACTGTGATTTTGCATGAGCAATCTTAAGTACTCATCCATCCGTAAGAAGCGCTGTACAATACAAATAAAATACAAAGTTGTAACAGAAGCCGCAAGCGGCAATCGAAGGTACAACTCGTCGCAGACGCACCAGATGTCGTGTTCACGCTACAATGACTGTTACGCCAATTATAGGGCGGAAAACGAATGAGCTTACCTCTACATCTAGACAGGTAAATAATCATAGCTGTATAAATATTTTGTAAGATAAACCGCTCACGGAGTCTTATGATCTATGCAGGTTAGAATTTGTTATGATTGGTTAACGAATGACCTTAAAGGTTACTCCTTTTACCTTAAATGTTATTTATGCTTCTTAAAATATTTTTATTAAATATAAAATCTCGCGATTTAAGGATTGCATAACCAATCGGATGCATTTTTAATTGCCATTAAATTTTAACTCCCATTCAAGAATGTGTTTGGAGTATAATAATATCAATATTTTATTAAATCAAGTAGGTACTGTTTATTGATTCTTAAGGAAAAGTTACTGAATACATTTTTTGTAGCTATTCATAGAAAACATGTAGATTTTATCACATCTTAGTAGTACTCACTTTACTTAAATTCGTTGGTCCCGGAATCGCGAGATTCTTAGGTAGAAAAGTGCTCTCTATAATATCAAACATGTAAACTATGCAACAGTATAGTATTATTATAAATAGATGCGCATTTGAATAGCCGATCTTAATTTATCATGTTTGTGGGCACGCACGTACCTACGTTTCTACATTGACCATCTTCAAATAGTGCTTATACCTAAATGCACTACAGTGAAAATATAACAAATCTTTGACAAATTAAAAATTGAAAACTAAACCTACCTCAAAAAGTAATGAAATTTTACAGACACACCGCCCGTTAGTATTCCAAAATGTCGTATGTCGTCACTGCCTGCATTTGTTAATTAAACAATCACAAGGGTTCGTCATGGTTGACATTTGAATATTGGCTCCTGGTAACTTTGGGCATACACGACGACTGCATGTACTGTATGGTACACACTCGGGGACCGTTTTTGTGTGACAACGGATTTACGTGAGGTTGCATCTATAGGGTTTCAATTTCGTTGTTGCCATCGAATCTGAATTTCAAATAGACATGTGACGTAATTCATAAGTATGAGTAATATAATAGTAGTTTAAAAGTAGAGTTGGATCGGGGAATATTGTAAATTTTGTAGTCGGAAATCTCTTCTGATGCGCTTTGTTGTCTAACTGCATATATCTTTTATAATAAATATGTAGACTGCCTGTGTTAAACCTTGGCTGGCAAATACAACAAAATGTTAGAAATCCAACATGATTTATCACAATAACGTGATGTTGAAATTGTTTGTCATTAAATACAAGTATACAATCAGTCCTACAAGTTTAAAGTGTTACAATATAAAATGGTTTGATTTTAAATACGAGTATGTTTAATGGTAGGTGTTTAATTTGATTTGGGAGTTTGTTAAATATTTAACCAGTCATCACTGGGCAGTTATGACTCAACAATTAATTTATTAGGGTATCTAGTTTTTAATTTACAATTATCTCCTGACTATGAAAACAATCCCATGTTGCTTTTTGCGAATACGCTAGATGTATACATACAAAATCTAGTCATTAATTTAAATATCTAAAGCAATGGTAGACCATGTTATCATTACACCGACATTACATATAGCCTGAATACTCTGTGTCTGTCCTATAATTGCTCGAGATCGATTGCCTTGACAGCTGTTTCCCCACTGCGCTATACCTTACCCTGTACCGAGGTACCGTGTCCATGATGTACTGTGAGCAACATGTTTATTAACAGGCGTGGATAGTCAACAAATTTGATTACGAGAAACTTTTTTTTTTTGTGCATCCATTTTCAACGTGACTGTTCTATGCAAATTGACTATCGATTACAATGGAGAACATCAGCAGGTTTTCAAAATCAATAGGAACTTTGTTAATTCAGAGCTTGCATGTAAACAAATGCGATAGTTTTTGTTTTATTAAAATAGACCAAGTATGTAGCTTTGATTTTATACGCGTTTATGATTGTTAAAACAGACGCGTGTCACAGATCCTGCCGCCGTGACGTCGTAGCCCTCGGGGAGGGAAGGATCCACCCACGAACCATTGATATTATCAGCGCCCTTAGCTGTATGCACTTTATGACGTAAGGGCAAATCGACGCTTTGTCTATGATGTCTTAATTTAAGGACGTTACATTTTATATTTCCACCGTTCTAACTTTCTAATTCACCGTAAATCCTAATTCCTTATCCTATTCTAATTAATCCTACTATTTAAATATATTAAATTAAGAAATACAAAACTTAATATGTTTGTATATATTAATACATTTAGTCAAAAGCAAAATACACGACTGACATAGTCCGTGCAGTGTGTCAGTATGTCGTGCGTATGTGTTGCAGTGTAAGGCGCATTTGGTGAAAGTTTATACAATTTATTTACATGTGTTTATGTTTTAGCAAATAAATTATTACAAAACATAATAATTAGTAAGTAAGTTTTTTTTAGCTTGTATTGTAATTATATTTTACATTGACTAGTCATTGTCTGCTCTAGTGAGACCATTTGTAGGTCATTAGCATGGTGGCATCCACAAATGTTAATATTTATAAATGTAGGCACTGTAAACAACCCTTGTGTAATGGATTGGTAATCAATAATTAAATAAATTTATAACTTCAGAAACGTATCGGCCATCACATCTCTAAATTGAAAATTTAATTAGGTTTGTTGAAGATGTTCGTTCGTCTCTGCACATTGTTAAAATTGGATGAAACAGCACAATTATATTTGTGAATACAGCCAACAATGTCAAAAATAATTATTATAGCCATTCACGTAATGCAAAGAAAACATAGGGTCAGGAACAAATATAATTATTTTTAATATTAAGAAATGTAGGTATACATTCTAATTTAAAAATTCAACAAATTTTATCAAGAACAATAATAACAATGTTAGTGTTTTTAAAACCCCTTTTCTAATTACAGCTCCAAGTTGAATACTAGAATACCCATTTTGTTGTACCCAGTTGAATACCCATGCGCAACAAACAGATTGAATGTTGCTGCATAGTCTGTGCAACGAGAGAGATTAATGAGAAACGAAGAATGGAGGGTTGACTTTGAAATGGCCAATGCTGCTAGCTTATTAAGAAGAACTTATTGTTATTCAAGCATTAATAAATCAAAACAGTTCATTTAGGGAATGGGTGTTTTTAAATAAATTATAATTTTTTCTAACACCTACTAAAATCACCCGTTTCATTTACCGTTAGCATAATCTTCTGTATTCCAATATTAATTACCTAATTATATCATAACATAAGGTAAATGATTTGATACCTTATTTTGAAAGTAAATTTTTTATCTGCTGTTTAAGGAGTGTTTTATTATACTTTGACAAAAGGTGTCGAAAGATTAACCAGTGAATTGTCGACATCTCATATGTCGGCCGTGCACATCGGTGAATGCGTCTGCAGAAGGATCGGCCAACATATACGCGGATAAATTGACGATCAATACACTCGATCGCGCTGTAACCCTTTGATACGTGTGCCAAAACCGATAACAAGCGGATAAGTGGCAGACGCATCGGCCGATGTAAAATACTTAGCACTGGCAAGCAAAAGCCCGCCTCTACCTGTCGGCGGATGCGTCCGCAAACACCACCTGTGTGTACCACGCGTCCGCCGATGAGTTGAGTAGGGTTTGGAGCTTTCAATACAGACAGACTGCTCCGATATTATACAAACAAAACAGTTTCATTCTACAATTGTTCGGTAACTAGACGTAGCATTAAACGATAGTGCACCAATATCTAATAACAAGGGTCAAAATACTTTCATTTAATTTAATTTAAATCTGAATTAATCTGAATTTAATTGAATAAAGTTATTAGCGACCCGCCCCTGCTTCGCGCGTATTATTTAGCATTCAGGGTGAATTACTCAGTATAGCGAAGCTGAAGACTTGTTGCAACTAAAATAAAATAAAATTTAAAAGCTATCAATCAAGCAACACCATACAAAAAGCGGCCTTTGCGTTTAAAACGAAACGAAATTTATTAACTTTAATAACCAAATGATTTCTATACTTTTCACATACCTAATAATAATGACCTCTGATAAATTTTACAAAAATTCACGACAGTTAATTTAAATATGCAAAATAGTTACGTACCTATTTGTTTACCCTCAACATAATATAAAAATGTGACCAAAAAACTTAAGTACGAAAATTACCCGAGTAAATACTAACAAAAGTAAATATACCTCCCAACATGGGGTTGGTGGAGCGCCGCGGATTGTGGAGCTGTGTGTGTAGAAAAGGTTTTATCATATTCCTTATCTATATAAATACTCTCCCAAAAATATTAGACGAACACTGTGTCCTTTTTGCCGACGTCGTCTCCGTATTATAACCCTGCTGTAATACTAGCGAACTGGAAACTAAATTAAATATAACGATAAATAAAATAGTAAATTGGCTACATGAGCATGACTTGGAACTAAATCTTAATAAAACTAAAATCATTCCATTTAAACCCTATCAAAAGTCTGCTTTTAAAATAACTTACAATTATAATAAAATACAAAATAGAAATTGTTAATATTGCTACTTTACTGGGCTAGACTTAGATAATCATTTGAATTGGAAAGGCCATTCAAAGACTATTGAACAAAATTTCATCTTTTATTTATGCGTTACAAAATTTAAAGAGGGTGACAGCTTTTGAAACTGCACTCTCAGCGCACTATGCATATTCGCATTCGAGACTTTCCTACTGTGTAATTTTCTGGGGAAACTCCTGCGATACCTATAGACAACATTTTGTTTTACAAAAAAATGCCTTTGAATAATAAGTAACATCGACCAACTAGAATCCTCTAGACCACATTTCATTAAACACAATAAATCAACCCTAACAACAATTTATATTTTGGAATCATGTAAATTTGTTAAAAACCAGAGAAATATTCACCAGAGAAAAGAAATAGAAGAAACAATTAATTGGCCCAGTCTTTTTAAGAAATAATTAAACTCATTTGAAGTACCTTTTTTAAGGTAACGGAATAAAGTTTTTTTATTGTTTTGATTTGAATAAATATCATAATTAACTAAAAATACAAACAAATTAAGACGTCTAATAAAATGTTTAAAAACGATATCAAAAATTCAGAAACTCTTGCAATTTAACAAGAGACTGAAAACATTCCTAATGGAATAAACATATGCAATCGCTGACTTTAAAAAGAAAACAATCCCGCGATACATTGTTTTGTTTTATCTCAAACAGATTAGGCAGGGTTTTCGCTAAAAGCTTCCAGAAGACATGATTTTTTCCGATATCTTCAATAATCATCGTCATACTTCTAACAATTTACACAAAAACTTAACAATTATACATTAAAGCAATCCCCAGGAGAGATTCCTAAAACAAATTTCATTCATTTTCATTCCTAGTCGACGAGTGCTGCGGCCCGGAGGAATTAGCAGCTTTACCGTGAGTACCGTGACTTTACTTTACCGTGGCTGTCGTTCCCTGTAGATACGAAATATAAACTGCATAGTCTTTATTAAGAGAACACAACATGACTGAAAGCATAGAAACGACCGCTGTACCTGTCCACCTCCCCATCGACCCTGACCTAGTGACCCGGTCGGGAGTGAAACTTACTGACAGACATACTGATGCGGTGGGGGATTATATATAGTGTATAGTGTATAGTGTGTGTGTGTATAGTGTATAATAATTATAATAATATATAATATATATTTAAACTCTATAATCGATTTTTGAAATAGTTATTACACACTATTATAATAATAATTATAATAATATATAATATATATTTAAACTCTATAATCGATTTTTGAAATAGTTATTACACACTATATATAATCCCCCACCGCATCAGTATGTCTGTCAGTAAGTTTAAATATATATTTTATATATTATAAAACTGTAATATATTTTATATATTTAAACTCTCGATATAAACTCCTTGAAATTCCCAGCGTTAATTCCCATTTAATTTTTCACGTAATAATACCGCGTCGTTATATTTTTTAACTCTTTTATTTTATTTTTCGGTACTAGGTATCATAGGCGGCTAATGTAAAATTACAGAAATGGCAATTGCCTTAGAAAAATTCTGACACCGAATTTAAAAAGTGCGCCTTTATTGATTAAAAAAAATATATATATGTCGGTTCAATTCACACAAATTACAAATTGTCTTAGTCCCAAACTAAGACACAGGCTTGAACTACGGTTACTAAACTACGGTATATTTACCCACATGTCACAGCCACCGCTATACACAACTACATCCACATGCAACTGCGCATATTTCGAAAAAGATTCCGAGATTTCATTATCGATGTCCGGTTTCAATCAAACAGACAACATACGAGTATGTCACGTTACGCCCTAACGTGATATATGCAGCGTGTTATGATGTAAGAGTCAGCTCACACCGAGACGAGACGCGAAGCGACGCAGCGTGGCCTTTTAAGATAGCCACACACGTTTCACTGCAAAAAATTGACATTGCCTCGCGGGGCGTCGCACTACACAGCGATGCGCCTCGAGAAGCAGCGCGGCGTAGCGCAAAGCGTTACGTGCAGGAGCGGCACTGCGTCTCGCGAAGCATTGCGACGTCACCATCATAAGCGGACAAACAATTCGTCCCCGCAGTAAACATACGCACGAAACGCTGCGCCGCGCGTTGTGTCGTCGAACAGCGAGGCGTCGCGCTGTCATTGACTTACGGATGCGCTTCGCGACGTCGCGATGCAGCTCGAGGCGACGCCCTTGCAGCGCAAATTCACTGGTCTCTTCAAGCATCATCGCATCGCTTCGCGTCTCGGTGTGAACTGACCCTAAGAGCCATAACCTTAACATAGATACATATGAAACCAAACCAGCGCTGGCCCAGCGGCAACACTACGAGTTACAATTTAGTTAGTGTCAGGGAACAGATCTATCAGCTATACAGTCAGATTATGGTGTCCTCCTCGCCAAATTGATTTTGTCACGCCACATCTCCACGCCACGCACGCCAAATTCACTGGTCTCTTCAAGCATCATCGCATCGCTTCGCGTCTCGGTGTGAACTGACCCTAAGAGCCATAACCTTAACATAGATACATATGAAACCAAACCAGCGCTGGCCCAGCGGCAACACTACGAGTTACAATTTAGTTAGTGTCAGGGAACAGATCTATCAGCTATACAGTCAGATTATGGTGTCCTCCTCGCCAAATTGATTTTGTCACGCCACATCTCCTCGCCACGCACGAGCTCAGAATGAATTTGCAGTCCCTTTGTTGAGCTATTACTGTATTCAATGTACCTATACATGGTAAGGGGACCGGACAACAAAATTCCCTGCCAAGTTTACAGTTTTATCCGATTGATGGGAAAATTAATGTTATGTATGTCTAGTATAGGATATTGCATGTCACAAAGAATGCCCATGTGTGACTTCACTGGAACAATGTGCGTATACGCCACGCCCGACAAAACTAACACAACCTTAATCGAACGTGCGTCGTGAGATGAACAACTAACTATATACGAGTACCTATATATAATAACTAACTATATACGAGTACCTATATATAATAACTAACTATATACGAGTACCTATATAATAACTAACTATATACGAGTACCTATATATAATAACTAACTATATACGAGTACCTATATAATAACTAACTATATACGAGTACCTATATATAATAACTAACTATACATCAGTTGTTGTAATGAAAGTAGCTTAAATAAGCTCTAAGGTAAATTGACGCATATTTGAAATACCGATAAGTACAATGTGCAACAACAAAGTATTGATCGATGGATGAATTAGTGCATCTATACTTGTGTATTTAGACGTACTCTGTGGCTGGCTGCTACGCAAGATGTTCCAGGTTCGAATCCCGGGCGGGAGCGGCACTTTGTGTTAATTGCAAGACACGTTAATTCGCTTGCTGCTCTTGGATGTAGTATTCGTGTATATGTTGTAAACATATACCATATCGTTGCTTAGCACCTGCGATGCAAGATTAGGAATATCTTAATGCAGGGCTGAGTCAAATGTAATGGTTAATGGGTGTTGAGAAATATACATTGTCACAACGAGCCCAAACTAATACAAAATATTCATAGCTTATACATATAGTTTTGGATTAAAAACACGATGGAAAGTAAAGGGAAAAATCAATGCGTAGTGTTTTATTTTGAATACATGTAGTACGAGAAATTCGAAAAAAAAAATTATGCAAATAAAATAATATTCGTATTTTAAAGTATGATTGGTTATCGTTGTAACATGCATAATAGTTTTTTATGATATTTCCTTCGTCACAACACTGTGAATGATAGATGGGGGTACATCACTTCCCTCCCCACCTCTGGCGTGTGCGGATGGTCTTTTTATGCGATCGCGACAATTAATTAAATTACGTGCGTGAAGTGCATATTTTAGGGTTCTAGTGTAGTGATTGGTAAAATAAAGGTTTGATAAACGTCAGGTCCGTAAGTTTTTAAACATTTGCGTTGTTTTGGATGATAAATAGCTACATTACTCGGTAAGTCAAACGTTTTCTTTTTATTATTGTGTGTCAGGCAGTCAGGCGCGCGGCGGCCGGTCGGGGCGCCGACCCGGCAGCCAGCTGATCGTTGTTAGGTATTATCTATTTTATTGTACCTGGTGATATAATATTTAAGTTTTTAAAGTTTCGTTATTACACTTTGATGTCCGGGCGTAATGATGATCCCCTTGACGGGGGGGAAACCCGTTTGAGAAAAGCAAAATAGTTCAGCGATCTCCTACTAATAATAAAAGGGCATTTAGTCAATTATCACCGGCTAGTGTTTCGCCAGTAACTAGTAAGCGTATGCAACGGTCGGGATCTAATTTGAATACGTCAAATTCCTCTGAGTTGAGCGTCTCCGCCGGTAACGATAGTACATCGTATGATCTCGTGCAAGAGGCATCGACATGCCTAACCAACATTAACGAGTATTTAAACGACTCGGGGTCGCGCTTGAATATTGCGAATAAAACAGGAATTATGGAGATGACGCAGAGAGTAACTTCGATTGTTTCTTTACTTGCAATTAAATCTGCGATGCTCGAGACTAAGTTGGCGCAATCGGAGCGTGATTTAGTAATTGCTCAAAATAAAGTTAACGTTAGTCCTCCGGCGGTAACCAAATCGTACTCGGAGACTTTAAAGTTACGATTGCCACCTAAAACGGCCCCGGTGGCAGCTCAGGCTCGCGCGCCGCTCCCGTGTGTGGTGGCCTACCCGACGGAGGAACGTTCGGCCGAAATTAAATCCTCGTCCGCGACGAAAGAAGCGCTAATGAAAGCGATCAAACCATCAGATGGTTTCCAAATTGTCGGCGTTAAAAAAACGGCTAAGTCTGGCGTCGTGTTACGCGTCACAAATCAGAGTCAAATAAAGAAATTAGAATCCGTTGCGGCTATCAAATCAGCAGGGTTGCGTTTGGAGAAACCTAAAGGGCGTAAACCGCGAATCCTTGTATCCTTGCGATGTCCCGAACTCGATGGACGAAAATAATTTTTTAGTTTGTTTATACCGCCAGAACATTAAAGATGAGATTACTCTTTCCGAGAGTGACTTTTTACGTTCAACAAAAATTTACCGTCGTCGCAGTTTTAATGACAACCGTAAATGGTTAGGGATCGAGTTAGAGCATTCGATACGAAACCATTTGATTAACACGAAAGAAAAGTTATTCATTGATTGGACAACTTGCCGGTTCATCGACGATTTAGATTTAATTCGGTGCTTAAATTGTCAACAATATGGTCATCCCGCGAAGTATTGTACTGAAAAAACACCATCGTGCGCTCACTGTGCCGAGTCACACGACACAAAAAATTGTACCAACAACAATCAACCAACTTTTAAACGAGTATGTGCGTCGTGTAAAAAGTATAAAAAACCCTGCGATCATGAGACCGGGTCTCAGGATTGTCCTACCTCTACCTACAAGGCAAAATTAGAGCAACTGATTATAAATACTAACTATGGCCAAGCTTAAAATAGGACAATTAAACCTTCATAACGATAAAGTAGCTACGTCTGAGTTAGATAGGCTTGTAATTGAGTATAGTTTGGACATAGTTCTCGTTCAAGAACAGTACCAAAGCGCTGGGCTTCGTAATAAGATAGTTCAAATAAACAATAAAGAGTATGGTTAAGCAAATAGAAGGGTTATGATTTTGTCCAATATAAATACTTAACTACTTATACTTTTAAATTGAAATAGATAATAGATAAGTATTGTTGAAAGCTATCGGTCGTCTACTGGTTATAAGCTTTGTAACGTTATATTCAATTGTAAAGCCCTCTAGAGTACACAAAATCATAAACCCATAAAAATGTGCAGCCGCGTAGCCATTGTCAGCGACGTCAAAGGCTCGGGGCTCGAGTCCTGGTGCGGCGGGAGTGGGGGGGCGGCGCTTCCAGTATATGCAAGACCCAATGTGTTATTATTATCCCAATATACGAGCCAAATTTACTTGTTTATGTGAAATAGTTTGAGACTTATGAGGGGGTCAAAATAGTTAATAATACACCCCGATAAGATCTAAAAAAGTCTAGACATTATAAATGCTGATATTTGAGAAAAACTTGTAAGCGTAAGTTAAATCTTTTGATTTAATAGGCACAAATTGACAGATTAAAATGTTCGATTCAATTAAATCTAAAAAAAATCATGAAAGTTATCGTTACACTTTAACTATAATTTCAATAGAGATGGCAATCCATTTATGTGATCATCTCAATAATGGTTTGCTTCATTGGATTGTAATATCATTATCAGAATGTTTGTTGTTATGTTTTCAGCGCGTGTTTATCAAATGAAAATTGACATTTAAAAGGATTAAGTTATGTAATTGTTTTCGGGCGGTTGTTCTGACAGTTCGCGTGGTATGTGTTAACTTTGCTATGACACACACACATCGATTTGTTATTTAATGACCTACATACAAAAATTTACTTGAATCATGAGTAAAGAAAAAGCTAAAATAAATTTAATCAAACTTTAATATTTACACTTGCATTTTAAAACTACGAGTATTTCAATGAAGATTAATATTCTCTCTGTTAGATTAAAACTATTGTATTGTATGGATGCCAACATTGTGGCAGCATGTACAATATGCTTTTTGTTTTTTTTTTGATCCCGAATTAGGTACAGGCTCAGTACTAGGGTTTCGCTTTTCGCGGCCTTTTTGCATTTTCGGGAATGGGGATTATCAATCAATTATTTAAGAGACACACTAAGTTCTGTTAATTGAAATAAAACTAAATGCTATGGAAATTATTAAAAATCACGAGATTCACACAAATTTCTTAAAAAGAATTTCTTACATCTTTTTCATGATTCCACCTTTTTTGAAAAAATAGTTTTTTTCCAAAATAGGATGAAAAATATATTACTTTTGGGAAATGCAGGAAAAAAGTAAAAATGTATTTTAACAATAATATAGTTTTAATATGTATTTATTATTTATGTTTGCTCGTGTTATTAATTATTGATTTCTTAAAAAAATACAAGAATCTGAGCATTATATTGTTATAATAAATAGTAATAATAAACTATGACTCAGCCCTGCAGTAAGTATCTTAAGAACTTGTGAATGAATGAATGAATGAATGGTTTATTTGCTATAACATGGGTACATTGTTGGTGTTACACATAATATCATCCGTCCTGCATGTTTTGCCAGAGAATGGCGTGCAAATTGTATTTTTTAAAGTAAATCACAGTAGTCAAAATAACACATTCAAATAAATTAATGGAACAGGACATGCATTATATAAAAAAGGTATTAGGTATTAGTAACTTACAGTAAATAAAATAAATCATTAAATATACATACCAAATTCTAAAAATATTTCATTAAATTATTACATTTCGTCATAAAACGTTTGTCAAGCAAGTAATTAAATAGCATTATACAACGTGAAAACAGTTATACATGTCGGGAGTTTATTGAATATGTTGATAGCCAGTATTGGTGCATTATTTATTATTACATTCAGATGTTGGAATGGTTCGAGCAGCTTATTTTTATGTTTGTCTTGCCTTCTTCTGCTATAGCATTCAGGTTGCGCATTAAAAAGTTTTATATGTTTTTTACGAATAGACTCATCTCGAATATATACACAGAAGGCAAGGGTAAAATATTATATTTTATAAACAATGGTTTACAGTTATCCATGAAATGTGCACCACACACAGAGTACGCGAATTATAAAGACTCTTATGGCATCCACAGAATTTCCCCAGATTATTATGCCATATCTAAATAGAGACATAACATAGCCATGGTTGACGACCTCGGTGGCGCAGTGGTGTAAACAGCCGACTGCTACGCTAGAAGTTCCGGGTTCGAATCCCGGCGGGGGCGGGACTTGTGTTATTTGCAAGACGCATTGTTTCGCCTACCGGTCTTGGATGTTGTATTCTTATTTATTTAGTATATACCATATCGTTGCTTAGCACCTGCGATACAAGTTCTTACGATACTTAGTGCAGGGCTGAGTCAATGTGTGCTTCGTGATGTATTAATTTTTATTTATTTATTTATGGATGCAATTAAAGCTACTTTCTCTGAAACTTGATTTCAAAGGCAGTAAAGGACATATGTATTCTTCTGGCGTAGTAGTGGGCTGTTTACACCACTGTTCCACCAAATATTTTTAGTTTTAATAACCTATATAAATAGAAATATTAATGGAATTTAACCACAAAAAATTAAGATAGCAGCTCAATTTTATTCTTTACATTTCTTTTTAATTGGATTTTTTTATTCAATAATATCATTAACTCTGATATACCTCTATTTTGGATACAATTAAATAAATAAAGAGTTTATGACTGTATCTTTTAAGTCGAAATTAATTATTGCTTCTTATTTAAGATCAATTGAAATTCAATATATTTTATAAACTATAATCCTTAATTTGATCAATTTAATATATTTTGGAATCATTCATCGTAAATCCCTAATAATAAAATTACTTTAAAAATCTAATATTAGTTAAATTTATGAAATTTACTATATTGTAAGTAACAATTATAGGGAAGATAAGGGCAATGTCTACATCAAAAATTAAAAAATATAATGAACAGGCGATTCGTCTAGATGATTTGGGGTCAGTTTTTTCTCGATAATAAAAATATTTTTCGATAATGTTATATAATATTGTTAAGATGTTAGCAATTAATAATATTTTATTAATAATTATTAAGATTATTTATATTAAATTGCAATTAAACTTTTTAATTGGAAGTCAAATATACTAAATATATTACGTAACTAATTAGTTTTGTAGTAATTCATTAATAGCATAAATGTAATAGTTAATTTCCTCGTTAATAAAAAGAAATGTAAAGGAATAATCATACTACATCTACGACATGTCAATATCAAGCAGCTGCTTCTAATCCAAAAGTGACGTGACTGAAGTGACGACCTCCGGATCATTATGGAAATTAATCAACAATATGTATTTTTTAATTAATAGATGCTCTATTTCTTTCTTCTTTTAAAACTGTAAAAGCTAACGTAGTCACAGTTAGTATAAGAAAGTGAAAAAGTTGAATTAGGGATAAAAGTATAGTATTTTTCGGACTGAATTATTTTGTATCAAAGTACTATTGTATATATGATAGTGCGGGTGGCAAATGGCCGTCCGATCGATGGCTGTTAACTAACTTATTTAACACGCGTTCCCTCGATGCAAACCGTGTTGAACGCGACCGCGTGTCCAGTGATTCGCGCTCATAGTGCCGCTCCATTGTGACTCGCACAACAAAACAGATAAAATGGATCGCGAGTCAGTATCGTTGCCACACTAATTACTGACCATTTCCCTCACAATTTCCATCGCTCCTCGTCGAGTGTGTGGCCTTCCTATTTAACGTAATGTTTTAATTGGAAATTAATTTCTCCCTAAAATAGAGTATGCAGAAGTAAAACTCACTAGTAATGTTCGGAGTGATTCGGGGCTGGACGACAGTATATCCGGCATCGGATATTCAACCGACGTTTTTGTTGCATGCCTTTGTATTTTATGCGTTTTTAGTTCAATGTCATAATGATTATTTAATTTCACTATTTAGAATTTTCGAGCATCTTCGAGATTTTTAATCTTTCGTATAACAGTCAAACGTATATTGTAAATCTTTGTTGCTTTTTAACCTTTAAATTAAGAAATTCATTCATTAATTCAACACTAATATCACATGCAGGAAAAAAGTACACATTTATTTTAAATACTAGTCCATTTTTATTATGTTTTAACTAACAGATTCATAACGTAACTTAATTTTATTAAATTAGCATAGATTTAGTTACTACCTGTTATCCTGCTGGATAGTAAAATTCAGGCCGGATTAGGGTTACCATACCTTCATTCAGGCCGGATTTGTCCTGAAATTTCAGAATTTTTGGACTCTTCTCAGGATTGCGGCCGGATTTTGCAAAAATCATGAAATATCAGTAATTTTAGAATCTTTAATAAAATACAGTTTACATTTTAAAGGTAACTTTAGTAAAAAGTTAAAAACTAAAAATAATTGTCCTTTGTTATTATTGCACAATTAAAGCAATTCTCATTTATCCAAGTATCCTTGTACTTCATCAGTTTTATCATATTTACTGACTGAAGTTTAATTAATATATTCAAAAACCTAATAAAAATCATCTGTACAATGGAGTGTGCCCATAACACTGGTTGCATTTCCACGCTGTATAGCGATGCTCAGCGTTACGGTCACGACTCTCTTTTTAAATTTAAAATTTGGATTTTTTTGTTGAAATTCTGTCTGAAGACACCTTTTTAAGTATGGTGTTTTCTTTAATTATTAATTTATAAATTCTTCACATGTTAAACTCTTCAAATTATATTGTATTAAAAGTATAGCTGGAACTGAAGACACCGTTTTTTTCATTCCACCATTGAGCTCCCGTGATAGAAAATACTCTTTCTACGTTTGCATTCTGTGCTGTAATTGCAAATACATATATATATTGCCAAGTACGCATTATCTCTGGTAATCGTGAAGTACCTGTTATCTTGAAAGTGGTTGCCAACAATGCATGAAGCTTTACGTCAAAAGGTGCTTCTTTTTGTTTTGTTAAAAATATATTCAGAGCTGCAATTGGAACATTGGAACTGAGTGAGTGAGCGTCACTACTGCGATAACTGCATTACGCGGCAAGGGCCGGCGCGCCGGAGGGGGAGCGAGATCCACAGTGTATGGAAACGATTAAAGTAATATATCTTTTTAAGACCGTTTGAGAGAAAATTCTCAAACTGTAACAAAATGTCAGCATTTTTGGAATGGAAATCAGGCCATTTTACCGGACTTTCGAACTCTAGGCCGGATGGCTGGATACCGAATACTTGCCGGATATCCGTTTCATCTCTAGTAAATACTTTAGTTACGACAGCTTCACTCGACATCTGCGCTAGGAATGTCAATTTTATCTAAAGCAAAAAAGATGCAGACAAATAAACTGCCGTAGCGAAAGACCTCATATCTAGGTGTTTGTTGTTGAATGTTCATTGTCATTTGTTAAAATGTCTTTATGAAAATATCTATTGACGTTTTCGAAATTTACGGTAGTTTTTATTTTATATAAGCAATAGTAATTCTCATGATTATATGCCAGGGTTGAGGCTGGAACCCACTAGAAAGCCACATTTACGAATTTGTATTTCTGAATTTCTACCGTATTTAGGAATTTCGTGGCTGCAGTGAGTATGCTATACCTTCATCTGTCGATCAAAATTTCGTGTCAGTGAATAACTCGTGGATGATGTCTATGTGTGCGTGGATAAAACCCGCATTATATAAAGCTTTACTTCTGTATACTCACTATTTTGTGCTTTAAATTACAAAAAAAAAAAAGGGTTACGTTATGTACTACTCACACATAATCAAAAACCACACACACTCAGTAACATAAACAATATTTACCTATATGTTCAAATAAATGATTATTATAAAATATTAATTTAATTATAAATATTATAATTAATACTTTTTTAATTGGCAACCTTTTCTAGGTTTATATTCAAAGGGCGCGAGCGGTATAATATAGGGCTATATTATACCGCTCGCGTCGGGGCCCTTAGGTTTGGGGCCCCTGGCATTTTGCCGTGATGCCGCGCCCGAGTTACCGACTTTGATTATTTAATCAAGGGAGACAGGCTGCCTAGTGCAGGATTCGCGAGTCAGCAAGCACTCGTTGCGACGACTTAGTTATATAATGTGATACTAGTTGCATCATGTATATAAATTGATATTGTTGTTAAATCAAACTTTAAACTCAAGTTTAAACGCAATCAAAAGATTTGAAGCTATCGATCACCTAGAATCATGAAATTGTGCAACAAGAAATGTCATTAAAAATAAAGTTTTCAAGTTAAAGAAAAAATCCGAAAACTGTAAATTTGTAGTTACATGTATTAATAAAAAAATGGAAGGATCTTTGAGACTCGATTCCCGTGAAACGAAGTATTGACATACCAACAATACAATATGTCTGTACGGAACCCTTGTTGAGCGAGACCGACTCGTGCTTGATCGGTTTATACTTTAAACCTGAGTCTTCATTTTAACATAATATATACAATACTTAGGAACTATTTCAACGTTTTTTGAAGAAGCCAGACCAATTAATCAAAATCGAAATCATTTTTAAGTCAAATAGACTTGTCATAATTATTTTCAAACAGTATTTTTTCTTTTTAACTTCCACAGCTGGGGGAAGAATCAAAATCAATATTACATTATTAAAATTAACTTTAAAAAAGTACTCAAAAGTAGTTTGACGACCTCGGTGGTGCAGTGGTGTAAACAGCCGACTGTTACGACGGGGGCGGGACTTTGTGTTATTTGCGAGACGCATTGTTTCTCTTACCGGTCTTGGATGTTGTATTCTTATCTATGTAGCATATACCATATCGTTTTTTTGCACCTGCGATACAAGTTCTTACGATACTTAGTGCAGGGCTAAGTCAATGTGTGTGTCGTGATGTGGTTATTTCTTTATTTATTTTATTTAAGTACTCAGACTCGTCAAATGAATTTATTTTTTCACCTACCTTTTTTCTTGTCTTTATTAATGAATTGACCAATCTTGTTATTCCAAATGGAAGTATTTTATCATTTGCTGATGACACTGCAATAACTTTCTCTGCTGATTCATTGATGGAACTCCAAAAACATTCCCAAGAAGGCTTCGATATAATGTAGTAGTATGCTTGATACTACTGGTTATTACTAAATTGTTTAACATTAAATACTGAAAAGATCAAATATGTGACTTTTTCCCTACGCGCATCCTCACAGCCGAATTTCCCTATGTTACTACAGGCACATTCATGTGTTACCAAGTTGAATTGCAAATGTCCGCTATTATCTTGCACTGACAATACAAAGTACCTGGGAATCGTAATAGAATCTCAATTTTAAACCACGCATCGATCATGTAACTGTAAGAGTGCATCGATCATGTATATTTTCAAAAACTTTATTCTAAATTCATATTCATTCAATACTCATGCAACATATAACCCCGCCATCATTATCATTTACAACAAAGCGCCGGGAAAACAATATCTATGTTATACCATCATACAAATTTCAGTTAACAAAAAAAATCCATTATTTTTTTGGGACCTTATTCATACAATAGTTTATGTAAACACTTAACATTACACGATAAAAAATATTTCGAATGCAAAACTCTAGTTACTACCTATTTGAGATCCAAAAATTACTATGAGACGGAAAATTTATTACCCTAACACACTAAAAATCCCTTAAAAACAAAAAAAGAACATACTTTATAAGATATAGTTGTCAGATCTAACCTTGGAAATAAAATAAATACATTATTATTATTATAATTTTTCTTAAAAATGACTCTATCACCGTTTCGGAAAATTTATATCGGGTAAGATACCGGCAAGAAACCCCAGATTATGTAATTTGCTGTATGAACATGTTATATAACTTACTGCCTAGGGTGACAGAATATAACGTAAGAATTAAAATGAAATTATTTATAAATCACGTCTTGCAGTGACAAAATAAAGATGTACCATTAGTATGCTAGTCACATGGGACAAGTAATTATATGAGCAGCATGAATGCACCGCCAACTGTTCGGGTCGGTCGGTTGTTTTAAACTAATTAATTATTTAATAT
The DNA here is from genome assembly GCA_949316135.1 of Choreutis nemorana. Taxonomy (NCBI): domain Eukaryota; kingdom Metazoa; phylum Arthropoda; class Insecta; order Lepidoptera; family Choreutidae; genus Choreutis; species Choreutis nemorana. Next base: position 15,176,035 of record OX438595.1, read on the forward strand.
GTTTTGGTCTGGCTATACAAAATATAGAAAGTTACTGGCTAGTAGGCACAGAGCGCAATCATAGCACTTTTTTTCTTGTTACTCAACATTTAAGAAAATCCAAACGATTAAATGTATTATTTTATAATTAATGAATTATTATTGACAATGAATTGAAGTTATACTAAACTAATGTTGCAATTAATATCTAGCTTACAGAATTTAACTTAAGCTTATCTACGGGAAAGAGACCGGCAAGAAATCCCGTAGTTCTCTAAACATGTCTATTCTTATGGTACGGAACCCTTCATGTTCGTGTCCGACTCATACTTGGCCGGATTTATCCTTAATAATACATTACGATGCATGTGGCCTAGTGATAGATGTTATTGCACGGTGCGTTAGTTCGAGCCCGGTTTGTTAAACTTTGACCCGGAAGCGACGAGGTGAAGAACAGCGGCGTTGGCTCGGTGACCTTGGTGGGTATTCGTTGTATTCTTATAAGCTCCGCCCCATGCTACCACCCAAACACATTACCGTGGGATAACTTAAGTTGGTTCTAAGAAGGTGAAAAAAAAACCTAAACATTTTCGTCAGTGTATCTTATCCTGTGGTCCTGAATATGTATTGGAGTCCGCAATCACATCTCTGAATCATTTAACAAAAAGATAAACCATCAATTATATTGTAATCGCAACTCTTGAACTGAAAACAAATGCAATTTGGTTTGAGAATACTATTTAGTAGCGACATCAACCCGAATGTCACTTCTTTAGTTTCAAAAAAGCAAGTTTAATAATAGTGTTCTTTATAAGTCCCCCCCCCCCTATAAAGAAAGGGGTCTTTGAAAATTGACCTTGATTTCCTAGGGATCCATACCCAGAAGAAAAAGGTTAAAAGAATTACGAACTATTTCGTCGTCTATTGGATTAATCATGTATTTAAATTAAAATTGACCGGTTTTGTAGAGCAAAAATATTTAAATTCCTCATTAGGACGAATCTTTAAAGTCTCTCATTGTATTGCTATTCATTCCACACTACGTTTTGCTAAGAAATGTTAAACTAACAGTAAATTAAAATCATCCCCAAGTCCGGAGTATTAATAGCTAGTAATGTCCTCGGGTTCGCTTATTGACGCGGCGACGCGACATTTCCCACCGTCCAACCTACTTGTTATATACCATGCATGACATATTGGTTCTGCAAATCACTGCCACAGAAACTAGCAATGACGTATTCACGTACATAGTAAACTAAAACCAACTGAAGCCTGTCTCCATTGAATATGGCGAAAACGGTTAACATTTCCTTGTGAATCATTTTAATAACCGCCATTTATACGAGTATGTTAACGCCAAACCAATATTTAATATTGTTTTCATAAAAATTATCTTAATTATATTGTATTTCATATTTTATAGTAAAAAAAACATGGTAAAATAAAATACGCAGTCAAAAACACGAAACGAATCGGTGTAAAATTGATTTAAAAGGACCTACTTATATGAAAAATATCCCTAATAGAATAAAAATAGCAGATAACGTTATGAGTGAAATCTAATTATGGATAAACCACAAAATTTTGGATAGAAGGTCAAAGAGTAGTGGAAACTAATAAACAGTAAAACGTTGCACTCCTACACATCCGTCTGACTCCGGTGATTTGACCAATTTCAACAAGTGCGATTTTACGTTTTGATGTCATTTTTAATTCTAGGTATTCTTGATCAGAGTTCTGCACAAACGCCTCCACTCTTAAAGAATTAGAAACCAAGGTGCATAATGCTATCCAGTAGGTGTAAAGGCAAATCCTCAAATATTTTGGTTACGTGAATCGGCACGAAAGTTTCTGCATAGGACGCCTCATCATGCAGGGTAAGGTAAAAGGGAAAGGCCGTGAGACAGATCACCGATGCGCTGGATGGATCAAATAAATGTGGCTGTTGATGGCCCTCTACATGCACGTGATAGATTAATATAAATCTATCTATATGTAATGTCGTAGTGTACTGTGACTTTCATTGATGTTTAAACTACAAGTGTTGATTTGACTTCTTCCGTCAAATTTCAGATCAAGTTTATGATTGTTATATTGTTTTTGGTAATATAACAGTATGATAGTACTACTGGAGTAACTTTTAAATAGTTATATAATTACTGATTAAACATTAATTAATGTCTGTTCTTTTTTCACGGATTTGAAATAAAAATTATTTTGTTTAGCATTTCGTTTATTTCGTAACTTGCAAAATGTTATGGAAATAATTGTGTTTGTGAATAAAATATAGTTAATAATATAGGAATTGCTATATAAAATTTTGATGTACATTAATTATTTTCCTAATAAGCACTGATTTGATTTTGTTTGTGATTGGTTCGTTATCGTTTGTTTATTTAAATTACTAATATTTTATAAAGACTTGTATATTTGTCATTGAAATAATTGTAATAGTAAAAGGATAACTATTACATAAATAATTAAAGTGTCATAAATAATCATCAGATAAGTACCTCCTTTTCTATTTGTAAAAACTGTAATTAATTTGTAACTTATTCTGACTTTGGTTTAATATTTGTGTATTTGATTGATTAATGACAATAACTGTTATGATATTAATGTTATGTGAAAATAGCAACTACGGGGTTTCTTGCCGGATTCTTCCCCGTAGATAGGCTTTCCGAACCGGTGGTGGTTTATTAACCTGTTTAAATAAAAACATGTTGATGCTGATTCTGATTTTGATTTCCAGTATATAGTATAACACCTATTTCATTGTAGATATTTGTCCATGTACATATATATTTGTGTACATAAACTTGAATGTGGGTATGTAAGAATAGATACAAAGGTATATTAAGTTTCCTTTCTGTTTAAAGCTATTATAACATGTCTCTAATCAACATTGGTTTGAATACTTTTTGAAATGGTTTCAGTTATTTTATTGTACCAGTAATATTAATTATTCCATATAAAGGGGATTAATTCCAATCATTTGTTGAGTTACTTTTTAAAATTAGTTTTAGATTACTAGTTAACCTATTAAAATCTGACTATAGCTTAGTTTATTTCTTTCTTTATTTGGAAATAAAACAGTGGACAGATTGCAAATAATAATACAAAAAAATAGAAAACATATCACAAACATAAATCTGACAACCATGAACATATCTCACTAAAACACAATATACAAACACTCAAAATAACGCGACATACATAGAGGGAAAGAACAAACATGATAACAAGGACATATTAAAACACAAAAAAAAACAATAAATATATTAGAGCAAAAACCGTTACTGTCACTCTTCCCATCCCAATGCAAGAAGAAAAAAAAAAAGGTATATGAAAAAATTTAAAACCACAAAAAATATTTAAATTAAGCTAAAAACTGATAAAATTAAACAACATTAAAAACCGTTATGACACCCTAGATAGTTGACACAAAACTTATTTCTTAAAATGAGACATGGAAATGAAAATGATATCAAGATCAGAGAAATGTGTATTATAGCTGTCGCACATCCGTCTTAAGGAAAACAAAATAGCTCTGAGCTTTATTTTCTAATAAAGCTTTATTTTACTTGCAACTATTGATACTTTCAACAAGTACACCCGTATGACGGAGCAGGCGGACAGGCAGAGGTGGCGATAAGTAGTGCGGCGAGTCCTCACGGCTGCCGACGATGCCGTGACAACCACGACCGCTCTGTCAAGAGTGTAACAACGATGCAGAATTCTTGGTATTTTTGTTATTCTAAAATGGTTCTATAACATTGGTCTACAATGAAAAAGTAATATATATATTTTAAACTAATCTTGTTTGTCAATCGATGCTGAATATAATTTGATATGTAAAAGGCATAAATCAGTTTACAGATATTTTCAGAATCCAAGAATCCTACCCTTAATGCTCTCGACTATGGTGAATTAGCTGGTTTATTACTGTGTTATATTTAAATGTGATAAAAGTGCTTGAAATAAATAAAAATCTGAAAAAATCCCTTGAAATTGTGTGAATAGTCGAAAATTACCTTCGAGTTTTCGATAGACGCCACTGTTGATTGACACAAAAGCGGACACTAAAGACACATTTCCTGAAGCAAAACCCATAGCGTTTTCAGTCGGTTCTCAGCATTCGTGGGGGAGCCTCGCGCTTTCGGTCATCAAACTGAACGTTAACTCCGCGTCACTTCATATAAAAGCACAAACATCGTTTCTCATTCGTTATTTTATCTGAAACATCTGAAGATGTCTGAAGACCCGGCAAATTACATGAAAGCTAGTGAACTAAACAACAAAGAAAGTGATGCACTAATTTATTTCTATATTAAGATATCATTAATATTGATATCTACGCCAATGAATTCATTTTTCATAGTGGTCGTGAAAATTTGGAAAAATAAAACGTAAGTTATGTTTAACCTCAATTTTTTCTAATACCTGGTGGAAAAATATTTTTGTATTTTATTTTATTCAGAAGAATTAATTCTTAAAGTTTTTCAGGTGTTCTCAAATAGCTTTGTTTTAAATTATTGTTCAGGCATCTAGCACGATCTGTTGCATACTATTTAAATATTATTATTTATTTACCTTTTTCCCGTTGTACCCTGATGCACTCCGGAGTATAAAAGTTGTAACTTTTTGCGTCAAAAAATAAAATGAAATATATAATACCTCAAATAATACGTACAAACAGATATAAAACATTACACATTATTTATTATACAACAATCAATATAAGTTACTTAAAAAGATTTATCTAACTTGGAAAAAAAAGATTTTTAAATAACTACGGTAATACGGTTTAACCGATTTTTTTTACGTTATTTTTTCAAAACTATTAACTTTAACATTTTATTATTAATTATGATTGTAAATAAATTCACATATATACTAATTTAAAAATCAATAGCTATTTTTAAAAGGCAGTGTGTGTACTAGTAAATGAAACGATGAAAATGTGTGGTGCGAAATCAGGAAGAGAAAAAAAATCTTAGCATCACTGAAAATATATAAATATATTTTAGTATATGAACGGGAATGTTTAGTGGATGTTGCGCGAATGAAAGCCACCGGTACCTGTTTTTACTAATATTTTTACACTTTATACAAACGCATCAATTACAAGTTATTTAAAAATATTTTTGTATACCTATAATTTTTCTGAAAAAAAAAACAAATTTATAAAAAACCGGCGGCGGTTTCAAAAAAGTGAAAAAACATTAGGTTTTTTTTTCAATTTACTTCACAACACAAGATTATTTATTATTTATCATCAAGCACAATACATAAGCAAGACATTTAAATATTATCTCAATTAATTGCGGTGATTACACTCGATATAATAATTCAATTTTTATTTTATTTAAATAGGCAGATAATTTATTCTTAACAGAAAAGATGAATTATTTTTTTCATCAATTATTCGAACATAAAAAAAAACACAGGAGACTAAAAGATAAATTAAAATAAAATTATAATAAATTTAAAAATAATTAAGAAAAATAATGTAATAAACGATTCAGTTCCCTTCATTGCAGATATTTCTGGTTTCGCAGTGAAACTACTTTGAGGTGCTTCTTGAATGAGTATAATGATGTAAACAATGCGCGTGCTTCCTAAGCAAAATGTTTCCCGGGTGTCAGTTGCGGCAAAAGCTAATAAACTGATCAAAAGTAAACAACATCAGACAATGAATGGTAGAACAAAATTTACAGGTCAGTTTTCTCATAAAACTGGATCTTGTTGGATCTGTCAAGTTATCTGACTATTTTCTTGATATAATGCACCGGCGGGGTACGAGAACATACGTCAGTCTTCAAATGCATTTCTTTATTAATTTGCAGACTCTAATTACTCGTACTTTTGATTGAAAACAATAAGCAGACAACTGCGTATAGAAATATAGTTGGTGAAAAAGGTGATAGATTCAAACGTTTGTATGTTGTTATAGCTTGTCGCTACGGAACTTGGAGCAAACTATTGAAATGTATTTGAAAATGCCCAATGCCCAATGCCAACTAGCACGAGCTAATGTCAATTGTTAACTTGCTATTATTATTTACCATGTCTGACAACTCTCTGAATCTAGCGGACAGTTTGCGTTTATAAAACAATATCAAAAAATTTGTACTTACTTTATCGATTATAAACATATTATTTGACTGATTGTTTTTAAGAAGCCATTCACTAGACAAACAAAGATCACTAGCCCATTCTGCTTTAGTTTGAGCTAGCATTCACTAGACAAACAAAGAGCGCTAGCCCATTCTGCTTTAGTTTGAGCTAGCATTCACTAGACAAACAAAGAGCACTAACCCATTCTGCTTTAGTTTGAGCTAGAATTCACTTACACAAAGAGCACTAGCTCATTCTGCTTAAGTTTGAGCTATCACTCGAAAATCACTATTTACTGTCATTTAATGCAAGCTGATTTAGGTTGACATCAATGCTGTATAGCTAGTATTTATTTTGCTTAAAAATATTAACAGAAACAAAATTATCTTGACAATTAGCATGCAAATAGCGTTTCCGGTGTTAGTGTGATTATTTAGCGCTGCGTCGCTCTAATTGTAGAAATATGTAGTTCGTAATTTTACTTTATTTGTGAATGCTGCTAATTATAAACTTAAAATCGAATACATATTTTGTAATACCTTCTCCAGAGTGTACGTCAAAGAATGTAGACTTTAGACTTCGCGCCCACAAACGAATTTTCGTAGAACCGATATTTGGGCCAATTTCCCTCTGAGTCTTATTGACCGATTTTGTTACCGTCTTTTTGTTAGACGTGGCCGTTTCAATATTGCAATCAGGGGCCCTACCATCTTTTCAAAAGTACCTAATATTATTTCAATGGAGTTTTGTTTCAAGCTTAAAATAACCATACTTGAATTCGTACTACGACCCATACAAAACATTACGATTATAAACGGCATAGTGATGTACCAAATGAATGAAAGAGCGAATGTTTATAACAAAACTGCTTTAGGAAGAAACGAGACAAAACTATATTGGTGTCCTTGTTTTGTTACGTTACAATAAACGCACCAACACAAAACAAGTCTTCGAGTTTTTGGATTATTTATTAAATTTGCAAGAAAATATTCAGAATACCGTTGAAACATTAAATATATTATATTCTTAAGTTTTTACAAAATGTAGATACCTACTGCGTGATTTCAAGGAACGGAATAGTTTTCTGTCACTATGCCTTGTTTGGGGTTGCCTTATCATTGGGAATTCGTCTTATGAAGGGAAAACGCAAGGAATTTGAAAATTTATTTTGAATAATTTACTTTGCTAGTTTTAAGATTTAAACATTTTATTATTAGTTATCTACGTTTCAATAATGTTTTTTTTAGAATGTAATCATTTAAGACCGTTCTTTAGCTCACCTTTGTTGTTGTTGTTGAAAAAAAACTTAGTTTAGCTGATTTTGTTTTCCTTCGTAGAGAATGAGTCATAAATTGCAGGGAATCGGCCAATTGTTCTTCCCAAATTTGGTAAAATTGGGTTTTTGGGGAATTCAATGAAGTGCGTTTAGCAACCCTAAGTGTGTTTGATATACAACGCGAACCTAAACTTATAATGTCGGGTACAAAGTTTAAATATTACTTAGTTTCAAACCAGAATACACCTTTGTTTGTTAAAAACTTGATAAATACGACGTGTAAAATAGCATTAAAGTTCGTCGTGTTTCTACAAGATGTACTATTTGAATTTCTAAATTCAATTAAGGCCATCGTAACTGCCTTCGACAGTTCTTTGGAGAAAGGTTGTCGATATTTTGAAAGCTCAAGGAGATGGAACATATATAGGATTGGTCCAAAGTAAGTCAATACTGGTGAACATCAAGTGAAAAACTCATAGAAGCTAATGAGTTATAAATTATTATTTTTTAGTACTGGGTGATTTCAAGCAAAATAAAAAATAGAGTTCCTGGAAAACCGTCTGTGCATTCATAGACGGGAGGAAATCCGCTTAATGAACAGCATCTATTTAATTCAAGCTATTTCAAATAATTTTAGAAGGGATAATATCACATTTTTTACATGACTGTTCAACTGTATAAATTAGTAAATGGTAAATAACAGTTATATAATCCAAAGTCACCTGAAGACAGCCACACTTTGTATAAGTATGGTAAAACAAAGATAAAATGGTTTCATATTTTATATTTTAATAAAAATCTGATAATAATGTCTTATACTAAGCAAACTTATATCAATCAGTTGTTTAGTAAGATTACAGATCAATAATTAATCTCTTAAAAGTGAATTAAGGTATTGTTTAAACATGAACTAATTCAAAATTATTAATTATTTATAGAATTATTAGTGGGGCTTATCCCAAAGCTGCTGAGTAAAAGCAGTCCTCACATCCCAATTTGTGCTGCATGTATTGTCAATTAAAGCAAGACTAAGCTGAAACAGAGCATCTTGAAGCAAATCTTTGTTGCTTAATGGTTGTAAGATGTAAAGAGCCTGCTACTTCAGGAGCAAAATACAACACTCTGTGGGCCAGCAAATATGCCTTAAAAATAGTGTAGTCTTCAATATTTCTGGCACAAATATGTAATTTGTATAGTGGGCTTCAGGTGTGTCTCGTGGTGCATCTAAGATTGGTGTCAACATGTATTTCTATAAAGGATATCCCGAGGTACCTGTGAATGAAAATTAAATGATGTATTCTAGAGTATATCTAATGCTGTATTCCATTTGGAAGTGAGTGCCCTTAGTCATTCCATTTATATATAGTATTTTATTACAGTGATCTTAATTAAAATATACTAAGAAATAAAAAAGTGAGTTTATCTTGTTATTTGATTGTATGTTTATTAACACAGGTAGTCAGGTAAAAGCATTACAAATTGTAGTGATATTTTGTATATACATAATTATACCAACTGTACTTTGGTTTTGTTTAATAGTTATTGTACCTAATTCAGCAGTCATGAATTTATCTTGTACCTAACACAGTAGATATATGTAAAATTATAAAGACATGTCACTGTAAACATGAAGCATAATAAATGAGCCAAAAAAACTTACTGTGATATCATTTTATTCCCATCTTGATCCAATCATTTTGGAACACAATATATTTGTCTCATCAGCATTTCATTGAGACTAGCTGTAATTTGCGCAGTAACAGATGAGACAGTCTGTTGTGCAATTGATTGTCTTTCTATGCTTCCAACGGGACATTGATATGTTCCTTTCGCATAGAAGGATTAGGCAGTCAACGTCTAAAATGATTAGATATCTTATGAGAATATGAGTTTTTAAAGCCAACCTATTAGAACATAAAATACCCGTGTTTCCACAGATATTAATCACAAATATTAATTCGTCCCATTGGGAATGTGTGAGTACTTTCATCAACCTCTTTCAAGTGTCTCTTTTCATAAATTCCCTTTTCAATAAATGAAATGGTTAAATTACTCTCGCAGGTGCCTTCGATGCTGCATCCTTGATAAGTTTCCGTATCGGTCTAGCTCCAAAAACACGAACATTCCATATTCATTTGCCATCCATTATTACATTAAATTTAGTGTCCAATATAACTTTTTGTAAGATTTGAGCGTATTAAATATTAATATAATTACTTTTAATTAAAAAACACTTCTAGTTATAAATTGAGTCAAAACCAAAGTAAACAATATTAAATCCGTCGCGCGAGATCAACTTATTTAGGATCGCTATTTTGAAGTTTAAGCATCAGTGTTGCCAACTGCAGCGCAACAAATGTCTCAGTATCAGTCTTCTAAATTCTCTAGAAATCGCCAATCCAGGCATGGACCAAAAATCGCCAGGATTCGCTGCTTTTTAGGTCGTGAACATGCCACCTTGATGACAAGATTAAGTTTTTATTCCCTGAGGTGTTTTCAACAATTCCAAAACATTTAATTCGATAGTCAAAGTTTACGTTTGATTTCGGCATCATCACCCACCTTTGTTATTTTTGATAGCAAAAAATTCGCCGTGAAACAAAATTGCAGTAAAAATAACGGTTTTCTAAAAAATATATGTCACAAATCACATGTCGCCAGACATCACCGTTCGAGCGAAGAAATCCCTAGTATTCTCCAAATGCCTGTCAAAAATCGCTAGGGTTGAGAGAGGTCTCAAATCGAGCAAAAAAATCTCTGCGTAGGATCGAAAATCTCCAGATATAGCTACAAAATCGCTGTGTTGGCAACCCTGTTAAGCATGGTTAAAGTAATATTACTTACTGTCAAAAAGCACGTCGCGGTACGCTTTGAGTGAGTGATATTGTGTGACGTTACAAAATCGCAAACCTTTTTATTATTAAAGTAAGCTTGTTTTAAAGACTCAATGGTACGAATTTTGAATGTAAGCTTAAAGTAATAATGCTATGAGAGGAGATGGTAGGCCCGCGTACGTTCCATTTTTCTGTAACAAAAAAATTTGGTTAGTTATTATCGCTTGGTGGAGTCTTACGACGCTGAACCTTTCTTACTCTGACTGTACTTGTACTTGTACTGACTGTACTCATATTATGTTTTATCGAGTTAGGTTGCGTTGCAACTACCAACGCATTCTACGATCCCGGAGCCCCGGGAATTTCTATTTGAAATTCATTAAATAAAAGACTACAATCGCACCAGACTATGCATCACATACGAATTGACTTGTTTTTTAAATTTGAATTTAAGTTAGGTAAAACCACATGTTTTATTATGCTTTATAGAAATGTCACAAGTATTTTAGTTATCACCTCGTGGTTAATATTAATGACGAAGCAAAAAACAGGTACTCATTACTATTATTTTATTATTTTAAAAACGTATTCTCTGTCCAAAATACTACTTAAAAATTATAACAAAATGAAATACAAACTGGCAAAAAGAACAGGTAGTCTTTTGATGATAATAATCAAATAAAACCATGTCGAATCAGTTTTATAGAATTTGTTAAACAGTATCAATATAACGATTCAAATAAAATCATTAGTTTTACCTCTACATAACAGATGGCTAGCACCAACGTGGGTTTTTAGTTGATAAATTGAAGTAAAAAACTTATTGTAAACTTTTTAAACTCTGAATTTAAAGCAAACAAACAAAATTAAAATACCTCCTTAAAATTTAATCCTAAATCTTAAATTCTACATTTTCCCTGAATAATGTTTGGAAATACATTTGCATTCAGTTAAATACATCTCTGATCACGCAGTCATTAGTTACATAATAATACGGTGTTAAGCTCGTGCAAGCTCATTTGAACCTGCGGAATTAATTTGAGTATCACGCGTGCGCGTTGAAACAGGCACGGTTCGTAGTTGCAATACCATATATACGAGTTCGAACATTGTTATCAAAAACAATTACATGCCCAGTTTGTAAACTTGCGTCTCTATGTGAGTTAGACGAACTGGAATAGCTACTTCAGTAACATGATCTGCTCCTCAATCTGTGGCGACGTTGCTTTCAAAAAAGGTAAACGTTTAGTTACCGAATGCCATGTCTACAGGTTCTAATTCAGTAACAGTCTAATTCTGTTTAATAATTCAGTATCATTTGGCATTATTGTAAAATAAAATTAAAATCTATAAATCCCGCAAACCTTAAAGGTAAAAGAAACGCACAAATAACAATGTTTCAGAATGTTATAGTTATGGCAATAAAAATATACAATAACATTTAAAAAAATCCATGTCATAAATAACATTAACTTAGCAAAATTGAAACTGAAAATTATTTTAATTGACAATGCTTACTACTGTTTAAGGGAATTCTTCGCTGACAGGGTTTTATGGCGTAACGTGATATAAATGGATGCTAACATATATATGTTGTATTATTTAAATATTTAATTGTAATTTGTTTTGAATATTTGCTTGTTTAACTACATAGCAAAATGAAAAACTAGGTACATTTTGCGAATAAACCATTTGATTTGATTTGAATGTGATGGTGACCGTCTGTTACTGTTTCCATTGAAATTCATTTGTCCGGACTGGACGAAATAACTGATAATTAAGTAGGTGTAGGTATTTAAAGCTCTCCACAACAACCATCAAATTTTATGTTTAGGTACCTAACCTGTACGTAGTTATGTTTACGGGGAGTCAGGAGAGTTTAAAAACAAATAAATAAAAGAACGTCTCTACACTACGACATTATTATAAGAAGAGGGTTTGTTAAATTCGTTACAATGGTTTTTACTGATTTAATACATTAGAATGTCTCTTAGAATTAAACTCGATACAAGCAATATAGTAGCAAAAAATAATATAGTTTTGTTAGATACCTTTATTTCATTATTAATACTAGGAAGCCAATGAGTTTCTAGTGTGTGGTCTCCGGGTATACATGCATAACTACATATACAATGATGGATACAAAATTGAGGCCACTTTCTATAAAACTGCATACATTTTTGATAGTGAAATACTTAATTAATTAAAAATTAATAATAAGTAGATATTAATTCCACATTAATTGTGCTACTAATTAATACCAGCTCTGTAGTTAGTACTTGTTCTTAGCGATGGTTCAGATTTGATTAATATCTAGTAAATGAAATAGAAACTATAATAATAAATAATAATAAAAATCTTGATTTAAAAACTAAACTTCTTTGAAATGAAAGTGAATGAATATTTTAGATGAATATTTAAGAAAATGATATTTAAGACAAGCGTTTGAAGCAAAACGAAATAGCTCTACGTTTTCTTAATTATTTGCACATTTTTCGGATAAAGGTACGCAATGCTTACTTTACTACAAAATACGAGTTTTTCTTTCTTTTGTCTCCGCAATTTATTTAATAATTAAATAATGAGTAAGATTTATTGTTTACTTTTTATCGATTAATTATAATCAAAATTTAAATTAAAACTTCATTCAAAAATTTTTCAAAAGTAATTTGAATCGTCAAAACTTAACGTAATTAAAACCAATTTATGAAATTTAAATTAAAAAAATAACTCATTCACTTGTTCGGAAAATTTTAGTCGGGTTAGAAATTAAAGAAAAACATTAAATATTTATATTTATTCAAAATTAAATTAAATTGAACAAATTAAACTTTGACACCGGAAGTTGTTGAAATCTTTTGAAAACAATCGAATCAAAAACGTGAAAAAAATGTTGTCGGCAATAGCGCAATACCGCGTAAATACAATTTTTTTTCGAGTGACCAAAAACAAATTCATTATCTTCTTGCCACGACACCAAATACACACACACAAATAAGTTATCACATAAATTAGTTTTTCGTATTGTATAAAGTGGGTGAGCCAAAGTTGTAGTGGTATTTCGTAGTGACACGCACCTTAGTGTGCGTAACCACGAGTAGCGTTAGCAACGTTTATCAATGACAAATAAATATCATAAGTTCTAATATTCGTTAGATTAGACGCGATAAAACAAAACCTGTACCTTTAGTAAAAATATTTTATTACAAATAAAATTTAACAAATTAAACAAGTTCTAAAAGTATTAAAGTCATGTTACCTCAGAATAAATAAAATTTGTAACAGAATATTGTAAAATAGGAGAATAAATATATACAAAATACATTTTAATCAATGAAAAGTAATTAACCAAACGTAATTTTAAAAAATACATGAATATAAAATTCTATTATAGACTTGTCATTCAAAGTCAGATTCGTCGTCAGGGACTGACGAATTAATTTATTATCTCAGAATCAGTGTCGAAATATTTTAAATATTGATGAAACATGAAGATGACATCCAAACATTAATATTTCTTACCTCATCACGAATATCAATTCTCTGTTTGCTGACGGTACTCGAAAATGCTGTCATTGACTGACACTGAACACCTCCCGAGCTTACGCACACGCAGACAACGTGCATGTATATCTATTCGCACTAGTATGGCTCACCCGCTCTCGTGAGATATAAGAGCTATAGCGTTTATACAGTCGCTCAATGATCGTTGTGCCTACCATGAGTTTTAAAGCGCCTGTGACGGATTGATGAGGAATTAAAATAGCTCGTACAAATCACTGTCCGTCGGTTGAAAAGTGTAGCCGATAGTCGGTTGAAAAGTGGAGGCAGATCAATAAGGCCCTAGATGCGTGCGGTAAAAACCTAATCGACAGGCATTGGCGGATCCACATTGACTATAGAAATTTCACGTTAAAGTTCCGAGAGAGCAACGAGGTGCGCAAGGCCGGCCAGGATCAGAGAAACTATGGGCTCGGATGATTGGATCCCAGAACCGTAAATACTTCGAGAGTGGTAGGCAGGCAGGCAGAGGGTGTTGATCCATTTTAACAATATAAATTATGCAATTACTGCACTGAAATTTTGCTGACAAAGAGTTTCTGTTTTAAATGTTTTCAATTGCCAACTGACACTCGCATTGTTATTTGATGATTTTTGTTCAACTTGTAATAAACATAACCGATAACGACCTATGTAATTTATTGTTTGGTTAGGAGTCAGAGACCAGAGAATTGCATGCTAATTCTTGAAAAGTTATTATTGTTCTATGTTGTTTAATCTATACCGGACTGTTTTTGCCTGGTGTGCCTAGTCGTACTGCCCTGTTGCATTGCAGTAGTAAGTAATGCGAGACTTGCAATATTAAATATGCACTAAGCAATTGTGCATTTGGCAAGGCAGTCACTAGCGTTAGACACTATGTGCAGTAGCCTCCCTACTTTGCAAGTGTATTTTATTGGTTGGCAAAACACAAACGTGTATCCATTAACATGTGTATTATTATTTATTATTTATATTATAAATATATATAACAGTCCCCCAGTCATACTCCACAGAGGTATCTTAGGCGGCCGGCGACTGGTCAAAAAAAGAAATAAATAGTAAACTGAAAATTAATAAAATACTAACTCTAACTAAAAAAAGCTTGCCAGCGAACTAAAATGAAACAGAAGACTGAAACGAAGGATGATTTCTTTATCATTCTACGTTTTTTATTATTATGATGATATATTGTATATACACGTATATACAATCTATACACGTATATACAATCTATCGCTATCTATATCATCATAATAATAAAATATACACGTATATACAATCTATCGCTATCTATACACGTATATACAATCTATCGCTATCTATACACGTATATACAATCTATCGCTATCTATACACGTATATACAATCTATCGCTATCTATACACGTATATACAATCTATCGCTATCTATACACGTATATACAATCTATCGCTATCTATACACGTATATACAATCTATCGCTATCTATACACGTATATACAATCTATCGCTATCTATACACGTATATACAATCTATCGCTATCTATACACGTATATACAATCTATCGCTATCTATACACGTATATACAATCTATCGCTATCTATACTCGTATATACAATCTATCGCTATCTATACTCGTATATACAATCTATCGCTATCTATACACGTATATACAATCTATCGCTATCTATACACGTATATACAATCTATCGCTATCTATACACGTATATACAATCTATCGCTATCTATACTCGTATATACAATCTATCGCTATCCTTTTCACTTTCAAGAACAAATAGCATGCGCACTCTCTTCCTTCATATGGGCGGGATTCAAACGACTGCTATGCTGTGTCCTCTTCTATCGCATGGGATGGTTGGTTGGGACCTCTCAGTCGCACATATTCACTCGCAGCAATATTTCACTTTTCAAAATTCGACAACCGGAATTCGGGACTGATTTTTTGCAGGCAACCCTATACCTTCGTATTCATAATTAAACAATCTTTATTTTCATTTAATTTTAATTCAATAATCAGACCGGAGCAAAATGCTAGTATCAATTTACCTGTTTATACCTGGCTGCCCGAGAGTTGTGACCGGAAAAGAAAAGGCAAAAATAGTGGTTTGTTTTCTGAAGAGATATGTAATAAGCTTCACTGATATTTAAAACAATGCATGATAAGGTAACTATTTATAAAAAACAGATTGTCTACTCAATGTATTTAATATTTTTGAGACTGAAACTACACTATGATACTAAACTTAAGATTCTAGAAAGACGATACATACTAAATAATAACAATTTGTAAGTTATTTGCTTTTGCTAATGTTAATTTTGCAATAAATTTGTCAAAAATATTTCATAAGTGAACCAAATTTTGAAGAAGATATATCGTTCAAGTAACTATATATTCGAGTAGTGAAATTTTATAAAATGAATTGAATTTTGATGAATAGGTACCCTCAACTAATGCATTTGGAATGCAAACATTCAACATTTAGCAGGCAGATAACCTTTAAACATAACACGCTCTACTTGAATAATCGCGTACTATATCAACTGTTAGCTCTGTTCCAGAGTAAACCAAGACCCTTTTGTGAGATGGCCCCGGAGCTCACGGAAAATTCATAGCTGGTAACAGATGGCGTTTCTTGATATAATTGGATTTATAGTTGTGTCTGAAGGAAGAAACCCGCGTTGGGAGTTTCCAATTTTGCAGGAAAATATTCATGTTTTTTTCCGCTATGCAAGGGCAAATATAATTTGTCTCTAAATTGCCATTTCTTATTCTTTTATAATAAACATCACTGAGTCTCTTGAAGTACGTTTTAAGGTTGATGACAATCGTGATTTATATGAAAAATAATCATAATTTTGCTTGTGATCATTGACTCTGTATAGTGGTACAGATATACCTATATCGATGCTAATAATCAACGTAACCAAGTCGTCGTGATGTATGTTCACAATCACCGGTGGATGTCCGACATCGATGTCCGACATCGTCATGAAAAGGGTAACTTTGGACCAAAGATCTCGACATTTACTAGTAAATCTTAGAGAAAAAAATTTATATTTAACTTTTCCTGGCACTTTGTGGATGACCATCCGTCATTGGTCATCTACTTGGACGTTCTCAATCACAATCGAGAGTGATCGGATATTTAGATGCATTTCATTGTGAAGCGACTAGAGCTCGGTAAAGAGCTGGTTTAATTTACATGTTTTGCATGGTGAAATATACCGCCTTACGGTCTAAAGTTTTATGAACATTGAAACAGTTCCCAATATTAAATAGAGCATCTTGTTTCAGTTTTCATGCGGCACTTTTATTGAATATGTTCGCTGCCAGCACCTTGTCTACGCTCCTCCACCTGACCACAGAAGTCATCCCTGTATTTTACGAGAACTGGACCAACGTAATCACATTTTGCAAAACTCTTAGATACCTGAAAGGTAAATTAGATTTATTTAAATTAATATCATTTTATTTTATTTCATGTTTAATATTTATTGTTTTTTTCTTCAAAGATAGAATACTTTGGTAGAATACTTCTGAAGGAAATCAATAAAAATGATTTTGTCGGCAATATAATAAAACTCTGAGTTCGCCTGTGTTTACACCACCCTGCTTTCTACTCCTGCCACGAAGCGGTTCGCTGTGTTTCAGTTTGAAGGATTGGAAAGCCAGTGCAATTACCGGCACGAGAGTTATAATATCTTTATCTCTACATACATTAACAATGCATTCGTTTAGTCCTGTCAATAGGCGGCGGTATCACTTTCAATCAGATGAATCGCCTGCTTGTTTGCCCGTGATATTGTATAAACGTAAAGTACCTAGTAAGTAGTAATTCGTGTCCGACATAAAACCACTTACATCAATACCTACTAGGTAGATGGCAGCACCAGTAGCTAAACATTTTTGATAGTATTTTTCATCGTCCCTATTGCGTTAAACAATGTGATACACTTTAAATATGCTGAACACATAACTTGCTAATAATGTTTATTTGCATATAAATCTTAGTAAAAAGTATCAGAATTTTTCGGTTTTGAGTGCTCTGCTGACGCTGTTAAATAAATAATACGAGCAGACACTGCAACCACCCGACAAACTTTGTTCTCCAAGCTTCTAGGCAACATTCAGCTGCCGATAGTGTTTATTTTTTATGTCATGGGCAAACAAGCCATCACCTGATGGAACCGACACCTATTGACACGACTTCGTATTGCCCCTGATGTCGTGGAACGCCAAGGGCACCGCCTATGCGTTGCTCACGTAAAGGTTAAGATTTCATGCCTCTCGTGCCTGTAATTACACTGGCTTTCCAATCCCTCAAACCGAAACACAGCCATATCAATCAACAGGCATGTCAATACTCAGAGTTTTGAAACCATCTCCGTGACGCTCGGCAACATCCTCCATTGTAACCAGTGTTAGGTAGGTAACATATAAATCGTTCAACTGGATCACCATCGTCGTAACAAATCGCAGGATTGATGGAAGCTGATAGCTACCCTGACCTAACCAACATAAAAATATAATAATTACTGAACTCGCCTGTTAATTTGGTATTCGCCTTTTTGGTATTGTAGACAATTGGTTTGCTTTGAAGCGTTCGTTTGTTTTAATGACATTAAAGTAAATTAAATTATAATTTTGTAGGTAAGCTTTACAATAAAAGTTGCCTAGAACGAGCAAGATTCGTCAACAAATAGAAAAATACAAATACACATAAAACATAATAAACTCACGCCGTACCTAGTCCCTCAAGAGGGGTTGACAGAGGTGCTTGCTACACACTACGAAAAAAAAAGGAAAAACGGAAAAATTACGGAAAGTAAAATTGTCTAATTAAGAATAATATAACTGTCTAAAACTTTTTCTAACGAGATATGAAATGTGGATTTATAGAAATGATCTAATATGATTAAGTCTGTCGTTTGTCTATATCCAATTTAATAAGGGATGCTGTACTGAGTTTATTGTGCTGTATTAGATTTCTAGAGAGTTCCATGAAAAACATTAAATGGTCAGTTTATAAACCACATAAATGATGAGATCGTAAGTAGTTAGTTATATTTCCTAAGTCTATGGGTAGGTATATAACAAGCTCCACCAGAACCAACCAAACTCAGGTTCTTTAATTCACAAATTTTTGCTACTTTAAAGTATCGCGTATTGTTGACGCAAATAGAATCTCTTTTCTTATAATTACATACAATTGAATTTTTAAAAGAAGAATATGCTTTTGTTTTATTATTTTTGAGTTGTCACAATTCATCATTGTCAAAAGGAAGATGCATTAAATTTTACACATATTTTTACAACTATTTTTATTCATTTCCAATGTCTTCGAACATCCCGAACACGTATTTTTTAAATAAAGATATTCATAATTTGACGATTTAAGATGTAGATAATGTTAATTTTGAAGTCGGTGCCGGTAAAAATGGGTCCCAATCAACAACTGCATTATCCACACAAATCAAATCTTTACCCACATTAATTTGCCATAAGAGTCTTTAGAACTCAAAAACAATGTATTCGTACTCTGTGTGGTTTACACCATTCTTTATAAAATATAATATTTTACCCTTGCCTTCTCTGTATATATTCGACATGAGTCTATTCGTAAAAAACATATAAAACTTTTTAATGCGCAACCTGAATGCTATAGCAGAAGAAGGCAAGACAAACATAAAAATAAGCTGCTCGAACCATTCCAACATCTGAATGTAATAATAAATAATGCACCAATACTGGCTATCAACATATTCAATAAACTCCCGACATGTATAACTGTTTTCACGTTGTATAATGCTATTTAATTACTTGCTTGACAAACGTTTTATGACGAAATGTAATAATTTAATGAAATATTTTTAGAATTTGGTCTGTATATTTAATGATTTATTTTATTTACTGTAAGTTACTAATACCTAATACCTTTTTTATATAATGCATGTCCTGTTCCATTAATTTATTTGAATGTGTTATTTTGACTACTGTGATTTACTTTAAAAAATACAATTTGCACGCCATTCTCTGGCAAAACATGCAGGACGGATGATATTATGTGTAACACCAACAATGTACCCATGATTTAGCCAATAAACCATTCATTCATTAAACGATTGATAGATATAAACACTAAAAATAAATTCACTAGATGGCACTGTTTCATATTGCATTCCAACGTCGGAGACAGACACAACTATAAAATGAACCATTAAAAGTTGTGTCAAAGTCAAAATGTTTTTTATTCGAATAGACTTAAAATAAGCACTTTCAAAGCGTCTTTTTTTACTACCACCGGTTCGGAATGCTATTTCTACGGGGAAGAATCCGGCAAGAAACTTCCGTAGTTGCTTTTTTCAATTCAAATACAATATTTTCTACTACGACTTTCAATTTTTCAACATAATAATTCTAGCTACACTCCAACTGCCAATAAGATAAACCTATGCCGCTAATTAAATTACTTCCATATATCATATATCATTATATCATTATTAATTAAAATTTGTTTAACATATTGCTGATGTTTGACATTTTTGGTATTTTATTATAAAGCGGACACAATTTCCAATAAATGACTTACTAGTTTTGTGTAATCTAACTGTAGGGATACGTAATTTATCATTATTTCTGGTATTTATGCCGTAACCGGATTCGATGTGATTATATTAATGGAGTTTTTTTGTTTCAGGAGTACCAATATTAGTACATTTATGTTTGATAGCAGCAATAACACTGGACCGCAAAGAGGCATTGTTAAATGATCGCCAGGAGAATATGTTTACTCGGAAGCATGCATTACTCATTGCAGGCATATGGGTAGTGGCATTTATTATTTATGGAGTACTTTCTTTATTTGCCTACTACGAATCGAATCAGGAGATATCTGTAAGTATATCTGTATTATAATACTTATAAGTTTAGCAAATGGAGTAAACTTAATGTTACATGCACTCTACTAAACACACGTATCATTGAGTAGGTGCAACGAATTTAAAAATACCGTCAAACGGTGAATTCTACCAATCTGCTACCTATTACACAAAATGTACCTAGTTTTAAACCTACTCCTGCTAGATTTAATCAAAATGTTTTTCATTCGAATAGACTTAAAATAAGCATTATCAAATCATCTTTATTACAATATGTTTTACATATTGCTTTAATTTCGTATCCGACATTTCTATTTCATTTTTTCTTGGTATTTTATTATAAAAACGGATACAATTTCCAATAAATGACTTATTAGTTTTTAAGGCTTAATGGGTAAAAGGCTTTACCCGAAAATTCCCACAAGTCCTCAGGAGACTCTATATTTAAAGATTTAAATGCTTTTATGACATCATCCTCTGTTATTTAAAAATGGTGGTGCAATTTTTTAAAATGAGTTTGTATCTACACATTCAATATATTGAAGGCACAGCTTTAAATGGACTTAATATTTGGCGTTATTGTGTGCTTTGTACATCCATAGTTAGTAATTATGCATTCACAGTAATAGTATACAGTATAGCAAACAAGACATTGTATATAACAGAGCTTTAAGGATAATAACAGGAGCTATGTGTTCTACTCCCATTAGAGCACTGGAAGTAGAAACAAAAATAATGCCTTTAAGTTTGAGAAGATTTTATTTTGCATCCTATATGCAATTGTATTCGGAAAAAAGAGATTAATGTAATAATAATACAAATCTCTATTAAAAAACAAAAATTACAAAATAAACTGACACAATGGCTTCAATAGTTGAAAAATGTGTAGCAGCCATTATCACCCATCTCCATATTTATATTTATAAATTGTAACCTTTGATTATTAATTAATGACCAAAGATTGTAACATTGTAACAAGTATTGTGTGTAGTATAGTAATATTATTAATGTATAGTAATTGATTCAGCCTTCGGATTCCCATCAATATCTCAACAGACAGACAATGGTATCGAAAGGAGAGGCTTTACATATCGATACAATAGTTTGTAAACCGTAAATGCTAATTTGTTTTGATATTACCTGTGATAAGTTCTGTACATTTAAAGCTGGCTTGGGTGTTTTCGTGTTAGTAACTGAAGCACAAGTGTATGCTCAAAATAAATTTGCATTTTAATAAAAACAAATTAAATATGTCTTTAAAAATGAGATTTTTTTTGCTTCTTCGGTAAAATTTTATAAACACTCATATGAGGTTATTAGACGTATATTGGTGATTTCACACTTAATTTATTATAAATATTTCACACATTTTAATAATTTTAATAAATTTTATGGAATATAGCTCGCATAAAAATTATGATGATTTAAATGAAGTATGCTCTTGGTACCACGTATATTTATTATTCAGTTTTAATAAAAATGTAAAAGAAACCTATGTGAGACTGTACATTTTTTTTTTTGGGGGGAATAAAAAATATATGGAAGTCTGCAGCACAATTGATCTACAGCCAAGTACTTAAAAAGAGATAAAATAAGTACCTACTTACTTTTTAAGCATAACTGTTTTCTCTTTAAAGTTGTAGTTTTTTCTAATGCTCGTATTTGCTGATTGACGAAAAAAGACAGTAAATTTAATTTATTCAATGCTATATTAACCAACTATTTATTGAGATTAAACGGTAAACTGAAAAAAAGATAATTCAAATAAACAACCCAAACATGCATACTCTTTACTTTTCTAACTTATTAATTAATTTATTTTTAAAAGTAATATAAAGTATTAATTCGATCTTGTACATATTGGTGTACGTCTGAACGGTGCTTGTATAATCAATGGGGCGCGTCACACTGTAAATGCTATGATCATAATATTTTGATATTACAAATAAGTAATGTGTATTTTTCTTCTTTCTAATTTTAATCTTAAAGATCCATAAAAGATTAAAGATCCTGATACTCTAAATTATCGTGACTGCTTGACTATGAATCAAAAGTAAATTGAGTAACTAAAATCAAGCTTTGAAAAATTTATGAAAAAGTACATTTTATAAACTTGCGTACGATGGTACGGAACTTTTCAAGTACGAGTCCAACTCGCACGCGATCGATTTTTATTCAATAATAAGTAGCCACATCCAGAAATTCAGTACACCCTCAGTATCATTACAACTAATTCTTGGAATAATATATTTACATCGCTTTTTTGTTACAGGAGGCTAAGAAAAATATGGACAATGGAAATAATGGACCGACAAACTCTTGGGTGTGGGCCGATTCCGGACTAAGCTGATTAATTATGTCAATCGTGTTACTTCTGTTCTACGCAATTCCAGGTAAGTTATCCAACGTATTTTGTGAGCTACGCTTGTGTTGTGTATAATAATAACCACCTCATGACAAACACATTGACTCAGCCCTGCACTGAGATATAATAATGTATCGCAGATACTAAGCAACGGTATGGTATAAAGTACATGGATAAGAATACAACAACTAAGATCGGTAAGCGAAACAATGCGTCTTGCAAATAACACAAAGATTCACCGGAAAAATGGATCTTTGCAATAACTCTTATTGATACGCGTATTGTCTTACTTTTGTGGTAGACACTTACTAAATCAACACCTATTCTTTGTGAGGTTGTGCTAATTTAAATCTCTATTCGTCTACGAGTATTTTCGTTTCGTTTTATTATACGTCAATTTTAATATGAATATTCGGATTCCTTTGCCTATCCTATGATAACATAGATGGGATGTAAACCACCGTGACTTGTCACTATTGTAAGTTACTGCATGTGAGTCCTGCTAATGTTTATTAGTGCTCTATAGTTAGCCATGTATCGACACGCGGCACGCGACACGAACCGGCGAACCGGCGAGGATCATACACCGGCTTGACCCAAGCGTTGGGCCTCGGAGTCGGAGCTAGAGCCGGCTTGACCGGTGCCGGCTTTGGTGGCTGCCCGGAGGGGGCTGCCCTATAGAAGTTGTCTCGCGCGTAGACAGGGCCGGGTCCGGCGCGTTGAAATTGGAAGCGTTTGAAGGCCCTGTCGAGGACCTTTTTATTGCTTTTAGGGCATTTCGGACAGCCCCTATGGCTTGACGGGTGCCCTGTCTGTAAGCAGTTACAGCAGGCGACGGGCTCAGTTGAGTCGGGTGCGCGCGGGCAGTCTTTGGTGCCGTGATCGCCGATGCATTTAACACATCGCGGGCGGCCGTAGCAGTTTGTGGCCGAGTGGCCGAACAATTGGCAGTTGTGGCACTGCCCCGGGGAAGTGCTCTTGTGAGGGGCTTCGAAGTGAAGCCCCGAAAGCATGCAGATTGACCGCATGTTGAAGATGGTCTTAGCGTATTCCGTACGCTGCAAAATTACAAGGACCATGTTGTATGGCGCCTTGTCCCTGTTGTACATGCGGTGGACCGCCTGTACGGGGAAGTCTTTGGACTCTAAGTCCTCCTTGACGTATTTGGTATCCATCTCCCGGGGGATACCACGGATGACTACTCGGAGGGCACGATCTTCCGAGAGGGTGTAAGTGTGGAAAGGGATGTTTTGATCCCTTAAGAACTTAGTGACGGACCTAAAGTCGTCCGTAAACTGCATCTGGACTCGGATACCAGATGCGGAGTTGGCGGCGGACAGGAAGTGTAGCTTCCTATCGTTGATTGCCTTGGAAACCGAGTTCCAGGCGGCCTTATCGTGAAGGTAGATTGGCGGTGGTCTGGCAGGAGCCTTACCCGGGGGGCGCGCGGCCTTCGGGGCCGGGGACGTTGCTCGCGACGATGGCTTTGCCGCGGGTTTTTGGGCCTTGGACGGGCCCAACATTGGGGGTGGGGAGGCGCTCGGGGCCTTCCTTTTCCTTGTGACGGTAGTGAAACTACCGTCCAACGGAGCAGAGCCGCTACACTCCATTTCAGAGTCGGACTCTTCTACTTCTAAACAATGGAATCGGTTCGCAGTTACTGCTGGAACCGGAGATGGGGCGGGGCTAGGCGCGAACGCGGCTTGGGATCTGTTGACCCTTGGGTCACGCGGATGAAGCGCGGGGGTTGGCGCCACGTGCGAGGACGCGGGGGTTGGGGATGAGGGCCGAGACGAAGCGGCAGACGGCCGTTTTTCGGCTTCTCTTAAGAGGTGAGAAGCCACCTCTGGGTAATGCTCCCGGAGGAACGATAGCGAAGACCCGAAAGGGTCCGCGGCCGCGGGCGGCGGCTCCATCCTGCACTCCGTAGTGCAGGACGGGTGGGTATAAGGCCTCCCTGCCTGGGTATGGCAGGGAGGAGTGTACCTAGGATGAGCCCTAGTTATGCGGCCTCTGGCTTTCTCAATGTCCAGAGGGTGTGTACCTAAATGCCCTAGCAGCCTGACTTACCGAGGGCCGGCTCTCTATTGAGGTCCGATCCAAACGGTACTCCAGGAATGGGATTTAAGGATAGGAAGGGTTGAGGAGGGTGATGACTGGGGTTGACTAGGGGGTCACTCCCAATGCCAACTTGTCCAATCCCAGCGGATACTGGCGGTTCGCTGATGAACCGCGAGCCTCCGGTAAGGCTCTGGGAACAACTATCGCTTGTTAGCACCGTTAGGTTTCCCGCGATAGCCCCACAAGTAAAAACCCGATGACTTAATGTCTTAAATAAATGCACTTGTCTTGAAAAAGACACGTACAAGTACTCGAAACTAATAATCTGTGCAAGCCGTGAGAACGACACAGTGCACTGAAATATTGTCCTAAGACAATAGGCGGGGCTGGTGAATCCGCCACTGTTGCTGTCCTTAAATCGTGTGGGTACGGCGGCGAGGGAGGGAGGGGGCGGTGGAAAGCGCGATGTTGTCGCCGCACAGTGGGTCGAAACTACAGTATGAGGGACATTCAGATTTTTTTTTCAAATCCATTAAAAAATAACCAATCGAAAGATCTTATCATATCTTATCATGATCTTAACGTTTTCCTCTAAAACTGATGGTTTGCCAAGAGAAAAATATTTTCAATTTTAGTTGTATGGAATGAGAAAGAAAATGCTAAAGTGTGCTCAATTCTTGAAAGGTTTGTTTTAAAATTCTATATTATTTTTCTTGGGTTTATTTGCTTTAATTTATTGTGAATATTATTAACGATAAAATTATTATATGACATAAAATACTTACAATTTAGGACTATTAATTATTTTAAAACATATGATTGTTGAAAAAAGTACAAACTTTCAAAATTAAAGTAAATAATATATTTGGAAATTAGTTCCTTTTAGATACAGTTAACGGCACATCATGCTATGCAAATCTATCAAATTTTCCCAATCAATGCATCTATTAAACTGCAAGAGATGCTTAATTTGACTACCTTCAGATTACTAGATACAATGGACTTCAATCTATCATCTAAAGCTTATTTAAAGCTGATATGTAAATGGGGGATGGAGCACCCAGTTAAAGCAATTACAAGTAAAAGACAAACAGTTCTGATTTTGACGATTCCAGTGTTTTGTAGTCAGCTTTAAACCCATAAGGCTGATGCGTGACGAAGAAATAGTATGGAAAAATACTCGTCCATCTTCAATTCAGTCGTCCAATTCAGTTCAAGTTCATGAAGGAGTGCGAAACTTCAATGCAACGTGAAAAAAAACCATAGAAATGCAAATAGAAGCACTAAAACAGTCTGATCGATAGGAAGATAGCTGCGTATATATATCAGACACTTTCACATCTGTGTGTGACATTTGAAAGACGAAGCCTTCTGAGATGTATACGCTAGAAGACATCAACCGCAAAACAAAACATGAATAAATGTATCAATACGGATTGTCTTCATTACATGTGTGGATCCGGTGCTTGGAACGCTTGCTGCTTATAGGTCTAGTAATCTAGTATGTGTTTCAGATCTCATGAAGAGTAAGCATTGAAAAATTCTAGGGAAAACGTTAAATTAAATTTTTCTCTGTCCATACAAACTGTTCCTGGCTCTCAATTTGAATACTTCTGACAAAAATACTGATGTCAAATTCATAGCGAACCATTTATCAATAAAATCGGAACCATATAACATTAAAATCTTTCTGTACTTCATAATCTTATGAGCTGTTTCATATAATTCCATTAAATTATGCGTGATGATGAATTTGCAAGTGAAAAAAACATTTTGCATTTTGTAACTAAATAATTTAAAAAAATTATAACATGTCGTAGCAACGAACAGGGATACTATTTTTTCACTTGCCAACCACCTAAGATAAGAAAAGTTTATAGTTTTATTGTACCTATTAAGATTTTTTGGCTGGCTAAATATTATTCAGACTACGGAAATTAAATTTGTTCAGTGTGGGTACAATAAAATACTTTTCCTAATTCTGATTTTAAAAATAAAATCTAATAAAAACAATGTACCAGCCACCAATTTTTCACATTTAAGTATTAAATTAGACAAAACGTATTGAACACTTTTTAAAGATTCGTGAAAAACTAGAGTAAGTAGTTTTAATGTATTACATAGTAAGCTTCCTAGCCCGTTATTTATTCAATCTTTATGAACGAAACTTTAAAAAACCTTAACAAATTAATTTTTATAGAAGTTCAAAAATACAGCTCCTGCTTGGACGCTGTGAAAGCTTAAAGTTATTTAGAATATAATGAGTAAAAAAACAATTTTTCCTATGTTTTGAACAACATTTGATGCAAGTTGTGAAAAATTGTAGTAATACAAAAAACATTGACTCAGTCCTGCACTAAGTATCGTAAGAACTTGTATCGCAGGTGCTAAGCAACGATATGGTATATACTAAATAAATAAGAATACAACATCCAAGACCGGTAAGCGAAACAATGCGTCTTGCAAATAACACAAAGTCCCGCTCTCGCCGGGATTCGAACCCGGAACCTCTAGCGTAGCAGTCGGCTGTTTACACCACTGCGCCTCTGAGGTCGTCAAAAACATTCTAATTCGAATTCAGCAATAAATAAATAAAATGCAATTGATTGAATAACAACTTTGGCCCATACCAATTTTGTTGAAATAAGGAAAAAGTTATAAACGAAAGTATTGCTCTTTAAAATCAAGGTGGCGGCTGAGGCTCAATAATGATCGCCATTTTGGTCTACACTCCCACTGACCCACTATATAGATCGGGTGGTGCAGTCATTTATCTATCTAGAATTAATGCAAGGTCTGATACATTCTAATTTGACTGGATAATATCTACATAATGGTCTGTAAAAAACACAACAAAGCCAATAAAAATGTACACAGTGGGAATAGTCAGCGTAAGTGCCACAGACTCAAATCCTCCGCTACACAAAATCTTTACATAGGAACTTACAACATAAGGTCTCTGGTAGGAGATGGAAGACAAAACGCTCTAGAATTTGCTCTACAAAATATAAAATGGGACATTTTAGGCCTATCGGAAATAAAAAAGAGCGGACATAAAATAATAGAATATGACGATTTTATACTTATGTATAAAGGAGAGGTACCAGGGTCGAATGGAGTGGGTTTTATGATAAAAAGAACTTTGAAGTCGACGGTTAGAAATTTTACTACTTTGTCAGACAGAATAGTGAGATTAGATCTAGAAATAGGAAATAAACCAATATCATTAATACAAGTATACGCACCAACAAATAAGAGCCAGGAAGAAGAAATCCAAACATTCTACAACAACCTGAATAACTGTCTAAACAATGCGCCTGTAAACACCTTAATCTTGGGCGATTTTAATGCTACATAGGTACAATAAAACTATAAACTTTTCTTATCTTAGGTGGTTGGCAAGTGAAAAAATAGTATCCCTGTTCGTTGCTACGACATGTTATAATTTTTTTAAATTATTTAGTTACAAAATGCAAAATGTTTTTTTCACTTGCAAATTCATCATCACGCATAATTTAATGGAATTATATGAAACAGCTCATAAGATTATGAAGTACAGAAAGATTTTAATGTTATATGGTTCCGATTTTATTGATAAATGGTTCGCTATGAATTTGACATCAGTATTTTTGTCAGAAGTATTCAAATTGAGAGCCAGGAACAGTTTGTATGGACAGAGAAAAATTTAATTTAACGTTTTCCCTAGAATTTTTCAATGCTTACTCTTCATGAGATCTGAAACACATACTAGATTACTAGACCTATAAGCAGCAAGCGTTCCAAGCACCGGATCCACACATGTAATGAAGACAATCCGTATTGATACATTTATTCATGTTTTGTTTTGCGGTTGATGTCTTCTAGCGTATACATCTCAGAAGGCTTCGTCTTTCAAATGTCACACACAGATGTGAAAGTGTCTGATATATATACGCAGCTATCTTCCTATCGATCAGACTGTTTTAGTGCTTCTATTTGCATTTCTATGGTTTTTTTTCACGTTGCATTGAAGTTTCGCACTCCTTCATGAACTTGAACTGAATTGGACGACTGAATTGAAGATGGACGAGTATTTTTCCATACTATTTCTTCGTCACGCATCAGCCTTATGGGTTTAAAGCTGACTACAAAACACTGGAATCGTCAAAATCAGAACTGTTTGTCTTTTACTTGTAATTGCTTTAACTGGGTGCTCCATCCCCCATTTACATATCAGCTTTAAATAAGCTTTAGATGATAGATTGAAGTCCATTGTATCTAGTAATCTGAAGGTAGTCAAATTAAGCATCTCTTGCAGTTTAATAGATGCATTGATTGGGAAAATTTGATAGATTTGCATAGCATGATGTGCCGTTAACTGTATCTAAAAGGAACTAATTTCCAAATATATTATTTACTTTAATTTTGAAAGTTTGTACTTTTTTCAACAATCATATGTTTTAAAATAATTAATAGTCCTAAATTGTAAGTATTTTATGTCATATAATAATTTTATCGTTAATAATATTCACAATAAATTAAAGCAAATAAACCCAAGAAAAATAATATAGTATTTTAAAACAAACCTTTCAAGAATTGAGCACACTTTAGCATTTTCTTTCTCATTCCATACAACTAAAATTGAAAATATTTTTCTCTTGGCAAACCATCAGTTTTAGAGGAAAACGTTAAGATCATGATAAGATATGATAAGATCTTTCGATTGGTTATTTTTTAATGGATTTGAAAAAAAAATCTGAATGTCCCTCATACTGTAGTTTCGACCCACTGTGCGGCGACAACATCGCGCTTTCCACCGCCCCCTCCCTCCCTCGCCGCCGTACCCACACGATTTAAGGACAGCAACAGTGGCGGATTCACCAGCCCCGCCTATTGTCTTAGGACAATATTTCAGTGCACTGTGTCGTTCTCACGGCTTGCACAGATTATTAGTTTCGAGTACTTGTACGTGTCTTTTTCAAGACAAGTGCATTTATTTAAGACATTAAGTCATCGGGTTTTTACTTGTGGGGCTATCGCGGGAAACCTAACGGTGCTAACAAGCGATAGTTGTTCCCAGAGCCTTACCGGAGGCTCGCGGTTCATCAGCGAACCGCCAGTATCCGCTGGGATTGGACAAGTTGGCATTGGGAGTGACCCCCTAGTCAACCCCAGTCATCACCCTCCTCAACCCTTCCTATCCTTAAATCCCATTCCTGGAGTACCGTTTGGATCGGACCTCAATAGAGAGCCGGCCCTCGGTAAGTCAGGCTGCTAGGGCATTTAGGTACACACCCTCTGGACATTGAGAAAGCCAGAGGCCGCATAACTAGGGCTCATCCTAGGTACACTCCTCCCTGCCATACCCAGGCAGGGAGGCCTTATACCCACCCGTCCTGCACTACGGAGTGCAGGATGGAGCCGCCGCCCGCGGCCGCGGACCCTTTCGGGTCTTCGCTATCGTTCCTCCGGGAGCATTACCCAGAGGTGGCTTCTCACCTCTTAAGAGAAGCCGAAAAACGGCCGTCTGCCGCTTCGTCTCGGCCCTCATCCCCAACCCCCGCGTCCTCGCACGTGGCGCCAACCCCCGCGCTTCATCCGCGTGACCCAAGGGTCAACAGATCCCAAGCCGCGTTCGCGCCTAGCCCCGCCCCATCTCCGGTTCCAGCAGTAACTGCGAACCGATTCCATTGTTTAGAAGTAGAAGAGTCCGACTCTGAAATGGAGTGTAGCGGCTCTGCTCCGTTGGACGGTAGTTTCACTACCGTCACAAGGAAAAGGAAGGCCCCGAGCGCCTCCCCACCCCCAATGTCGGGCCCGTCCAAGGCCCAAAAACCCGCGGCAAAGCCATCGTCGCGAGCAACGTCCCCGGCCCCGAAGGCCGCGCGCCCCCCGGGTAAGGCTCCTGCCAGACCACCGCCAATCTACCTTCACGATAAGGCCGCCTGGAACTCGGTTTCCAAGGCAATCAACGATAGGAAGCTACACTTCCTGTCCGCCGCCAACTCCGCATCTGGTATCCGAGTCCAGATGCAGTTTACGGACGACTTTAGGTCCGTCACTAAGTTCTTAAGGGATCAAAACATCCCTTTCCACACTTACACCCTCTCGGAAGATCGTGCCCTCCGAGTAGTCATCCGTGGTATCCGCCAAAGAGATCCGCGCATCGCGAATTATAATATCATTCGTAACGATAGAGTTGCCGCGAAGGGTGGCACTCTTATCTATCATAAAAGGTCCTTGCATTGCATACCGCTCGACCCTCCCGCGTCCCTACGGAACATTGAGGTCTCTGTTTGCCTGCTGGGTATGACCGGCCACTCGCCCGTCATCATCGCGTCGGCTTATCTTTCCCCTAACAAGGAGCTCCTACAGAGCGACCTAGATATTCTCTCCAACTTAGGGGAGTCGGTTATCATAGCCGGCGACCTAAACTGCAAAAATCCACTCTGGAATTGCGCAACCTCGAACCCCAACGGGCTTAAATTAGAAGAGTTTTCGGAAACTCTAAACTTTGACGTCATCGCGCCGATGACTCCCACTCACTACCCTCACAACTATCAGCATAGACCGGACATACTCGACATAGCGCTCTTGAAGAACGTCGGCCTCAGGCTTCGTTCCATTGAAACGCTACACGAACTCGACTCGGATCACAGACCCGTCCTCCTTTCGCTAGGACCCGACTCAGAAGCTCTACCCCTCACCAAAACCATCGTGGATTGGAAGGCGGCAGCAGAGGCCCTTAAGGCAATCTCATCCCCCGATCTCGATAAAATCCTTGACGAATTTTACTCGACCGATGACACCGACACCGCAATCGCTCTGCTCACTAGTCATCTTCAGACTGTTCTCAGTCAGAGTTCTCGGAAAATCAGAGTGGTGAATGATCGCCGCTTTGTATTGCCTGAGACCGTGAAGACAAAAATGAGAGAAAAGAACGCCGCCATGCGTGACTACGATTCCAGGCCTGACGAACAGAAACGAATCTATATGAGAGATTTACAGAGGGACGTAAAGAACCTTATAGCCGAGTTTCGCGACAATGACTGGGACAGACTCATGGCTGAGATATCACCGAGCTCCTCGCCTATTGGAGGTTGGCACGCGCACTCAAGTCTGATGGTACATCCGAGGCCATACCTCCGTTGAAAAGAGACCCCCCACAGAACCCGGCTTTCTACGACGACGAAAAAGCCGAATGCCTGGCAGAAAGCATGGAGCTTCAATGTTCCCCGTCGCGACAACCCGCCGATCCGACACATATCCGCGAAATCGACTCAGAGGTCGCCCGCCGCGTACAAATTACGCCCCGCGATAAAATCTCTCCCGTCTCCGTAGACGAAGTCCGATCAATAATCAAGAAATTTAGACCGCGCAAAGCCCCAGGGGCAGACGGCATCTCGAATAAGGTTCTTAAGATACTACCCCCGCATTTAATTCTATTATTAGTCAGAATAATAAATTCGCTAATAATCCAATGCCACTTCCCAGCCGCCTGGAAGGAGGCAATAGTAATAGGGATCCACAAACCGGGGAAACCCCGCGACTCCCCCGCTAGCTATCGGCCTATCAGCCTCCTAAAAGTCTTAGGAAAAGTCTACGAGAAAGTCCTCTTGACTAGACTCTGGTCCCATATCAACTCAAACCATCAGCTCATTAACGAGCAATTCGGTTTCCGCGCTCGCCACAGCTGCGTCCAACAAGTCCACCGCATCACGGAACACATTCACGACGCGTTCAACCGCCCCGGTAAGTCGAGAGGCTCGGGAGCGGTCTTCTTTGACATCGCTACGCTGCGCCTCGCTCCCTTGCGGGGAAGCACTCGCCGCGCGGTTAGTTCGGTTACGCTGCGAAGGCCAATAGGGCCGCAGTTAGGGTCTAAGACAAAGCAATGAAAAGATATGGCTGTTTATGTTGCATTTCCCATGCATTGGAAAAGGGAATCAAAACCTATAGGGTACTTCCCGTTGAGCTAAAATCATAAAATTTTGTAAGAAGCTTTAAACTAGTAAACGGAAAACTCCGAACACGAAAATTTTGAATTTCCATCATAAAATTACGTTTCTTGTAATGAAAGAACTATCTACATATGTACCTACTACTTTGTACGGAACACTCGGTGCGCGAGTCCGACTCGCACTTTTTTCAGTCTAGTTTTTTTCATCCATTTATCTGTAATAGTGGATCGATTTTCTAAATACTTATTTTGTTCATCAGAGTAAGTATACTCCTGAGACCCTCCAACTGTACCAAGTCGAGATCTGATGATGGAATATTAGGTAAATCGAGGGCAATCTTTAAAGTGTATATTTAGGCACTACTTTGTCCAGCGCTGTTCATGTATTTGAATTTTGTGGTTATCATCTCATGTGCTAAGCTCATAATGGGGGTGCGTTGAAATTTGGTTTCCAAAGCTACATGGGTCGCTGGGGCATGTGGATTGGGTTAGGACGGGATGGTCCTGGAACATTGGGAGAACAAGGTCTATGTTGCGGCATAAGGCCAAACAAAAACTTTTGAAGGTGAGGGTTAAGGGTGGAACGGGGTTTTCCTATCGGGAATATGTTTGTTTCTCCATTGGAAGTATTAATTTCCTCATCAGCATATTCTAATGCCTTTTCTATAGTTTCGGGTCGCATGCACCAAATCCGGGAACTTAATGGGTCCTTTAAACCTCGTAAAAAGGCTTGTAAAGTTAATCGCTGATACAAATCTCTTTCCGACTTAATAGTGCTGGGAATTTGTTCGTGTAAACTTACGTAAGTCATAAGGGTGCTAAAAGGATTTAGATATCTTTCATAAAATTCTTGAATAGTTAAGTGACCTTGGTTTATTAACCCTAGATCAGTATTTAGAGAGTTGAGAATTAGAGCTGTCCTGATGTCCTGCCAGTTGTCTGGGATATTGTTGGAATGTATTAATCTAGCGGCGGGTCCTGTGATTTTATTCAGCATACCATTTAGTAAAGCTAAGTTATTGAATTCACTATCTGGTTCGTGTATTACATATCTTTGTACTAATTTGTCACACAATTTAATAAATCTAGTTAGGATATTCGGAATACCATCGAAATCAGGCACCAACTTTAAAAACCGTCGACATCCTCCATCCTACCCGAATCACTTGAATTTAAACTACTGCTACTCGTACTTGGATTTCTACGCAAGTCTAAAGAATTAATTCTATCTAACCTAGGGATCCGCGATTGCCTGGGATGGAAAATCTTGGAAATATAATTAACACTTAAGGAATAAAAAGGAAACAACTCCAGGAAAATTGCAAAGAACTTAAATATACATCTCAGGTCTACAGTATCAATGTTCGGATACACTTCACTATGACTAATAGAATCTGGACAGTCGCTATTTTTGTATTCGACAGAAAATTAATGTATAAATACATTTTTAAACTTGTGCGATCGGTTTTTTTACAACAATTCGCTTAATTTTGTTTGAGATGTGACAAAATGTGGTGGGACCGTTTTTATAGATCAATAAAATGTAGACGATGGCATCAATAATGAAATGAAATAATGTGGTATTGCAAAATGTAATCTTTATCAATTTAAATTAAAGTTAATTCCCGCGCTTTTTCAAGATCAACATCAATAAGATCGCCTATTTTGAAGTTTAAGATTTTAATGACACTAGCATTATAAATGGAAGTGTGAAGCAGATAGGTAGGAATCGAATAACACTTTCATTTTCTAAATTTCAAGATGAAAACTCATTCATCAGCCACAGTAGCCTAGCTTCTAAACAATTAAAAGCTTTTGTTCCAACATTCAATGTCAAAAGACTAGGGCTAGCACGCGAAATTCCCACTGATTTATCCCCAGAAGAAATAATGGAACAGGTATCTGTACCAATAGGTTGCGGTCCTGTCATCAAAGCAAGGAGTCTTAATTATAAGGTAACTGTTGAGGGTAAACCTATTTGGAAGCCCTCACAATCGGTTGTTCTTACTTTTGATGGACAGATTCTACCCAAACGGATATTTATATGCAATACCTATTGATTTATACACATTCCCTACAATTCAATGCTTCAATTGCTGTCACTATGGACACACAAAAATTCAGTGTAGATCAAAGCCAAGGTGCTACAAATGTGGCAACGACCATTCTGGAGAGTCTTGTACTGTTGATGAACAATGTATTTGTATTTTGTGTACGGGTCAGCATTTTGCTAATAGTGAAATTTGTCCAGTTTACAAGACAAAAAATATTAATACAAGGATGGCAGAGCAGATTATCGCATATTAGGAAGTTGCTAAGCAAGTTCCGTTAATAAATAAACCATACGTATATGTGGTAGTAGTCCACCCCTCATAGTATGTCTTCTGCTTGTCTTCACCTACAAAAATATTAGAACTGATCACCTTGCTTCACCCTCTCAAAATAAATCATATAAGAAAACAGTATTTCTTAAGCCGCGCTCGCTACCTACTACTAGTAAAGGTTTTGATCGGGCGGTCCACAATTCAACATAATACTTCTTCAGGTATTGAAGTAATCCATTCTTTAATAAAACTATTGAGCCCTATTCTAACAACTATTAATATTTCACCGTCCAACGTTGCCCTTTTGATAGAATCGATCAGTCAAATACTTAATAATGGATCCAGCTCCCAAAGTAATTCAGTGGAAGTGCCGTAGTGTCGTCTCTAAAAAAAGTGATATATTTCATCTTTTCAATGTATACGATCCTTTTGTAATAGCTCTATCAGAGACTTGGTTAAAATCAAATATTGTTTTAAAAATTCCAGGTTATGGAGGTGTTGCCATACTCGTCAAAAATCACCTCAATTTTTCAGAGATATCAATGCCATCATTATGATTTTTCTGTAGTCGCTGTGAAAATTAATAATACGTGTTTTGTATCTATTTACGTTCCTCGTCCTTCTTGTATAATATTCAAAGAAATCAAAAATATTTTATACACGTTACCAAAGCCATATCTGATTTTGGGTGATTTAAATTCACATCACCAATCATGGGGATGTTCACAATCAAATGAGCATGGGATTGAAGTTTTAAATCTTATTGATGAATTTAATTTGTGTATCTTAAACAATGGCATGCCTACCCGCCGAACAGATCCTATCGAGAACATAAGTGCAGTCGATCTCTCAATCTGCTCACTATCTCTCGCATGCTCATTGACCTGGAATACTTTGAATTCTTCTTATGGTAGTGATCATTTCCCAATAATAATTTCATTTCAAGCCATTAATATTCCTGTCAAAAAAAAACGTATTCCTTTACATAACTATAAGCTTGATAAAGTTGACTGGGGTATTTACAGTAGCTCTGTAGATGAACAGATCAAACAACTTCCATTTACTACAGAAACTGATATTTTAAATTGCTCAACTTCCTTTGCTCAATGTATAAGTTCTACAGCTGATAGAATTTTCCCACGTAAAACCCCAAAAAGTAATCCAAAGCTTCCTTGACCTCCTTGGTGGTACAGTGAATGCACAAAAGCAGTTCACACTAGAAAAACAGTTGAATGAGTTTATAAGCGTAATATGTCACCTGAAAATTTTGAACATTTAGTGGCTGTTATGAACAGTACACGTAAACTTTTAAAATCCAAGAAATCTGAAGGATGGAAACGTTTTTGTATTACTCTGTCACCCTCTATCCCAGCAACAATTGTATGGAAAAATATAAGAAGTTTTAGACGTTCTCGGGATGATTCTACTTTCTTCTGTTTGCCCGCTGAACTCTCAAATCGATTTCTTGACCGGTTAGCTCCGTCTTCAGTACCTGATCAATTGTTTCTAGTCAGTCATATTTTTCATTTGGTCATGAGGATATTAGTTCTCCTTTTAATATTCATGAACTAAGAGGAGTACTTTAAATCTAAAAGATTCTAGCCCAGGTAAAGACGGCATTCAATACTCATTTTTGGCAAATATAAGTGGCATTTCTCTATATTACTATTTAAATTTTGTCAATAAAATAATGGTTACAGGTCTCGAACCTGAATCATGGAAATCTCAATATGTGCTACCAATATTAAAACATAATTAATAGTTTTGAATTAGTTCATGTTTAAACATTACCATAATTCACTTTTAAGACATTAATTATTGATCTGTAATCTTATTAAACAACTGCTTAATATATAAAACATTATTATCAGATTTTTATTAAAGTATAAAATATGGAACCATTTTATTTTTGTTTTACTGTACTTAAAAAAAGTGTGGCCGTCTTCAGGTGACTTTGGATTATATAACATAAAGTAGTAACTATAGTAAAAAAAAATATACTTTTTGGTATGAAAAAGAGCAAAGAAAAATACCAGGTGATACTTAATTAATATTGTAATTTTCGAGCGGAATTTCCGTTTTCTTTAACAAATAGAAACATTGAGAAAAAATATAGAAATCATTACGTGTTTCAACTTCCAATGTGCGCTCACTTAACTTCGATTGTTGCCGTTAACTGTTGACTGTTAACTTTATCATTCTATAAGTTTTATACATCAAAAAAAACCTCAGAATCTCTACTTTGCGAATATATACCATTATAAAGGTTTAATTCTAAAAAAGTTCATTAAATTCGACATGCAAAATGCCTGTCGTTTTCGCACATGTTTTCCTTACTCATCGGGTTTACTATTTTTAAAGTAAACTTGGATAGATATTCATTACTTTATTCTGACATTAATGGATTCTGCATTTATCTGGCTATCTACACGTATTTTTATATTTGTCATAGCTACAGTGGGTGGTGAGATAATACGTTTTTAATTAGAATACGCGCGTTTTGGCGGCGTCTTTGAAGTCGGTTTTATCGGCGTGACGTTCAAAGGGTTAAGTATTCTATGTGCTAAGTATAAGTAGTTAATGTGCTAACAAAAAAGTGTATTATTTTATTACCATTTACTAATTTAAACAGTTGAACAGCCTTGTAATGTTCTTACCTTCTACCTTCTGTTGTATGTTTCTTACCTTCTGTTGTATGTTTCTTCCCTTCTAAAACATTTAAAATAGCTTGAATTTGATAGATACTGTTCATTTGACGGACCTTCTCCTTTCTATGAATGCACAGACTGTATTCCAGGAACTCTATTTATTTATTTTTTAATCCACCCAGTACTAAAAAAATGATAATTTTTAACTCATTAACTTCTATGAGTTATTTTCACTTGATGTTCATTCGTATTGACTTACTTTGGACCAATCCTATATATGTTCCATCTCCTTGAGCTTTCAAAATATCGACAACTTTCCTCCAAGGAGCTGTCGAAGGCAGTTAGATGTCCTTAATTGAATTTAGAATTTCAAATAGCGCATCTTGCAGAATCACGACGAACTTTGATGCTGTAAGTCTGTACTGTAATGTTACATGTTACCATAGAAACACGTCGTATTTATCCAGGTTTTTACAAACAAAGATGTAGGTATTCTAGTTTTAAGTTATGTAATAGTTAGAGTCTGTCAAGCGAGTCTAGTCCCATGAAAAAGGCGGTAAATTCAAAAATCTTTCAGGTGTAAACACTAATGTAACACGCTGAAAATTCTTGATACTTGAAATTCTAACATTTTTTTTTATTAAGGATAAATAAAAGAAAAAGCATTTCAATGTAGGTATTTATTTGTCACTATCAGAACTTAGATCAGAATCAAGAAATTCAATGCCTTCATATGAAAAATCACTGTCAGTATCATCATTACGTACAGAAATTATGAAGGGTTCCAACTCTGTTTCTGATATCCTGTCTCTTACTTTGTACTTATTTTCGACACTAATAGTGTGATCTGTGCATTTTTTCCAATCTCTGGCTGTGACACTATTAAAACATTCCTTTATAAGATTCTCCATTTCTCTACCAGGAATTCCTAAATTTTTGCTGGCTATTTTTCTTTTAGCCAAACTCCATATCAGTTCAATTGCGTTCAGGTCACAGTGATATAGTGGAAGTTTCAAAACCTCATGGCCATGTTGTTTTATGAATTCTTCAGCTTCATACATTAGAGTTGTTTTGTTATCATTCACAAGGCACATAAGCTCAGCCTTTGTAAAGAATTCTTCATAGTGAATTCTATTTTCAGTCAGCCATTTCTGAATCGGCCTTTAAATCATTCATAGATGGTGGCTTATTTATTTGAGTAACGTGGTAGCTAGCATTGTCCATAACAATCACACTGGGTTGACTTAAATTGGGTATTAATTTTTCCATTAACCATTTCATAAAATTATTTCTGTTCATATCATCATGATAATCTGCCATTTTTGATTTTGTACTGGAAACCAACAATGCATTATGGACAAAACCTTTTTCGGATCCAGCATGAACAACAATATGTCTTTTGCCTGTTGATATTTTGTCAATTACACCGCTTGTGGATGGCCCTTGCCATGATTTTTTACTTTATAATTTTGGTGGACATAGGTTTCGTCAAGGTAAACTATTAATTTTCCTTGTTTCCGCTTTTCATCAATAACTCTGAGATACCTATTTCGCCATGCAGCAAGTTCATATTTTTCAATAAGAAGAGATCTCTCATTTTTTTTTTTTTTTAATTCAAATCCATTTTTGATTAACAATTGTCTCAATGTTTCATGACATCCAGTAAATCCAATAGATTGTCTTAAATCTGCAAGCAAATTTCTTAAAGTTGGAACTTGCTTTTTCACACAGTAAAATTCATTAATTTTATTCCGTATGGCTGATAAGTCAAAACTATCCAGGTTGGCAACAGTTGGTTGTCGTGGACGCTTTTTCCCCGGTGTTTTCCACTCACCCTGGTTAAAAGCACCTTCTTTTTTATTCTTCGCAATGTTTTCACACTTAAATCTGAAAGTTCAATATATCAGTTCAAACAACGGCACAAATTTTATAACATCTGTTGAAAATGAAGTGTAAACAAATAAATCTGTACTAACCTGTCATAGCAGCAATTTTTGTCAGATAGTCCGTTTCAGATTTCATTTTTTTACTGTCTTCTATGGCTATGACTTGCTTAACTAAATTAACAATTGAGCTTTTAGTTAATTCATCCTCCAAGGTGGCTGAAAAAAATTACAACAATGTCATAAAGTTGTTTTCACGTTTAGTTTTCCAGTAAATTTCAACATCATGAATACGTCTGAATCTAAACAAAAACCAAAATGCTGATCACATCACTTTTAAAATACATAAAATTATACAATTGTGCTAAAAGTATCAACATGTTGTAGCCAACCTACCTGATGTTGAAACGATTTCATCCAAAAGTCGACGTTTTTCCAATAACTCGTTGTGAATTTCATTCTTTACATGATTATATTTATTAATCATTGTAAATAATAGGCTTCTGACACTACTTTTAATAGGTTTCAGCATTATAAAATTAAAAATTCAACAAAAACAGGAATATTTCGAGGTTAACAACAGAATTTGTGACAATTTGTTTGACAGATAATAATGTTGCCATCATAAGAAATCAGCAAAATGGTTGTGGACTAGACTCGCTTGACAGAGTCTATCTTGGTACTTTATTATTAGTTTCGGATTTTTTTTTTCTTGTAAAAGTTTTACGGCTCTGGATACAAGTCCTTTTGAGCCTTTGTGTGACAGTTCATTTGACAAAGTACACTGAAATTCCGTCATTGTGTCTCAGCTAGTAAACCACTTTGTATTATTTACGTATTATAACGTTTCCACAGTATTCGTAATAAATTTAAATAGCGGATAAAGTATTTCTCCGCAGACAGCAGTGTCTGGAGATGTTGTGGCACGGGCAGAACTTCGGAAAAGAGGTCAAGTTCACACACAAGTATCAGTCTTTGCACTCGATATGCTGGACAATGAAAACCTATGTGCTGCAGATCTGCTAAATCATGTTGGCATTCTGGGCAAGTAGGATTTTGTACTAATTGCAGTTTATACAAATGACTGAGCGTCCGGCAGTGGCCAAACCTTAGTCTGTTGATTGTAACTATAAATTTTCTCTTATACTGCTAGTTTGTTATACCAAGGTTGGGCGGGTGGGGCTTTCTGTATGTCTGCGTACCATGCTCCTTTTTCTTTGCTTACAGTCTTCCAGTACTCTTCGTATAATGGTTTCAGGGCCATGGTGAATGTGTGGTGAAAGTCAGTAAATGGTGTCTTCATTGAGTTGCTGTGGTTTTCATCAGCGCGTCCTCTGGTGGCCTGATCAGCCAGTTCATTTCAAGTTATACCATTATGTGAAGGTACCCATTTAAACTATACTACTTTACTATGAATGTGCATATCATATAACATTTTTTAATTTCTTAAAGAATGTAGCTAGTGTTATATTTCATAGAAGTTTTTTCCAAACATAGAAGTGCACTTTGAGAATCAGTTAATATAATTATATTGAAGTTATTAACATTATGTGCATATTCTAGAGCTTTCAATATAGCATAAAATTCAGTTGTATAAATTGTACAGTTATCATTAATTTGAAAACATTTTGAAATTTTCAGTTGTGCATCGTAAAATGCTGATCTTACACCATCTGAGCTCTTAGACCCATCAGTGTAAATCCTGTACACACCATTATTTTCATCAATAAAATGTAGGAGATCTGGCTGAGTAAGTTTTTTCTTATTACTAATATTTACTGGGGGAATTAAGGCACTAAAACTTAGGCCAAATAAATCAGTTATGTTCAGATTTACAAAAAAAGGTTATATATATACATATTCTTAGAAGTGTGGGTGAAAATCCAGAAATCAATTGCTTGTTTGTGGTTCACTGTTAATTAAATTGTAAGAGGGAGGTAAAATATAGTTTTAGGTATAGTTATTGTTTATAGACATTATGTCTATAACTTTAAACAAAATGTTTCTGCTATTTGAGTTCTTCTCAATACAATGGTGGTATACAAGATTCACATTCCATACTGTTAATGGGCACATTGCTCCTGTTATTATATGTAAAGCTCTATTTTGTAGAATATCAAATTTTCTTAACAAGCCTATGTTAGCATTTATGTATGCCAGAGTGCTGTAATCAAAATGACTTCTGACTATGCTTACTATACAACATAGCTAGAGTTATTGGATCTGAACCCCAATGTAGTGTGTAGTCTGCCAGAGATCTCATAATATTAAGGCCATTACAAGGATTTCTTTTAACATTATTTATGTGACATTCTAAAGTTAGTTTTGGGTCTAACCAAATGCCTAAGAATTTCTTTTCCTTAAGCGAAGGCAGAGGTATATTGTTGTACATTATTGCATCTGTATTATCATCATATTTTTCACAGAATACCATTGCTCCACTTTTGGTAGGACAAATATTGACTTTAAGTTTATTGTTATAGAACTTATGTATATTATGTGAAGCAGAGTTTAAATTATTTACAGCAATATTTACATTTTTATTTTCACTATATATAACTAGATCATCTGCAAACTGAAGAAAGTAAACATTTGCTGCTTTTAAATGTTTCTTAATTTGACAGGTGTAGATATTATATAATAAAGGAGAGATAGTAGCTCCTTGCATTGTTCCTTTGTATACATTTCTAGGTCCATGAAGATTGTTATTATATTTTATGTACATAGTTCTTTCATGTAAAAATTTAAATATCCATTCACAGACTTTACCCGGGACTCCAATCTCACAGAGGATCTGCACAAGGACAGCAGGGCTGACATTATCGACATGGACGTCAAGAAATGCAATTGCAGAGTGACTATAGAAACTATTTTTGATGTCAATAATAAGAGAGTGAACCCAAACTGCTCAGGAGATAAAATCTTGTTTCTTTCTACATAAAAGTCTAATTTAGTTTTAGCATAAATTCAAATATTTTGCTTTTGCAAGAAGATAAGTCTATAAGAATCAAAACTGTTTTCTGGACCTTCACACTGAGTTTTCCGTGTAATTGGTATATTTTGTGTTTCCCAGAGCAAGTTATAAACAATTTTCAATAAAACATTTTCACCATCAGTGTGCACGTTGCTTATTAATTTATATGGTATCTCAAGTCCAGGAGTTGTATCCCTTCTAGACTTGATAGCCAATCTAAATTCATAAATAGAAAAAGAGT
This sequence comes from Choreutis nemorana, assembly GCA_949316135.1. Classification (NCBI taxonomy): domain Eukaryota; kingdom Metazoa; phylum Arthropoda; class Insecta; order Lepidoptera; family Choreutidae; genus Choreutis; species Choreutis nemorana. The sequence continues at coordinate 15,219,102 of OX438595.1, forward strand.
TCCATAAAAAAAGCATTAGAATTTCCTACATGACTTTCAGGTGGTGTTAATTGTCGAAAAATAAATTTATCCAACTGTCATCCTTGCTATGTTTCTGAAAAGGTATGCGTTTAAATCTTATATAATTAAAAATAACACAAACAGGTGTATTGCAATTAAATGTCTCACACAATCTTTTCCAACTATTTTTCTTCTTTTGCCTAAGTAGTTTTTTCTTACTAGCATCTAATCTTTTATGTATAAAATTTTCTATACTAGGCAGCAGTCTATAATAATTAAGTGCATCTTTACTTTTCTTTACAGCATTCATTGTCCCACCATGGAACTGGTTTTTTAATAGTGTATTGAGAAATGTGAGTAGTTTTTGGTATACATTTATCTTTACTTATATTTAAAATGTTAATAAATTCATCGTAGCACGAAAGCGGAGCTAAAGTGTTAACAGTAAATTCTTTAAAAGCTTTTATTGTTTCAGAATTGAACAAAGTCCAGTCTGCTTTTTGTACAAATAACGGTCAGAGGGATAATTAATATTTTTTTGCATTTTAGGTAAATGTCACAAATATAGGGATAGTGGTAGCTGCCCATCAGGTCGTCATGTACTCTCCAATGGCAGAAAGGGGCTAAAGATGAAGTGACACAGGAAATGTCTATAGCTGACTGGTTATGGGATGTATTATCTACAGTAGTGTTAGGTCCTGTATTAAGAATACATAAGTTACACTCATCTAATAAATTATATACATCGTTGCCTCTTGAGTTAGTGAACGGAAACATCCAAATGCTACATGATGAGCATTCAAATCACCTGCTAGTAACATTGGCATTGGTAAATCATCAATTATTTGCCTCAGTCTCCTACACTTAAATCTACCCCTCGAGGAGGGCTGTATGCACAGAGAATCGATAATTCACCAGTCTGTTTTAAAACTATTGCTATTAAAACTATAGATTGTAAGAAATAAAAAAAAAAAATGTACTATTTGGTATTTAAATGTATTTTTATTAGTATACCAACTCATTCACGTCTTTTAACATCATTCTGATTTATCATATTGTAGTTGGGAATCCTAAATCTATTTCCATCCTTCAGCCAAGTTTCGTTCAATAAATATATACCTGTATCATTTTGTAGAAGATAATTAATCAATAAGGGTTTTTTACTATTAATATTCTCTATATTGTATTGTGTAATTCTAATAAATTGTTTATCCATTTTTAAGTTTTTTAAATTAATATATCTTTTATTAGAGAAGATGTTATTTTACGGCTATCATTGCCGATGGACACCACTGCCCATACCAACCTGCCCCAAAGGGTACTTTGAAACATAGTCACTTTCAATTATTTGATCAATTAGTTCTGAATTGGTCAATATTTTTGGTTGTGCTAGTTTGTGTTACTTCTGGTTTCGGTGTTGGCACTGGTGCCTTTGTAAGTTTCCTAAAGGTAAACTACGGAATTCTGTTGAATTTATGAGTTTAGGCGTATTAACTATTTGTGAGTATGAGATTATAGAGAGCCCTGCATCTCTTTCAGTGTTTTTTTTTTTAAATATATAATCCCGAGATACTGCAACATGTGGTTCTCCACAGTAAATACACTTAATTAGCGAATCTTCAGGGCATTCAGAATAGTGATGATCCATAGAACAAAATTGAGTAGATTTGCAAATCTTAGCACTATGATTATATCTAAAACATTTATAACATTGCATAAGAGGTGCTTTGTATTCACTGACACTAAATCGGTATATGTCTAGGTATGCACATTCAGGTAATATAACTGTTGAAAAGTAATACTGATGGTACCTCATGGTTTTCTTTCACCGTTCACCCTTTTCATAAAACGTCTCACACCAATAATTTCATGTGAAGATGAGTTTTTGAAACAATTATTCATTGGATATACTTTTGGGAACAAATCTTACTACTCCTATTGTATCCACGGCCCTGGCTGGTATGTAAGCTTTTAAATCATTTTTGGTATGGAAATCGCAATTTTTAAGAAAAGCATTAGCATTTATTTGTTCAAACAATACGCTCACTTTATTTGCATTAACTCGTTTAATATTTTTCACGCCCTTCACTTCATTTTTGAATAAACTGGCAAGTGTCAGTGGATTTTGGTTACCAAGTTTATCTAGTATCCTTAATGCTCACAACAAAAACAGAGTACTCACCCTTGCTGGTACTTTCAGGGAATACACCGTGTTTATAATATGGTTTATAGTACTTATCGCTATCCTCGCTGTTATTGTTCCGCGAAACCTCGTCTCCGGAAAAATGTCTTTTAGGGGGTGGAGGCCTACAGGCCCCACGGTCGTCCGGGGGGGTATCCCCCAGAAGTTCATCAATATACACTATTTATACTGTTGGTTATAATTTACAACGACTTTTTACAATAACACCTATTATTTAAGTAATTATATGATATTTTTGAAATTTTCGCGCTTGTACTCTTCAAAAGCCCGCCAAAAAGTCCTGTTAGTTTCAGTTCGCGCTTATGGTTGCTAAACGCACTTGATTGAATTCCCCAAAAACCCAATTTAACCAAATTTGGGAAGAACGATTGGCCGATTCCTGCAATTTATGACTCATTCTCTCCGAAGGAAAACAAAATCAACAAAAATATGTTTTTTTTTTCAACAACAACAGCAAAGGTGAGCTAAAGAACGGTCTTAAATTATTAAAAAAACTACATTATAGAAACGTAGATAACTAATACTAATAATAAAATGTTTGAATCTTAAAACTAGCGAAGTAACTCATTCAAAATAAATTTTCAAATTCCTTGCATTTTCCCTTCATAAGACGAATTCCCAATGATAGGCAACCCCAAACAAGGCATAGTGTCAGAAAACTGTTCCGTTCCTTGAAATCATGCCACAGGTATCTACATATATTTATAACAAATCATGACTATAAAGTCATGAACAAAGTTTTACACATGTTTTACTTATGTAATATAGAGGGCGCCCTACTCAATTTAATGTGACGTCATGTAGCCTATAACCAGCGAAAGATCATTTCACACCTATTGATATCTCAATTGTCAATTTATGATAAGTTGTTTAGAAGTTGTGGGAACAGATGAACATTCATACAAACATACATACCGGTCAAAATCATAACCCTCATTTTTGCTTCGCCGTAGTCGGTTAAAAATACATCGCGAGTTCCGTGGTCAACCAGTTATTAAACAAAATATGGTTTTATGGGTTTTCCCTAAAAACCTGAATTTTGAGGGAATTCCGGCGATGATTTGGGAGAAAAGCGAGACGTCTATCTGGCCAAAATAAATAAAAAATTCACGAAGACCGTTTGACTTATGTTGTTGTTAGTTTCGTCAGGCCTGTACTGTATATATATGCACAGTGTTGTACAGTACAGGCATACATATATGTACATGTGAAATGGCGATCGCCCTCAACGACCGGGCACCCGATGCTACCATAAGCAGACATTTTAGAGAGCATGAACACTTACACCCTGGCCACGAACTTGCCACTATCAGCGTCAGCCTAGCGCGAGGTAGCGAACGGAATGGCACTGCCTAGTAGAGTTTGCAATTGCGAACCATGTGGATGTATTTAATGACGTCATCCAAAGTGGCTCTGCATGGTCTCGAAAGCAGTTCGTACTTAATTATTTCACAAATAATGTAATGTAGGTAATATAATATTTAAAATAAGTAGGTAACCCACCCTAATTTTCTGGTAAACATTGTTGCATTTCTTCCCACAACCTTTTTATTACATTTTTGAATGTTTTGAATGCTGTGGATGTTTCGACAACCGTATAGTAGGGTGGAGCGTTAATATATGAAGAAAAAAAGTTAAAAGTAGTGAAAATTGTGAAAAAAATCGGATTTTATCATGTTTTTTGCGCACCTTAAAAATCTTTTTTGTTTCAAAATATAGGATAATTGATCGCGATTTCATTTGAACAAATTAATCCATCTTGATGACAAATCTTCAGATCAAGATCCGCTGTTTACTGCTTAACATATTAAGCAAAATAGGAATGTTTGGTTAGAAAGTTCAAATCTCAGTAATCGCTACACTTTTCCAACGCTTTTATCAGCCCAGAATATAGTGGACGTCCACTGGTTGCTCCATCTAACTAAGAAGGTCGAAGGTCTGTTTTTGTAGTTGTCGTTGTAAGTACCGTTTTATTAATTAAACAAGTTGATCCTAACTTACTACACTACTTCGTTTCTTGTTACTTTTTTTGACATAATGTCGATAGTTTTTTTTTACATTTTGGAATGAAATTGTTCTTACAAATGATACTATTTCACAAATTTTAAAAAGGTCACCAAAAAAATGTATTAACATTAACAAAAATAACAACAACCGCCTATCAAAGACACCCGCGTTTTTGTTAATTTTCTTCATTTTGAGGTCGCATTTTATGCATTTTGCTTGCATTTTAAATAAATCAACAATGTTCATAGAAACTTAGATATTATTTATGAGTTTCTGAGTTATAATAACAACGTAGAGATGTTTAAATGTAATGATATGGTATTAGAATAATACTTTCATGTTACAGTATTTTATTACCTTTATGCGGCAGTTGAGCGCTAAACGTAGGTCGTCTAAAATATTTTGTTTCACCGCTCTGCATCATGGCATCGCATAAGCCGCCCGTACAATTGCATTGCAGTCATTCGCACAGCAAAATTCTCTCGAGTTTTCGTCAAGTGTGGCGCCTCGTGGCATGATTAAAAAAATTTACCGCTCACCGCCCCGCGCTATGCCTACACTGATAGCGGCAAGGTCGTGGCCTAAGTCACAGAGTTTACTGTGACCGCGGATCAACATTGCAACCTCAACACTCCAACTGTCAATAAGATAAACCTGTGCAGCTAATTAAATTACTTCCATATGTTATAGTAAGCTTGCTTAATTAAAATATTTTAAACATATTTCGTAATTGACATTTCTTGGAATTTTATTATTAAAATGAACACTATTTCCAATAAATGACTTACTAGTTTTTGCTTATCTAACTAAAGGGATACGTAATTTATTATTATTTCTGGTATTTTTACCGTGGCCTAGTCTATCAAATTCATTTTGATGTTTCCTTATATACCTAATATTGTCAAAAATATATTAGAAAACTATTAACAGAATCATCAGTTTCAAAGGGAAATTATAAATTTTACAGATCTCCTTACAGCTAGACTGGTATATTTTGAATATTTTCATGCCATTATGTCTCACGGTTTACCATTATGGGGATATTTATTTTACACATATTATTCGCTATGTTAAACTTAAAGCCGACAATTATTATATTTTTGACAATATTGTATCAATCATTTCTGTAATATTACTCGGTAGTTTGTTTTAAAATTTGCCGCTTTTTAGTTGAAAACGTGTTTTGAATGGGTATAAAATGAAGTTAAATATTGTAAGGTATTTTGAAGACTCTGAAAGCTCTTCTGATGACGAAATTATAGTGGATTATGTTTTAAGTCAACGCCCTAAAACATTCAGGGATAGAATATTGCAGCTAGACTTTTGGATGAAGTTGATTTCTTTGAACGATACAGAATGTCCAAGAGTACTGTACTTTGGCTGCAAAGTGAACTTAGGAATAACTTGAAAAGGCCAACAAATAGAAACCATGCGGTGAGCCCTTTCGATCAAATTCTTTTAACATTAAGATTCTATGCCACTGGGAATATTCAACAGTGTTCTGGAGATCCGTTTGGATTGCATAAATCAACTATTTGCAGAATTATTCACCACGTATCAAGAATAATTTGTTGCCAATTTAGATCAATGATTAAAATGCCTAGAAATTAGATGTACACATATTTTTTCGGTATAACTAAATTTCCCAGTGTTATTGGAGCTATAGATTGTACGCATATTCCGATTCTAAATCCAGGGGGCAATAATTCCGAATTGTACCGTAATAGGAAAGATTTTTTCTCTATTAATACTCAAGTCGTTGCAGACACACAATTAAGAATTTTGGATATTGTAGCAAGATGGCCATTCTCAGTTCACGATAGCACTATTTTCAACGCCAGTGAAATCTTAGGCGATCGTGGATATGCAATAAAAAGATATTTGACACCTCTTATCGACCCGCAGTCACAGTATGAGAGACTGTATCATGAGAGTCAAATAAGGACTAGAAATATAGTTGAAAGAACCTTTGGAGTATGGAAAAGGAGATTTCCTGCGATTGGTTCCAAACTGCGGGTTGATATTAAAAATATACAGCCAATAATAGTTGCTACTGCTATATTACATAAAATATGTATAAATCATAAAGAAGATTTCCCTCCAGAAACATCAAATTATCAAGATATAGAAATACCAATAGCAGAAATATCTACACAAAGGCATTCTGATCAATTTTATCGAAATCAACTTATTGAACAGTTTTTGCAAGGTTGTCAAACGAAACCACAAATTAAAGTTTACATTAGATTGTATGTATGCAATAGACTTAATAATGATAATAAACTTATTCATAGTTGTAAATATTACAAAAAATATTTAAATAGCATGAAGTAGCGTAAAATTACAGAAAATTTAGTTTATATTCAATAATTCGTAATAGATTTATTTTTTTATTTGTTTTCAATGTTATAGAAAATTGTGAAAAACTATGGAGGTTTCTTGCCGGATTCTTCCCCATAGATAGCATTCCGAACCGGTGGTAGTTTTTCAAATACAAAAGTAAAATTAACAATATAAATCTTTATTTCAATTCTTTTTTATTTTTTAATTTTTCCTCTATCTCTAATTCTATAGCAGCTTTTTTTAAAACAAGCTTATTTAATTTATTTTTAAATTCTACTTCAATTAAATGCAAATCGTCTTTATGCTGGATGTTTTTCTGGTGTTCCTCTTCAGCAAACTCCAACAATTTTTGTTCCCTTATTCCTTTTGTTTTTATATAGAGTTTGTTTTCATTTGGCATTGTTATAAAAAAATTCTCGTCTCAAGAGGTGTGAAAATAAGTTTTCTTTTTCTATTTCCTGGTTCTGAAAAATAAAATAAATCTTTTATAAGCTGAGTAGTTTTTAAAATATAAGATGAAGGATATATTGGAACACTTCATGAGGGGTAAATATTAGTCAAATTTGGAATTAGAAGTTTCATTTGATTTTGATTGCTAAAAACTTCATCAATTTGAATTAAAGGTCATAGATAATAAGCTTATTATACCAACCTAATGCTTTAGAAACTGGTTTTTGAAGCATTGCATATGGTGTACTGGTATCATATTTCACAGTTTCCTGGTTATTTGAAATTACTTCTTGAGATTCTGAAATAGATATAGTTTAAATTAGCTTTTATTAAGTACTTTAAATTGCTCTAGACTATATACTTATATATTGTATACTTTTACATAAAGTATTAACTTACCTTAAACATTAATAATTGGTACAATGTGAACAGTTTCACTAATAACCATGTCTTTGTCGTTTCTTTCGAAAAATAAATCCTCCTCAATAGTTGGTAGTGCAACATTTTGTTGGGCTCCTTCAACACTTTCAGTGCTATCTGTAAATTAATATATTAATAACTTACGTGAAACATAAAAATAACGTCATTATATACTACTTAAAACAAAATAAGGGCCACGAGGTATTTTGTCTGTACCATGAAAATAATAAAACCAATATATATTGTTTTGTCTCCATAACGGAAACTAATGTTGTTTTTGCCGTGTAGACCAATAAACTTATTCCAATGATAATGAATTAAAAGTTTATTTGCTTTTGAAAGAAAAAATCACATTTAAGGTTAAAAATAAAAACAATGAAAAGTTACTGAAAACAAAAGAAAATAATCCATGCTCATCTTTTAGTAACGAGTATGCCCTCCTCGTTTCGCTACGCACTCTTGAAGCCTGGAGTGCATGCTCTCAATCAAATGCCTGACTTTTTCCATTGGAATCTCTTCCCAGGCCCTTTTAACAGCGTTGATGAGTTGCTGTTGGTTGTGGATTTCCTGATTACCGTCTCTAACTCTTCGTTTCAACTGATCCCACATGTGCTTTATTGGATTTAAGTCCGGACTGTTCGCCGGCCACGGCAAGACTTGAATTTTAGACGCTTCCAGTACAAACCGAAATGGGATCACATGTGGTCTGACAACTTCCTCAATATACCGCTGAGCAGTAATAGTACCCTCATTTAAAATAGCGAGCTCAGTTTTGCCGTGTAAGCTTATACCGCCCCAAATCATTACATTTGGACCACCAAAACGATCGACTTCATGGATGCAAGCTTCTGAAAATCTCTCGCCGCGTCTTCTCCATACTCTAATACGCCGATCGTCGTTAAAAAATTTAACTTTGCATTCGTCTGTGAAGAGCACCGTGCCCCATTGGTTTATGTCCCAGTCCAAATGTTGACGGGTAAATCTTAAACGATTTGCAAGATGATTTCTAGTTAATGGAACACGGATAACTCGCCTTCTTGATGCCTGCTGGTCTTCATGCAATCGATTACGAATAGTTTGGTCACTGACACGAGTACCCGTTGTGAGCCATAAACGATTTTGCAGCTACGGGCCGTCGTTATGCGATCTCGGCGCGCACTTAATCGAATGTAACGATCCTCTTGAGCTGTTGTAATGCGAACTCTGCCCGAACCAGGTCTTCTTCTAACACTGCCGGTCTCTTGGAAACGATTCCATAGATTTCGAGAAACTCCCAATTGCAAACCCACAGATCCCTGCGAATGACCTTCTTCAATCATTGTAACGGCTCTGGTTGCTGTCAGCGAGTCCACATGACGCTTGCGTGCTTGTGGCATATTGCAAAAGATGTTTCTGACTCCATATATCAATGAACTCTGATAATTTCTAATAAACCAAGAAGCTAAGGAAAGCAAAACGACAAAGAAAATGGATTCAAAATTTTCAAAAATAATTTTAAATCAAATTTTATTTAAAATTGTTGCCAGCATTAGATGAATACTACAATATTTAAAAGTTTAGGTATCAAAGAGTATTTACTACTACTAAATATTTTACTACTTTCAAATATGTAAATGTTTAATAATTTACACCAAAATGAAAAAATACCTTGTGGCCTTTATTTTGTTTTGAGTAGTACAGATATCTAAAGTAAAACAAATAATTTCAAAATACCAATACTGAAATCTGAATCTTGTGTGGATGGAAGACCCACTATTGATTCACCCATGATACTGCAAAGCCATTCACTGGTATCAGAAGGTTTGGGTGGTGGTGGCCCTCCTCCTGTACAGTGGCGTTCTTTTATTTCATGTGATAATTCCTAAAATAATTAAATATAGTTAGTTAATTAGCAGTAGGGAAGGATTAAAAACAGGTAGATAAGAGTACAGTCAAGAACATAGGGCTAGCCTAGGCTAGGCTAGCCTTTGAATCCAAATGCATAGTGTGCTTCTACATTATCTCTTGAAATGAGAAAATTTGCAAATAACACTTTACAAACTTAAGATCTTGATAGTTAGTACCTTTCTGGCATTTTTCTTCATGTTGTTGAATTTGTAAATTAGTTGTTTTTTAGTTCTATAGACAAGGTTATTAGAGTTAAATTCATTTGTCAATTGACACCAAGCTTCATCCTTTTGTTTAGCGCTGGCGTGGTCCGAATTTTTCTAATAATTCCTTCAATTTATTGAGCTCTTCTCGGTTAAAGTTATTACTTCTTTCTCTGCAATAAATTACATTTATTTTATTTACTTCGTAACTCTGTGTGAAACAAATGTCCCTTAAATACATAGATTCTATTTTTGTTTAATTAAATTTACTTTGTAACCATTTATGTAACAATGTATCTGTACTTAATTGCTCATTTTGCTATCTATTCCAAACAATACTTCAAAAATATGTTATTTTATGGAATTCAAAACACAACAGAAACTAAATAATATAAATACCACAAATAACCGACCGGCAATGCTATCAAATTACGTCACTATCGAGACTTCGACGTTTTGTTCACCGTGTAGCCAGCGTAATTATTAATTTTCTAACAACTCTTCCGTCTCCCAAGTTTATTGTAGTGGCAACACTATTGACTATTGTGATGTCAAACGATATAGTTTGACAAGCGAGTCGTGGCACAAGAAAACGGCGGCAAATTTAAAAAATCTTAAGCAGACAACACTCAATATACCAGGATAAAACGGTTTTGATAATTGGTTATTTATGGACATTGTCTAAAATTATAAGAACTACTTTTGTTCTTTTGTGGGTGCGTGCTGTCAGACGACCTGAGTGGTTCAGTAGTCAACATGCAAGAGGTCCCGGGTTCAATTCCCGGCCGGGACAGAAATTGAAATGAGTTAATTTCTGCTAAAACCACTGACATGACAAAAAGCTAACAAAAAATTAAATGATAATGACATTTATTCATAGCCTTGCCTGCTCACAACCTCGCCATTGGTTTCCATAGAAAGAGAATACACATTGGAGCACTATTCAACTTCCATTGAAATATAAAGTTAAAAAAAAACAAAGTACTAAAAATAATAACATTTTATTCATCATAATCAAAATCAGATTCGAGAAACTCAATACCACAGAGGGAATCGTCACTGTCACTATCGTCTTCACGAACATTTATAATAAATGGTTCCAGTTCAGTCTCTGTAATTCTGTCTCTAGTTTTATATTCATTTTCCACATTAATTATGTGGTCAGTGATTTTCTTCCAGTCGCTTGCGGTGATGGTTGAGAAACATTCTCGAATTAATTCTTCGGTGTGAGTGCCATCCACGCCCAAATTTTTGCTTGCAATCTTTCGTTTGACCAAGCTCCATATAAGTTCTATCGCATTGAGGTCGCAGTGATACGGAGGCAACTTTAAAACTTCATGCCCATGCTGTTTCAGTAACTCTTCTGCTTCATATAGAGGAGTTGGTTTATTTTCTTGCACTAGACATAAGAGCTCAGCCTTTGTAAAGCATTCGTCAAACGAAATATTATTATCAGAAAGCCACTTTTGAATGTCAGCTTTCAAGTTGTGCATTTTAGGTGGCTTGTTAATTTGAGTTACGTGGTAACTCGCATTATCCATGATAATTACCGACATTACAGAGGGTTTGGTATTAGCTTCTCTTCTAACCATTTCAAAAAATTGTTTTTATTCATGTCATCATGATAGTCAGCCATTTTCGATTTTGTGCTAAACACTAATAAAGCATTAGGAACAAAACCCTTTTCTGATCCTGCGTGGACTATAATGTGTCTTTTTCCTGCAAATATTTTATCCACTAATCCACTTGTAGATGGTCCTTGCCATGATTTTTTGGGTTTGTAGTTTTGGTGGACATAAGTTTCATCAAGATAAACAATATGTTTTCCTTCTTGGCGTTTTTGATGAATGGCCCTCAGGTATCTATGCCTCCATGCAGCTAATTCAAATTTTTCTATAAGAATAGATCGCTCATTTTTATCTTTTTTGAATTCAAAGCCATTTTTACGTAAAAGTTGTCGCAGCGTTTCCCGGCTTCCAGAGAATTGAATTGAATCCTGCAGCTCCATGTGTAAGCTTCTTAAGGTTGGAACACACTTTTTGACAACATAAAACTCGTTTATTTTGTTTCTTATGACAGAAATATCAAAATCATCCAAATTGGACACTGTCGGTTGCCGTGGTCGTTTTTTACCTGGTGTATTCCATTCACCTTGGTTCATAGAACCTTCTTTTTGTATTCGTCGTAATGTTCTAACACTTACTCCTGTAAAATAAAACGGATTAATGTGTTAATTAAAATTAAAGGACGATCTAACTAGTACTAGTGTTATTTTTATATTAACTAATATATTTTAACTAATGCTAAGTACATTAAAAACAAATCTTTATTCATTGTGAAATTACACAGTTCAACAGATTACTTTAAGAACGTACCTCAAACTAGGCGAAAGCCTGTATTTTGATTAGTCAGATTTTTTTACAGAGATAGTATCAAGAAATTGAATATTATCAAAGGTATATTTTTCAGTTTACTACCTGTCATGGTGCTGATTTGTGTTATATATCGTGACTTTGAATTCAACATCTCATTTTCTTGACTTTTTTGTAACTCCAGAACTAGACCTTGAATTGAATTTCTAACTTCATCATCCATACGAGCTGAAAGAATAAAAGAACAAATGCTGATTTCTAGCTAAGTAAAAGAAAAAATAGAAACATAAAAATATATACCGTCAAGTTTCAATAACGTTTGGTCATAGTACCTGACGCGGACAGGATTTCATCCAAAAGGCGTTGTTTTTCCATCGCAGCTTCACTGAATTCATTTTTTACTTGTTCGTAATTATTTATCATAGTATACAACATACTTCTCACGCCACTTTTTATCGGTTTCGACATAATTTCGGAATATTTTGATAAAAATACACAAGAGGATAGGTTACAAAACAGATTTGTGACGTTTGACATGACAGTTCGAAAATGTTGCCACATAAAGAATTTGTAAAAATGCTTAGTGCCACGACTCGCTAGCCAAACTCTAGTTGTAAATATGTTCAAACAACGCATTTCTATGTTAACTACTAGTTAGGGCTCTAACTATTGTTAAGTGACAAATTGTTAAATTAGCTATTAGTTAACTATGTATCAAACAACGGGCTCTTAAAAAGACAGTAGGCATACAGAAATGGAAGCGATTTTTAGTCCAAAAATAATCAGTAGGTTATGTGATTTTTTTTTTCGGGGCACACCCGCCACTCTGTCCCACCACTGCAACTAATGTTTATCAGGATCAACAGTGGCGTCCTTTGATCAAACAATCAACGAATAATGCAGCTGTGCAATGATGCACAGGCTGTGCCCGGACACCCTACCGGCTGTCTTGGGATCCGCAACGAACTTAATCAGAAGAAATAGGAGGGAATAAGAAAGCGGTTTCAGACTTCCCTCCCAGCAAAGCGGAGACAGCAATTGAAATGGCCCAGAGGCCCAAAAATCTAAAGGGGAGACAGTCAGGAGACGCCTGACCGTCTAAACACCACGGTATGCCACTAACTAACAGGGGATAAATTAGATACTAACCTAAATCTTACACCAGTAATATTGGTGACAAAACTTTTTAAAGGCACGGAAGTTTCCCTTCGTTTTCACAAGATCTAGGTAATAAATAGGACTACACGCAGATACTTGAATCGAATTCAACATGATTAACCGTTCGTCATGCCAGAGACTACACTCCCACAAGATATGATGGGCAGTTTGCACAAATTCTTGATCCGACGTTGAACATTCGCAAAAAGGTGACGGCACCAAGTTAAATGAATAAAGTTTGCCCTTAAAGTTACCATTCCCGGTTAGAAATTGGGCTACCAATGATCGATATCAAGCCATGTTTTATTTAACCGTTTGCGCACTATAGGGAAAAATTTAAATAAATGCCACCCCTTAGTCGAAGACTAGGTGATGTGACATGTTAATTTTGAAGTAAAATATAAACAAACCTACTGTAAAGGGAAAAGTATCCGATCGCCTTACTTTTGATTGTTAAAATAAAGGGGCCTCTTGTTGACAACCCATGCGTTTTATGGCAGGATGTTTAAAATTTGTTTCCGGACCCATATACCGTCACTTCCGCTCTTTGGACGCAAGAGTTGCGTTCTTTCGATCGCGCTTTTTTTCAAACGTACCACGTCTATCGTACATAATGCTATTGTAGAATAAATTAAATAAGCAAAAAAAATAGTACCCTAGCGCCAAAATGGTTAAAACGGTTCTGACCACACGAGTAAAGAACATGAGCATAAGTATTAATATACATTGCGAATGGGTTACCTGGTTAGATCATTCATTTCCTTCATTTTAAAATATTAAATAATCCAGTAAAACGAAACGGATTAAGCTAAATTTCTGTATACACCTTTGTTTAGAGGTCCTTAATGTTGTCTTAAATCACCAACTAGCACAGTGTATTATCGAGGATACGGGCGCCATACCACCTCTTTCCTTTACATTGTTTGGTAGGGGGAATGGCTTCATATCCATTCCTCCTATCCATTATCAAATATAGTATGACAGGCAATCCTACTGTGAATGGATGGCCTACGAGGCCTGTGTCTTCGATAGTATAAACTAATCTAATCACAAGTATAGCTGAACGGTCTAGGTGAGATGAAAGGACTATGACAGACAGCACAGATATAGGTTAAACCACAATAGCAAAACTCAGATAATTTTCCTTGCAATAATTGTTATACAACATACAATATTACCATTTATAATAAAATACCATTTATTTATTTATTAGATATGGTTATACACATTTTTATAAATATTTAAATCAAAACAAGACAAAGACAACAATGAGAACCATTTAGCAGCAATCTTATAGTTAAAAACATAAGTATTTTTCTAACACTTAACCAACTTTCTTTTTCATAGCAATATAATTAAAAAATCATTTCAAACACATATTGGTTGCTAAGACGTACGAATTTTTAAAATTGATATACAAGAAAAGTTTACGGTTTATATTACTACATATAATTTCAAGCTGTACACTGATGCATACATTATATCAATGAGCCATTTTCCTCTGAAGGTAAAAAATATGCACTAGCTAGAGGTAGCACTAATATAACTTTTTAAATTAATTAAGAGTTAATATATGTAGTGCTATGTTTTCGCGTCAGAGCGCAGAACATAATAATATACGACATGTCAAAATGTCGGCGGTTTCTTTACGTTATGAGCTCGTGCGCTCTCCGCTAAGCGACCTCAATTGCCTATTGTTGCCTATTCGTTTTAGGTAGGGATTCAATGTATTATTTACGAGTGCTGCCTCTGGCGGATAATATTGTAAACATTCAAGAAAAAAGGCTCCGATCTTATAAAGCACAGCAACATATATGCTTAAATATCTATTATGTGTGTGTAAAATAATATGTATGTATAAAAAGTCCTACTTGGTCATTTACTCCAATTATATAATAAATATATCAGACAGGGGGCATAGGCCTTATAACTATGAAATATAGTTCTTTACCTGTGACAGTTTTAGTTTTAATGTTTTTTAACTATCATAAATAACTCAAATAATATAGCTTCGCTTTTTAAAGTGTGTGTAAACATTAATAAAAGCCATTTCTGGAAAAAATATTAGGATCTAAGTAACTCTAAAACACAAGTTTTTACTTTTGTTTTTTTTTCTTCATAAAAATGGCTCCTATAAATATCTATTAGTGCATTTACAAGGACAATTTTTTTATCAATAATTGCTTGGCAAAAGTAGTGAACTAATTAATCTGGAAATCTGAATTCTGCTATTATCAGTTGCTATGTTTGCCATGTTGCTGATAATTGCCGGAAGCTGCCATGAGTAGTATAATGCTCCGATTTGCGCAATTTTAGTTGCCCGTGTAACCGGACCATAAGCACTATGTAATTTGCATTCTTTAATTGTCCTTGTGCATAAAGAAATAAAATATTTTTTATTTTCGGCACAAATAGAAAGGAGACATAGATCTAACATTTCCAATTACAAATTGTTTCCGACTTCATATTCATACATATTGACCAACAAGCATACAGCTTGGCTGAAATGTTATTTATAGATTTTTGTTTGAACCGCAAACATACATGCGTTACGTTAGAAACAAACGTGCATATTCTTGAATCCCTACATTTAACACATCAAATTATTGTAAAATAATTGTCAATACTGTATACATCCAGATCACAACCAATATAAGATAGATTAAGGTGAGTATTATAATTTTAACATTCCGAAGGTCATACAACGAAATTCAATCGATTTTATCCAATGATTCTCATGCAATTTTTATCATCACAGTTGTAAGGGTAAGTGTAGAGATAAATTGCAATACAAATGTCAGACAAATTCCTTTAGTATCACACTTAGATTTCTCTAACTTCGAAACTAGTTATCGTCACAGTCACAATAAATGGCTCTAGTGCTTACACATAGATACTTGTATACACTGAGTATAACGTACTATATTCAAAGCATACCTTAACGCTATATTCCACTACAAAACATAATTAGTTTCGGCCCTGAGGCTTTAGGAGGCGACGCCGAGAGGGATCACAAGGGTTATTCTAACCAGTGTATCCCCTTTGCTGTTGAATCAGGCCCTGTCTCCATGCCACATCTTAACCGCTCCGTTTTTTGCACCGCTCTCAACGTTTGGCTCTGCAAAGTTAAAACAATAGATTATACGTGATTTTTTAATTACATGTATGTACTTTTTGGCTTTTTATCTTTAGAATCATAAAAACCTACAATTGTAATGTTAATCAACTCAAAATGTGAACATGAATAAGGCTACCACACCTATTCTGGACGTGTCAAAGATGGATCTACCGTTAAGGGAAATAAAAAACAGGGTAGGTAAGGTCTTGTGTGATCTAAAGCGGATTATATGATTCTTAGGGAATAACTTCCCTCAAATCAACCATCAAAGCTTGCATTTAGTTTCCCCTTCCTTAGTTTCAACAGCCAAGTATACCTAATAATCTCGATTCGTTCTATGTCCCGGCGTAAGGTGACCCGACGCCAATTCTTTTATTGAGAATTTATCTGGAATATTTTTTCATTTCGCAGCGCGGTTTTTAGCCGCAGCTGGAGACGTTTTTGGAGGAATTTGATAAAATTACAAGATTATTTTTTTATCAAATTCACATGATCTTTGGGAAAACTGTTTGAGGGTCAAAAGTTCTGAAGGTGGTATACCTGCCAGCATGCTAACCACTAAAAAGCAGTATCTTCTCCACGCTCTGCCTGGTGACCACCGCTCGGATTTGCTCACGTAACGCATCGGCTCGTCGCCGGAATTGATATGCATACACCGGTAATCTGGAAAAATGCATTTTTCAACTTAATATTTTTGTTTGTAACGAATAGGGGAAATTACGTACGCAAAGCAGATGGTGCACGGCACGTAACGTGACTAAATGTAAAGAAATCGACAACATGCAAAATGTCATAAATGATTATTGTAACATTCCCGGTTTAGTAACAATTCAAACAAACAATAATAATTGTAAAAATGGGTGTGCCTCAAGGGTCAATTCTGGGACCATTCTTGTTTCTGTGTTTATCAATGACCTTCCGTTTATGCTAGATGAAATTTTCGGTGAAGTACTTTTATTAGCAGATGACACATCTTTTATTTTTAAAACCCACAGAAAATATATCGAAGAAAATGAAATTAATTCAACTTTAAAACAAGTAACAGATTGGTTGTTAAGAGTTATCTAACAATTTGCTCCTCAAAAGTGACAAGACTAAATGTCTCAAATTTTCTTTGCCAAACATGCAAACATTATCGAGAGATGTTAAAATAAATAATGATGTGCCTTATATCGTAGGATCGACTGAATTCTTAGGCATATCGATTCAAAATTTCAGTGGAACACACTTTTAGAATTAATCAGAAGTTAATTAAGCTCCTCGGCATATGCAGTAGGGAAAATTAGAAATTTAACGGATCTCCCGACAGCTAGACTGGTATATTTTTCATATTTTACTATGGGGAAGTGCGGCTGAAACAGATACCTTATTTATTTTAGAAAAAGAGCTTTGTATAACATAAAGCCGCGACATTCATAACGACAATTATTTAAGGAAATTGAAATATTCACCTTACCGTCCCAACATATTTGTGACAATTTTATGTATGTAACGTAACATCTAAATGAGTTTGATAGACTAGGTCACAGTATAAATACCAGAAATAATGATAAATTACGTATCCCTACAGTTAGATTAGCAAAAACTAGTAAATCATTTATTGGAAATTGTGTCCGTTTTGTAATAAATACCAAGAAATGTGAGGTATTAAATTAAAGCAATATGATAAACAAATTTTAATTAAGAAAGCTTACTATGAAATTCAAAATTATGTAGAGAATAAAGATATATGGAAGTAATTTAATTAGCTGCACAGGTTGATTTCACTGACAGTTGGGAGTGTAACTAGAATTATTATGTTGAAAAATTGTCACTTGCAGTAGAAATATTGTATTTAAACATTGAAAAAAGCCAGTACAGAGGTTTCTTGCCGGATTTTTCCCCATAGAAATAACATTCCGAACCGGTGGTATTAAAAAAAGACGATTTGATAGTGCTTATTTTAAGTCTATTCGAATAAGGAACATTTTGACTTAGACTTGGAAGTATTGAACGTTAACTGCTATAATACTCGCAAGGCGTCCCGACAGCGAGTCCCCGGCGGGATCGCTTCCCCGCTCCACCGCATCGCCGCCAGTATACGCACTAACCTTTATTGTACATTTATGTATATTCTACAATTATCACTGCCCTCCCACCTCTGACCTGTGCGGATGCTCTTTAAGCGCTTTCGACAATTCATTAAAATTATGGTGTGAAGTGCATTTTTTGACCCGAGACCCGTTTGAAAAAAGTAAGCAAGTTCAGAGATATGCAAGTAGTCCAAAGAACATTCAGCCAAATATCTCCTACTAGTGTTTCGCCGGTATTTAGTGAACGCATACAGCGGTCCACATCTAATTTAAATGAGTCATCGTCCTCGGACATGAGCATCTGGGCTAGTATCAAAAATTCATACGATCATGTGCAAGAGCCATCGATATGCTTAAAAAACATTAACGACTTTTTGATCGACTCGCGTTCGCGCGTAAACAAAACGGGAATCATGGAGATGACTCAGAGAGTAATTTCAATCGTTTCTTTGCTGGGGATTAAATCCGCGATGCTTGAAACTAAGTTGCCGCAAACAGAAAGGGAGCCCTATTTATTAACTAGATCTTGTGAAAACGAAGGGAATATTGCGTGCTATTAAAAAGTTTTGTCATCAATATTACTGGTGTAAAATTTAGGTTAGTATTTCGGCATAAATCCGCCACAAGAGCTATAACGTCTTTACCTCTCAATGGGCAATGCATAGGCGGTACTCTTGGCGTTCCTTGAAATCAGGGTCATCATTGTGTTAATGGCGGCGCTGCCACTTTCCATCAGGTCAACCGATTGCTTCTTATTTGCCCATGACGTTCTCTTAAAATAAAACAAATAATATGCTACACAACAACAAACATTCAGATAACATATTATAAATGTGAATATTTAGATGTTTGTTACTCAATCAACAGAAAACGACTGACGGGATTTAGATTATAAAAATCAGGTTTGAGAATCGATTTATAAATTAACAGCTTATTGTCAGCTAGATGGAGTTTGGCGTCAAGATGGTTTCAAAGTCAAAGTAAGAGTCAAAATTTCTTTATTCACAAAGACTTAAAATTAGTATCTCAGTCGTCATATTTTTAATACAACCACCGGTTCGAAAAGCTATTTCTACGGGGAATATTGGAACAACTTTGCTTAGCTTTAATGACTCGGGGAATTTACCTTTCGTAATTTTTCGATACTAATATGTAAAATTACATGCACTATTATCGAAATATATAATCTATAATCGAAACCCCTCACAAATCCTCAGTAGTTTTATATTGAAACATTTAAATGCCTTTATTATATCATCCTCTGACACTGTTTTTTTTTAGACAATTCTCTTGTAGACTTTTTGTGAGATTTACTTCTATTTTAGTGAAATGTTTTTTCGAAAATCTTCGCAACTTCAGTATTATCCGAAATCAGTTCGTCATTTATATTTAATGAACACACAGTATGACTATTTTACTCGACCTACTAGCTACAGCAAGAATCTCTTCCATATTATCAATGAATTTGAAAAAACTTAAACAAGAAAAGTAATTAAATGTCTATTTTTACGCAGGCAATCTCACATACTCATTCAACAGAAGAGTCAGAAACAATAATCTTAGTTATGCTATGTATAACGGGGTTTTGTATATTATATGCTAATAAATAATAGCAATCGTTTTAATATATTTGTTACTAAGATACATATTATCGTTTGTTAATTGATGTCCTTTTATAAATTTTACATCCAAAAATGTAAACTTGTCACTATGACAATTTGAGAAGTTATATTGATGTGTTTAATATATGAGTATTTGTCTATTTTGCACCTCAGTCAGCAGATCTGAGTATGGAATTTCACATAGCATGATCATCTTAACTCGTTATCACCTTTGGTTACATATAGGATACTTTTTATATCGAAACAATTGTTGGTTCCTGAGAGATAAAAACCGAAATAAACGCAAACGAAGTTAAAAATCATAATTCACCCATAAAGAATACAACTAAACTACACTAGCAAGTTATATACTACTCAAAACAAAATAAGGGCCACGAGGTATTTTTTCATTATGGTGTAAATGATTAAACATTTACATATTGAAAGTAGTAAAATATTGAGTATACAAACTCTTTGATACCTAAACTTTTTAATATTGTAGTATTCATCTAATGCTGGCAACAATTTTAAATAACATTTGATTAAAATTATTTTTGAAAATTTTGATTCCATTTTCTTTGTCGTTTTGCTTTCCTTAGCTTCTTGGTTTATTAGAAATTATCAGAGTTCATTGATATTTCGAGTCAGAAACATCTTTTGCAATATGCCACAAGCATGCAGGCGTCATATGGACTTGCTGACAGCAACCAGAGCCGTTCTAATGAGTGAAGAAGGTTATTCGCAGCGATCTGTGGGTTTGCAATTGGGATTTTCTTGAAGAGCTATTCCAAATCTATGGAATCGTTTCCAAGAGACCGGCAGTGTTAGAAGAAGACCTGGTTCGGGCAGAGTTCGCATTACAACAGCTCAAGAGGATCGTTACATTCAATTAAGTGCGCGCCGAGATCGCACAACGACGGCCCGTAGCTGCAAAATCGTTTACGGCTCACAACGGGTACTCTTGTCAGTGACCAAACTATTCGTAATCGATTGCATGAAGACCAGCAGGCATCAAGAAAGCGAGTTGTCCGTGTTCTATTAACCAGAAATCATCGTGCAAATCGTTTAAGATTTACCCGTCAACATTTGGACTGGGACATAAACCAATGGGGCATGGTGCTCTTCACAGACGAATGCAAAGTTATTTTTTTAACGACGATCGGCGTATTAGAGTATGGAGAAGACGCGGTGAGAGATTTACAGAAGCCTGCATCCATGAAGTCAATTGTTTTGGTGGTCCAAATGTAATGATTTGGGGCGGGATAAGCTTACGCGGCAAAACTGAGCTCGCTATTTTAAATGAGGGTACTGTTACTACTCAGCGGTATATTGAGGAAGTTGTCAGGCCACATGTGATCCCATTTGCCCAGCGAGCGGGTCCTGGATTCATCTTGATGCAAGACAATGCTCGTGCACACACGGCTCAAGCGACTCGGTTTGTACTGGAAGCGTCTAAAATTCAAGTCTTGCCATGGCCGGCGAACAGTCCGGACTTAAATCCAATAGAGCACATGTGGGATCATTTGAAACGAAGAGTTAGAGACGGTGATCAGGAAATCCACAACCAACAGCAACTCATCAACGCTGTTAAAAGGGACTGGGAAGAGATTCCAATGGAAAATGTCAGGCATTTGATTGAGAGCATGCACTCCAGGCTTCAGGAGTGCGTAGCGAAACGAGGAGGGCATACTCGTTACTAAAAGATGAGCATGGAGTATTTCTTTTGTTTTCAGTAACTTTACATTGTTTTTATTTTTAACCTTAAATGTGATTTTTTCTTTCAAAAGCAAATAATCTTTTTAATCATTATTATTGGAATAAGTTTATTGGTCTACACGGTAAAAACAACATTAGTTTTCGTTATGGAGACAAAAAAATATATTGGTTTTATTACTTTCATGGTACAGACAAAATACCTCGTGACCCTTATTTTGTTTTGAGTAGTATAGTCATACATTTTATCTTGTGTTCTTTTTTATCTGAAATCAGATTCAACCATATATTAACAAATTTGTTGATGTGTTGGGTTAAGTGAAGTATGCCTTCCAGTGAAGGCACCTACTTATGAATACAACAATTTAGATGGAGCTGGGGTATATCTTTTCTTTTTCATTCAGGTCATTCATGTGTCATTCTGTACAATCAACAGGACTTTCTCTTTACTTTACACTGCGTAAAAGCTAAAAAATGCGTTATGTATTACTTCAATGAAAACTTGACTTACTATTTGGATCAAACATGTAACAGATAAACTGCATCTTGGAAGGGCTGATGGGATAATCCAGAGGGAATATCAGCTTGGCTGGGGATATACCGCCTTCAAAACACGAATCCTCAGGCCCTCTGAAATGTTACAATGAATTACTATATTTTTTAATATCCACATAAATTATATCATGCATTACAGTAAATCGCAGAACACAAATTTTATGCAATTATTCATTTGTAGAGTTTTTACACAGAACACAACATTCCATTTTAATAAATTTGAGTGTCTATTAATGCATCATGTATATAACAATAAGCAGACAACTATAAAACACTAATTATATTATTTTTTTCTTGCATTATTGTACATAAATGAATAGAGTATAAAAGAGTAAATTCTTAAACAGGGCAAATTTAGAACATACTTAGTATTTATTCCTAAACATAGTTTGTATACATTTACTACATGGTATTTTTAAATAAAATGGAGATTTTATGATCAATTCTCTAACACTTCAAAATTATCCTCTACTGTGTTTCAATATCAACGCATTCTCTTTCTTTTGTTTAAAAAGTCAACTGAAACATAACTGGAATATATATATTTTTTCTTGGTTTGATATTTATTGTTAATCTATAATCTAAGGTGGCTGTTAATTCTGAAATGCCTGCTAAACAAGAATAAAACTTAGTATCGAGTTAGAAGACGCTGTTTATAATTTCGTGTGTTGAACATTTGTTAAACACACAACATTTGTTGTTTGTTTTGTTGTATATATGTATATGGGGCAACTTGAGAATCTTCTTCGTTTTTAACTGTCGAAAAAACAAAACAAAAGCACTGTCATACTTTCCTTGTTACAAACAAAAGCTAGAATTCTGAATTTTTAATTTTCAAAGACATAAAATAATGAGAATTTCTTTGGGCATTTCACACAAATTGTCTTGGTCCCATTTTAAGCCAACAGGGCTTGTGCAATTGGTATAATGAGCAACAATAAACTTTGTATGAGAAGAAATAATGCAAAGTAAAACCTAAAGTAATTTCTTCCTTAGAGATGGTGAGATGATCCCTAGGTAACACTGAAAATGTTTTGAAAGTGAAAAACGGCTTAATTTGGAAAGTTGCCAATACAATGTATCTGCTAATAGGTCACTCTCTTATCTTCCTCTATCACACTATTCTATATCTATTAGCAATGTTTCTAATTGGCCAGTTCTAAAAATTTTCAGTGTCACCCACATAAATTTGATAATGATGAATATTGTAACATGCTAGTATATTTTTACTATAGGCTTTAAGGAGTTACTTGGAAGATGACGAAAGAAGCAGTAAAACATAGTAGTTTTACCTAGTAGTTTTACACATGAAAGTCTGCTGATATACAAGAAAAGATATTAAAATTAGAAAATTTTATCTGACACTTCTCCTACCCGCCAAACAAGGCTGTATGAATTTGACACCTTTTCAAAACAAAACACAAAACAAAAACAAGAAAAAAATAATTGAATCTATAAAAATGGCATCAACTTGTATGATAAAATTGCAATTTTTGAAAAACCTTTAACTTAAACTGCCACACACTCCACTAAGACGTGGCAAGGTTTATCCAGATAAAACTCAAGCATATCACTACTCTTACTTGGAACGTTTTGTAGAGCGTTTCATTGATACATCAGCTGTTAAGTCTTTTGAGCTCCTCTTTCTCTTTTTAGTACCTTCTTCCCGAACAGCAAATCGGGATCTACTGCATCGGGGGCTGAGACATCTTGGAGGTGTATAACTTGCCTCATTCTAACCTGAAAATTATTTTAAATCATTCTACATTCTTTTTTATCTAGTTAATAAATGTAATAGCACAACTATATGGTCTTATACTTCGCATACCAGCACAACTAAACAATGATGTAAACCACACAAACAAACAATTTAAATAATGGTAATATTTGATAATAAATTTGATAATTATTTGTACTATATTTTAATTATTTATTAATATGAATAATAATAAAATAGTAAGAAAAATAAATTAAAATTTATAGATTGAATAGATGACAGATAGTGTACATTGTCCCTTTAATTGTAACTATATTTGATATATATTTTATTGTACCTAGTACAGGATTCATATCAACTCAGAAAGCACCCACAGCAAGAATATAGTTATTTTAGTTATTAAATATTACATTACTTCAATATTTTATGTTAATTGATACTATTGTTTTTTTTTTACTAATATTGACATTCAACTATCATCAAACCATTATCTTGACCGTCACAACAAAAGAAACTTAAAAGATTAAATCAAATTGCAATTATGTATGTAAATAATTTAATGAATACATTTAAGAAACCTAATAAAAATCATGTCTAAAATGGAGAGTGTCTTTAGCACTGGCTGCGTTTCCATGCTGTATAGCAATGCTCAACCTTTGAGCAGAATGTAGACCAGAGTCACAGTCACAACCAAAACTCGTTTTATAATTTAAAATTTTACCATATTCCCATAGAACGTAGACCTCATAGTCTCGAAAGCAGCTCCAATGTGTAATTGTCACCCAAAGATACATATTTGCGCCTTTTGGCTTCTTTGGCAAAAGTCGCGGCTGAACCAGCTTGAAAACATGTTCTAGGGAGATGGGAATGAGCCAAGGTATCAACACAACATAAGTCACGTCCCAAACTAAGGGACAACCCAAGGCAACAATGGGCATTGACAAGGCACTATAGTCATTCCATCTTGTCTCTTACCATCATCTCGACTAAGACCAACTGGTTATAATACCGACAGAATTGATATATGTAGTGCCAAAGGCTTGAATAACAATATCATTCAAGTTGGAATGTCGAAAGAATCTACCAGCACTTCACGAAAGGCCATGTTGTGCAAGCGAATCCACCATCTCACCACACTGACAGTGGTGCTCGACGACAAATGGAACTCCTAATCAAAGACAGACAGCTGTACGAAAACTGGTGTCGTCCATTAGGGTACTCAGTTTTGGTGATGGTAGGGCTTGAAGCCATAGGCCATATTCCCACTCACCAACTGCCAGGAGACAAGTAAGTTTTTTGAATAATTTTGTTGACAAGATCAGAACTACTGTGAACTTAGGAATTAATAGTTGCACTTTAAATATAAGTAAAAATCATTCAAATGCGAGTTGGACTTGCACATACTGGGTTATATACCATCTTATAAAATTAAACATAACAAAATGTTTATATTTTTGTATAAGGAGCAGAACAGTTGTCGAAAAAATAACTATTCATGTCTGTAATTTGTACCCCAATTTTTTTTTTCCTTATATTTTTCTACCCATTGGATATGGAACCCTAAAAATTGTGGAATTATTATAACTTGTATATTTACTTTGTATATTCTCCAGGAATACCCGGATCCAAGAATTTTTTTAAAGTTATCTCAGAGTAGCTAAAACTGTTTTTCATGAAAAATTTATTATTTAGTTTTCATAGAATTAATTCAAGAATTAGAATTATTAACAGCATTAGTAACTATAAACAGTCATTTAATTCACACTATGTACAATAAAAGATAACATAAATAATAATGGTTAGAGAGTAGCAAAGTTTGTCCAAGGTGCAATGGACTTTGTATGGGGAAAATATCTTATTGTTAAAAGTTAAAATTACAAATGTTTTTATTCCAATTACTTCTTAACTTAAATGTATCCTTCAACATATGTTAATTGTAGAAAAGTCCCTGACACCTTGCACAACCTTTGCTACACTTCAACCATAATTTTAAATAAATTATTGTTTTGTATTAATGTGTAGTATTCTTATTTATGTAGTATATACCATATCATTGCTTAGCAACTGCAACACAAGATCATATGGTACTTACTGCAGGGCCGAGTCAATGTGTGTTATGATTCTTTTTATTACTATCAAAGTTAGTTTAAACTTTTTACTTTATATGAAAACAAAAATATTAAGGAAGTATTTCTGGATCCTGGGACCCATGAGCGAAACACCAACACCATTGTATCTACATCACGCAATAAATCATTTACTTTAAGTAAATACATCTTAAACTGCATTTGTATTTGATTTTAAAATGTGTAAACATTATCTTACAAGTATTTAGAACATATACAAGTAATAAGCAATTTTATTAACAACCATTATCAAATAATATCTGTCTCAGAAACTACTCAGTATAAGTATCTCAGTATAAGTCTATAGAAGATTATCCACAAAACTGTCCTGGTCAAACACAATACTATACTGCACATAGGTTTGCACTATTAAGCATGATTACTTATTTTGAATTACTACTCCAAGAAGGTTTTTACGCTTTACTCAAAAGTATATAAAGGCGCGAGCGATCCTTCATCAGAGAAGACCATCGTGCGGGCGTTGGGTTAAGTGCGAAGAAGCAAAGAAAGAATTGGTTGGCTCACACAACACTAATAGTCACAATTAAAACACTCAAAAGCTG
Source organism: Choreutis nemorana (assembly GCA_949316135.1). Taxonomy (NCBI): domain Eukaryota; kingdom Metazoa; phylum Arthropoda; class Insecta; order Lepidoptera; family Choreutidae; genus Choreutis; species Choreutis nemorana. The sequence goes on from OX438595.1 coordinate 15,245,610, forward strand.
AGTCATTAAGATATAACGATAATAATCTAACATAACAACAATTAATATAGTCCAATTTAACGTAATAGCTGATTTTATAGCGATTCGTAGAATATTATTAATGATAAAGTAATTATATGACATAAAATACTTACAATTTAGGACTATTAATTATTTTAAACAAATTTTCCCAATCAAAGCATCTATTAAATTGCAAGAGATGCTTAATTTGACTACCTTAAGATTACTAGATAAGATAGCTGCGTATATATCAGACTCAATATTTTATTCAAATAGACTTTAAATAAGTACTTTTAAATCGTCATCTTTTTATACTACCACCAATATACACTAAAATAAGCTACCTTAAGAGGTGGACGTCAAAGCTTCAAATTAAGAGACGGACATCAAAACTCCAACTTAAGAGGCGGACGACGAAGCCCCACCTCCAGAAGCGGACGTCGAAGACTCAGTGGGAATTGGTATTTCCGGAGCCAGAACTCGGCTGGCTAATTTTTGACCTTGCATCAATGCATGACCCGACAAAATTATTGATTTACTTATTTTATTAGTAAATTCTCATTTCTCATTTGACTCACTTTTATTTACTTTTATGCAAATGCGACAGTGCAGGCACAACAAACGACGGCAATAGTGCTAGAAGATTTTTAGTGATGTAAAAACGTCGGCTCGCAACATAGGAGTTGATGAAGAGCTGATTGAAAAGTTCCGCATAATTTTGCAGACAGTGGTTTCTGATGAGCATGTGGACTTTCTGACACTGCCAGAACTGCCCTCTAGCATAAATAAGTTGCTAGTATCAGAAGAGGCATCAGAGGCTCGAAAGACTCGAAAATATAGAGAGGATTGATCTAGAAAAGTATGTAGATCAGCGACAAATGAAGTAATCTTCTCTTGACGTCTAATCCAAAACTGACCTTTCTAAGGCCAAGATTGCTCCGAGAATTGTTCTCTCACCTAGAGCAGTCAAGCTTTTGGTGGCTCTTCTAACTGAACACGAAATGGAATTTTTAATGTACTTGCTTAATAAGACAGTAATAGTGATAAATTTTGTAAAAGTTTGGTTTACTTTACTGTATTAGCTATAGTTTTGAATAAAAATCTATCCAACCTTTTTTAAATAATTAGGTACTGATTAACTTATTTTTAATTTGGTCTAAATATCATTTTTTACTTATTTCGAGCTAGGGAGCTAAAGTGGATTAAATGATATTCTGTTTTAAAACTATTAATATTCCTTGACTATTATAAGGTATTTTTTTAATGGATTTGAAAAAAAAATCTGAGTGTCCCTCATATAGCAGTTTCGACCCACTGTCCGACGCTCCGCTAGAGTGCCACTCTTCATCAATCAAACCTAGTCAATCCGTCAGTATTTCAGAGAAGCGCCGTCACGGGACGATTGACGTCCCTCACTCGTTACTCCTCGTCCTCTGACGTGTGTCTTCATCAATTAATGCAACAAACAAAATTCATCATCATCATCACCAATGTATCCGAGAAACAGAAATTCAAATTGAAGCGCAACCCGCGACATTTAAAATTATTTTTTCTATGAGATTTTCTTTGAAAAATTATTTGAAGAATCAGGAGAGAATTAATTTTTTAGACTTTGCCATTAGCGTTGTTATACACACGTGTTCGCGAGATTATTAAGTGAAAATCAGGGTTATTTGTTGAGATCTCTAATTATTTATTCATATTTATTGTGGTGTTGGTACTGATAATAGTAGGGTAAGAAGTGTTTCTTAATAACTTAAGCAGAGATGAGTAGACGACCGCCTGATCCGCCGGATCCTCCGGATGATGGCGTGATGGAGATTTCTCCCCCTGTCTTTACTCCACTATCACAGACAGAAAGCAGAAAACGCCCAGCTAGTGAAGACGTCTCTAGCGTCCCCAAAAAAACAGTTGTTGACCCTTCTTCATCAATACAACATGTTTACACTAGCCCACATTTTACAGAAAATCCTAGCTTGCGTTACGACAATTCTGATCCTGGTCCTTTCATTGTCCATGTTACGCGCACTGAGCCAGATAAGTCTGTCGGGAGCACAATCCCTCATCTTAAATTTGCTCAATTTTTATGTTTAAATAAGGTCGAAGGCATAAAGTCTGGAGGAGTTAAACTTGTTGGACGTAATAGGGTTTCGGTTGAGTATTTAAAATATGAAGCTGCAAATGACTTCTTACTAAATTCCATTATTACTGAAAATAAATATTTTGCAATTATTCCCCAGTACCACATTACCAGGATGGGTGTTGTGAAACAAATTTCGACTGACTGGTCCATGGAGGACCTCGTAACCAGCATGACATTTTCCTCAAACTGTGGACCTGTTATTAAAGCCCGTAGATTGAACAGCAAAACATTCAATGATGGCTCCCCTGTTTGGGTCCCTACGCAAACTGTTGTTATTACTTTTAAGGGTCAGATCCTGCCTTCCAAGATCTACTGTTTTAATGCCAGTCTTAATGTAGATACATACCAGCTGCCAACAATACAGTGTCTTCAGTGTTGCAAGTTTGGACATATAAGAGCTCAATGTCGTTCAAAGTTAGTTTGCTTTAAATGCAGCAAGACACATACTGGTGATACATGTGATATCCCTGAAGATAAAGCAACGTGCGTACTCTGTTCTGGGAATCATTATGCCACTAACCGGAAATGCCCCGAACACTCGAGGCAAAAAGCTATTAAATCCGTAATGTCTAACAATAATGTTTCCTACATTGAGGCTTCACAAAGGTTCGCGTCAGTGCGAAAACCTTAAAGTGAGGTTCTTAAGTCACTTACTTCCTCACCTTCAATGTCCTGCCCTTCTGGTCCATGTTCATGTTCTGCAAATGTGTCTTCTTTCCCAACATCCTACAAAAAATCTGTAACGATTCAGCGAAGTCCCCATAAACCATTAGGGAAGTCATATGATGTGGCTTCTCATAATGATATTGTAAACCCTCCCTCCATGCCTTCCAGAAATGGTTCGGCGATAAGTGGTGTTACTCCTAATGATAACCTGATCGAACTACTGATGTCTACTTTGGTTAATCTTATATCTAAATTTAGCGACTCATTACCGAACAATACCGTGGCTATGCTGCAGCAACTTATGACAGTTATTGCCCCCGCCAATGGATCCTCGCAGTCTCCTCCAGTGGAACTGTAATAGTATCCGTTCCAAAAAATGTGAAATAATCCTTTTAATCAACCAGTACAAGCCTGTCGTCTTTGCTGTCTCGGAGACGTGGCTGGTTCCGGGTTCTTGTTTCAGGGTGCCTGGCTATTCGTGTCTCCGCGATGATAGGGATGATGGCTTTGATGGTTGTGCAATTCTGGTGAAAAAATCTTTGATTTTTTCTCAAATTCCCCTCTCCCCTCATGGCTCTGATTTTAATATCGTTGCTGTGAGGATAATCTCCTTTGTGTCCATTTATATTCCCCGCCCTAATTCCTCTATTATTTCTAATCTCCTTTCTGTTCTATCTTCCATCCCAGCCCCCCTTGTTATCCTTGGTGACTTTACTGTCACCATTCCATGTGGGGTCACATTATTGTGACTCTGTTTCCTCTTCCCTCCTTGACTTATTTGACGAGTGTGACCTTTGTGTTCTTAATGACAGTTCACCGACGAGACGTACCTCTCCCCATCAAAATCCTAGTGCTGTAGACCTATCCCTATGCTCCCCAAGTCTGGCTTCCCTTACGTCTTGGACAGTCCTTCCTGATTCCCATGGTAGTGATCACCTTCCTATTGTTTTATCCTTATCTCGTTTTCTTCCTGAATTTCCCAAAACTCCCCCTCTTTTGAAGTATAGGATCTCTGGTGCAGACTGGAGTAAATATGCCTCTACATTAAATAACATTGTTTCGTCATTGCCAGTTGTGAATGAGTCAAATTTCCTAGATGCTTTCCTACAATTGTATGAAGCTATGATTAGATAAAAAATACCGCTATGAGTAGAATCCCTTCGCCTCCTTGGTAGGATGCAGAGTGCTCAGAGGCTATTAAACAACGGAAAATTGCGGTAAGAAATTTTTGCTCCAATTTCAGCATGGAAAACTATTTGACTCATCAACAAACTGCAGCCAAGACAAAAAGATTATTAGCAAAAAAAAAGAAATCGGGTTGGAAATCCTTTTGTAAAGGACTTCCTCCTCGAACTCCATTTTCCATTGTTTGGAATAACCTTAAAAGGTACCGAAATTCATGTTCTCATGTCGGACGGACGGATTCATTATTGTTTATTTGGTAATAAAAAATTAGTAAGTATATTAATATTTAATACGCTGAAATCTTACAAAATGTTATTTTGGATACCAAATTAATGTAATAATACATGGCAAATGAATATGAAATTACAGCTAGCCTCTATCAAATGCTGATGAGACAAATATATTGGATTCCAAAATAATGATCAAGATGGGAATAAAATAAAATCACAGTAAGGTTTTTTTGGCTCATTTATTATGCTTAATTTTTACATTAGTCACTTTTTGCATTTCGTCAACTGCTGACGCCTGACGCTCTACTCACCCCTTACTTACACCTACTTGACCTTACGCGCTGTTTTTCGACTGTTTCTTATTCAATATATGTTGAATCCTGCTACTCTATACGGACTGAGATGCTTGTTAAATTGTGACCTGTGGCTGTGAACCTGGACCATGTCTTCTACGAGAAACATCTCGCACGAAAAAAGGATTCGGATAGTGGCTTTATATGGAGAGGGGCTTAATATCAGCCAAATATCACGAGACATTTTAACATTTTTCGATAAAATTATACAAATAATATCATTAATACTCATAATATTATGACGATCTTTTGTTTGATGATTCTACTCCGGGGTGGCTTTCTTTAGCGTGTAAAATATGTTGAGAAAGCAACATTAATGTTTACATAAACTTTATAATTTTTAAAACAATCAAATTTTAATCATAGAATTTTCGACAAAACAATTTAAGCTCTGGCCCAAAGTTTTAAGACTTAATATTGTTTCATAGACAATACCTCGTGCGCTAGGTAAGCGCACGGTGTAAAATAAAACAGTAGAGCGCCGATTGTGTAAACGTTGATCATGCGAACGACCACTCAGACACACACAAGACTTATGTAAAAATATCCTCAAAAATGGGAGAAAAACGAAAACGTAATATTTAAAAAATGCATTAAGGTCCTTAGTTCTTTTAAAATAAGATAAGATTCAAAAGTAGATTATAATAAAAACCATCAGAAAATTATAACGTCTATGTTCTTAGCTTGACGTGCAGGCAGTGTTGCGTAGAGAATCAATACTGTTTGATTATCTGAAAAAATTGGGTTTCCCGGACACCTATTCCACCCAATTAATTGGGGTTATAGACGCTCTACTGTATCTTCTATAAAATACGTTTTGCGCGTGAGACAAAAGATAGTTCATGCTCAAGGTAGAATGCATGTTTCTACTTTTAGCACAGAATACCTACTCAATAGCTTTTAGTTAGTTTCGGTTTCTAGGTTTCATCTTATACTGCAACAAAAAACTAATATTAAAAGGGTAGATAGGTGTGACTCGGCCACTTAAAGGATTGTGGGTAGTTTCGCTGCTGATAATATTTATGCTTTTGCTTCAAAACGAATGAGACAGATTATACGGAACTAATAATGAGATAGACACGAGTAGCAATATTTTACGACTATATTGAATATATACAAACATGTGAATGTGTGATTCAAACTTGCAAGTTATTTCTATTCAAAATTGAATCTTGTGTGCGTTAAATAGGATTTAATTTTGTTTGAGCAACAACGATAAATAAAATTAAGCAATCTGCGACGTTGCCGCTTAGTTTTTTGAAAATGTAGCTTGCTAAAACTAATAATGAGAAGATAAATGTGGCAACGTTGCATTTTATTTTCAGTCAAAACAGTTGAGTTAAGTTTGTGCAAATTGAAGCCTTTTTAATGAAACTCTTTAAGTTATCGTAAGCTGCAACTAATGGCAATCCGCTCTTTTAAGAATTAAGAAAATTCAATTAGTTTTAACGAGGCACAAAACGTGTTTAATGTAAGGCACTTAATTACAATTAAGTTTTATCATTAACTTTTTAAGTAGTCGGGGGTTTAGTTTTTAACTTTTTTTGTCAGTCAGTATAAATTGATGATTGATAATATTGATTGAAGCCCTTCAATTTGACATAACGACCAATAAAATCCGAACAAAAAAATTGTTGGTCAGAAAATTTTAAGATTTTTTTTCTCGAATAAGATATTCATTTTAAAAAAAGTTTTTTAAACCCTTTCGTTTGATACCATATGCAAAATTACAGTTATTGAGATTTATATTTATTACTGTGACATTCATAACTAAGTAAAGATTATACAAATCATATGTCTACAATAGAAATTAAATCAAATCTATCTACGAAGGCTGTCCTCAATTTTTTAAAAGTTAACTGCTGTACTCAATATTATAGGCATCAATATGCAATTTGTAATTTTACCAAAACTTCTATATGCAGCTGCCGCTTTAAATCAGTGCCATTTGAGTTTGAAAATCGAAAAAAAAAAACTTCTGATTAATTAATTCAAAATACTTGGTACTGCGCGCGATGCAACATCTTCGGGAACGTTCGGTGATGCTCGGTCAACCCATGCGGCGGCGCTCGGAAATAAGCTATTTGCTCCTTACTGTATGAGCGATCTTTTGTCTCACGCGCTAGACTTTTAGAGGATTTTTTTAAAACTCGGTAATTAGTCCTCCTACAACTCATAGTTATAGTTATCCATACATGTCTTCATAGTTAGCAAACTTTGAAATTTAAACGAAATTTCTCCGAAAATCAAACTTCTCCGATTAAAAAAGAAATTAAAAACAAATTTGTTTTATAAGAACAAAAAAATCATTTTATAAGTCAATCAATTACAGGGTTTCTTACATAGTTATTCCACTTTCTGTAATAATTTAAATCTTATTTAACAATATTAAACATTGTTAGATTTGATAGCTGTTTAAAATAGGAACTAGTGAAACTGTTATTTATTTATAAGTCTGAAGAAAACAACATAAAAAGTTAGATTTCTATGTCTAGATATAAAAGCACATTATGTAAAAAAAACTATTTAATAAATAATACTGCAAAATTCCAAATTTAAATTCTTTTCCTTTTATTTTTAAGTAACGTAAAGTCTTCAAATATAGTATGAAAGCCCCCAGCCGCAAAGTCTGCAAGCAAAACTCGACCTTAAGGTGGTAGTGCGTGCGCGCTCGTTTTACCCAAAGATTTTATAATTAAACTACATTTATAAAGCAACTGTATTATTTCGCCTCCAAACTGTACGCTCAAAGACAAATTGTATATTACTGTTCGAACTTCACTTGGAAGTTCATTTGACCAAATACTACAACTTTTCATGTCACTTTCCAACAATCGTGTTGGCAGAGGTGATTAACGCCGTTTCAAAATAGAGTAGGAATATTGAATGCAATAATTCTTTACAACTTTTTAATCTTAACCGCCAGACGTAATATCACTTGTCGTGCCCTCAGCGCCAAGGACATTTAACGAAAAATAAATACCTACAACAATTAATCTGACTTTAGTCTTTATTTTAAGTATTTTTATTAAGAATCTAAAATGTAATCAATTAATCATGATCAACTATTTACTAAATTTCAAAATTATTTAATTAAATTGAAGGCTATCGAACGAAAAGGCAGAAAACCGAGTAGTGGTATTTGGTCGTAAATATCCGACCTTGGCGAAATGGGCACAAAAATTTTTGTCGAATTAATCCGATCTTGGCGGTTAAAGGGTTAAACAATTTACAGTGTCCTTTCCCACTTTCATGTCGTTCTCCATCCCGCTGTAATTAATTGATATACCTGTTTAAAGCCACATACTATTGTGTCAAATGTTTTAAATAGTTTTCAAATAAGACTTGTGCACGTATTACTTAAAATACCAAGTACAACAGTATTTTAAAAGTATCCATTCGGGTGTACCAATTATAATATTTATAATGATAACAACCCCATCACGACACACACTTTGACTCAGCCCTGCACTAAGATATAATCTTGTATCGCAGGCAACGATACGGTATATACGACATACATAAGAAACGTCAACATCCAAGACCGGTAAGCGAAACAATGCGACTTCAAATAACACCAAATCCCTCTCCCGCCTGACATTTAATTCCTTTGACAGAGCGTTAAAAACACGAACGCACATGCCGTAACAATAAAATATATATAATCTTACCATGTTTCCGGCTAATAGCTGGAGTGGCTGGACATATCATATCCATCAATAAAGTTAATAATTTGAGGTGTTTTTAATTTATTCACTTATTGTGAAATAGCTAAATATGATTGGGGGCATAACTGGGGGTGATTCTGACACCCACTATGTTTTCAGTATCCGAATTCGATTAACAGACGGCCTACATACAATGAATAGCCCGCAATTAGCCTCGACCACGACGACGTTTGCTTTGTGCAATGTTATTGTAAATGTTATTGTACAACCACCTAAATAAGTTACATTAAATATTACATTGTGAAACATAGTGATATGCTAAATAAATATAAAACCCCCGTGTTGAATGATTCAATGAACGTTGTACGTATATAATATTCGAGTAGAGGTAGTCCTGTAGCTGCAGTCGCCTGCAGAGTGCAGCTGCACAATGCATTCAGTTTGTCATCGACACCCGTGGGAGGGTGGCGTTCGCGCTTGCATTTAAACTTTGCTACGAACTCACGTGCAATATTTGCGGAAATACGATACAATAAATAAATATATACATTTACAAAACATTGTGAAAAAAGTTAAAAATGAGTTTAGAAAATATTTGCGGAACTAGCTATATATACTATAATATATCATTAATGGTGTTATCATTAATTGTGAACTTTGCTGTTCCTGATGGCGGTTAAGAAATATTAACATAATTCAAGGTAATGAATTCCTATTTATTTATATGTTAAATTAAAACCGCATATAATGGCATGGAATTTACTTAACGTTTACGTGACAATCTGTAATTGTTGTTTTGTCTAAGGGCCACAAACTTGCATCAGTCATTGTGTCGCGGGCCACAAGCAACGTTTACGTGACAATCTGTAATTGTTGTTTTGTCTAAGGGCCACAAACTTGCATCAGTCATTGTGTCGCGGGCCACAAGCAACGTTTACGTGACAATCTGTAATTGTTGTTTTGTCTAAGGGCCACAAACTTGCATCAGTCATTGTGTCGCGGGCCACAAGCAACGTTTACGTGACAATCTGTAATTGTTGTTTTGTCTAAGGGCCACAAACTTGCATCAGTCATTGTGTCGCGGGCCACAAGCAACTTTTCAGTTTCAAAATTTAATATGTTTCATTTTACTTATTTTTTTATAATTAATCGAACTTCTCCATTAAATTGATAAATAAACATAAAATATTAATTTTTACATGGATTGCAGAGAGAAAGAAAGAGATAGTGGTACGGAGTAGTGTATAGTTATCATTTTATACGTTGAATGTGCTAATAGACTTTACATCTAATTATATCCGTAATTGACGAAATAGGCGCGTGAGGAACTTCGTTCCTAACGGGGGCCACCCGCCTGCACCTCTCAAACTTTTATACGTACATTTTGCAAACAACTATTTTTGTAGACGTTTATTTAACGATTACTGGTGTTGTAATAATATAATAATAACCACAGTTCGTTTTGGCTATCGGTATTAGTAAATATAATAAATCCAAGCTAATTTATTTTATTTACTTAGCACGTCCGCAGTTTCTTTGATGGGTAAATTTTTTGAACAGGTTCATATAAAATTTGTAACTCTAGGCGAGCCACAAATAAAGGCTGCACATTGAGGATAGTTGTTTTAAGCGATATGCAGCTTAGTCTGATGTTTTATAGGCGGTATTTTATTTTTCAGTTTTTCCTTTAACAGCTAGCAACAAAGGGTGAAAAACGCGACCCTAATAACTAGCTCCACTGTCCGTGCGTCCGTCAGCGGGTTGTATCTCATGTAACAGCCGGACATTTCAAATGTACACAGTATCGTGACGCGAGGGAGTGCGTCACAGGGAAGTTCAAGCGAGGAGACGCACCATGCGTGTGTACACACTTTGCACGAACCATTTGGAACGACTTTTCATTCCTTCATAACTCAAAAACTGTTTGACATAAACATATCATTAAAAAACAACGATTATTAAGATCTTATCGTGCAAAAATCGTCATTTTTGTGACTGATTTTCTGACAGATGATCAAAAACCTAACTCACTCCTAGATTACCTAGATAGCTCAAATTTATCATCCAGGTATTAATTAGTGTATACAAAGGAAAAAGTCAGAGAACAGTTAATTGTTACAAGATGGCGCTAGCTAGTACCCTGCATCGCGCTATCGATGTTTAAGGTTGTTATGATGTGAAATATACTAAAAAATAAATATTTAAAAACACATCCAATATAAATGAATTCTTTCACCAGAAGATTGCTTTACTTTTTAGTTTCAAAAAATCTTAATTTCACCCGTAAATGTTTTGTACGCTGTTCCTGTAGCTAACTTGGAAATAAAGATATCGGGGTTGGGAAGACGGGAATGATTGATGAATCCTAACGAATTTCAATCTCTAAACCTATTTTTGTTGAAACTTTACACAGTTTATGTACAGTTTTAGTTAAACTTAATAGCAGACTAATAAAAAAATCAATACCTGAAGTGGCGAAACGGGGTTTAAATTTTATATCATGAAAACGAATGTAGTTAAGAACTTTAACCTGAAACCTGCGAGTTTCATATTTATCGAAAATTTGCAGGTTTACTCCATTGAACAAATTAATAAACATGTTTTTAATGCTTTCTGAAAAACACGAAACACCTATTTTTAACGTATTCTCAAAAATAACCCATTAGGGGGTGGAAAGTAGTAAATAGTCTATGTACCAGTTGAGTTGCCATTTCCAAGGTTTTTGTAATTTATTATATTTTAAAGTTAACCTTTATCTCCGTCTTCAGGGAGACAAGTGACAGTTGAATTTATACATATTAACGTAAACGTGAATAAGTCGTTGCTGGTTTCTTGGGCAGTGATGAACAAGATCAATATGTTGTGCAAAAAAAAAAAATCAGTGCGTTGATCTTTACCACTTCGTCATGAAGGTCTTAGCCTTTGATCTCTAATGCAAGTAGCCCTTCCGGCTTATCATTCCTCAGTTCACAGTAGTCCTGAACTTATCCATTTTTTTTTTCAAAAAGCTTGTAACTACATTCTTGAAATTCCATAGAAATTAGAAGCATTCATTCATGTAAAATAGCTTGTCCAAATGGGAGCCTACCGGTTGACTTCGGCTCACAAAGGTCTTGGGATGATCCACTATGCAAACTGGTTCAGAGCAACCTTTTATCAAGATTGTGCTCGTCTCCTGGCAGTCGGTGAGTTGGAATCTGGCCTGTGGCTCCATGCCCTACCATCGCCAAAACTGGGTACCCTAATGGAGGACACCAGTTTTCGTACAGTTGTCTGTCTTCGATTAGGAGTTCCATTTGTCGTCGAGCACCGCTATCAGTGTGCTGACATGGTGGATTCGTTTGCACATCATGGCCTTTCGTGCAGCAGAAGCGCTGATAAAATTTTTCGACATTCCAGCTTGAACGATATTGTTCGTCGAGTCTTTAGCACTATATCAATTCTGTCGGTCTTGGAACCAGTTAGGCTTAGTCGAGACGATGGTAAGAGACCAGATGGAATGACTATGGTGCCTTTGTGAATGGCCATGGTTGCCTTGGGTTTTCCCTTGGCTCATTTCTATCTCCCTAGAACATGTCATCAAGCTGGTTCAGCCACTTCCTTTGCCGAAGAAGCCAAGGCGCAACTATGTATCTTTGAGTAGCAATTACATATTTGAGCCGTTTGAGTTCTTGGGTGTGAATTTTAAAAGGATATTCAAAATTTAAAGTGTTAAGCATCGCTGTACAGCGTGGAAATGCAGCCATTGTACACATTATTTTATTCGGTTTTTTAATGTATTAAATATTCAAGTTTTATCTAGTAAATAAAAGGACTTTTTATTTTATTTAAATTTTCATAACAATGCAAATATAACCTTATGGAAGATTGCACAAAAAAAAATGTTTCTATTTTAGGGAACCTGAATCTGAATGTCAGTGACCAAATACTTAAAATATGAAATTAGTAAAAAAGGGAAAAATTTAAAATTTTTGATAGAATTTACAACGCCCAGTCTACGCTTTAGTGGTGTTCATTATCGAATTCCGAAAGTTCCGGAAAAAAAGTGCGGCGGGCGCAATGACGATTATCGGAAATGGGACTACCAGAAAGGCCTATGATACCTATTAAGCCTAGTACTGAACACTGAGTCAATTCTGGAGACGCATAGATTCACCAGCCATCTAAGACAGCCGAGATAAGAGTGAAGGATCTTGATGATTTAGGAAGGCCAACTGAAGTTGTAAAGGACATGGTAGCTCAGTTTTGTGCGCACCCTGGTTAACCGACCAACCCATACGACAGGTCGTGGGTTGTCTAAGGTTGCCGTAATTTGTAATTGCTATGTTTCTCATTCTGCCCGGATAGTGGTGCCAGATTCGCACCTGTCACACTGGGACTCAGCATAAACATGCGAAATACGGTGTGTAACACTTTTGCCTACCCGTCTCGAGGGTTAACAGCATTAGTTTATAATAATAATAATATTAATAATAACTACATCATGACAAACACACAAAATCAACTAAATCGGTAAAGCCTCAAGTGATGCTAAGTTCTCAAGTGATGGCGTAACCGAAGGAAATAGCGATAAATTTTTATTTATAAGTAAATCTAAAAGATTGTTGAGCTAACCAAACAATGTGGAGTTTCACACTAAGTATCAGTAGGTAACATGATCCTAATACGCTAGTATTGTTTGATGTGTGTGTGTGCGTGGTGTGTTCTGTGTGTGTGTGTGATATCTTGATTTTATATATCTATAATATATTTTTCTCTTCTTTGTAAAGTCTAATTTTAAAGAACCTAAAAAGATAGAAGATCCAACATTCATAACCTAACTTTACTGAAGAAGTTTAAATGTGAAATCCAGGTTTGAAAAACTATAAAAGTAGGGAGTAGGCCTATAAACTTCTAGACGATGTTACGGAACCCTTCGTATACGAATCCGACTCGCACTTGACCGATTCTATAACTTGCTTTAAAATAATAATTATAAGGATGAAATAAAATGAATAGTATGCGGGACTGCCTTATAACTATATGATTATTCCAAATCATATATTTTTTATATGCATGTTTATAAAAATTCATAGGGCCAACATCTTTTACTGATGAATAAATAGCCCCAGACACTGATAACGCTTCCAAACATTTGACTGTTTTATTTGTATGCCATTATGTAATTTCATATTGAACAATCAGTAATGGCGTGAATTATACAGTGTAGAGCCTTTCAGCCGACAATCTCACACCGACTTCATAACGACAACTTAGTACAAAATAATCCCAAATCGTTTCACCCGGACGAGATTTTCGATTTAACATTTCTTGCACGACCAAGTTAGTAGCTGTATTAGCCTGACTTGGGGCGTTTTGTAGAGCCGATACGAACTTAATTAAATCATCAGCCGTTAAACCTCTTAAGCTCCTTTTCCATTTCCGCGTACAAAAGCTGGACGTCTGCGTCCTGCGTCTATGGATGGGTCGTCTTGAAAATGTGCAACTTGCCTCATCGTCACCCGGTAATTATTATTAAGCTCTGTATGCCCTTTTTGACTAGTTATTAGGTAAATCGAATAGCACACCTACATTACTTGTGACTACACCAGCTGGAAAAACACTAGATGGCTGTATAAATTTGTCTTATTGTATATTAATGGTACTCAAAAGCCACACACACTTACTAACGCAAATATCAAGTACCTTAGCATGTTCAAATAAAGTTAATTTTTTGAATAATATTATTTCTTTGAATAATAAAAAATATATGTATATATAGAAATGGGAAAGTAGAATAAATATAATTTATAGATTGAATTGATGACGGATAGATAATTTTTCCAATAATAGTAAAACTGTATATCTACATGCTAACATAACATAACTAACGTAACTTTTAAAAAACCAAGTCTCGCATCTCAGTTCTTCTACCGTAAAAAGTTGTGAGATCCATGTAATACCAAGTCTGTTAATTGATTCAGTCCCCACTTAACCACTTAGGGTACACTTGCCTTAATTTGTTATGTAATTAGCTGAGCTAACAATATCTAATAGTGACCATATCAATATCAACATATTTTATGTTTTAATTGAACAGAATCACTTCGGCCATCGTATGAGAACACAAAGTATCAAGTAATACATTACAAGTTTACGTTCTTGATGGCATCTCTTATTTTCGTAGATAGTCCTTTTTCATTCCGTTGACCATTTTACAAGTTAACATTGAACATAATTATATCTATGTACGTATCTGCACTTATTATTCCATTATTATATTATACAGATACAGCCAGGTACACTGTTTCATTCAACCGCAAATGTAACTTTGTAATCGTATCTATTTGTACAGAATTACAAAGTTATGTATGCAGTTGTTGTATGCTACCCTCATCAGGATTTGAACCCAGAACCTCTAGGGTAGCAATCGGCTGTTTAGACCACTGTGCCACAGAGGTCGACAATTGTGCGATTACCTAATAATCTTTGTTTAATATAAAATGAAGAGTTGTTCATTAGTTTAGCTGATAATCGAGTTCGACATTCTCGACAAGTACAGCTTTTTTTTTCTCTCAATTTATTTAGAGACTTTTAATTAAAGCCAGTCTCATTAAACATAAGCAAAATATCAACAATAACACTTAAAAAACAATTATCTTAATATATTCACTATCGGGTTTAAAAAAAGCTTTATACATTTTAGCTGATTCCGAAGAGAGCTCCGCTAAAATGCATTGAAAGACACCAATATTGTTTTAGATACACCCAAAAATTCGAAAAATTTGTTCTCTTTCACGCTCGACCGGACATTCCATTAACAAATGTTACACATCCTCAGCAGTTCCACATCTCTCGCAGTTAGTTGAATTCACTTTTCTCATCAAGAAGGCAAAATCATTCAATGGGACGTGCCCTGATCGAAGCTTGTGTGTAACGTTGTTTCTATTGTTACTAACAGAAAACCAACAAGTACGAAGAAGCACGCAAACTATTGTTCTAAACCAAATTGCTTTAAAGGTTATAAAAGGGAGGAGTATGTGACTAGTTCAAAGGAATTGTCACGTAGAAGGGACGAAGTTCGCGGGGTCAATAGTATATGAATAGAACAAATTTTGCCTTGATTTATACACTAAACACTAATTCTATTCTAAATTTAAAACTTCTACGTTTGCTAGAAGTGCCTTAGAGTTTTGATGATCGGTCAGTCAGTGAGTGAGTGACAAAATTAAGAAACAATGACTAGTTATAATTCTTAAACTAATGTTCAAAGGTTGAATGAAATTTGAAATATAACGTGTCTATGTAATGCCTGCTTGGTAGTTCAGGGATCTAGTTTTATCCAGTTATAGAGGTTCGAAAATGGCCTTAACTGGTTCGAGAAAAGGACCATTTGTTCGACTGGCAGAGGCACTGCCGTGCCCCCAAATCGATGGTTTAGACTAATGGTTTACTTTATGAAAAGCAAACTCTCGGTTTTTATTTCATATTTAATTAAATAATGTTTTACTTTATGCATGGTTCCAAAAATACCTTTTGCAAAATACGAGAAAACAGAATATAATAGTAAAATTAAGGTAGTTTTTATTTTCAACTGAAATTATTACAATAAGATGGTATCACGAAAAATTGTTTCTCTTTCACAGTTATTGATGTTTTTTTTTAAATAACTATTTTTGATTAGACAAATTATTTGAATTACCTCTGTGGCACAGTGTGGTGTACACAGCTGACTGCTATGCAGCAGGTTCAATTGTCAAGTGGTTTTGAAATAAATCATTTTGCGTAATACCCACATAAGTAGATGTGGCGTCTTGTGTCTTACAAGTATGCCGAGTGATATCAGCTTTTCAATACTTCCCATTATATATGCGATTGTATAAATTGATATTAAATTAAAATAACTGCTTAAAATATATTTGTAATAAACAAAAACCAATGCATGCTTGTAAGACAATACTTGTGTGGGTATTACGCACACTGCCCGGTGAGTATCCAACTCAATTTCCTTAATTTTTATTGCGATTATAACGAGGGTTACCTCGTTATCTGGTAGTCTCCTCATTTGTTTCGTCTACTGTTTTTGTGTCCATACAAAGTGGTCTTGGATATTTTTTACTGCAGCTTTTATCTCTTATACCGGGAAAATTGTAGTTCAAGCTACCGCAAGGGCCATGTATATTGTTGACCTTCACAATATCGTAGAGAAGAGAGTCTTACTCAGGGTTTGGTATTGCTCTATTTCATACTTAAATATATGTTTAATTTTTCTACTTAATACAAAATTTACAGATGGATTTCCTTACTAACTATTGCCATGGAATGAGTATGGAATAATCCACATTCAACCCAATTTAACTACCATGAGGGTTAAATTTGAAAACATCCTTTTTTTTACTTGATTTTGTTTTAAAAATGAGTGACGATTCATGCTCCTAGATTTAATAATAATGGATTTCCATATAGACGGTGAATATGGATATGAATGATGGATTACTTACCTACATGCAACATAGATCGTAACAACGAAACACTTTGATCGTTGTAGTTAATAAATATCAACATGGTTTTCATTTTTGAGGTCTGTTGGATCGTCAATTTAGAAATATGTGCCCTTGAAAATGAGAGTCAAAACAGACAACTTAAAATTTGTGTCAGTATATTACGAGTTCGACGCAAAATAAGTCGCGAGCCAAAGCTAGTAGTTATTATGGATCGACATGTCTTTTCACATGTGGACCGTTTTACCTTACGTAGATAAATAAACGTGAATCTAACTTGCTGCATACCTTCCATTTTAACCATTTATCACCATCTCTGAAATTACATAACCGAATTGAATCACCTACTTGAAACTTTCTAACTTATCCGCCTGCTTGCGACATCCGCCGGTTTGAGATCTGTACTCCCTCTTGAATCAAACGTCTTAACAAATCCAATCTAGATCTTAAAGTTCAAAGTTGAAGCATAAGGAATAGCTGGAGACAATCCATCCGTACTGTGCTCGACATTTCTGGAAGCTTTGAAGTAAGCTTGTAAAGCAATTACTAAATCAATACCAACCCAAACAGAACTTTTCATAGCTCGCTTACATAGTTTCACGGCGGCTTTCTGCTCTATTTGAAGCTGAGTGGTGCATTGGAGCAAATGGAACTTTGATTCTATTACCATGTAAAAGACACGTGTTCTGAAATAGAACGGTGGCTCACTGTCAGAAACCAAATCTTTTGGAAAACCAAAATGTGCAAAGGTTTATCTTAAAACTCATATTACCGAAGAAGCGTTAGTTTTACCTATTAAAACCTCTATCCATTTATCTCACGTCGTTTAGCAATCTATTATCTATTCATCACTTATTTCAGATATAATCCATACAGAAATAACATTCAATGAACTTCATTTTATCTTAATTTATATATATCTAAAACTCCGCGCTAAACTTTTCATTTTAACGGCTCCCAAATGTATGAAGTTCTCTTAATAACAAAAATGTCTTAAACCCTTTGATAAGTAATCTGTATAGATAGGGAGTTCGAACGTAAAAGCGTCAGAAAAAATGAATGTAACTGTTACAGCATGTAGCAATAGCAAAACTGACATTGAAGAGTAAGAACATATAACTTCATAAAAACGAGATTAATATTAAACACAGTGTTTTTTTGTCAATATTGATTAAATAGTCGTTATTTTTTACTATCAATTATTGCTTTCCAAATCGATATATAAGTGTCCGCTTGGATATTAAACTAAAATTTTGTTTATAATATTATATTATCCTGTGTTTCTTTAAAACAAACAAATTTATAGTAGGTAGGTACTTATTGAATACATTTTTTTTATTAATTAAAAATGTATTTTAATTAATTACAAATAATAAATAAAAAGGAAAACTGTCGTCTAGTTTGCGATTGTTGTTTAACACTCTATCCGAACACGTTAATAACCAAAGCTTTAACCATCTAAATCCGCAAACTATACAACTTTTTAAATCTTCATCCACGCAAACCTTAAACCAACTAATGTTGTAAATAAAAAAACGGTTAACATTTTACCACAACACGTATAAATACAATTATAGGCGGATGTATTTACCAGGTGGCCTACGCACCTCTTTCACGGGCAAAAGTTAGCAATTTTCGAACTTACATTTTTTTTCTCTGACTAGATGAAAACTAAATGAGTAAAATGGAACCAATTTTCCAAAAGTTTGTATGACACCAATTTTCCAAAAGAGACACAATTTGTCTGAAGTCAACAAGAAATTGAGTCATTTTCAAACTTTAGATGTGTGTAAAAATAAAGAAGACCTCGGTGGCGCAGTGGTGTAAACAGCCGACTGCTACGCTAGAGGTTCCGGGTTCGAATCCCGGCGGGTGCGGGACTTTGTGTTATTTGCAAGACGCATTGTTTCGCTTACCGGTCTTGGATGTTGTATTCTCATTTATTTAGTATATACCATATCGTTGCTTAGCACCTGCGACACAAGTTCTTACGATACTTACTGCAGGGCTGAGTCAATGTGTATTTTGTGGTGCGTTTTTATAGTTGTAAATTGCATTGTAATCGGGTTTGAAGCTACCCGGAAAATTTCAGCCTGCTAGCTTATCGGGAAGTGCCTCAAAGTTGAGTTGCAAAAATCCAACCGGAACGACAAACAAACAAACAAGAAAGTGAGTGTTTAAAAACGTGGGAAAAATCTTTCTTTTAATACCTCGTAAATCCATACGTGTACTGACTTCCATCATTGTATATGTTTATTGTAATTGATTGCTTTTGTTTTTAGTTTCTTTCAATATAAGAATATACATGACAATACATGAAAGATCTTATTCTGACATGCATTAAAACTATGTTTAGCCATTTCTTAGGCTATCTTACCTTTATTCAACAGGATAAATAACACTGACCTACTATAAAATAAAGAAACGAATACATTGTTTACACTGAGGAACTTAATGTAATAAACAAATAGGCGTAATAAACAATTCATGTGTCAGTAAATCTGTTTCTTAAAGCATCAAACATAAATATGTTCAAAACGCTGACATATTAATCGCATTCAAACAATCCTTCTGATACAATTTACAATGAAAAATCGATAAAAAATAAATTAAACTTTTGTATAAAACTAGAGAAAAATATTGAATTCTCGAAATCCGCTAAAAATCGATGTATTTAAGGAATCTCAAAAGTAATTTCACCTCCCAAAGAAAATTTTACTATTTATATTAAAAACTAGAAAATCAATTTTTTTATGATTATCCAATTAATAACTATATAAAGTAATAACTAAACATTCACTTTAATACAATAGGTATTAATACTAAATTTTTTAACTTTTTTTGACATGTTTTCTAAGCCGTGACAAGTCATGGCTGAAAGCTGGGCACGTTTTTATTCAAGAGATTTTTGAAAAAGTATTTAAAATATGAACCTAATGCATTCAAGTGAAAGTTGAGTATGTAGAAAAATAGTTGATTTATTGGATAATAATATACAAATAGTTTGGTTTAATACTTGTCTATCGTAGTCATTTTTATTCTTGGGAGGGAAAAACTTTTGGAACGCGTCTCGTACATCAGTTGTATTAACCAGTAAAGGGCTTATTATATTGACTTTATTAATTGAATCCACATAATGAATGAAATTTTTAATTAGCCTAGTTGCAACGAAAAATAATGATTAATTGAAGTTTTCTGAAACTAAAATATCAAAATATGTGGCTACGACGCTTTAAACCAAAATTATTTTGTGGATAAAAGCATTACTGATTGAAACGCCACTGCTAGTCGTAGATTAACATTACTCCATTCAATTAATTGATGACTCTAGCCAAAGGCCTGGCCAGACTTGATATGACCGAGTCTATCAAATAGACATCGTTGCTGCATTCATAATTTCCTATAGAAAACATTTAGTTTCTCACGTAAGGAAGTTTCTGTTGGCTAAGAGTACTCTGTTCAGCAGATAAGTGGTCTATATATGGTTTTACTTTTCTTTAGCATATTGTATTGGAACAACAATGGGCACAGGTGTTCTGGGGTAAGAGCAAAGAGAGAATACACCTTTGACATTCCTTTACTTTGTAGCAACAATACTACAATGAGACATTTTTACTTTTATACGCTTCAAGCCGATCAACTAGCGTAGGAAGGACAAAGTGTGTTGTGCTATTTACAATTACAAAGAAGTGATCTCGCCAGTTCACGTCTCTACGAACCGTGTTTAAAATGAAGATATTTGGTCAAAATAATATTTTATTTGCACGAATGCAAAAAAAAACTATATGCAAATTAAGGAAATCCCGACCAGTTGATTAAAACAGAAATTCATATTAAAATTACTAATAAATCTTATTGTACTAATACTGATGACCTAAACTTATTAGCTTTTATCTGTTGATTATTCGAATATGGTGGTAAATAAAATAAAAGCGGTGAATTGAATCGTTTTTAATTGGTTTGAAAATTAATCATTTTTTTTGCGCTGCGTTCTTCATTTTAGCTCTTAGAAAACCAGGAACATCCGATTTTATCTCAAATGTACATACATAACTTTATTAGCTCATTTACACTCTTGCGCGAATGATGCCGCTAATGTTTCATCGTCCTCCATGATTGCTAACACAAAGACAAGTGAACGCATCTAGAGTTACCAATACTAATTTTGAAATTCCATTAAATCTCGTGTAAAATTCCGTCTGAAATCCTTTAACCCTGATATTTTTTGCCTTAAATCACGCGACAGACGACGAGGTAGTTTGAGGTAGTTGATATTTTATTTTGCTTCCTTCCGTGGTAAACGAGACGACGCACGCGTCCGCTGCATTCTGTTCACTATGTTGCCGTATTTACAAATTCCATATAAGAGCGGTACACTTTTCTATTGTTAATATTTATGTATGTTGAGTTTTTGTACTCGTATAATACATTGTTGATGTGAATGGACGTTCTTTTCTTCATGTTCTGTAAAATCCTTCCAGTACAAACTAACGCAGGCTAGACATACCTACCTTTCAGTACTCAGCTGTAGTTCAGATCTTGTTCCTTTTTTAAATTAAATATAAATATTTATAATAATGCATGCTGACGGCCATCGAACTCACTTAGTTAGAAAGTGAATTTTTCACCTTTCAAATGTATCAAATCTAATACTCTATCCATCCATCTAATATTCTATCCATCTATCCATCTGAATGTATGGAACTGAAAGGATTTTGTACATAACATAATTTATTACATCCTTTATATTTAACGCAACTTTAAAGCGATACGAGTTAAAATCATACAAATGTTTGTTAATATTATTTTTACTTATTTATATAGCACATTGTTTTATATTCAATTATTAGAAAGCTAGAAATATTATGTTTTACAAATTGTAAGTTGTTGTAGAATATTATTGTATTTGAATATTGAAAAAAGCGACTACGGAGGTTTCTTGCCGGATTCTTCCGCGTAGAAATAGCATTCAGAACCGGTGGTAGTAAAAAATGACGATTTTAAAGTGCTTCTTTTAAGTTTTGACTTTGAATTTTTTTTAATGTTAAATAGTTAAATAATAGTTGGAAGAAGGTTTTGTTATTTGGCCACATTTTTGTTTTATGTTACCAGTAAACAAATAGATAAGATACGCTACAATTTTGCAAGTTAACATTGATTGTCGTGAATTTTTGTTAGAACTAATCATTATTAGATACGTGAAAAGTTAAGAAGTTATTAATGTTAATGCATTTGATTTTGTTTCTTTACACTTTTATATTTTAAACGTCAAAGCCGCGTTTTGGTTTGGTTTTTGGTTGATACGTACCTATCTGAAAGCTGTTCAACTTTATTTAACAGCTTTGAAAACGAAGCCGTTCGGATCGCATATCCGCCAATAGTAGTTGGATATGACCATTGCTCAGGCAATAGACTACGAGTGACTACGGCGTAGCTGCGTAGCCACCGTAGTAGGACCGCGTAGTAGTTAGGTAGGACCGATCATCTTGTTCCCGTCAAATTTAAATACCTAACTCCTTAAACACTTCTGTTTTGACAAACAGCTTTCAACATTTTAAAAAATCGGTCAAGTGCGAGTCGGAAGGGTTCCGTGCTATCGTACAAGAGAGTACATACCATCGAATAAAATGTGCCTACTTCTCCATTGAATCTTCTTCACAGATGGATTTGAGATTTACACTTAGTTTTGATAAAGTCTTCAGTAATGTTAAATTTTGATTGTTTAGATCTTTAATCATTTTAGGATCTAAGGTTAAAATGAAACATTATGTTTTATATTTATTTGTTTGTAGGATCACAGAATATTAAATAGTACTAGAATCATATCATAATACAGTATTGGTAGTATGAAATTCACTCCATTAGTTTGCTGACTCAACAACCATCAGATGTACACCCAAGACTGAATAAATAGATAATAGGAAAGTTTACTCTACTTGTACAAATAAATAAATATAACAAGAAAAAGTATGAATGTTTTAAATGTAGTATTAGTATTTTGTCAGTTTATCCATAGTGAATAATAAGTCAATTAAATTAAATTGCTTTTTCCATCGAGCATTTTAAAAATAATTCATGTTTGGTTTTAATACATTTGTTTTTAAATAACATAAACATGCAAAATGCGGTGTTTAACACCTCCGCCTACCCCTCTCGAGGGATTAATTACGGCGTGAGTTTGTGTTTTTCTTTTTAAATAAAAGCTGACAAGTTTAGAGAAACTTACTTATGTTTAAAAATTAGGTAACTACTCATTTTATCTTTATTTTAAGTTTTTGGTTGCAGCTTAATTCATCTTCAGATTCAGGTGTAGGTTTATTTTTCTTTCCTTAAATAAGAAAAAAAAGTATAATCTTACATGTAGTTCTATTGGCATTGTTATAAAAGTGCAAAATTATTAAAAACTATTTTTTTTTAATTACTTAAAATATGAATTATGTTCTTAATTTAACAGGCTTAAGCGCATGCTAAGGATACACATTGAACTCATATTTTGTATGTTAAAATTGTATGAATGTCGATTATAATACAATTTAGAATTTACAATTTTCTATTTCAATCAAATTTTACTTTAATAAATTGTCAACCATGAATAAATCATAATGACATTCAATAATAATAATCACCATAACATGACACACACATTGACTCAACCCCACACTAAGATATAAACTTGTATAACAGGCACTAAGCAACCATTTGATATAAACTACATAGCTAAGAATACTACATCCAATACCGGTAAGCAAAACAGTTATAATTTTATTAATAATTTTATTTAGAGTATAATCCATCACCATATTTAAAGTACTTGCCTCTATCAGTTTATTGAGTAATTTATGGGAATGCGTCGTTATCCACAACAACAAAATGATAAGGCAGTTTCCATTTTCATGAGTCTTTTTACAGAATTCTGTTCAATTGTTTAATTTTAGTTTCATCTGCTTCTTGGTCAAGTAAAACAACTGAAATGAAATTGTCAAAATAGTAAATTTTGGCTTTCCTTCCGCTCTTTGGTTTATACTCTAAATTACGTGAAAAATTTTTTGGAACTCGTGTTTATTAATTAAAAGCATAAAACAATGGTTAGAAGACGTATACATGTGATAAAGTTATTTTTGTAGTTAGAAATGTAAAAGTACGAGGAAGTGGTCGAGTTTTGCTTAACGTGAGTGATTTCTTATTCTATTTGTATATTTGCAGAAACAAGAAAAATTTAGAAGAAAAATAGGACATCCTTGGAATGCTCGTCTAATAGACCTGAGACTTAAGAGATGCCGCGCTTTGTTGAAGCGGTACGCGGGAAAAAAATATCGGGAAATTCTTTTTTCAGATGAAAAAAATTTTACCGTAGAAGAGAGCTACAACAAACAAAATGATAAGGTGTACGCACACAGTAGTGAAGAAGCGAGCAACCGTATTCCGCGTGTCCAACGAGTTCATTTTCCATCCTCGCTCATGGTATGGTTGGGAGTTTCTTATTGGGGCTTAACAGAGGTATATTTTTGTGAGAAAGGTGTTAAAACGAATGCAGTTGTGTATCAAAATACAGTCCTGACGAACCTTGTGGAACCTGTTTCTCATACCATACCATGTTCAATAACAGGCACTGGGCATTCCAACAAGATTCGGCGACAGCTCATAGAGCGAAGAGCACACAAGACTGGCAGGCGGCGAGTGAAATCGACTTCATCCGGCACGAAGACTGGCCCTCCTCCAGTCCAGATTTGAATCCGTTAGATTACAAGATATGGCAACATCTATTTGATGGACCTAACATCTTATTTTTATGAATAAAATCAAGTAATCAAGCGAATATTACCTAGTCAGGTCATAAATTCTGTCACATGTTTAATATAAAATAGTTGAAACAAGTTTATTCATTATGTAACCAATTATATACCAAAATGAATTTAACAAAACATAGATTCTTATCACACTAAAGTTTATTCAAAATGACCTCCGTGATTTTGAATACAGGCCTTCAATCTGCGCGGCCAGTCGTCTATCGCAGCACGAACGAGGTCCATGTCAATATCGGCGGCTGCCTTAATCAAGGATGTCTTGAGTGACTCCAAATTGGGATGAGGCTTTGAGCACGCCTTTTCCTCCAAGTATTGTAATCTAACGGATTCAAATCTGGACTGGAGGAGGGCCAGTCTTCGTGCCGGATGAAGTCGATTTCACGCGCCGCCAGCCAGTCTTGTGTGCTCTTCGCTCTATGAGCTGGCGCCGAATCTTCTTGGAATACCCAGTGCCTATTATTGAACATGGTATGAGAAACAGGTTCCACAAGGTTCGTCAGGACTGTATTTTGATACACAACTGCAATCGTTATTACACCTTTCTCACAAAAATATACCTCTGTTAAGCCCCAATAAGAAACTCCCAACCATACCATGAGCGAGGATGGAAAACGACCTCGTTGGACACGCGCAATACGGTTGCTCGCTTCTTCACTACTGTGTGCGTACACCTTATCATTTTGTTTGTTGTAGCTCTCTTCTACGGTAAAAGTTTTTTCATCTGAAAAAAGAATTTCCCGATATTTTTTTCCCGCGTACCGCTTCAACAAAGCGCGGCATCTCTTCAGTCTCAGGTCCATTAGATGAGCATTCCAAGGATGTCCTGTTTTTCTTCGATATGCCCGAAGCCCTAAGTCTTCATTTAACACCATTTTCACCGTGGTTCTGCTTAACCCCATTTGAAGGGCCAACAGTTTCTGCTTACGTTTAGGATTTCTTTGAATTCGCGCCTTCACAGCTTTTATCACTGCTGGAGTCCTAACAGACCGAGGGCGACCACTTCTTGACCTGTACACTAGAGTCTTCATTGTATCGTTTGATGGTACGATAAACGAATGTTTTGGTAATATTCAAATTTTTCAGTATGTCAAAAACTTGAATTGGCGCGTAACCGTAACGATGCAACGCAATAACTGCAACACGGTCTTCTTTAAGCGTCCACTCTATATTTTAAAATGAGTAAAATTCTAAAAAGTATACATTTTTATTTTCATGAACAATTCGAAATTCGAATTCAATAAACTTTTTTGTGGCCAGCTTTCTAAAAGAAAAGTTTTTACTGTGTGACAATACTTATAACCTGACTAGGTATATATCGGAGGAAGCTATGAATAGAGTTGATTGTTGTATACTTATATTTACATATTTAAATATTTTTTAATTTTTATTTATTAATTATAATTTATAATAACTTCCAAAGATGTTGACATCCCTTCAGTAGAAATCTTTTTCTTTAATTTAATACTTAGATACACAGCATCTTATTATACTGATTTAAGTACAATTATTTTATCATTACCGGATTTAGGCGCCCCTCATTGATGGGGTATCGTGCATAAGATGATTTAATTTTAACAATGTCAAATTTACTAATTAATTCATTTTTATTTACACTATAATTGCCAACTAAAATTAGTTTTTTAGAGTGATGACTTAATTTTGCATTTATTGCTTTGACTTATAAGTTAATCCGGGCAGACAGATGTAAGAGACAGAATGCAGAATATAATTATTAAAAATTTTCTCGTTCCCTTACAAAATGTTCCTGGCTGTCAATTTAAACATTTCCGTCAATGACTACTGATGTCAAATTTTATTCGAGCCAGATAAAGAAAAGCTGTTTAATAAAATTCCATTAAATTTTCTCCCCTGATGAATTTTCTAGTATCAAAGGAATGAAAGGTGTCATAGCGGTTGTTTTATGCTATTTAATTTTATCCGTTTTTTTTAATAGTTTGTTTCATTTTTTCATATACCTTTTTTTTCATTGGGATGGGAGTGGAGTGGCTATGACGGTTTTTGCTCTAATATATTTATTGTTTTTTTTTTGTGTTTTAATATGTCCTTGTTAACATGTTTGTTCTTTTCCTCTATGTATGTAGCGTTATTTTGAGTATTTGTATATTGTGCTTTACTGAGATATGTTCATGGTTGTCAGATTTATGTTTGTGATATGTTTTTTCTGTATTATTATTTGCAATCTGTCCACTGTTTTATTTCCAAATAAAGAAAAAGAATATTGTTTGTAATTAAATAATATCAATATTTTGTTGGTATTTTGTCATGGTAACCGGGTTTTTTCATCGATTTGTCTGTCATGTTTCAAAATCCTCAAAAATCGTCCCTCATTTATCAAAAAATAAGAAATCCCTTACCAGCATATTTAAATATAATTTATTACATCAATGATCTTATTTGGTTTTTGGTTCAAATTGAATAAAAAATTATTGCAACTTTGAAAACACCCCCAAAATGTACTCTAAAGTTTACCGTATTCGAAGTTTCTAAAAATGCGATGAATATGCGATCGGGTTTTTTACAATAATTCACTTCATTATGTTTTAGACATGACAAAATTTGGTGGGATCATTTTTATATATCTATAAAAATTCGGCTTTCTTTAAAAGATAGCTTTCTACATCCATGTGGTATTTGCAAATGTTATTTGGATGGATACAATATAAATCATAAGATACAATATTAATCATAAGATACAATATTAATCATAAGATACAATATAAATCTTAAGATACAATAATAATTTTTGAGACGATGAAACGTTCTGTCAACAAAACCGACTTCAAAGACGCCGCCAAAACGCGCTTTTTCTAATTAATAACGTATTATCTCACTACCCACTGTAGCTATAACCAATTTAAAAATACGAGTGGATAACCATATACATGCAAACCAAAAAATGTCAGAATAAAGTAATAAATATTTATACAAATTACTAAAAAAAAATGTAAACCCGGTAAGTAGGTTAAATTTGAGTAAAAACAAACATCTAATCTCTAATAAAAATATAAAACCCCTTTAATCCTCATCTATTTATATAGTTTATTTATAATCAACATTAAATAAACTATTTTTTGATACCAAAAAGTATTTCATTCAAATATTATAATGGCTTACAAAAAATTTAACAAAGTACCCATTCCTTGAAACGCCACTTGAAAACCACTTGAGATTTGCGGTGAATTTTTTTTAATTCCTAATCCTTAAACTTCTGTACACATTTTTCTATCCGAGTATTTTTAAAAATAGTTATGACCTACTTAACCTACTAAGTGGTAAATTACAACAAATAATTAATGAAAAGATATAATATTAAAATATGAAAGAAACAAAACCTTTGCGAAATCATCGCATTTTGCACGTCGACTTTGCTGTAATTTCTCAGAATTACAACCTTTGTATTTGCATATATTTTTAAAGAAAAGATTCTGTTTTTTTAAATGTAATATATGTTATACATTCAGAATGATAAAGTAATCAGCTTGTCATAAACTCCGTTCAACTGACGTAAGTTGACAGAACTGTTTTTGCAGCGAAGCAAAAAACCGTCCCGAAAACATTTTTTTTCTCAATGATAGAATAGTTTTAACAAAAAATTTCCGAACGACAGATGCCTTAATTTTTAAAGTGACATAAGGTATTTTGGTTTTTTGGTTTCCAACTTCCTTATATGGAGGGTAGAGGTAAGGAGCGCACACTCATATAGCCTTTTGACTTAGAAAGTGTCCACAAAATAGCATTAAATAAAGGGGCCAGAATGGCGCTAGTGTAGTGGAGGGTATGATGTGAATTTAACTGCTTTAGATGGCTTGAAGTTTGCTGATTGAAAATAGTAAAATAATATCAAGTATTCTCACCGGCTAAAAATAAAAATGTACAGAAAAAATGCCAAATTATTAACATGACTGTGATTTAATTAAAAAAAAACATTTTTAACATATGAGATATGTGCCTTATTAGTTTACATATGTGTGAAATGATTCGTAAATATATATATTTACTAACTATTTATTATAAAATTTTATGTTTGTACATGTAAATGTTTAAATACTAGTATTTGTTGTCGATTAAAAATATTTACGTTTTATTTAATTTAATTATATTTATTACTCGCTTTCTTGTATTAAGATTAAAAATGAAAACGTTTTGTGAAGTTACATAAAATGTTTATCTTTCCTTTTTCAATTTGATTGTCAGTCTAAACTACTTTTGGCGCTTTCTTTAAAAACGGTCCTCTGGAACAGCAACGCCCTCTTAATTCAAGGCGATTCAGGGGACACTTTTGTAACACAGAGTGTGCGCTCCTTACCTCTATCCTCCATACTTCCTTAGAAGGTTTTTTACCCAAACCGATTTCGGCAGATCGCGCGCGGGCCTAGACGTTCAATTAAAAAACGTAACAGGCAACTCTGGTTGCCCAAACGATTCAAGGGTATCAAATTAAATTTACCTTACGCATTTCATACACTTACACCATGCAAATTAACAGAACATCTTAAGAGTTAAAGTAAATCAAAAACTACGAGCTCAAAAATAAATGGTTGAAAAGCGCGAGACTACAATTTGTTGTCTTTCAATACGACGCGTCAACGGAATTCGCTTGGTACAACCACGCCATGCTGCCACAATCCACGGCGCTCCGACACCCGCTGTTGTAACAAAAAGCACACGTTTTGTTGGAAGTTTTACTGAATAATATCAATGATTAATTATTTCTAGGTTGTATTTTTGTTTTTGTTAGGTATAAAAAATTATACAATGATGCAGGCAGGATTGGTTCAATGCATGTGTGTTGTGATTTGATTTATTGTTCGTTTTATTAATATTATGTTTTTGCTTCAGACAGGGACGTCACGACGTTTTCTGTAATAAATCAGACAGAACCGGAGTTTCAATTCCCGTAAGATAGCAAAAAATTCTAAATATTAAATTGGTTTTTGTCCATTTAATACAAATTAAGCTCAAATGTTACCCTTTCAATATGTAGTTATAGTTGTAGATGACCACCCTACAGTGAAGATGTTTGTATAGAATGAAACGTTGACTGACTGATCTATATGTTACACATCCCTAAAGGATTAAACACAACCATTTGACGACCTCGGTGGCGCAGTGGTGTGATCAGCAAACTGCTACGCAGGAGTTTGCGGGTTCGAATCCCGGTGGGGGCGGAACTTTGTGTTATTTGCGAGATGCATTGTTTCGCCTATCTGTCACGGATGTAGTATCATTATCTATGTAGTGTATATATACCATATCGTTGCTTTGTGCCTCCGACACAAGATTATCTCTTAGTGCAGGACTGAGTCAATGTGTGTGTCGTGATGTGGTTATTATAATTAAACTAAAAATTACGGATGAATAGTTAGTTATAATGAAGGTGCAAAACGGGGATTTTAAATATTTTGTGGTTTATCAGTTGTCATTGTCCAGACGTGTGTGTGTGTCCACTACATACTCAATTAATGTATATTTGACGACCTCGGTGGCGCAGTGGTGTAAACAGCCGACTGCTACGCTAGAGGTTCCGGGTTCGAATCCCGGCGGGGGCGGGACATTGTGTTATTTGCAAGAAGCATTGTTTCGCTTACCGGTCTTCGATGTTGTATTCTTATTTATTTAGTATATACCATATCGTTGCTTAGCACCTGCGACACAAGTTCTTACGATACTTACTGCAGGGCTGAGTCAATGTGTGTGTCGTGATGTGGTTATTTATTAATTATTTATTTGTTTCAACAGTTCTAATCGCGTCGGTATGCATCTCATCTCCAACAGAAACAACAGAACGGATGAAGTAAGTACATCACTGTACCTTTACACAGTCATTAAGTGATCCTCAACATAACATAACAAAAGAGATTGCAGTAAACGTACGGCTACCTCGCGCGTCGCTTAATACACGTGACGGCTCAAAACTAACATTCCCCTCCATACCAGGAAATAAACAAATAACATATTTCAGCCAAATAATTATTTTTACACGACTACGGCGAAGCAAAAAGGAGGGATATGGTTTTGACCGTTATATGTATGTGTCAAAGTAAAGGGCTTAAAAAGCACATTTGAAATATATATGTTGCAGTTAAAACCAGTTTTAGACAGAACGCGTTATTTTTTTAATTACTTTAAATTAATATTGTCATTTTGGCAACACTTTATGTCGAGGTTCCCTAAAATGTTCCTATAGTGTAAGATTATGATTTTACTAGGGACATGACCAGGGGCGGATTTAGGGGAGGACAACCGGGGCGAAAGCCCGGGGCCTCCACTAACGGGGGGCCCCCACAATTTAGATTTTGGAAATAATATATTTAATATTTTATTATATAAAAGTAAGCAATAGTTGTTTACTAGTTGGAATCCTTTTATGGAATTTTAAAATCTTTGTCTTTAATATTATTTATTTTCTTTGATCTATTCTCTTGACTTGTTCACTCCAAAAATTTACATTTAATTTGGAAAATAATTTGGACACAAGGAGCCTCCGCCCCTTTGTTGCCCCGGGGCCTCCGGACCTCTAAATCTGGCCCAGGACATGACTCTGTGTTCTAGATCCCAAATAAGTTTCCCTAGTGCTAGTTTTAACTAAAGCTCGGAGTGACATCTAGTTTTATCTGAAAATTAAATATATCAGTGGTAAATTCAATTTAACTAGGTATTACTAGTTTTAACTAAAAAAAATTGTAGAAACTAGTTTTAACTAGGGAAAACGAGTTCTTACGAAAAACGGGTTTAACTGTAACATACGAGTATACGGTGTTGTGCTTTTACATGCGACCGATAATTGATTATACATAAACAGTAAATACCTTTTTCATTACAGATTACCTACTCCAAAATAGTAAAAAAAAGAAATACATTTAAATACTAAAACAGGTTTAGGTACTTAAAAGTTTCAGATAAGAATATTTTCTTGTTTCATACTTTTTAAAGCGCGGTTCAGTAGTCGGGTGTTAGTTTTAAACTTTTTATTTTTATTATTATATAATTAACGAACTATTTTCCTACATTTAGTATAATTATATTTTATTTCCAATCTCTCCCCCTGAAATAAATACCGCCGCCGCCGACTCCATTACGATTACGATTGAATGCATGCATTTAGTATGTTTTTAATCTCTTAAACCATGTCGACTGCCCAAAAGCAGCTGCCTAGTCACAATCTATAAAAGGGGGTGGAATATTGTATAAAGTATTCCACAATTTTCTCTTTGTAGTTAATGAACAATAAGTGCATCAATTTTATTTTAGAAATCTCGCCCCTTCATTTAAAAGAGAGGGTTAAATTTTGTATTGGGCTTTTAAAAAAATCTTTTTAAACAGACCCCAACCCCCAAAAAGAGGAGGCGATAGTTTGTACGGTAGTTTTTAAAGGTAAAATATAGCTGAGAATTGGTATACAGACTCTTGGTTATAAACGAAAATACTTGCGTGATATTGATATTCCGAGATTTATAAACAATATAGGACAGTCGCTTTGGTTTTGGCTTTTGTTTAGCATTGTGAATTGGTTTTGTCGTTTTGGTTTAAATGTAATTTTTTCACTTATTCCTTGATCTTTTATGAGTTTCTTAAAAGTCAATAACATAGTTCTTGCACATGTATAGTTAAATTCTTGCACCTAAAAACGATGTTGTCAACAAAATAAATTCAGACATATTGAGCAAAGTAGCAAGATAAACTAAACAGTATTTGTCAATGGAAACAGTTTTGGACACAGAACAGAGCACAGCCTATCCCGTATAGTTTCTAAATTCACTTGAGTCCTTTGATCGAATAATGAACGAATAATGCAGCTGTGCAATGACGCACAGGCTGTGCCCGGACAACCTACCGGCAGTCTTGGGACCCGCAACGATCTTAAGCAAAAGAAATATAAGGTAGTAAGAAAGCGTTTTCAAGACTTCCCTCCCAACAACGGCCCAGAGACCAAAAGCTAAAGGGATCACGGTATGGAGACGCCTGAGCGTCAAAAAACCACGGCATGCATTAACTAACAGGGGATAAATAAATACTAACCTAAATCTTACACCAGTAATATTGGTGGCAAAACTTAAAAGGGCACGGAAGTTCCCCTTCGTTTTCACAAGGTCAAGGTAATAATTAAGACTGAGACACACGGGGACTTAAATCGAATTTAACATGATTGATCGTTTGTCATGTCAGAGACTACACGCCCACAAGATATGATGGGCAGTTTGTACAAATTCTTGATCTTACGTTAAACGTTCGCAAAGAGGTGACGCCACCGAGTTAAATGAATGAAGTTTGCCCTTAAAGTTACCATGCCCAGTTAGAAATTGAGCAACGCAGTGATCGACATCCAACCACGTTTTATTTAGCCGTTCGCAGCACTATAGGGTAAAATAGAAATAAATGCCGTCCTTCTATCGAAGTATCCGATCTAGTTTGACATTCGTCGATTAGTTTCCGTTTTCGTTACTATCGAATAATCTACTGATTTTCGGCCTATCTTTCGGTTTAAGAAAATATAATCTCATACCATTCCGCGAGTTGTAATACATTGCCACGCGCCGCTGCATTTCTAAATCTATCTGTAAAACGCCCGCAAAAATCTTCATTACTGACGGTTCTACGAAGTATATCTTTTAAGTTTTGTGGTTTGAAAAAAATACACAACTAGAACCTTATAGTACTTTTTATTATTTTTAAAAGTATTCACCTATGGAAAAGTGTATTTACCTTAATACACTCAAATCAGTTATCATAACATTTATTCCACTCTAAAGTGGGGATGTTCAAATGGCTGACTTTAAAGCGTCGACTGATTCTTCACTGGACTGGAACCTTTGACCACGAAGATTTTTCTTAATTTTAGGAAATGTAAAGCAATTGTTAGGGCTTACGTCAGGACTGTATGGATGGTTAAGCATTTCCTGCTTCAAATACTCAATTGGAATCAGGATTGTAGGTATACAATCGTCACCACAGATGATGTTGTAGACATGATTTGACTCTCCCCGGTTGAAGCTTTGCAGAGATTTCTTACACCATCTGACGCGGACAGCCGCGGTAAACTAGCTTTCTCACACCAAGCGCTTCATGCAAGATCTTCTGAATGACCCTGAATGATTGTCCCTGAGATGTCTAATAGAGCCTCTATCTCTCGATATGTCAAATGACATTGTTTGAATTAGTGAATGATCCCAAAATCCGTCTTCACTGAAGATAACATCATTGATGTGAGACAACTAATTTATGTAATTAGTTGCATACTGTGACGCATAAAATTCCGTTTCGATTTTTCGCTAACTTGCTTAATATGCTCAATAAAATTAAATTTATTTTTAATTAACAAACCGAGTCTTTCTTTTTAACTGAATTAAATTTAAAAGGCAGTAGGCCTACTAAGTTATCTTTTAACATTTAATACTGTGTTTTGTGAGCCGCAAACTCTAGAGGATTTTTCTTCCCCCAGTCGGCCACCAAACGTAGGCAGGACTCAGCTAATAACTCAACTCCTGTTCTTGTATGAGATTGAATAAGCATGAGACCGTCAGCATAACCCGTCAGCGAACAGTTAGCCGTCACACGTCAGGGGTGGGGAGAACAAGAAAGGAGAACTGTGCTACCCCGAATTTGACGCGAGCGAAACCGCGAGTAAAAGCTACCTAAAAATAATCGCAATCCATTCAACGTTCACTGTATTATGCGAGTAAGTCTTTGTAATGCGATCCCTAAGTTTCACCGGTTGAGAATGCTTAGTTTTCATAACACAAAGTAGGGCTCTAGAACCATGCAATAAAAAATAAGCAATATCATATAAATAGGAAAAAATTAAGTTAAATTGTCTTTTTTCTTTTAATACCCGAATAAAAACTATAAAATATGGAGAAATGGTCACAATAAAAATGTGGTATGTTTGCAAAACAAAGTCTTTTTCTACTTGCAAATCCATCAGGGGAGATAATTTAATGAAATTTTTTGAAACAGCTTTAATATGATTGAATACAGTTTTAATGTTATCTGGCTCGAATAAAATTTGACATCTGCGGGCCTACCATCTCCTCTTAAAGCATTATTACATTAACCTTACATTCAAAATTCGTACCATTGACTCTTAAAAACAAGCTTACTTTAATAATGAAAAGGTTTGCGTAACTCAAAGCGTAAGTTGTTTTCGACCCCAAATTTAATAAAATAATAGATGGCAAATGAATATGAATTAATGTTCGTTTTTTTGGAGCTAGACGGAAACTTAACTTGCAAGAATGCAGCATCGAAGGCACCTGCGAGAGAAATTTGACCATTTCATTTATTGAAAAGGGAATTTATAAAAATAGAAACTTCAAAGAGTTTGATGATAGAAGTAGTAGAGGACGAATTAATATTTGTGATTAATATCTGTGAAAACGAAGGTATTTTATGTTTTTATTTATTGTTCTCATAGTGTTGGCTTTAAAAAAGCATATTAGATGTTGACTGCCTAATCCTTCTTATGCGAAAGGAACATATCAATGTCCCGTTGGAAGCATAGAAAGACCATCAATTGCACAACAGACTGTCTCATCTGTTACTATACAAATTACAGCTAGCCTCAATCAAATGCTGATGAGACAAATATATTGTATTCCAAAATAATGATCAAGATGGGAATAAAATAAAATCACAGAAAGTCGCTGAATTACGTACAACAACTATTAAACAAAACCAAATAACAGTAGATAATAATTACGTTGGTTTACCATACTTATACAAAGTGTGGCTGTTTTCAGGTGACTTTGGATTATATAACTGTTATGTAGTAGTAACTTTTAAGTATTTTTCTTGTATTAAATTAGATAATGTGTTTGCAAAAATGTGTATTTTATTACCATTTACTAATTTATACAGTTGAACAGTCTTGTAAAAAAATGTGACATTATCCCTTCTCAAATTATTTAAAATGGCTTGAATTTGATAGATGCTGTTCATTTGACGGACCTCGTCCTATCTATGAATGCACAGACTGTTTTCCAGGAACTCTATTTTTTATTTTTATTTTTGAAATCCACGCAGTACTAAAAAAAGGATAATGTTTAACTCATTAACTTCTTTCAGTTATTTTCATTTGATGTTCACTAGTATTGACTTACTTTCCATCTCCTTGAGCTTTCAAAATATCGACAACCTTTCTCCAAAGAACTGTCGAAGGCAGTTACGATCCGTGTTCCGTCAGGGCATCATCTGTTGCCCCTCACGCAACCTTAAGTATTTGGTTTTTTTAATACTTTTTAGTATAAAAGTGTAAAGAAAAAATACCAGGTGGTACTTTATTAATATTGCAATTTTCGAGCGGAATTTCCGTTTTCTTTAACAAATAGAAACATTGAGAAAAAATATAGAAATCATTACGTGTTTCAACTTCCAATGTGCGCTCACTTAACTTCTATTGTTGTTGTTTTAAAATGATTTATTAAATTTATCATTCTATAAGTTTTATACATAAAAATCCTCAGGATCTCTACTTTGCGAATATATGCCATTACAAAGGTTTAATTCTAAAAAAGTTCATTAAATTCGACATGCAAAATGCCTGTCGTTTTCGCACATGTTTTCCCTACTCATCGGGTTTACTATTTTTTAAGTTAACTTGGATAGATATTCATTACTTTATTCTGACATTAATGGATTCTGCATCTATCTACACGTATTTCTATGTCTGTCATAGCAACAGTGGGTGGTGAGATAATACGTTTTTAGTTAGAATACGCGCGTTTTGGCGGCGTCTTTGAAGTCGGTTTTATTGGCGGGACGTACAAAATTCCAATAGTACATCTTGTAGAAACACGACGAACTTTAATGCTGTAAGTCATGAATAAGATACAATATAAATTTTTACACGTCGTATTTATCCAGTTTTTAACAAACAAAGATGTATTCTGGTTTGAAACCCAAGTAATAGTTAAAACTTTGTACTCGACATTATAAGTTTCGGTTCGCGCTGTATTACATCAAACACACATAAGGTTATTGTGATCAACAAAATATAGATACTAGTAGCGCAATCTTGTGTCACTTAATTGTAACTTTGTATTGACTGTATTGGTTGGTTGAATGAATAGTCAGTCGTTCCTAGTGTAAGGTTGTGATTAAAACGAGCTATATCTATACATTAATTTATTGAATCGAATATTGAAACTAAAATGTCTGATGATGCTGTAAGCTTGGCGGAGAGTGACGGAAAAAAAGGGAGAGGAAAAAAAGGAGGGAAATGAAAAACTAAAAAAAGGAGAGGGAGGTTTTTTGAAGGACAATTAGTTTTGCATAAGTTTAGAATTACAATAGACTGTAATGTTGGAGGTTTAATAAGTTTTGAAAGTTGAATATTAAGTTTGGAATAAACCTGTTGAAATTACTTAGCACGAGTTTAATTTCTGGGGTCTCCTATACTAGCAACTTCGTGCGTTTCATTAGGTTAAGGGCGGATACGTTAAAAAACTTTTTCAAGTTGAATTTATTGTTAGAATTATCCGTGTGATGAACAATATTCTTCGTTTTATTGACAGAATGGTTGGAGTGAGTAAACTTGAACTTTAAAGTGTTATTTTGTGGCGTAAGTTGCTAGCGCGTAGTTCAAGCTATTTAGTTAGCGTCCTTAAATTAAAAGGACGAGAGAACTTTAGTGAATGATGTTTTGCGTCAGAAAATTTCCTCGTGTTAGAGGGCATGGTCGGGTGTATTAAACCTGAGCCTGGCTAGCCGCCGGCAGCTGTAGATGACGCCAGAACAAAAGCGAAGTTTGTGTTCACAAGCGACCCGGCTCTTTATGTCATCCAAGGAATTGTGGGACAAATTGAAAGTGTTGTTTGACGACTCAGGGTTCACAAGAAGGATAAGTCTCCTTAGAAATCTTATCTCTATTTATATCTATCAGACTAGAAAACTGCATCTCGATGACCTCCTATGTCAGTCAAATTGTTGAAGCTGGCCAAAAGCTTCAAGGAACTGGATTTGGCATAAACGACGAATGTATCGGCTCCATCATGTTGGCCGGCTTATCCGAGAAATTTATGCCAATGATAATGGCGATAGAACATTAAAGAGAAGTTAATGGGCATGGAACCGGATGACAGTGCTACACTAATAACGCATTTGCATGCTTTGCAACAAAACGAACAGTTCGAAATTAACCAAATTAATGCCTATCAAGTTGGCGGAAGCAGACAGAAGTCATCTGTCAATGTCAAGGGAAAACAAAACGTCAAATGTTATTCTTCTAAACAAACATGGACACGGAGGTCGAATTGACAAGCGCAACCCGCGACATTTAAAATTATTTTTTCTATGAGATTTTCTTTGAAAAATTATTTGAAGAATCAGGAGAGAATTAATTTTTTGGACTTTGCCATTAGCGTTGTTGTTATACACACGTGTTCGCGAGATTATTAAGTGAAAATCAGGGTTATTTGTTGAGATCTCTAATTATTAATTCATATTTATTGTGGTGTTGGTACTGATAATAGTAGGGTAAGAAGTGTTTCTTAATAACTTAAGCAGAGATGAGTAGACGACCGCCTGATCCGCCGGATCCTCCGGATGATGGCGTGATGGAGATTTCTCCCCCTGTTTTTACTCCACTATCACAGACAGAAAGCAGAAAACGCCCAGCTAGTGAAGACGTCTCTAGCGTCCCCAAAAAAACAGTTGTTGACCCTTCTTCATCAATACAACATGTTTACACTAGCCCACATTTTACAGAAAATCCTAGCTTGCGTTACAACAATTCTGATCCTGGTCCTTTCATTGTCCATGTTACGCGCACTGAGCCAGATAAGTCTGTCGGGAGCACAATCCCTCATCTTAAATTTGCTCAATTCTTATGTTTAAATAAGGTCGAAGGCACAGGGTCTGGAGGAGTTAAACTTGTTGGACGTAATAGGGTTTCGGTTGAGTTTTTAAAATATGAAGCTGCAAATGACTTCTTACAAAATTCCATTATTACTGAAAATAAATATTTTGCAATTATTCCCCAGTACCACATTACCAGGATGGGTGTTGTGAAACAAATTTCGACTGACTGGTCCATGGAGGACCTCGTAACCAGCATGACATTTTCCTCAAACTGTGGACTTGTTATTAAAGCCCGTAGATTGAACAGGAAAACATTCAATGATGGCTCCCCTGTTTGGGTCCCTACCCAAACTGTTGTTATTACTTTTAAGGGTCAGATCCTGCCTTCCAAGATCTACTGTTTTAATGCCAGTCTTAATGTAGATACATACCAGCTGCCAACAATACAGTGTCTTCAGTGTTGCAAGTTTAGACATATAAGAGCTCAATGTCGTTCAAAGTTAGTTTGCTTTAAATGCAGCAAGACACATACTGGTGATACATGTGATATCCCTGAAGATAAAGCAACGTGCGTACTCTGTTCTGGGAATCATTATGCCACTAACCGGAAATGCCCCGAACACTCGAGGCAAAAAGCTATTAAATCCGTAATGTCTAACAATAATGTTTCCTACATTGATGCTTCACAAAGGTTCGCGTCAGTGCGAAAACCTTAAAGTGAGTTTCTTAAGTCACTTACTTCCTCACCTTCAATGTCCTGCCCTTCTGGTCCATGTTCATGTTCTGCAAATGTGTCTTCTTTCCCAACATCCTACAAAAAATCTGTAACGATTCAGCGAAGTCCCCATAAACCATTAGGGAAGTCATATGATGTGGCTTCTCATAATGATATTGTAAACCCTCCCTCCATGCCTTCCAGAAATGGTTCGGCGATAAGTGGTGTTACTCCTAATGATAACCTGATCGAACTACTGATGTCTACTTTGGTTAATCTTATATCTAAATTTAGCGACTCATTACCGAACAATACCGTGGCTATGCTGCAGCAACTTATGACAGTTATTTCCCCCACCAATGGATCCTCGCAGTCTCCTCCAGTGGAACTGTAATAGTATCCGTTCCAAAAAAATTGAAATAATCCTTTTAATCAACCAGTACAAGCCTGTCATCTTTGCTGTCTCGGAGACGTGGCTGGTTCCGGGTTCTTGTTTCAGGGTGCCTGGCTATTCGTGTCTCCGCGATGATAGGGATGATGGCTTTGCTGGTTGTGCAATTCTGGTGAAAAATCTTTGATTTTTTCTAAAATTCCCTTCTCCCGTCATGGCTCTGATTTTAATATCGTTGCTGTGAGGATAATGGACATCTCCTTTGTGTTTATTTATATTCCCCGCCCTAATTCCTCTATTATTTCTAATCTCCTTTCTGTTCTATCTTCCATCCCAGCCCCCTTTGTTGTCCTTGGTGACTTTAACTGTTACCATTCCATGTGGGGGTCACATAATTGTGACTCTGTTTCCTCTTCCCTCCTTGACTTATTTGACGAGTGTGACCTTTGTGTTCTTAATGACAGTTCACCGACGAGACGTACCTCTCCCCATCAAAATCCTAGTGCTGTAGACCTATCCCTATGCTCCCCAAGTCTGGCTTCCCTTATGTCTTGGACAGTCCTTCCTGATTCCCATGGTAATGATCACCTTCCTATTGTTTTATCCTTATCTCGTTTTCTTCCTGAAGTTCCCAAAACTCCCCCTCTTTTGAAGTACAGGGTCTCTGGTGCAGACTGGAGTAAATATGCCTCTACATTTGATAACATTGTTTCGTCATTGCCAGTTGTGAATGAGTCAAATTTCCTGGATGCTTCCCTAAAATTGTATGAAGCTATGATTCTTTCTGCTGATGTATCTATCCCGATAAAAAATACTGCTATGAGTATCCCTTCGCCTCCTTGGTGGGATGCAGAGTGCTCAGAGGCTATTAAACAACGGAAAATTGCGGTAAGAAATTTTTGCTCCAATTTCAGCATGGAAAACTATTTGACTCATCAACAAACTGCAGCCAAGACAAAAAGATTATTAGCAAAAAAAAAGAAATCGGGTTGGAAATTCTTTTGTGAAGGACTTTCTCCTCGAACTCCATCTTCCATTGTTTGGAATAACCTTAAAAGGTACCGAAATTCATGTTCTCATCTTTGTTTCTACACCCTACTTAAATTCAAATCATTACATCAGTTTTGATTCTAAATTCACCCTTTCCGAATTAACAGGTGTACTGGAGAATTTGAAAGATTCTTCTCCTGGCGCAGATGGAGTACCTTATTCTTTTAGAGTAAAGTCATCCTCTACTTCCAAAAAATACCTTCTTGAAATTTGTAATAACGTGTTTTTCTCAGGTAACGTACCGGAATCCTAGAAACATCAGATTGTTGTCCCCATATTAAAACCTGGCAAACCCCCTAACCTTGCCTCCTCGTATCGCCCTATAGCTCTTTCCTCAGTATTTTCAAAGATATTGGAGCATTTGATTAAAACTCGGCTAGAGTGGATTGTCGAAAGTAGAGAAATTCTATCCAAAACACAATTTGGATTTAGAAAAGGAATGGGCACAATTGATAGTCTCAGCATATTTACCTCCGAAATCCGATTAGCCCTATCCCAAAACTGAAATGTCACTCGTGTCTTCCTCGATATTTCTTCTGCATATGACAATGTAATTCTACATATTCTCAGGGAGAAGATGTTAAGGTTGAATATTCCCGTCAGAATTGTAAATGTCATATGTAATCTTTCGTTTGGAAGGTCAATTTCTGTTCGTGGTTCCATTTTCCCGCCCAGATTCGTCTGGAAGGGATTACCCCAGGGTTCTGTCCTTAGTCCAATCCTTTATAGTCTCTACACCTCAGATTTGGATAAATCTGTGGACTCCTTCTGTAATATCCTCCAATATGCTGACGACATTGTTCTGTACCACTCTTCAAAATCTCTTGACGAAACTACGGACCGTCTAAATAATGCACTTCACTATCTTAATGTTTGGTTGCTTGACCATGGATTTTCCTTGTCGAGTGCCAAAAGTAGTATAGTGACTTTTACAAGGAGAAGGTCGATCACCTCGATCAATCTTTCTATTGAAGGTGAATTTATTGGCGTCAAAAATAGTGTTAAATTTTTAGGTTTAATTTTAGATTAAAAAATGTCAGGTGTTGAACATTTAAATTATATTGTGGGAAAATGTGAGAAAAATATAAATATTTTGAGATCTCTCTCAGGTGTGTGGTGGGGCTCACATCCTTATAGCCAGAAACTGCTCTACAATGCTGTTATACGCAGCCATTTTGATTATGGCTTTTTTTTATTAGAGCCCTGCAACAAGACGGCATTATACAAATTGGATCATATACAGTCGAGATGTCTTCGTATCATCACTGGTGCTATGAAGTCATCTCCTGTTAATGCGCTGCAGGTGGAATGTGTAGACCCCCCACTATCATTGCGGAGACAATATTTGGCTGACCGCTTTTTTTACAAAATTGCTCAATTTCAAAATCACAAAATTCTCAACATTCTTGAACGTATTTCTCAGCTCCAACCAACCTCTGAATACTGGTCTCATAAAGATCTCCCTTGCTTAGTCAAAAGTTTCAATGAATTTAGGCGGCTTCAGCATGATCATTACAAGTTTTCCAAGAATCCCATCTTCGAAGTAAATTTCGAATCCTTAATTTTCTGCCCAAGGGTAATACTTAATTTTGGTATTTGTAAGGATCAGGCTGAGGCTAATGCCTGTTTCAATGATATTTTTGAAAGAGAATGGGATGGATGGCTACCCATTTTTACAGACGCATCTAAGATTTCAGAAGAGAGTAATGTTGGTTCGGCGATATGGATCCCAAAATTCAAAATTATTTTAAATTATAAGAGCCCCCCTTTTTCATCTGTTTTCACTGGCGAAGCTATAGCACTTCTGGAAGCAGTTTCGTTTGTCACGTCTCATAAAATTAATAAAGCTATTATTTTTTCGGATTCCAGAAGTTGTTTGCAAGATTTACTAAAATTCCCATTTAGATCCCGCGATAGTTTTTTCATAACTTTAAAAATTAGAGAGCTATTACACAGATGCTATTCCTTTGGCCTTGAAACTGTTTTGGCTTGGATACCAGGTCATAGTGGTATTGCTGGAAATGAGATGGCTGACATTTTTGCCAAACAAGCTGTTCACTTAGGCACAGACACTCATTTTAAATATGTAGCCCGGGATTTACGTTCCCTTGCCAAACCAAAGTTAGATAGGTCTTGGAATTCTTTGTGGCAAGGTCCAAAAATATAAAAGGTAAACACTATGATAGCTTGCAACCTTTGATACAGTCTAAGCCTTGGTTTTTAAGTTCAATGCCGGATATAAGGTATCTACATCAACATTGATCCGCTTGAGATTAGGGCATGTGTGCTTCCCTGTTTTTCTTGCCAAGATTAGGGTGAGGGATCACTCCCTCTGCGAATGTGGGCTAGAAGAAGGTAACCTGGAACATATTTTTTTTCCAATGTTCAAAGTTGAGAGTTTCTCTGTATGACTGTCTTCCCCAACATATTCCTCGCCCCGTCAACCTCAACTATTTGTTATCCCTGTGTCACACCAAATTAGTCAAATTTCTTATTAAGTTTATAAAATCCAATGCTATAAAATTGTGATGTTCTTACTTTGTTTTCTATGTGTATAATTTATATTATGATTATGTATTGTATGTCAGATCCGACAACTGATCATTTTTTGAAAACCAACCGATCATTTTAAAATTACAACACTGTTTGTTTTCAACACGTGACATTGGCATAGTAGTCGTCTAACACGATTGTTGCCACAAAAAAAAAAAAAAAAAACATGGACACTATCGTAATCAATGCAATATGGTCAAATCTTCCAAGAATGAACAAACTACAGAGAGTAACCCTTGTAAAACAACGAATGCATTTACCGTTGTGTTTTTAAATGGAACTTTTAACGAAAAGGACTGCTATATTGATTCTGGTGCTAGTTTACATTTAACTAGCAAAAAGGACTGGATGACAAAGGTCTGTTATTCTGGTTTCCCCACTGAGTTTATGATTGCTAACCAGAGTAAGGTAACGGTTGTGTATTGCGGAAATTTAAACATCATGACATCAACTAAACATTGTGATTACAGGAAAGGGAAATTAAGGGAAATAGCTCCAATTTGCCAAGGATAGTTGAGGATTTTTTGCTTCAAACAATGATTTCTGCTTGGCTGAATTTTGAAATGTTAAAACATCTATGTAAGTATTGAATTTGTTGAATTAAAAATAAGAATCTTTATTTTCTATAATAATCTTATTATATTAAGAAAGGAAGTAAGAATTAATATAAATACTCTGCGAGTTTTTTCAGATCTTCACGACCATCATATGGAGACAACGCCGTGAGCTGTGTACAGCTTAAGCATGATGGAAAAACTTGTATAGTAAATGGTAAAATTTGCCCAGAACATAAGGTGCATGCAAAGTTGTATGGTGTCTCAGTGGAAGTTGATGAAGAAGAAGTAATTTTTGCAAAATGTCATGATTGTGTTGCATACAAAGGAGGTTGCAAGCACTCAATAGCATTTTTAATGTGGATCCATCGGCGGAGTGAAGAACCATCCTGTACAGCTGTAGCTTGCTACTGGAAGAAATCTAAATCGTCCAGAATTGGAACTAGCCTTAAGTATATGACAGCCAAAGAACTTTCAAATGGTGCACCATGCTTACCGAGCAAAACTAGTGTACTTGAGAAGTTTTTGGAAATATGAAAAAAAGGAAACTAGAAAATTGTGAGCTGTTAAAATATGAAGGCTATGTTTTTAACAGTAGTCAAAGCCTATCTATGCACCAGCTTGTACTTAAACATAAGGAAAAATCCTGTGACACCTTTTTAGAAAAAATAGTCCTGTCAAATGAAATTATTAATAAAATAGAGGTAAGAGACCAGAGAGCAGCACCAAAGCAATCTTTGGTTTGAACTCTGTTATGGGAGAATTACAGCATCTTGTGCTTATGAATTTAGTCACTGCAAGACATTTGACGGGACTCTTATAGCCTTAATAATGGGAGGGAGTATTCCCAATACAACTGCCATGGAACATGGAAGAAAATTAGAAATAGATGTGAGAAAAACTGTCAGTTTAAATCTCAGATTTTTTTTTTTTAAAGTGTGGGCTCATGCTGTCAAGAGAGTACCCAATGATAGCAGGTTTACCTGATGGTATCAGTGAGGATAGTGTTATTGAAATCAAGTGTCCTACTAGCGCCAAAACATTAAAAAATTATGTAAATATTGATAAACCCACTGAAAAATTTTATATTC
The DNA here is from genome assembly GCA_949316135.1 of Choreutis nemorana. Classification (NCBI taxonomy): domain Eukaryota; kingdom Metazoa; phylum Arthropoda; class Insecta; order Lepidoptera; family Choreutidae; genus Choreutis; species Choreutis nemorana. The sequence goes on from OX438595.1 coordinate 15,290,309, forward strand.
AGATGAGATGCAGATTCAAATTTTTTAGACAGGATTAAAGAAAGGTTACTTTTGTGTTGCGGACAGTGACTATTGCACAAATAAGAAAGTAATGGTAATAAGTGTGACATTTAATGAATCATATATGACAAACTTTCTTAAACTTGTTAAGGGTCTGTGGAAGGAAAAAGTATATCCTTTGCTGTATCAAAGTACATTGTAAAATAATATGCATAAATAATCAAAATTAAGATTTTTATTTTAAAATAGAATAGTCTACCTTGCAGTCTTGGTTTGCAAAATTAATCCAGTAAGAAACCAGTGAACATTGCACTTTTCAATACATTTTTTTTCTTAATTTTATTACAGTAATCCAATATACTCAAATGTTAAAAAATATATATTTGAAAGTATTGGAATAAGATTGTAAAATTATAATATACAGCATTGGTTTTGTAGTAAGTTATAAATGAGACAATATTAAGGGTCAAAAACTGATACAGGCACATGCCTTTAAGGTTAAACGCAAAGTATACTAAACAAAATATAAAAAAACTAATCTAAAGCTAAAGTTTAATATGATCGGGTTCTACAACTCCCCTACTGGTAAATCTACCTCTTATAACTATATTTTTTACATTTAATAAGTCATTGATTTAATGAGAGTCTTGTAAATTTATTAAAGCACATGAGGTAACAATAACATCAAGTATTTTTATAAAATGTGTGTTTAAACATGCATGAGGCTTTAACATTTTGAATTCTCTTAAAGTCGAATTACCCTTTCAACATGGATCCTTAAACTAGCTATCTGTTTCGTTTCTTTAACCTCTCTTTTAGATAATTTAGCTCCAGTGACAACACTTGGTGGCCATACAAGCTGAACCCCTTCCATTCCAAGGTAATGCTCAATATGTTTACACCCCCTGTCTGCCATCACACACATACCTGGTTGCAAGTACTTTATAAAATCACAAGATTCAACCAAACATGTGTCGGTCACTCTACCTCCATAGCCTGGTGAAATGTAATTTACCAAACCATTTGGTGTGCAAGACACTAGGTATTTGAGTGTTTGCTCTTTAGTACTCAGACCATGATAAAGCCTGATTTACACTTTTTGATGGCTTTTGTATTTCTATTTGTAGACAGTCAATAATGCAACTTGTGTTGTGAAACTAATGTCTAAAAGCCATGGGCAAAGTGTGTTTTGTTGAATCTTTGTTTAAAGACAAAATAAATGGTTGCATTATGCTCGCTATAATCTACATTTTGAAAAAAAAAAACTTGCATAAGTTGTATTAATAGAAAAGTCATCAGCAAGCTGTCTAAATGGACTATTAATTCTTATTTTTGCTAAGAAAAGCAGAATATGGCTCTTAGGAATTTTAGTTCTTTCTTCAATTAAATCTAATAAATAACAACAATCTGAAAAAGGAAGGCCTATGTAGGATCGTATAATCTCAAATCGTCGTAATTTTAATTATGGTATATTTTAGGATGTCTGATGCCTCTTCTTTCTTTACTTCTTCAATTAATTCACTACAATCTGAAGTTGATTTCACTTGAATTGATGGTGATGAATCTTGTTGAGGCATAGATGGAGTGTAAGATATATCACTGTCAGACTGTTCTCCGATTGTAAATATTCTCTTTGATGTTGTTAATAGGCTTGATGTGTTTGTTTTAATAACTATCAATTGTGAATGGAGAAGTAGAGACTGAACATCTGTCAGGTCTTATTGGTGATGTTATTTTACTAACTAATTTAATTTCAGCTTGGATGGCTTTGCTTCTAAATTTATTTGTTATATGTACTTGTACTGCTTTATCAACAAATTTTTGGTAGGTGGTAGGCCCTTGTTGATAATCTTGGACTGTGTGCAAAACTAAAAAATGAAATATAATTAATAACTAAACTGATTAACAAATTCATAATGACATTAATGTGAAAAAGAAATAGTAAGTACCTGAACTTTGTGATGAATTGCCTGTACCTTCAAAACAATTTACTTGCACTGTTTTATTAGCTTTCTTTGGGTAGCTGGTTGACTCTTGATACTTTTGGATATTGGGCAAAGCTAAAAATAAAATAAAACAACTTAACAACAAATATTTAACACATACAAACTGATATAAATGTGACAAAGGAAAAAGTAAGTACCTTAACTTTTTGTTGAACAGCCTGCAACTTCAAATTAATTTGTAGGTATACTTTCCACTGCTAAACTTTGATCTTGAATGGACACCTTTCTTTGTTTTTTGAGAATGTGTGGTTGTTCAGTGGTATTATAAGCTCGTTTTCTTCTGTCTGGTTGGCATGCAAATCTTGTGGGAATACACCCCGGCTTCATGCGCACTTGTGGTACTGAACCCATCACTTGCATGATATTGCATAATATATAACATAACATAATATTGCATGTAATTATCCATATCATTTGGTAACTGGAACAAAAACACTAGGTAACCACTCATACTAACTAATAGTCGTATGATATCAATAAACAAAACAGATGAAACGTAATCTGAGTTTTAATCGACAATGTATTATTAATCTTGAAATTGTATTTACTAGACATTACAAAAGTATTAAATAATTACATTGAAATGATCTTCACAGAAACAAATGACCGAATTCTGAGACATAGATGTTTGGTCTCGTCGTGCAAGGTTAAGCCATGTTTGTCGAACTTTTTTCTTCAATGGAACGTTTATAAACAACTTGTTAGGAGTTTTTATCGTTGTACTAGTACACAGGGGAACCGCACACCACCGATGCACATTAGGATTCATGACTTGCTCCAATAAAGTAAACTTTGTATATGAAACTGAACATGTAAACAAACTATTGCAAACTGTCAAACCGGGACCGCGGACGGAACTCTGACGTCACGCACAGACGCCATTGCTATTTTATCGTTTTGGGGTACTATGTAAATTGTAATACTAAAAATTTTTTTTTGTTTAAAAGCCTGTTTTTTTTTCAAAAATAAAGTTTATTTCGAGTACAGTAGATGCTTAAGAATGTAGTGGAATAGGTTTTCAAAATCAGTCATCATACCTATTTGCCGATTCCCTGCAATTTATGACTCAGTGTCTATGAAGAAAAACAAAATCAGGTAAAATAATGTTTTTTTTCAACAACAGCATCAAAGGTGACCTACATAACGGTCTTATTCTTTTTTTTTAAGTACATTAAAAAAGTAGATAACTAATAATAAAATGTTTAAATCTTAATATTAGCGAAGTAACTTTTTCAAAATAAATTTTCAAATTCCTAGCATTTTCCCTTCAAAAGAAATTCCAAATGCTAAGGCAACCCCAAACAAGGCATAGTGTCAGAAATCTATTCCGTTCCTTGAAATCATGCCATTGGTATCTACATTTTGTAAATTATAATATATTTAATCTTTCAAGGGTATTTTTATATTTTCTTGCAAATTTTGTAAACTATCCAAAAACTTGAAGACTTGTGTGTATTGTAACGCAACAAAACAAGGACACCAATATAGTTTTATCTCGTTTCTTCCTAAAGCAGTTTTGTTAAACATTCGCTCTTTAATTCATTTGTCACATCACCATGCCGCTATTTTTTGTATGGGTCGTAATCCGAATTCAAGTTAGGTTATTTTAAGCTTGAAAAAAAACTCTATTGAGAAATAATATTACTTTTGAAAAGGGGGTGGTAGGGCCCCTGTAGTGATATATAAGTGTGGAGACAGTGAAATACGAATTTGTTGCTCCTCTCTACATTGCTAGAATGTTGTGTAGAAACAATTAGGTCGATATTTTGAAAGTTCAAGGAGATACATAGATACAGAACATATATATGATTGGTCCAAAGTAAGTCAATATTAGTGAACATCAAGTGAAAATAACTTATAGAAGTTAATGAGTTAAAAATTCTAATTTTTTTAGTACTGGGTGGATTTCAAGCCAAAATAAAAAATAGAGTTCCTGGAAAACAGTCTGTGCATTTATAGACGGGAGGGGGTCCGTCAAATGAACAGCATCTATCAAATTCAAACTATTTTAAATAATTGTAGAAGGTATAATATCAAATTTTTCCAATATAATACCAAAGTCACCTGAAGACGGCCACACTTTTTAAAAGTACAATAAAACTAAAATAAAATGTTTCCAAATTTTATATTTTAATAAAAATCTGATAATGATGTTTTATATATTAAGCAGTTGTTTAATAAGATTACAGATCAATAATTAATCTCTTAAAAGTGAATTATGGTAATGTTTAAACATAAATTAATTCAAAATTATTAATTACTTGTAGAATTATTAGTGGCGCCTATCCCAGAGCTGCTGAGTAAAAGCAGTCCTCACATCCCAACCTTGGTGCAGTTGAATGTTGGTGCTGCATGCATTGTCAATGAAAGCAGGACTAAGCTGAATCAGAACATCTTGATGCAAATCTTTGTTGCTTAATGGTTGTAAGTTGTAAAGAGCCCGCTACTCCAGGAGCATAATACAACACACGTGGGCCAGCAAACAACAAAAATATGCCTTAAAAATAGTGTAGTCTTCAATATTTCTGGCACAAATATGTAATTTGTATAGTGGGCTTCAGGTGTGTCTCGTGGTGCATTTAAGATTGGTGTCAACATGTATTTCTATAAGGGTTATCCCGAGTCACCTGTTAATGAAAATTAAAAGATTTATTATAGAGTATATCTAATCCTGTATTCCATTTGGAAGTGAGTGCCCTTAGTCATTGCATTTATATATTGTATTTTATGACATTGATCTTAATTAAAATATACTAAGAAATACAAAAGTGAGTTTATCTTATTTGATTGTATGTTTATTAACATAGGTAGTCAGGTAAAAACGTCACAAATTGTAGTGATATTTTGTTTTACATAATTAGATCTACTCTTATTTGGTTTTGTTTAATAGTTGAGGAGTGACTTTTCAAAAGGCTGTATTTCCATTTGGAAAATATATAAAAACTGAAAATTTCTGTGATGATTACAAAAGATGTAGTTTATTTTTTACTTTAGTAAAGTATACTTTGGCATAACTAAATTTATATAGTTACATAGAAAATAAAAATCGAAGCCAGACTTAATTTTTTTAGTTAAAAATGTTTGGAAATGTCCTTTTGATTGAAATTTTTGGAAATAAGCCCTTTTGTATGGGCGTTCATAGGAAATATGGCCTTCTGTTTAATACTGATTTGGAAATAATGCCTTTTGAAAACATCAAAATTAGGGAGAAATATATAACAATATGATATCATAAAATGAATGTAGTTTCTTTTATTAAAAATAAATTTTAACTGCAAGGAAACATTATTCTTAAATTCTAAGGCACAACATTTCTTCAGGTTCATTGCATTCGCATTCTGCATCAAGCTGGTGAGATTCTGTATTATCATTAACATCTTCTATAATATTTTTATACCAGACAAGATCAGGCATAGTTTTCCACTCTTCTCCAACTGCTTCATTAACAAGTTATTTACATCCTTCTTTTTAGCAGCTGTCAATGGTATTGGTATTCTGTCCACTGTTGGTATATATAATGGATTTCTTTTGCATTGCTTTAGTAGAGAAATAGCTGATTCACTGCTGTCAAAAACACAAACACAGTAGGTACCTAATCTTAACAAAATACATACGAAATCTCAGATTAGTTTGTTGCAAATTCAGGTACTCACATCTTTTTGTATCTAACTTTGTTATTGTTTTTACATTTTCTGCCACCGCTGTTTTCCACTCTGTTTTACTCCATTTCCGTTACTTTTATCAACAGGATTAACAAAGTCGTATCGCAATTCGCAACGGTCGCTTGGAATACCACACGCAGCATAAGTCAAGTTGACAGCTGTCACATAATAGACTAGAACGAAAATGACAACATATTTTTAAACTTTATCTATGGTCACAATGGTACCATGAAACTAGAGAATAACAACGGGCCTGTGTCCGAATTCTCGAAAAGATTTCACCAATTTTTATTACCTACGAAATATGCCCTTGGTTTGAAATTTTTTGAACTACTACAAATTTACGCAAGAAATGTGGCGTTTTGTTTAAATTGGATGAACATACGGTCATACATGGAATTACGCCAGTTTTGATAGAAATACCTTTATTAATATCCATTTTTAGATAGGAAATAAGGCTTTCTGTATCATTCTATTGACGTAAATAGGTGCTATTTAGCCTTGCCGACTAAATTCCGTCAAAATTTGCTCTCAAATAAAAAATGGAAATACGGCCTTTTGAAAAGTCACTCCTCAGTTATTGTACCTAATTCAGCAGTCATGAATTTATCTTGTACCTAACACAGTAGATATATGTCATAATATAAAGACATGTCACTGTCGAAATGAAGCATAATAAATGAGCCAAAAAAACTTTCTGTGATTTATTTTATTCCCATCTTGATCATTATTTTGGAACACAATATATTTGTCTCATCAACATTTGATTGAGGCTAGCTGTAATTTGTACAGTAACAGATGAGACAGTCTGTTGTGCAATTGATTGTCTTTCTATGCTTCCAACGGAACATTGATATGTTCCTTTCGCATAGAAGGATTAGGCAGTCAACATCTAAAATGCGTTTTTAAAGCCAACACTATGAGAACAATAAATAGAAACTTAAAATAACTTCGTTTCCACAGATATTAATCACAAATATTAATTCGTCCCATTGGGAATGTGTGAGTACTTTCAATAAATGAAATGGTCAAATTGCTCTCGCAGATGCCTTCGATGCTGCATCCTTGATAAGTTTTCTTGTTACTCTAGCTCCAAGAACACGAAAATTTCATATTCATTTGCCATCTATTATTACATTAAATTTGGTATCAAAAATAACTTTTTGTAAGATTTGAGGGTATCCAATATTAATATTATTACTTTTAATTTAAAACAAACACTCGTAGTTATAAATTGAGTCAAAATTAAAGTAAACAATATTAAATCCGTCGCGCGAGATCAACTTATTTAAGATCGCTATTTTGAAGTTTAGTATGGTTAAAGTTATATTACTGACGTCAAAAAGCACGTCGCGGTACGCTTAGGGTGAATGATATTGTGTGACGTCACTAAATCGCAAATCTTTTCATTATTAAAGTAAGCTTGTTTTTAAAAGTCAATGGTATGAATTTTGAATGGAAGCTTAAAGTAATAATGCTATAAGAGGAGATGGTAGGCTCCCAGAGGAAAATCAATTCAATTCTTTTGAATCCTTACTGATGTTAAGATCAGTATCGCCAACCTTTATATTGCTAATCGAAAGTACATCTCATGATGATGATACGTTCTAGTCCCAAACTGCTTAACCTAATAAAATTTCATGATGTGGAGGAAGAACACGCCCAGTCATAGAAAGGCGGTTCCAGAAAAGAAGGATAGCTCATGATTGGCTTTTGTACTCCCAGAACTTGTAATATTAATGCGCATGTGCAACCATTCAGATCCACAAGTCACAAGGCTTTACCGCTCAAGTCGCGATCACAGGCTGCCGTGTCAGCCGTCGTTCGACGGGAACTCGTATCAATTTATAAAAGTCGGTGCGGTGCATCCTTTGAGAATTTCGTTGTGTTTAAAAATTCGCTCGGTGACTTTTGCAGGCTTCCAACATGGATAACTCAGATGTAAGTTTTTATTATCACCATTTCCAATTTCTGTTAAGATCTTCTGTTGTTATGTTTGGTGTAAAAACTTAATTGCAAATTTTAAACTTCTTTTCAAGTTGCCAAATGAATGATTTGATAATTAGAAATGATTTCTGCGTTCGCCCAGATTTATCAACTGAATGAATCTAGTTTTTATAGAGTTTTATTACAAATGAATACTTAATTTACCAAAATATATATCTGTTTACGAGTTTGAATGTGTTGTTAAGTCGTAGTTCTGTTCATATCTGAAGCAAACATGTGTTTATTGAGATAGAATCCATTATAAAAACAATTAGGTACTGGGGAACTTATCCCGCCGGCAACTATGAACGAGAAACGATTAGAAAAAGAAACTAGAAATTAGGTGATGAGCAGCAGAAAGTGAATGTGTAGATCCGATCCGCAGGGCTTTAAGCTAATTGTTATCGCGTCGGGTGATTACTCGTTTCACCCGGTACTGCGCCTGGCGTATTTGCACTGACTGACTGCAGGTTGGTCTCTCGGCGTGAGTTCTTACAGCCAAGCGATCATCACAGGCGGGTATCATTAAGCTAGTTCAAAGGAGAGAGTTCACGTAAATCAATGTTAACTATTTATTTACGTATCTCTTTTACTGACATGGGATCTAATACCACATTGACATACCATTCCACCTCCCTTTCGAACCTGACCAAGCGGGTGCAGACCCAGTTGGGAGCCCAACTACCGAGGGACAATTGGGGTTTCCACGCAAATGGCATTCAAACCCTTATGAAAAAGAGGAGAGATAAAACTATAGGTCACCCACGGGTGCCTCTATTGGCTCTACCTCGGCTTGCGAGACTTAAGAGCAAGAGGAATCTAAGATCAAAGGGTTGACGAATTAGAACCGGAATAGGAGTTCCCCGACAGAACGGAGAATCCCTCAGAAGAGAGAATTGGTGGTTTTATTATCGACGGAACAAGGGTCGGTCACCTCCCAAGCAATTATTTTACAGAAATCCTAAGCTCGGAAGGAGGCGCGCATCTTAGCTTTGGTTGCGATTTACCGAATTACTGAATTTTTACAGACCAGTTAAAAAATATTCGTTTCAATTTTCGCTTTCAAATATACGTATCTTACATCTTGACGTTTTAGAAATCGAGGGAAATATAAAATCGGTGTTACTTAAAAACATAACGTTAAATCTGTAAATAAATGACGCTGACAATAGAACGGAAAATAATTTCAAATTTTGTTGATAAAAAAAAGGTTTAATGTAATGAAACGAGATTGTAGGTCACAGCCGTGTAGGTGAATAAATTGATACTTGTAGTCAAATCAAGTCCCTAGGTATAATTTTATATGCAGTTAATTATCATTGTTGCTTTAATTTAAAAAGGTATTAAGAGATTACGACTTGAGAAGGGACTGAATTTGAAAACTGACGAAGGTTTTTGTACCCTGACTGCACTTGCTAGCAGCGCCGCGGTAGGATAGAGCAAGATCGTGTGAACTTTTATTTTATTTTTAGATCTTCAAGTCTATGGACAAATTTAACACATCACCATTCTTCGGGGGCCCTTTGGCGGCCAGATGCCTTTTTTAACTTAAGGGAAGTAATAGATCAAGCAAGCTTTTGGACTTTCAATGGGCATTTTGGTGGTCGTCATTATAACGCACATAAAGCGTACGACCACTCGTTTTACCATCGAGGCCTGCATATCATTCGTATTCATATCATAATTAAACTAATCTTAGCAAATTATTACAGATTGAACATTAACATTGTTACGTTTAAGATCAACAGGGGAACTTTCGAAATGCGATAAAAAATCATTTTTACTAATCCATCTGTGAGAACCCACCACAGGCCTTTACCCATCAATTTCATTAGATAAAGATATTTATTTATCTGATTTTCGTGTCAGTTTTTTAGGATCTATAAAAATATAATAATATGTATCCGCATTTCTTTTATGCCATTTTGTGTTGGATTATGACAAATATTATTTTTTATTATATTCCAAGCAGCTTGACACTTATGAGCGTGGTTGTCAATAATTATTGTAAAAGTTTTTTTGTATTTATTTTACAATTCAAAATTTTTAATATTCCTGAGTATTTTCGATATTTTCTGATCAAAATTCATTACTTTCGACTTCAGGTACAGTATCCTTTTTATTGGGCAAGATTTTCAAATCTCCTTTGTCAACCATTAATTGTTTTATGACATTTTAATGACTTGTTTTACTTTAATCTTCGGACAACACAAATGTTGAATGAAATTAGTTTGGTGATAAACATTCTTTCAACAGCCAAATGGTATTTTATATTCCTGTATATTGTGCAGTATCATGATCAGAAAGACCTAACCTCATAGCTTTAACATCATTTATGTTAGTAGCAATGAATAGACTATATACAGGCCATAGGTACCTCTAGTAATACGTTTTATATGTAATTTAATTTTATTAGAATACTTTCTAATTCCATCAAACTTTTATCATTTTTTATTACTCCTTTAAATTCTGTTATAATACCGTCTATATTCCAATCTCCACATACCTAATACAATTTTAGACTTTACTTTCTTTTGCTCAATAGTATGTAACAAACTGTATAGTTTTCCAAATTTTATTAGATTGTGTATATGAATATAATAATGATCTTGTACTCAACTAATTCTACACCACAACATTCAGAAATAATTTCAGTTTCCAGGTCATTAACCCGGTTTAGAGGTCTTCCCTGATATTTATTTTATTAAAATGCAAGATTATTGCTTTTTTCCTACTCTACAAAAACTTGTAACTACTTTAGGCAGAACTAAATTAGATATTGAACCGTTTTAAATAAATGTCTCAGTAAAACATAGAACATCATTATAAAATGTTTGGCTTTTCTATAAATTACACATTTATAGTCCAGGTAAGGTTGTCTAGTTTATTCAATACTCCTGCCATATTCTGATGCATAAAACATCATTATAAAATGTTTGGCTTTTCTATAAATTACACATTTATAGTCCAGGTAAGGTTGTCTAGTTTATTCAATACTCCTGCCATATTCTGATGCATAAAGTTTAATTCTTTTCACGAAAATCTACTGATTAGTTTTTTGTATTTTCCTTTTTAAAATAATATGTTATTTTGTTTTTGGTTCGGAAAAAGCAAATTGGATATGGATTCTTTATTAATTAATTTTGAATTTTTTGTTCAATTTGTTTTGTAAATAAATATGAAATTGTTCCATTTCTTTTTTTATTTTTATTAAATAAGTCGCATGATAATCTTTACAGTCTATGGTCAAATTAATTGTTTTAAATTGAATTTAAATCTATTCTCAAATGTCAAAAATTTACAATTACCATACAATTTTAGTAGTTAATATATTTGGCTATTAGTATTTGCCTCTAATAAGAAAGGATTATACAATGTTTCTGAGACATATACTTTTATATGGTTTTATTGATTAAGTCTAACTCCTAGGTCATGAATTAGCCTAAGTAGATTGTGGTCATTTGAACCGATCCATAAGAATACACTGTCTTATTTATTTACCGTGTTTATAAGATAATCGCAATATTCCAAGTCTAAGTCTTCTGGATTGGTTTTACGAAAGAAAATACGGAATTTCGGTCGTTCCATTTATTTTCTGACTTTATAATGTTACTTGCATATCCGGTGAGTAGCTGGTCACCAAGTTTTTTACATTTGTTATTAATAGCGCCATCCACCGGATTTTTTTCTCCACAATTTAAAGTTTTCCTATCTTTTCCTATCTTCCATATGATATGTTTAACATATTTGACCTTATTACATGTCGTTACATCGAACATTCAGTGAAACTAAACATCAATTCATATGAGGTTCGTTTTGACTTGGTACGATTGTTCGGTGCTAAGTTTGACCTTCACGCATTTCACACAAGCTAAAGCTTACCTACGTATTTTTGTTTGATTGTAAAACTTAATCAAGTTACTTCAATGGTATTTGAATTTGTAGTGCGCGTAAAGTGGCTACATGGCAAGATTGTTGTTTTTATTATTCCGAGATCGATCATGCAACTCGTTCAAAGAAATTAAAAGAATCAGAAACATATCCAGGTACCTACAAATATATCATCTGTAAAATTAATTAAATTGGAGTGTGTGTTTGTAATGTCGAAGTAACAGCTTATAACTCAATGCATATGAAAGTATGTACTAACGCTACCAATGACAAAAACAGTGGCAGATTTATCAGCAGGCTGAGTAGGCTCGAGCCTAGGGCGGCAGATTGTGGGGCGGCAAATTTGGGGACCGATATTTTTTACTTCAGAAATTAAAAAGAGAAAAGAAATCAAAATTTTACCAATGACTTTTCTCTCTTACTTGTCATTGGATGTTTTGTATTTAATTTTGCTAAATACATGATTGAGCAACGATTAGCTCAAAATATCCCCAAAAATTATTTTATGTGCAATTTCAACGAAATTGTTGCAATGTAAAAATTGTAGAGGCAAAGGCGGCAAAAACTATACAGCCTATACCTTGAAAATTTGTAAATCCGCCACTGTACACAAAAGCGATTTAAAAAAATTGTCTTTCTATCTTCTTGTTTGTTCCGGGCAAATTCCGAAATGTGTGGACCAATTTTGACGTGACTTTCATTGAAGGATAGATAGCATATATCAGAACATATTATATGCTATTTTGTTTTTTTAATAACTAGGGTTCCGTATCTAAAAATAAACTCCTAAAATAGAAAAAACATTCCAAAACATATTTATAAAATGTGTTTCTCTAATTATAATAATTATTATGGGTATCAAGTTTTTAGATTTTCAAATTGTAAAGGGGCAAATCTGGGGTTTAAATCTTCTATGCGATCGTCGAGTTTTTAAAAGACCTTCAAAGCCAAAATTTCGTCTACTTTTCATCATTAATTCGTTGTTTTTGAATTTTAATTTACTTTGTTAATCTCGCGACAGGCTTTCATGTAGGTAGGTATATTCATTGTGATAAGTACAACATGAATGGGTTTTATTTTAGTACAAGTTTATTTTTTCCCGTATGTAAGTGCATCAAAATTAAATATTGTTTAAAAATATTAACCACCTACTCGTACCTGCTAATAATTAGTAACCCCGTACCTACTAATAACTTGGAGGAGCTGTGGATAGTTAGAAGTTGAAGTAGGTACATTTAGATGTTGATACTGGCCAGGAATAAATGATATAACGGTAAAACGACATTCGTATAAAAGAATTAAATGTAAAATAAACCATAGAAAAAAGGCTTTAGATGAAATGAACAACAGGTGTAACAATATTTTGGTCAAACAAAGTCCAGTTGAAATGACGTTTGATGAAACCACATGGGTGTAGTGTAATAATGTCAAACATTATTTTTATTAATTACTGCGTTGAATGTCCTATATTGGTTTTCTGATCATTCGCAGTCATTTTGGTTAAAGTTTGTGTTTTTTGTGGTGTGCTGTTTTTACGTTAAGATGCTTGACAATTTATGTATAACCTTATCCCACCAAAACCATTCTGTAAAAACTAGCCAAGTCTCCATGGAGCTGCTTGTTTATCTCTACACCTGGTTTTGTACCCTTGTGTACCCTTCAACGGCCAAGTCACACAACATTAACTATGATAATAAAGAAATCGCAGTAAGGAACTTTAGACTTCATTACTTTTTAGAGATAAACAAGCAGCTCCATCGAGACTTGGCTAGTTTTTACAGAATGTTTTTGGTGGGATTTCACTTGTTTTTGTAGAAACGTGGGCATATTGATTTATTTCATTAGATTTTCTTATTTAAAACACAGTTTTTTTCTTTTATGAGTAGTTTTTTTATTATTAAAAATCTTTCTTTTCTATTTAAAGTTTCTATTTCTTAAGCGTAAATTAAAAAAAATAATAATTTCATATTTTACGCTTCCGTTGAGTCAACGTTTTGAAACACATTTCTGACCGCATTTAAAATTCTATTACTTATAAGTAGCACACAAACAACACACACAAAACACAAGTAACAAGTATTTGAAATATTTTGTAATTATTAAGTAAGTATTATCAGTGCAGATTGGACTTTTCCTAGATTTTGAAGTGTCAATTGAAGAAATTACTTTCAAATAATTTATATGTAGGTATCAGTGTGACCGGGGTTTTGTCTTGTAAAATAACAAATATAAATTAGCTAGAACAACGTGCACAGTTATTTACATAAGTTTTCTAAAAACTGGATCATAAATGGTGGAAAGTAAAAAATAAAATATGTTACAAGCTTAGTCATCATCACCTCCCAAGTGTTTTCTTACACTGGCCATATATAAAAGATACTTAAACCAGTATTATCTGACCTATATCTAAATCTTTGATTATCGTTGTTTTAATAGTTTTTCCTTTAAGTGGCCATTAGACACTAACTCTGTAATTTCAGCTCTCTGAGTTTTTGGGAAGTACTAGTTCTATTTTGATGATCATGAGTGAATGAGTGAGTGTCATAAATGCGAAACTTTGCTTTCTTTTAACTTCGGAAGTAAATGACTTACGGACTTGAAATTTTGGATTTTAAGTACATGATTATAGCTTACTGGATGACGAAAATTCCTGCGTTCTGGTCTTATCCAGAGGTTCTCAAATAGGGGCCTGAAAATGCGGCGAAATTGTTCCAGTAAGGATGGTACGGCAGTGTTTGCTTCGCGCTCGACTTAGCGGGGGCACTACCGTGATTTAAATTAGTGTTCTCCAACAATATACTTTCGATATCTTTGTGAGCATTTTCTACTGTCAGTTCTAGTTTAAGTAAGTCCTGTTTTATTACCATCCCACGTTTTCGCGCGAATAATTTTGGAGGGAATGTATCGTTGTGTCAAATTCTTGTCGTCAACTGTTAAATTCTCTTGGTTTCCTTTAAGTAATATTATCGCTATCCATTTTTAGTTTTACTAAAGTGTAATATATGAATTATAATTTTACTCATAATCACAATTTGTAGATTTCTGAGTATTTCTTTTACAATCCAATTTCTTTAAATCGATAATAATAAAATTAATAAAAATTACACCTATCTCAAGCTTCTAACAAACTAATTGCCTTGATAGGTGTCATGATGGCTAGTACCACCTTGTCTTCCTATTTAATGTGTGTGTGGGGCTCTGGCAACACAAAAAAAGTGGGTAACACATATTTCCTGTACACAGACACGTGTAGATTTAGAATTCAATTAATGCTCTTCAAGATAATTTTTTAATATATAATTTGTCTTCATTGATTCAATTGCTAAGTAAAGAACATTACAACAGGATGTATTATGATTTGTTACTCTCTAATAGGTGACGGTTGGATCGAATACAAAATTAACGGCTTTTTATTTTGTTCACTATTGATTTTATAACTTAGCTAATGTTTTTCTGTCTTTGTCACTTCACCACTTGCGTCTGTTCACAAATCACTGGTGTTGGTGTTGTATTGTCACTGAGGGTTTTTAAAATATCACCTCCCAGGGTTTAATTGTACGAAAGTTAACTCTGTGGTATTTTCTTTTTCCTTTATTATTTTACTGTTAATGTTTTCACAAATGGTTGAGATTACTGTCCTTTTAAGTCTGATTAAAATGTAAAAAAAGTTTTATTTTATAATTTTTACATTAATTACTACAGAGCTAACTAGCGTATATCCCATTCTAAATGTAGGTGGTGGGTTGGAATAGTGCACAGGCTCATTCCCACTATACCGCTGTAATGTGTGTGTGTGTGTGTTGCACTCGTTCAACGGCTGAATTGACAAGTTCAACCGTTGAACGAGTGCAACTTTTGTTCTCAGGGTTTAGAATCGGGATAGATATCAACTATTGTGTTTCCCAATTTCTAACTAGGCATAGTAAAAAAATATAGTAAAACTGTAATGCTTTAACTTGGTTTTCTCACCTATAGAAAAATACTCGGATTTACTCGGGATTTAGTTACTATCTTAATCTTCTGTGGGTACATTCAAAAAATTTGGCCACCAGAAAAAAGAATCATGAATGGCAAAATTGTTACCGGCCTACGTAATATGCTAAGTATTTCGCACGCAAGCCATTTACAAAATAGTAGAAAATATTAAAATTGATTAAGGTATACAGGTACAGATCTGTACTTCAAAGACCAATTTATAATTTTTATTAATTAATTTTTAATGCTCTTAAAGACCAATTCTTGAATATTGTTCTAAAGTTTGGAATTCGCAGTATAATGTTTATATTTGCAGGATTTGAAAAATTCTAAGGAAATTTATTAGGCACCTCAAACACAGATTCTATCACCACTCTCAGTCCGTTTATAGTATATAAATTTATTCACTCGAAGATCGTCGCATTCTCAGAGACCAAGTATAGTTAATTCATAATAAGATTGACTCTCCGTATTTGGTTAGTAAGACTAATTATAAGAGTCCACATTTTAATGCCAGACATAATGTGCTGTTTCATACTGATTTAACTCATCCTAATTATGTTTCTGGTTCATTTATTAAACGTGTTTACTCATACCCATAACGTTAAGTTTCAAGACATTGATATTTTTGCTTGTTCAGTATTTTTTTAAATCCAAAATATTTTTAAAATTTGAGCCGTATACATTGTTTTATGTTAAACTTTTTACTTTTTTTGTTTTGTTCGCATTCTAAATTGTTTTTTTTTTAAATTATTTACTCTTATACAATCTCAGATATATTAGTTTTAGCTTGTCTCGCTCTATATGTTGATTTTTAGTATGTGGAAATTGTTTTTGGTTCATGTTTTGTCATAAAATTGTTTTAAATTAAAATCATAAAAGTGTAACTGTTTGTTCTAATAAATTAATAAATAAAAATCAAAGTCAGAGGTCAGTCTTGAGCCATCACACCAACGAGTCTAATGTTTTCCTTGGTCTATCCGGTAATTGCAAACCTTCTAAAGTTAATATTTAAATACAACATGTGCGGATATGTATTAAATTGTCGAAACGGGATGAATTCAGATATTTTAAAACTGAAAGTTAAGCCTAAAATCTTTATCTTAGAAATAAAAAAACTAAGACGAGTGACAAAATAGTCACAAAGGAGTTTTTCTTGGCACTGGTTTAAAGTGGCAGTTGTAATTTTGGTTATTTAATAATCATAAAATCCATATTTATCGATATCTTGAGTAGTTAAAATGTTGTAGTAAAGTAAATAAAACGAGTCTAAAATTATGAGAAAGATATAATTAAAATTCGTAGATAATACTGGTAAGTTTACTATTTTTATTGTTAATGAAATTACATAGTGTAACGCACATTTAGTAGCACCACAATAGTATCCAGTCGCTTGATTTGGACAGTGAGGCAAAAGGCGAGACGATGAGGCACCCATACCGAGTTGGCTGATAGTTGTGCTGCGACCATAATCGGTTACAAACACTTGTGAAATAAGTAATGAAGCAACTTTATCATGACCCGTGGTATTTGTAGGATTAAAAGTTTCAATGTCCGTATGCAGTCCTTTAGCTCCACAAGTGCAGCATCAGGGTGACATTCCCGCTAAAGTCGCGATAACAGGTTGCAGCGTCAGTCGTTGTTTGGCGGGAACTCGTATCAACTCGTAAAAGTTGGTGATTGCTTTGAGAATTTCGTTTCGTTTAAAAATTCGCTCGGTGGGTTTTTCAGGCTTCCAACATGGATGACTGTGACGTAAGTAACTATTATCGCCATTTCAAATTTCTGTTAGGTTTCTTCTTTTGTTTTAGTTCGTCGTTGTAAATTCCAAACTCCTTTAGTAATTTAGTAACTAATTTAGTAGTTATATCACAGTTCTGTCAGGTTTTAGGTTCTATGTATTGTAACCTTTTAGTTTTGCCATTTTGCGAGTTTAAATTAGTTTTCTGAGTCATGAGTATCATATACATTCCGCGTAGGCGTTTTGTCAAGATCTTGTTGTACCTACGTTAAGTTTATGTGGTCATGTCTGGTGTTCTTTTGTATCATTCTAAAATAATGGCTTTTAATTTAACACGTAACTTATTTCGATGCACAAATAAAGGAACCTTCTATTGTAGCTTTCATACTTATCATTGTCGTCGTATCATCAGAATATACCATGAAAATTATTATTTTAAATTATTATTATTTATAAAGGGTAGTTAATTATTGCTTAAGATCAGATATTTGTGTCTACGTTGAATTTCGATTCAGGCACCTGCTCTTTAAATTATCATGAAGAGTTACTACAGAAATTCCTTGTGCGCTCAACAAAAAGAAATAATAAATTAATAATAATAACCACATCACAACACACACATTGACTCAGTCATGCACTAAGATATAATCTTGTATCGCAGGCACTAAGCAACGATATGGTATATACTACATACATAAGAATACAACTTCCAAGACCGGTAAGCGAAACAACGCGTCTTGCAAATAACACAAAGCCCCGCCCCCATTGGGATTCGAACCCGGAACCTCTAGCGTAGCAGTCGGTTGATTACACCACTGCGCCACCGAGTCCGTAAAATATTTAAAATACGGCGGTGAGCAAAAAAAGGTTGAGAACCTAAAAACCACCAAACTTTTTGGAATCAGTTTCCAAAGTATCATTTGTAACAAAATTATGTAGAGGATAAAGATATATGGAAGTAATTTAATGAGCTGCACAGGTTTATCTTATTGACAGTTTGAGTGTAGCTAGAATGATTATATTGAAATATTGTAATTTGTAGTAGAAGATATTGTATTTGAATATTGAACAAAGCAACTACGGAGGTTTCTTGCCGGATTCTTCCCCGTAGAAATAGTATTCTGTATCGGTGGTAGTACAAAAAATGACGATTTGAAAGTACTTATTTTAAGTCTATTCGAATAAAAAACATTTTGACTTTGACTTGACTTTGAATACAGATTCAAATAAAAGAAAAAACATGTTTTATATACCAATGCCTTTAAAAATAACTTTTTTTGTTTTATTTTTACAATGTGTATGAGAAGCTTTAGGTAAGTTACGTTTTTATTTTATTTTTATTCCCACCATACATTATTTTGATATATCTCAAACAGATTTGGCAGTGTTTTCGCTAAAAGCTCCCAGACCGCTTGATTTTTTACCGCCACCTTCAACAATCATCGCCATATTTAAACCAATTCACACAAAACCTTAACGAATTATACATTAAAACCATCCTCAAGGATCCTATGCAGTAGTGGTAGGTAGTGTTTGAGATTACCGTGAGCATACATGCATACAGACACACGCTGCGTGGGACTTTGCTTTATAATATGCTTGTATAGACATATAATATAGTTATAATGTATCTTTAGGAAGGCGGGGGCGACAAGAATAACAAAACACATCAAAAACAAAACACATCAAATACTTGTATTTAAAAAAATCTTTTCTTGCTTTTGCAATAACAAAATCCCTAATGATGCAGTGAACAAAACTTACTCATGACAAATTTGTTAATCGGCTTTGCGACAATGTTGATATAATATACCTAGTGTTTTATTAAAATGACGTTTCGTAGTATGCATGATAAATCCTAAGTGTGAAAAGAAAACTAACATCAAATTATTCTCAAATAAATAATTTAAAATATATATCGGTGTAGTGGAATTATCAATGAATATCGGCAATAACTTAATTTCATTAAAGATGTCTTTGCCACTTGGTTTTGGAGTTTAGGTTGGCACTTCTTCGACAAGTATTTGTCTCGTACAATAGAATAGAAATTTACGATGTCTGACATACCTTCGGTATCGTCATTTACTATCAAATTTAGACTGTGTGCCTCCCGAGGAACATAAGATGCGCGTGTTAGAATTTAGAGTAAAAGTATCAATAGTTGCAAGTAAAATTAAGCTTTATTAGAAAATAAGGCTCAGAGCTATTTTGTAAACTAAGCTATAGTCAGATTTGAATAGGTTAACTAGTAATCTAAATTTTTTTAAATAGTAACTTAACAAATTATTGGAATTAATCCACTGTATATGGTATAATTAATATTACTGGCACAATAAAATAACTGAAACCATTTAAAAAAGTATTCAAACCAATGTTGATTAGAGACATGTTATAATAGCTTTAAACAGAAAGGAAACTGAATATACCTTTGTATCTATTCTTACATACCCACATTCAAGTTTATGTACATGGACAAATATCTACAATGAAATAGGTGTTATACTATATACTCGAAATCAAAATCAGAATCAGCATCAACATGTTTTTATTTAAACAGGCCAATAAACCACTACCGGTTCGGAAAGCCTATCTACGGGGAAGAATCCGGCAAGAAACCCCGTAGTTGCTATTTTCACGTAACTTTGATATCATAACAGTTATTGTCATTAATCAATCAAATACACAAATCTTAAACCAAAGTCAGAATAAGTTCCACGTTAATTACAGTTTTACAAATAGAAAAGGAGGTACTTATCTGATGATGGTGGCTGCAACGGACTCCAAAGATAATTCCCCGTATTATAATTTTTTTTTTTTTTTAACCCTAACTGCGGCCCTATTGGCCTTCGCAGCGTAACCGGACTAACCGCGCGGCGAGTGCTTCCCCGCAAGGGAGCGAGGCGCAGCGCTTCGCCTCCTTGCGTTGATGCCCTCAAAGCCGGGCATTACGTTGGGTCTACAAGCCTTAAGGCTGGGAGGCCTCAAAACTTGTAGCCCCAACGGGGTTATGTTAATTTTGGATGTAGCACAAAAAGGTGCAACATCCCTCAAAAGGTGCAAAGTGCAGATCTAGACTACAGGCTCATCCTAAGGGCACCCATAGTGGGCTAAGACCTCGCTTAGGTGGCGCTGTTTTGTACGAGTGAATCTATTCTGACTACTGAGAGAGACGCTTGGTGTGGATGGGCCAGCCCTTCCAATTATTTCAATGACAAATGTACAAGTTTTTATACAAAATTAGTAATTTAAATAAACAAATGATAACGAACCAATCACAAACAAGTATTACTCCGGACATGTAATCAAATCAATACTTATTAGGAAAATAATTAATGTACATCATAATTGTTTATATATAGCAATTCCTATATTATTAACTATATTTGATTCACAAACACAATTATTTCCATAACATTTTGCAAGTTACGAAATAAACGAAATGCTAAACAAAATACTTTTTATTTCAAATCCGTGAAAAAAGAACAAACATTAATTAATGTTTAATCAGTAATTATATAACTATTTAAAAGTTATTCCAGTAGTACTATCATACTGTTATATTACCAAAAACAATATAACAATCATAAACTTGATGTAAAATTTGACGGAAGAAGTCAAATCAACACTTGTAGTTTAAACATCAATGAAAGTCACAGTACACTACGACATTACATATAGATAGATTTATATTAATCTATCACGCGCGGGCTTAGATCTAGAATATGACAGTTACATATACATACTCGTAAAGGTACAAGCAAAAGTCCACTTAAGGTGTCGAATCTTCAATTACCTTAGGTATAAAACTATGAAAGAAAATGCCTAGTTAGTAAAACCTTTACGAATGAAACTCAAATCTATTCATCATCTCTTGTATGCCTTCTATATATCCTATTCCAACTAGTAGGTAAGTCTAACGTTGCAATAGTGTCAAAGTAAAGTTTTTTGAGGATAAACAATGTAGGTAGGTGTAACAAGTTTCACCCTGTTTGCCCGTTCAAAGGCCCTTTATTGCGTGGCGCTCGATAATCGTTAAATCGGTGGACCGTAATCCAAACCGAAGCTAGTTTGCATATCATTAATTAGTCCACCGGTTCATCCAAATTTAATTCACTGCCGGGATTCCTAGCAAAAGGTCAAAGTGGAATTCTAGACATATAGGTTCCTGTTTTGGTAATGAAAACGCGGTCAGGCAATACCAAACTCAACAAAATAATGAATGTAATGTGCTTCCGAGTCCTAGTTTCTGGCATAACACAAAAAGCCTTTTAAATCATACTTTTTTTTATTGAAAATCACATATTTACTCCATATTAATTAACTGCACAGTGCAAAACTACAAATAGGATAGTAATGCTCAAACCCACCATTGCATATGTTAGAAGAAAAAATAAAGAAATGCCAAAGAGCGTTGGCGTAGGGGGGCAGTTAACAAACGGAGGATGGGAAAAGTATCAAATCAAATGAAATTAGACGTAGCTATCTACTGTAAGAAGCAAATTAATCTTTATATTTGTATTTTGTCCAAGTT
Organism: Choreutis nemorana; assembly: GCA_949316135.1. Classification (NCBI taxonomy): domain Eukaryota; kingdom Metazoa; phylum Arthropoda; class Insecta; order Lepidoptera; family Choreutidae; genus Choreutis; species Choreutis nemorana. Next base: position 15,312,101 of record OX438595.1, read on the forward strand.
CAATGTGTAAAGCTGTTTAAACTCTTGACAACCATTTTTAATCTCTAGGAGAGAGCTGTTGGCCCTCCTTTTCCCCTTGGGGATGCGCACGAATGTCATTTCATTACATTTTAAAATTGGCAGTAAAATAGGAGTAATTTTGCAATACTTAGTATAAGCGTAAGTAAGTGGCAATAGAGAAACAGGTTTATCGAGTAAAATTTCCCTTATTACAGGTTTGTCAAATGAACGGTCAGTCATTGTATTGTGTGGAACGCTCCGTGGGTGGGCGGTGTGCGCTACAGGTCGATATTACCTAGTATCAGTTCAAAGAGAATTAAGCAAAGCTCCACAACATTGCGAACGACGGATAAAATTCATGATTTAAAAATAGGCTGTTTGATACGAAAAAATATATTTTTAATTCCAACTGTATGTTTTAGGTTTTTGGTGCGTTTTAAAATAATGTGATGCAAAAATAATGCATAAATTATTTAAAATCTCCAGTATATTAATCATGCAGTCGCCACGTGGCTACGTCCATGATTGGCATACCTATTCCATAATGACGTCAAAATATACAACCACGTTTGATGCAACCAGAAAATTTCATTTTCTTTTAATTTAAATAAAAACCATTAGTCCAATTTATTGAAGTACCAGCCTTTTTTAAATAAAAATAATTTATAGAAAAAAAATGTGTAAAACTAATTTTATGTTAAAAACAGCCGGATTCGCAATGATTTGCGGCGTGTTTTGAATCAAAACAGGCGCCGGCAAGTGCTATTAGTAGCGATGCTCGACACTGACACTGCACCAATATAATCCTCTCTTTTAAGGTTTATTTCATGTTGATACAAAGGTTACAACAATATTAGCCGTTCGTGATGCACCTTGCTTTGCTGTGACACCAGTATAGTCTTTAATACTCAGTTTTTCATTGGTGGTTCTTCGGTGCCGAAGCCATGTGTTAGTCGTCCTGCTAACGGATGATTGTTTTTTTCATACAAAATGCACGTAGTCGCGACCGTGCGACCAAATCACGACAACTGCAGGACGGGAACGTTTTGTATGAAAACAAAATAATGTCCGTTAGAGGACGACAAACTTTAAACAGATAGCCGGCCGACAGCAAACGTCTAAATTGAAAGAGCCCTATAATGGGAAACGTTGAAGTAAGTCTTGTAGTTTTCAATAAAATCTATTGACGGATGTGAGTTGACCAAAATAAACTACGAGACCAATGAAAAACACAAAATTACTTCACTATCCCATCACTATAAACCTGTTTTTCACTTTTAGTTTTGTTGTTTTTTTTTGAAAAAACTAAAAAGTGGCTTTTCGGAAAGATAAAACTAAGCTTTTACTTTAGTATTAATCAAAATAAAAACCGGTCAGGTGCGAGTCGGACCGAACTTGTGGGAGAATCAAGTCTTCAAGATTTTTCCCGTTTTTTCCGATTACTTATAGTTTAAATTCGGACAAAGAAACATTTCTGTGGCTATTGTTAATTAAAATTGAACAAAAACAACGCTAACGTTAAGAGCATATAATGTTTTCATTTATCTGGTGACTATATAACTCAATGAATATTTAAATTGTAATGACATAGATGTAACTAATTTTCAGATTCCCAAATAATTGTGACATTGTTTAATCATTTGTAATAAGTTAAATTAATATTAAGTGAAGACTCCTATTTTAGGTAACAAAGATATTTGCACGCTAATACTCCTCGGCAAAACTTTTTGGACTGTATTTTATAATCTCTTTAAGGCCTTTGTAACAGATGTTTCTGCGAATAAATATATTATTATTATTATTCATCTTTATCCTAGGTTAAAAAAAGGGTTAAAAGAAGATTCTAAAGGCTTCTACATTAATATCATCAATTGTAAATAGGAATTCTAAATGAAAATCTACGACGAAAATAAATTAAATTCACTGCCCTAGCCAACAACGAAATGAGCAGGTGACATAGATTGGACAACTAGTGTAATTACTGGCACAAGGGGAATATACCTAGTCAGGTCATAAATTCTGTCACATGTTTAATATAAAATAATTGAAACAAGTTTATTCATTATGTAACCATTTATATACCAAAATGAACTTAACAAAACATAGATTCTTATGACACAAAAGTTTATTCAAAATGACCTCCGTGATTTTGAATACAGGCCTTCAATCTGCGCGGCCAGTCGTCTATCGCAGCACGAACGCGGTCAATATCAGCGGCTGCCTTAATCAAGGATGTCTTGAGTGACTCCAAATTTGAATGAGGCTTTGAGCACGCCTTTTCCTCCAAGTGTTGCCATATCTTGTAATCTAACTGATTCAAATCTGGACTAGAGGAGGGCCAGTCTTCGTGCCGGATGAAGTCGATTTCACGTGCCGCCATCCAGTTTTGTGTGCTCTTCGCTCTATGAGCTGGCGCCGAATCTTGTTGGAATACCCAGTGCCTGTTATTGAACATGGTATGAGAAACAGGTTCCACGAGGTTCGTCAGGACTGTATTTTGATATACATACGAATGCAGTTGGCATTCGTTTTTACACCTTTCCCACAAAAATGTACCTTTGTAAGCCCCAATAAGAAACTCCCAACCATACCATGAGCGAAGATGGAAAATGATCTCGTTGGACACGCGGAATACGGTTGCTCGCTTCTTCACTACTGTGTGCGTACACCTTATCATTTTGTTTCTTCTACGGTAATTTTTTTTTCATCCGAAAAAAGAATTTCCCGATACTTTTTTCTCGCGTACCGCTTCAACAAAGCGCGGCATCTCTTCAGTGTCAGGTCCATTAGACGAGCATTCAAACGATGTCCTGTTTTTCTTCGATATGCCCGAAGCCCTAAGTCTTCATTTAACACCCTTTTCACCGTGATTCTGCTTAACCCCATTTGAAGGGCCAACCGTTTCTGCTTACGTTTGGGATTTTTTTGAATTCGCGCCTGCACAGCTTTTATCATTTTATCCTAACAGACCGAGGGCGACCACTTCTTGACCTGTCATCTACACTAGAGTCTTCATTGTATCGTTTGATGGTACGATAAACGAATGTTTTGGTAACATTCAAGTTTTGGTAACAGTATGTCAAAAATTTGAATTGGCGTGTAACCGTAACGATGCAACGCAATAACTGCAACACGGTCTTCTTTAAGCGTCCACTCCATATTGTAAAATGAGTAGAATTTTAAAAAGTATACATCTTTATTTTCATGAACAATTCGAAATTCGAATTCAATAAACTTTTTTGTGGCCAGCAGTCTAAAAGAAAAGTTTTTACTGTGTGACAATACTTATTACCTGACTGTGTATATATACAGGAGTAACATCTTGACTTCTACATGGGCAACACAGTGGTGGTGCTCTTGGCGTTCTACGACATCTTCGTGTCAATAGGCGTTTGTGACCACTTTCCATCAGCTGAAGCTCTTGGTTGTTTGATCGACTCGAAAAAATAAGTAATTTACGATGAGATGATATACTATGCAGTTGGTGATGGGGGAGTTGAAGGGATTCTCGACAGATCGGATACTTTTATACGTCAGATGCAATAGATTATTTAGTGATTTGTACCAGTAATCTTGTCTGGTAGAGGCACTTGCAAAGACGTATACAAATTTTAAGGGCCTTATATACTGGTGTGTTGCAAGCGAAGCGAGTGCTCGGGGTGCTATGGTATGAAACTGTATGAAAGACGTCACAGCAAAATGTGGTCCGTTTGCGGTACGATGCTACAGTGACAGGAGCGACTGTACTAAAGTAGTACCTAACGAGGTCTGCCTTTTAAACTAAATAATTACTAGATATATATTTTGATATTGTAAGCATTACATACTGCTGTGTCGCCACATTTTGTAATCACTCAACGCATGCATACTGCAACTGGATTTAGTGGGTGTCATCCTTTACTCTTATAAAGTGCGCAACGTGCCTGATAAGTCCGTTGCGCCCGTGGCATTTACCACTTTTTAAGAAAACATATTTTTATGTTAAAGTTGTACTATGAACCCTTTTCGAAGGTCAACCGCACCCCTGTGCAGCGCCGAGTGCACTTTGGCTCCATCAATACCAGCGCCTCGAGCTGCAGCTTCAGCAAGCTATGCGGCTGCTGCCTTGACTTATGTTGTCATAAACTGATGTAAGTATTTACTTGTAGTATTTAAGATTGTAGTATTTGTTCCTATTTAACTGTGATACTCGTATTAAAATGTTTGTATTGCAACAATCAGTTGAATTGAATTTCTGAATTTAAAAAGTCACAGGTAACATTTTAATAAACAAATCCAACGAATCGAGTAACTAATAAACATTGTCATAATATTTCATTGTACAGAATGTTTATATGTTTTTACCTATACAGTTTATTTCGTATACAGTTTTCTTTCTAACTTTTGAGGGACGGTTGCAGAAACGATATTTACCTATATGTTGAAATGGAAAGCTCAAAATTTATCCCTACGCCTATTGGTGTGACGTCATTCATACAGTCTCACACATTACAACTCACTGACGCACACACACGCACTGCTACCGTACCGTCACCGGATTTGCTGTACTTGGGTTACAGACTACTTGCAATCCAAAACAAGTATTAAACTATAAGTTATAGTAAGTTATTGTTATTAAGTTGTATTTGATACTGAGTATGGACATAAACGTGAACCCCGTCAGTGTCATTATTGCAAATGCAACAGGACTGTGAACGGTGTTATACTGTTAATTACTTTAATGGGTTCAATATAATGCAGGCAACCCTCTGTCTACAGTAAATGAGATGCATCGATGTTTCGTTCATGCACGCTTCGCTCAATTATATCACTTGTTTTATATTCATTCTGGGTTTATCCTACGCAAATTGCTTTTTTCATATGCACTGTTATTATTTTAATAATATAGTAACTGATACAATAAAATTAAAGATTTAAATATTTAATGTAAATAATTTTAGCATAAATAGTAAGACAATTCTAGAACTCGATGAAAATTTCCAAACGAATATTGGTTTAAATAAATTTGTAGTTTTCGAGATGTTGAATGTGTTAGGATGTCCTTTGAGCAAAAGTAATACCTTATTTATTATTAACTTTGAATTTTAACCATTTAGGATAATATGGAAGCTACGGAACCTCTCTTTTGCGTGGTTCAACAAAGTCTTCCGTTTGAACGATCGGTCACAAAATGTTTTTGAGTACGCTTAAACTGTATGTCATTTTAAACTTAAAATTGCTCTAAATTTCTGCTATTCTAGTCCGTTTGGTTGTATTTATAAGGAAATTTATATTAGGTCTATCTGTATGGATTGTTGGTTGGCTTGGAAGAGAAAATGTTACATTCGGTTCACATTTGAGACGGTATTTTATGAAATTATCCTGGACTATCGGTTGCATGTGTTAGAATTTAGAGTAGAAGTATCAATAGTTGCAAGTAAAATAAAGCTTTATTAGAAAATTGAGCTCAGAGCTATTTTGTAAACTAAGCTATAGTCAGATTTTAATAGGTTAACTAGTAATCTAAAACTAATTTTAAAAAGTAACTTAACAAATGATTGGAATTAGTCCACTTTATATTGAATAATGAATACTGGTACAATAAAATAACTGAAATCATTTCAAAAAGTATTCAAACCAATGTTGATTAGTGACATGTTATAATAGCTTTAAAATAGAAAGAAAACTTAACATACCTTTGTATCTATTCTTACATACCCACATTCAAGTTTATGTACACAAATATATATGTACATGGACAAATATCTACAATGAAATAGGTGTTATACTATATACTCGAAATCAAAATCAGAATCAGCTTCAACATGTTTTTATTTAAACAGGTTAATAAACCACCACCGGTTCGGAAAGCCTATCTACGGGGAAGAATCCGGCAAGAAACCCCGTAGTTGCTATTTTCACATAACATTGATATCATAACAGTTATTGTCATTAATCAATCAAATACACAAATCTTAAATCAAAGTCAGAATAAGTTCCAGATTAATTACAGTTTTACAAAAGTAGGTACTTATCTGATGATGGTGGCTGCAACGGACTCCAAAGATAATTCCCCGTATTAGGCTCTGGAGTCCGTTTTTATAGCCCTAAATCACGCAACATATCCTACCAATAATTACAATGGACCAATCAGAAGCTAGAATTTGAATACAAACCAAAACTTATCAATATATTCAAAATCAAGAATAAACATCATAATTATTTAGGTAATAGTTATCCTTTTACTATTACAATTGTAAATGTCTTTATACAATATTAGTAATTTAAATAAACAACTGATAACGAACCAATCACAAACAAGGATGTAATCAAATCAATACTTATATAATTAATAATTAATATACATCATAATTGTTTATATATAGCAATTCCTACATTATTTATGATATTTTATTCACAAACACAATTATTTCCATCACATTTTACAAGTTACGAAATAAACGAAATGCTAAACAAAATACTTTTTATTTCAAATTCGTGAAAAAGGACAAACATTAATTTATCTTTACTCAGTAATTATATAACTATTTAAAAGTTACTCCAGTAGTACTATCATACTGTTATATTACCAAAAACAATATAACAATCATAAACTTGATGTAAAATTTGACGGAAGAAGTCAAATCAACACTTGTAGTTTAAACATCAATGAAAGTCACAGTACACTACGACATTACATATAGATAGATTTATATTAATCTATCACATGCAAGCAGAACCGTGAGCATGAGCTAAATCTAAGCCCATTCTTTCGACACCCCACTTTGTATGATTGCGATTTTTTTCACGCTTAGCTTTTTCATGTCACTTCCGCCAGTGATTTTTTTGCAACAAATTGCATCTTATTTTACAAGTGACATTATTATGAATCGATTGACAGCTCATTTATCAAAATCAGATCATTTGTGTATGATCTACTGTAGAACACACAACATAAAACATATTTACCGTTCCATTCGGCTGTGAGGGCCGGTAGTCGCGTAAATAAAAAGTATGCTATTCACAGAAAGCGTCGACTTTTTTTAAATTTTATTGATATCTAGTTACTCGCATAAGCGGTTATAACCGATTCATAGAAAACAAAGTTAATAAAAGTATAAAATACCGCACACATGACTATTTCGTATTTACATTGAACGTCGACATGAGGTTTGTTATTTACACTGTGGGAGCTCAAACGATTGCAAGCTTTAAAAAAACCACGGCTGAAAAGAGCGACGTTTCCAATGTATACATATTTTTGCACGACTAAATGATTCAATCGACTGCTTTGATATGTTTCTTTAATAAAAAACGTAGTAATTTTTCATTGAGTTAAAGCATATTCGGTTCGGTGTTGTGGGATGAGTTTTTGCAATAATCTGAAATAATATTTAGAACAATTAGTTGATTATCTCTTGTTTTAAACAGAAGCCTTGTAATATTGTCATTCATTTGAATATTGTAATTTTTCAAGGGGCCATCTTTCAAGGGATACATTTGAAGATTGAAATTGTGAATGTTTGTATGTACATATGTTTGTTAGTTTTTTACTTGAGTATTGTTGATTGGATCGTCAACGTGAAGTGGCTTTGAACTGTGAACTCGCGACCCTGCAGGTATCTCGGCAACCCCTAGACCGATTTGGTTCATGTTCGAACTTTATTATTTTTGCTTCATTACTCGCTTACCAAATTTCACGAAGACGATCCGAACAACGATACATCTACATCTACATCTCAAGTAATAATAAAAAAATCAAAAATAGATTATAGTATTTAAATTTACCTTTGATTCAGATTCTTCAGCTAAGCAGAGTGTCTGGATCTTTAAAACTAAATTAGACAAGAAGAAAAAAACACAACCTATCAATTTACATGATCATACTTACAATGAGCAAATTAATGAAACCTTAAAAAGTTATAGTCTGGATGGAAACGAATAATTTACAAGTAAACATTGATAAAATGACGTATGTTCAATTTTATAATAAAAATGTAAGCAGTTTAAAACAACTAAAAGTCGAGTACGATGGTGCAGCTCTCCAAGAGAGAAAGGAAGTTGCGTTTTTAGGTATCGTACTTGATAACCAATATTCTTGGCAGGGTCACATAGACAAACTTTGTAGCAAAATAAATCGATTTAAATTTGCAATTTGGAAACTTGCAAAAATATCAAATTTAAATACAGCACTATTGGCATATCACGGATATATTGCTTCAAGTCTAAAATATGGAATTTTGATTTGGGGTAACTCTGTTCACTTTAATAAAACCTTTATTTGCCAGAAGCAAAGCATTAGAGCTCTTTTTGATGTCCTTCCTTGGACTTCATGTAGACCACTTTTTATAAAGCTCAGGGTCCTTACTGCTCCCTGTATTTATATTTATGAATGCTGCTGCTTCGTTAAGTTACACCCGACCTTGTTTACTAAGTATGGTGATTGTAAAACGTTCAATAGTAGACATCTAAATAGACCAGTTATGCCTAAAACGAATACTGCACACTTTTATAGAAACAGTTTTAATATGTCTATAAAATATATAATAAACTTCCAGAATCCCATAAAAATGTATCCATAACAATAATAAAAAAAAATGTACTACAAACTGAAAAATGTTATTATAGTGTAAAAGAATATTTTGACGACAAAAACCTCTAATAAGGATCTTTCTTCATTTAAATACAAATGCTCTGACTTGAAATTTTGCATGCTTGTTACAAGTGACATATGTACAACTACCTATTTATAAAACTTAACACCTCCTGTATGGTCATATTTCGTGCAAATAAATTATTGTTATTCACATAAAATATCAATATGATATGATATGATCATGCCATGATACATCATTTGCAGTGTGAGATCCCATTGATTGGTTGTCTCAAGAACCTTTCAAATGCACACCCAAGACTGAATGAATACTTAATAGGTTAACAAAATAAGTAGATAAACAAAAAAATAAGTTATAAAAGCAAAAAGTGTGCTTACAGTATGTTAGGGTTATTTATTTTTATCATTAATTTGAACTGTCTGTTTTTCAGTTCATTCAACTCATTGAACAATGAGTAAATAAAAATTGAATTCAGCAATAAATCATTTAAAAATTTCATCGAATAACAAGTACCAGCACTTTAGAAATTTAAAAATACTTAATTGATTGTTACTTATGCTTTAATACAATAGTTTATACTTAATTCTGCTCCAGACCTCCAGATTAATGGCTTTTTGCTAAAACGAAACAAAAATTAGTTGTGTACAATCTTACATAAAATTGTAAATCCATTTTCTAATTAAATTATAAATCAATCCTGATATGGCTGTTGCCGTTTAACCATCACCACCAAATAACACCACATACAAGAAATGTGTGTGAGTTTTGCCAAGACGTCCTGACCTCTTATCCAATTCATCATTCACAGGAATGATATCTGGTTTTAGATACCAAGCTAGAACAGGTAGATAATGAATAAAAATAGTTGATAATGAAGTGAAAATAAAATTTACATCTATATTTCTGTGTATCAACCTACCTTGAGATATCTCTCGGGAACTTGTTTGTTGGGTATTTGTATCTGGATGTCTGTTTTTAGTTGTACCATTTTAATAATAATAAAATAATAACCACATCACGACATACACATTGACTCAGCCCTCACTTCACTTCACTTGACTTTAGTAATAGATATGAATGTTATTTAGTGATAGAAAAATATGATGTTGAGGCAGTCAATAGAACTATTTTTGTTGATGGAGCTCTCCATAATTACAATGTTTGGATACTGTCGAATCTAATAAACAACCGCATCCTAGCACGATGGTTTCTTGGGTTCTGCGAATATTAAATATGATTTTGCAACACTCACGTAAAGCAAAACCTTACAGGTTTCTAATATAAATAAAACTAAAAGATTTCTAAATATGTATAATAGTGTATTCAGTTTAGAACATGCATTAGACTTCTCCTTACAAGTGTTCCTTCAACTAACCACTATATTTTATAATATCACATGGATCGAGGTGAAAGTGAACATTTATTTATATAAAGTTTTATGCCAAAGAGAGGGAAGGGGGGCACAATTGAATGTTTCGACAGTTTCTTTCGTTTTGTTAACTTTTGAAATCCAATTTTTATTTTGGAGTTTTGCCATATTGTTTGAAAATATTTCATGTACATAATTTTTATTGTACATTGCTAATTATATTAGAAACCGTGGTAACATCCACTGTTAGTTTCGGAGACACGCAAACAAAGATCTAAATATTAGTTTTGCACTGACATCGAACAACTGTGACATTATTTTATAGTTGATAGGTGTGCTACGATCCTTAAACTGAAAAACATAGTTAAAGCGCGCTTTCCTTGTTAACAGCGGATTCCATGAAGACCCAGAGGTTCCAACGGAAGCTTTCGAAATGCAGGACATGAACCCACGTCTGGGCGGATTCGGAGGACGGCCGTCTAGGAGGCAATCCTGCTTGGTCTTGTCTGAGGAGGTAAGTAATTTTTATGTCTATTATACAGTAATTTAGGTGATCGCAGGCAGTTGGAGATCACATCGAGCCGAAAAACACGAGGTAGCAGCTTGTTTGACACTTCTTCGCAGCAGCATGCCATAGGATTTTATATCATGAGGCGAAATGCTAGGAGATGCTTTGGTATGTTTAAGTTGGAATAGTGGAATGACATTTTGAATATTTCTTAAATAAAGATGAAAACTACACAGGCCACCAAAAATAATTTATGAAAAAACTTTTTAACTAATTTACCTAAACGTTATGTATTTTTGGGCGCTGAAACCGTATTCAATATAAGTTTTGTTTTCAAACACAGTTCTCTCACAACATGACAGCAATTATACATTTAAAAAAACAGTGACAAAGTAGATAAATACAAATTTAAAATGATTTTTTATTTGGTTACAATTTTTGCATTCAAAACTATTGGGTTACTGAAGCTATTTGATATTAGATGCTTATTTTGTTTATATTCTCGTCGTTTTTTAGTAAAATGTCTTAACTTTATATTTCTCTGATGTCATGGATTTTTTTCCCTGTGAAGCGACCATAGTATTCATTCACCCATCATGTTGATAATTCACCGGCCTTGGAATCGTCTTCCTATTTCTTTTATATCTTCGTGGAATCGTTCTCGTTGTTCTTCACTCACATCACCCAAGTTATTAGGATATAAGTAAAAATACAAGTAGATACCGCGTCTATGTTTATTTCCGTTTTGTTTATTTGAATAATACATGTTAAATAAGATAAAGTATACTAACATGTCTCGCATTTAAATGTACTAATAGGGAATATGCATGAAATTTAATTTCATTATTCCATCAATTATTGTAAAGTATATGGAAATTGTATAGTTACAGTTTATAACCCTGGGAGGTTAAACGAAACCCTTAAAAGAAAATATAGATATCTTTCTCTCTCTGTACACGGCGCCAGTGTACTTTGACATCATTTTACATATAGGATCTCTCTGTCTAACTAACGACTTTGAAGCTTTATAACTTAGTTAAAAAAACAGATATTTCAGAAAATCTAACGAATTTGTATATATATGTAGTATTATAATAAATATAATCTCGGTGGCGCAGTGGTGTAAACAGCCGTCTGCTACGCTAGAGGTTCCAGGTCCAGGTCCGAATCCCGGGATTCGCGGACAGAACTTCACATTATTTGCAAGATGCATTGTTTCGCCTACCGGTCTTGGATGTAGTGTTCTTATCTATATAGTGTATACCATATCGTTGCTTAGTGCTTGCGATACAACATTATATCTTAGTGAAGGGCTGAGTTAATATGTGTCGTGATGTGGTTATTATTATAAATAAAATTTATGCATATTCCCTATTGAACGAGTGAGCGAAGTTCTCAGAGTAGTCTAGGTATGTATTTGTTTGTATATATGTATTTCGAAGTAGGAATAACGGAGTATATAGTTCGCATATGAGCCAAATCAGCTAAGTAGTTACCAAGATGCTGGAGGGCGCGAGTACTTAGTTCGGAGCTAACCACTGGAAGGTATTATTAATTGACATAGTTTGTGAGTGTATGTAGGAGGTAACTTTCAATATTAATCAATCGATTTCACATATCGTCGACGATACTGCAAAAGCGCTGATCTACTATTTGCAATAGTGCGTAACTACAAGGATGACAACTTTACACGAGACAAAACAAACCTGATAAGCGCCTCTTACTGAAATATAGGGTTTTTATTGTACCAGGCCATTAGCCTGTGGTAGAAAATTACCGAGTGTTCTATTAGTTCGGGTTTTATGGCACTTACGCGGTTTTTTTGTATCAATATCTAGTCTCAAGATGTTATAAAAGGGTAAATACGCGTAATTGAAACTATGTTAAACTGTACAAAACAATTATTAATTCGTATAAAAACACAAACGAAAGGCACTTCTCATTTAAAAAATATGGAAAATAAACTATGTTTAACTCTGTACAAAAATAAAACGCATTACAACACTAACATTAGCTGTTCAGTCTTCACTTTTACTAAATATAATGACTAAAACAAAAACACTGTTGCAAAACATAAAGTATTCGAAAACAAAACAAACAATTATTATTATCCTTGTCTAATCATAATCATGGCACATAAAAATCATACATCTTCAAAAATACAAATACGTATTCTAATCGGATGAAGGCGCAAGCAAAAGCAACTGAGATTATGTCAATAAAAGAGAAGGTTTCTGTAAATGTTCTCACTGAGGTTGTGTTGCAGGTGTTGTATAGCAGTAACATTGGATTGCTGACTGAGCACGCTAAGTATCCTGTATCAAGTTGGCAGCAACTATTAAAATGAAAAACTCATTCTAAATTATAAATGTTATAGTTTCCTACTTTAAAGATAAAGTATTTTAATAGTTTAATGACATTTGAAACGTTTTGGTTTTGTGAATTTCCTGAAAATTAGATAATTACTTACATTTGATTAACCACGTTAGGCAGTAGGGTATGTATCGCAGTCACTAAGCAACAATCAACATTATATAAATTAAAATATTACATCCATGACAATAATAATCATTACAATATTTTATTTGTCAAAACATTATTACGTATTAAAGTGGTGTAATGGTAATATGAAGGGTTCTGATTGTCTTGCCGTGGAAACATACACGCTATACAGTGTTCATTAAGGTACATGCGTATTATTGGTAAATCCTATAAATGTCAATTTTGCTCATAAAATAATTTACAGTTATTGAAATAAAAATTACAAATAAATATTGAAATTATTAAATATCAAAAATTGACAAAGGTATAAAAGTATATGTCATGTTTAATTTTTTAATAAATTGAAGGTCATGCTTGTCGATTCTACTGGTAATTTAATTATTGTTCTTATAGTAAAAGTTGCCATATTTATTATTTCAGCATTATTCAAGGACAGACGGACGCACTAAGATGGCACATTTAGTTATTAACCTTAGCAGACTGTTTTGAAACAGAAAACAGCGATATCAGCTACTTAAGCTGTGATTAGGCTATCAAGTGGTGAAACAACCCCTTCGATAGGCATTTTTATTTGTTTATAGTATTGTATTATGCACTAAGTCGGTATAGTTCTTCTCGAGTTATGGCGTCTTAACAGGAAATAGCGATTCATGTTTAATGGTATATAAATAGATGATTCCGTTCGTGACAAATTCCGAAACATTCAGAATGTACTTAAGTGTTTTTAATTGTGTTGTGCTACTGAACATACATGAAAATATTTTTATTTTGGAATGAGATTTAGAGCCTATACGCTCTGACGATCAGTCACCGGTCATGTATGCTCAATGCTCATGCTCCCTGATGATGATGAGTGTTTCCACTATTGCGTTCTTGCGCCATCCTCTCTTAATTAATTAATTAATAAATTAATAAAAGTCTAAAGTAAAAGGGCATGATACAATTTAAACGATTATTTTTTTCTCTAAAAACTAGAAGACAAACCAGATGTAATTAATGTTGTAACTGTGGGTCGTCCACTCGTAGAGTTTCTTCAAAATATGCGAAATGTGCGAATGTCAAATCTTTTCAAGTTCATCATCTTTATTTCTCATAACTTTAATGCCCTTTCCACTAGGAGAAGTCTTAACACTTCTTTTGTTACTCAAACTGTTTCTAGAGAAAGAACAACTGGCGTTTAAAATCCTAAGCAAGCTAATGTTAAAGATTGAAATACACTTTGAAATTAAAAATGAGAGCCAAAAAGAACTTAAAACAAAAAGTTAAGGCAATGATGCGTTATTTCAGTATAGAAAAAGCAACCGTATGACTCTCGGTATTTGTTCCTTTCATCTGAAAGAATATTTATTCCTTTAATTTCTAAAAAACCAAAGGAAAAAAAAATTGTAGCATCTGGAATGAACCACAAAGGTGCTACTGCGCTATGGTTGCTACATCAAATATTTTATTTCGATATAAAAATCCGTTCTCACAAACCGTCTTTACGTTTCAGATGACCATTTTATAAACAAAAGCGAGTCAGTGGACTTCAATGCCACTTTTTCATTCGGTTACTAAACAAATTCTGTCCATTTTGAGCTTGTGAACAATATGAAAGAAGCTTGGTACATAAAACTATCTTGTAGTGGGGATCTCGAATCTTTAATGAAGTAAATATATATATGAGACAACAATATCAATTTACAATTATTAGAGAGGTTACAAGCGCACAAGGTACGAGAGTTATTAGAGGGTAAGAAGTAACACATAAAAACAATGTTGTTGTAACTGTTTTTGAATCGACTATATTTTTCATGTTTTGCATTATTTTTAAAATATGCGCGATTAAGAAAAGACTTGGACAAAGCCCGGTCAATGGGCCCAATATAAAATCGTGCAGTGCAGCTGCTCAATGTTCGTAACCCGGCAGTTAACGTAACTTTAACGGAATTAAATTTTGTCTACCATATCGTTGATTGGTAGACAGTAAGATTCTTAGATCACAGCTGTGAAATTGTGAATTTAAATTGTTTTAATAGGAACCAAAAGCTTTCATATATTTGTTCCGATTTGGAAACTTAAATAGTAGGAGCTACCTCTAAATATGAAAATTTTGACTTGCAATTTTCAGGATCTTCATAATTTTTAATGTAAAAAGAAATGAAATCACGAGAAAAAGTATATGAAAAAAAACGATTTTAGAAATCTTAAAATCTTGAGCGATCTTTTAATTTTTTGAGCTGTCCTTTGGAGATGACTCTTTAAAACATGATAAACTGACATATTTTCATAGGAGACTTGAAAAAAAAAATCGTTTTATTATTATCATTAATGTGACAACAACAAAAAAAAAACGGGAAAATATTTGTGATTTTGTTGGGATTGGGTTGTAATTGGAATTGGTTTTGATCTCTCCATACATTAGATAAAGATTCTTAATTAACGCCATTCTTTTGGTCTTGCCGTTTCGGTGGAATGAATCGTACATTATAACGATCTCATTGATACCATACAGTCCATATAGTTTCTGTTTTTTTTTTTCTATTGGACCATCTTTTTTGTAGTTACATAAAAAAAACATTATATCGGGAAATAAAATCAAAACTCGATTCCAGTGATTAACGCACTACTTACATATCGATTAGAACCCTGAAGAAGATTATTTTTTAAATATTTTCCGGTCAAATTAAGTTACGAGTTCGGCTTTTGTGTTTTTGGATGTGGCAACCCTAATCACATATAAAACGACGACGGTGGAGTGTACAGTGTAATGACGAGAACGTGAACGTGCGCCTGTCCGCTTTGTGCCTAATCTAATATCCTGCATGTCTCAAACCGTTCGAACCAATAATTGCAATTAGCGTATTTTAAACATTTCCTTGAAAATGTAGTCCCCAAAAGGCGAAGTACTGTCGTCACATTAATCAGTATTATACGTCGAATTCAAGAAATGAAAGCTTTCAAAAATGCTTTAAATTGCATTTTTAATCCCACTGTAATCTGAGTGTCCCGTGTGATGTTAAAGTGATCGTAAATCTTTCAGCTCGCATACAGAATGTCATAGCCCAGGAGGAGAGTTCCTAAGTATTAAAGTTGTACGAAATTTAATGATCTACAACTTTTTGTCTATAATTTTTTTCGCTAAATTCGATAATAATCGAGATACAGGTACAATTATACTTAGACTTGTTTTTTGCAGTTATTTCCGTAAATATTGATTGTACGATGAAAATGATAAGGGTTAAAGTTGTAGAAAATCAAATTAGCAACCACTTTGTTCCTTATCATTTTTGTGAAAAAATTATAAATAAAGGAGATATAGCCAAAGAAAACCAAAATGGCGGCTAACGCTCCGGTCGGATTTGGTCGAGTTTTTGGAATTAAGCTATTTATGACCCCCCGTAGACATTGCCGCAAAAAAAATCTGCCTATAATTAATTCCAGGTGAAAGTCTAGCCCGACTGGGCTATCGCCGTATCCCCGTTTACGGACTACGGATTATGCTAAACCTACAAGGCGTTGCTACACGAGATTGAAACTAATTTCCATGGTTAATTGAAAGTTGCAGGGATAGCATAATAACCAGGGGTGGATTTAGGGGAGGGCAACCGGGGCGAAAGCCCGGGGCCTCCACAAACGGGGGGCCCCCACAATAGATTTTGAAATCTTTTTCTTTGATATAATTTCTTTTTATTGATCTATACTTGTTCGATCCAAAAAAAAAATCATTTAATTTGGAAAATAATTTGGATACAAGGGGCCTCCGCTCCTTTGTTGCCCGGGGCCTCCGGACCTCTAAATCTGGCCCTAATAATAACTGTGTACACAAAGGTGCAGCGAAGACGCGCGTCGTAGAGGTTGTCTCTTTCTTTTTCTTTTGTTATGACAGGGAGGGAATATTTCGTGGACTAGGCTTGAGCTTCTCACTTGGATATTTAAAAATCAAGGTTGCAAAAAAATGAAACAACCATCGCTAAAGTTAAAATAATTGAAGTAATAGTCAACAGTATTGAGCTGGATATCAATTTCTAGTTTTGCAACGAATTATTCAAATGAAATACAGGGCAAACGAACGTATTGTTTGCATATTACGAGCTGTCTACTGTCCACCCGACCACACACCGTGTGATGAAGGTTATTGTCAATTTCGTCAGGCGTGTACGTGCACATTGTTTCGGTGCTCGGAACCTCGAATTCGCTTAATAAAGACGATACACAAACTAGAACAATGTGCATGTACACCTCTATAATTGGAAATTGAATACACGATATTACGATAGTACTTAAATTATTTAAATTATACTTTTTATTACTCTATCTATTACAGAAACATTACATTCGTATTCGGCTATGGTCACATTTGTAATGCATGGCTTTAAGAAACTTAGTATGTACATTTTCTATTTCTTCTATATTTTATTAATAGTCTGGATCCCAAATAACACAAAGACATTTTATTTGTGACTATTTGCACGTGACTATATCGACTATTATATAAATATAAAAGGTAGATGTTTTCTAAGGCAGTGCAAGCCCGCCTAGCAAAGTCTTACATTTGGTACGCTTTATTTACAGTTTTGTGAAGATATAGACTTTATAGCTGTTTTCATTTACAATTTCTATAATTTTATAGTTTTGTATACGTAATTATATATTTATTGATTATAACAATCGGCAACTAATACTCTCCTCTGTGATCTACTTTATCTGATCTTTGCTATGCGGATCCAATTTGAACCAGCTACCTTCTTAAAGCCGTCCTCCCAACCCATTACTTGCCTACCCCTACTTCTCTTACCGTCTCTGGGATACCATTCTGTAATTGTTTTCGTAATACTACAGTGCACAATTTTATATTATATATTTCTTGTATTAATGTTATTTAATAATACAATAATTTTTTAAATAAATTACTTCCTAATAATATAAACGCGAAAAATTCCAGTGCAGCCCTCTGAAGGGACAACATTGCGGCATTACTTGCTATTGTTAAAGTCGAGAGTCAATAGATTATGCATTCTAGGCACGCTTCACCTACGGCTGCATCGTCAATTACGAAGGGCATATTGTGGCCAAACGCTTGGCTTTCCGTACCAATATTATAAACGTGACAGTCTGTAAGGATGCATGATGTTTGTTACTCTTCCACATAAAAATTACTGAATGGATTTAAATGAAACCTTTCAATAATATAGCTTATATAACAAAATAGTACGTGGGCTTTAATTTATAAAGATAGTATTTGAATTTTTCCAAAATATAACGATAAATGCCAAGTAATTTTGAATCCTATTAGATCCTACTGAATGGATTCAAAGTTGAAGTCAAAATGTTTTGTATTCGAATAGACTTAAAATAATCACATTCAAATAAAATAAAAAAATCTACCACCGGTTCGGAACGCTACGGGGAAAAATCCGACAAGAAAAATCCTTAGTTGCTTTTTTCAATACGTATTCAAATACAATAATTTTCTACTACAACTTTAAATTTTCAAACATAACAATTCTAGCTTTCTAATGACTGAACATAAACAATGTGATATATAAAGATAAATATTTACATGCGTATTTTTTCTGATTTATTTGCAATCGGTCTTTAGACCATAAGCGAATAAGTTGAGAGGTTTGATGACGTTTGAAATAATGTGGTCTCTTCAAAGTCTCTTGATCACCACAGACCGTTCCAATAAATCTACTATGAGTGGATTTTTGTGTAAGGATAGCCGCTGTATGTATTGTTTTCTGTACTGCTCTATTTCAGAATCAATAGTTGGCATGTTGCGATATCTATGAATTTCATCATTTCTTGTGTACAAAGGAGCGCGGACTATTGCCCTGAGGATGCTATTTTGTACTCGTTGCAGATAGAGTAGGTATGTTACTTTTACTTGTAATAATCTATAGCTTGATTCCGTAAGAACAAATTGGTTTTAGCACTGAATTGTATAATAATATTTACAAAGTTGTATGATTGTAAGTCTATCGCTTTAAAGTTATGTGAAATACAAAGGATGCAATGAATAATGCCATGTATGGGAAATGCCATCGAAAATGATTCACTAGTATGAACACTCAGTCACAGTTTAAAGTGTACTTTGACCGCGGATCCTTATTGCAACCTCTTTACTCCAACTGTCAACAAGAAAATCCTGTGCAGCTAATTAAATTACTTCCATATATTTTTTCCTGTACATAATTTTGTAAGAAATGATAAAAAAACTAGTATTGTTATGTTTTACAAATAAATAGTATTCCGAACAGGTGGTAGTAAAAATATGACGTTTTGAAAGTGCTTATTTTAAGTCAATTCGAATAAAAACATTTTGACTTTGACTTTGATCCAAGGAAACGAACGTTTAATAACGTCTGCGATTTAGATCGCTGCCCTAACTAATATTATAAACGCGAACGTTTGCATTGATTTAGTCTGTTACTCTTTCACACAAAAAACAAAATTCCTTAGTGCTTTTGATTTTAATTACAATTTATTTTGACACAATTTTTAAACTCAATCCGATTTATTACAAAACTGATGATGCCATTCATTTTCCGGTCGAGTTCCTAAATACAATAAAGCCTCCCGGTCTCCCAACTCACATTTTACAGAGGAGAGAGGGCGAGCCAATTTATATTAAAATTATGGTGCCATAATTATGCAACAGCACCAGATTGTAATCGAGACAACTATACTGACCGAATGTTATGGAGGAGAGTCTATTTATTCCTATAATTTCCCTAACATCATCAAACTATCCATTTAAATTCAAGATAGTCCAGTTTAGTCTGCTTCGCAATAACCATAAACAAAGTTAAATCTAGTGGGAGTAGATTTGAGGGAACGCTGCTTCTCCCAAGGCCAGTTGTACCGACACGCTTCAGAATAAGCCAGAGTAACAGAGTAGCCTGGTGATTCTAGTACCCGAAGACAAATCAGAAAATATTGTTTCCAAAGAAATTATGCGGTGGGCGTAGACTTCCGAATACATTGTAAAAAGACATAAGCCTCGCTAACTTTTACCCCATAAAAGGCAGAGCTTCGTTTCCATATTTTTTTTAATGTTAAATCCCTACACTACAATAAGATTTTTATAACAATAATTTAAATGTCAAAACAGTATTAATTACGTAAAAAAAACAAACTAAAATCCTATTAGAACCATTTACGACTTCTACACGAATAAAGATTTGTTGGGATGTTCAACACGTAAATGTCGTCAATGTTGTATTATATTTATATATATATTTATATATTTGCGTTTTGATAATAAGAGAAAAAACAGACAACTTTAAATTTGTATCAGTACATTACGAGTTGGACGCAGACGAAGTCGCGGGCCAAAGCTACTTAATTTAATTTTATATAGTAACCTCTCTTAAGCTGTGACCTTTCTTAAGCTGAAGTTCATAAATCTGTCTTCCCCAGTACCTATTCTATTCATACCTCTAGTCCTCCATCGTAAAAAAAATATCTCTTCGCTTACCACTAGGTACGATTGCAATCGAATCAAGACATCTTGAATGTTCGTAGAATGTATAAAATTAAGAGCCAGCGAGAGAGCAACAGTTATTTAGTTCTGAGCCTTTATAAAATGCGAAATTAATACTTTGGCTGATAGAATGCTTTTGTTATAAGAACTAATAAAAATTTCTACGTTTGTAGCCTATTTGCTCGGTCCGTTTGCTTTCAAAGGAGCTTCTTTGTGGAATGAATTGCAGGCGTTCTTTTCATAAGTACCTACAGCTTTCATATTTAGTTTAAGATTTTAATTACATGTTGTCATAGGAATCTACCATTTTTCGAATGTGTCTATTTGAGTTGATATTCCTTCAGCAGTTTCTGCTTGATTGAGTAACAAACATTTTAATCGTGATAAACAAACAAAGTTCGACTTTCATGAAACACCTTTGTCTGTAATATGGCTGTTGCTATGTCTGTTCAATCAACACATTCATAAATAAAACTAGAAAACTCACCGTGATCGTTCCGGGACACCATATTAAGGACAGCCAGACGTAGGGGAATACAGGGGGAACTTACCCCGGGCGCACAGTGGTCTGAAAATGGTTCCCCTTTCATAGAAACTTGATACCAAAATTGTTTGATATATAGCGTTAATCTAATTGACCTCAATCTATGTCTGGATACTTCTCGTAAAATGAATCAGGTATACTTGGATTTAAGTATGGAAGGTACGGATAGCACCGCAAGTGAGATTTTTAAAGTTTAAATCACTTAAAGTATATACATTTTCTCGAGACTAATTGAAACTGCGGCGGATACTGTCATGATGCATCTATATTCATTCATTCATCAAGTTGGCAAGCTGTTCATGTATCTTTGACACCGTTTTGATCTAAATCAAGAACCTATCATTTTCAATGGTCGTCGACCTCGGTGGCGCAGTGGAGCAAACAGCCGATTGCTACGCTTGAGGTTCCGGGTTCGAATCCCGGCGGGGGGGAGACTTTGTGTTATATGCAAGACGCATTGTTTCGCTTACAGTTCTTGGATGTTGTATTCTTATCTATGTAGTATATACAAAATCGTTGCTTAGTTCCTGTGACACAAGTTCTTAAGATACTTACTGCAGGGCTGAGTCAATGTGTGTGTCGTGATGTGGTTATTATTATTAATGGTGGTGATGGGAAATATATTTTTAATAAACGAATATACTTACCTATAGTAACTTAACCTAAGTATGAAAATGATTTAGTCAAATCATTTGGTGGTATTGCCTGGAAAGCTTTCCGGTGTCGCGTTAAAGGCGAGATGTTGACTACGTTCATACCGACCCGTAAACAATGTTTGGATGCCACCCTTTACGAAGAAGAACTTTCCGAGTCTGGCTTCTTTAGAAAGCAGGGTCCATCTTTAGACTATAATTGAATAGAAATTAGTTTTCTCAGGGCACAGCAGCCCTTCGACCTTCACCTTTATGTCCCTTTGACTAAATAAGTTTATCAGGCTATTTAAAATGGTCGTTTAGCAATTCATGTAATCGATTCGTTGGAAGCCACCAAGTTTCCTGGGAAAATTGATGGCTGCGTCGTTGTTAGATGAAGATAATTGAATTCGTTTTGCTTCTAATTGATTCAAAGGGGCCTTTTAGCCTTGTAGTAGCGCAGGGACAACATACGTGTGCAGTGAAAATTTATGCAACATCCAATTATGTCGGGTAAGTTGGTTTTCCATCAGGTTTAGTATTAAATTATCTGCTACTTCCCGTCTTTAAACTCTTGATTGTTGTTTTTTAAATTTTTGATAAAATTTAGTGACCTTTTTTTGTTTGTTGCTGCTGTTTTCTAAAGTTAATTGTTTTTGTTGATAAAATGAGTAGAAATATAAAACCGTGCTCGTGAAATAATAACAACAGTTTCGTACCTATTTTTTTCTGAGTTTAGTGTTTCTGTGAAATCTTGTGAGCCCTATCTTTTTGACAATAATAACGTAAAAATTACTTTAGAATTTATTTGTCTTTTGTGCTTTTTTAGTTTCTCTGCACATTTTGATGTCACAGGTCAGGTGTTTTACCATTCTACGGGACTCATGTCCTTATTACTTATTATGAACTATTATAATTGTTGTTTTGCATCACGATCTATACAGCTATTTTACATATGAACGAATCCTTTTATAGTGCTATTGTAAATGTTATGTGAAGTCTTAGGCGTAAAAGTTATTTTCATTGCTGTACAAAACATTTAGTATAACGGAGGTGGGTTCCTTGCGTAACGAGCGAGAGTTACGATTAAACATCGGTCAAGCGCGAGTCGGACTCGTATATGAATTGTTCCATAGCATCGTACAAGAGTTTATAGGATTTTCACAGGTGGATTTTTGTTTTAAAACTTAGTTTTAAAAAGTTAAATTTTTAGTGTTTAGATCTATAATTATTTTTTAAATTTAACTTAAAATTAAGAAAAAAGTAAACTACAAATAAAATATCAAAATACTAGTATCGCAGAATACCAAAAATATAATGTGAAACTCGCAATTGCTTGGATAGCTCTACAACTTTTTATGTGTACATTTACACCCAAGATAATGAATTGACAATTGGGGACTTGATTGGGATGCATTGGAACGGTCGGTGCGTTTCGGATTGAAGTCTGAATAATTTGCTAAAATAATAATCATCTTTATTGAATTTCTTAGTTCTAAATTTACAAAATATGTTTTAAATAATTTACAAAAGGAAGGTTTAATAATAAATAATAATTAAGTAGTATTTCCAATAACTCAAAACATTAACAAAACACTTTAAATAAAGAGATAATAAATAAACTGTGCCCGAACTAGGAACCTGTGTCTCGGGCGAAAGTAAAATATGTCAACAAACAAAATAAAAACATTTAAAAACTCATTAAATTACAAAATACACTGACACAGTACAAAACAATAGGCATATTAAAATAATAATAATAATAATAATGTCGTAAATCTACTTGGCAGCAATTAATAACTCCTCATTTTCATCATGTGACATGCTCATTAGGGCATCGCTGACTTGCTTTTACAATTAAAATAAGTCATATCGTATAAAAATAATTTACGGTTTAGTGTAATACTACAGTAATACTACACACGCTATACATGTGTAGTATTAGTATAGACAACATCCTTTCGCCGTTTGTTAGTAGTTTCGTAGTTCTTTATGTTGTTTGAAAACTGTGCTCAATATAAATACCTGCCTTACTGTTAGTACTTTGCAGTTCTTATATGATAAGTTGGTTGGGAATGTAAAGGGACGGGTCGTAGATACTTTAAGGATTGCTCTTTGTGCTCTTTCAACAGTTAATATTAATAACTTATAGGTTCCACCCCAGGATGTTATACAGTAATTAATAATTGTTTGGCATAAAGCAATGTATACTTGTATGATTAAATTTAGTTCAGCGAATGTACGGAGCCTATTAAAACAAATATAAATTTTCGTATCCTGTTACTTAATGTTTCGATGTGTTTACTAAATGAAAGTCTTTCATCTAATGTTACACCAAGATATTTAATTGTATTACCGATTAAAATAGTGGGGCAATTACAAATAATATTAGTGTCAAAGCGATTGCAGTGGTGTGTATGAATAAGTTGCATAGAAAGTGCTGGCGACGATTTTCTCATCGTGAGTTTATAAATTTTGTTTTATCGGTATTTAAGGTTAGTAGGTGA
Source organism: Choreutis nemorana (assembly GCA_949316135.1). NCBI lineage: Eukaryota > Metazoa > Arthropoda > Insecta > Lepidoptera > Choreutidae > Choreutis > Choreutis nemorana. The sequence goes on from OX438595.1 coordinate 15,336,225, forward strand.
CTTCGTAAGCAAATGTATACAATGTCAAGTCCATGTTGTGCAAATTCATACACCTGTGCGTCTGAACGAGCAGAAAAAGGTAGAGCAGTATCGTCTGCGTTTGACACTATTTTTCCATGAGGTGACTGAAGGTTGCAGAGGTCATTAATCTAAATCAAAAAGAGGGTGGGGCCCAGTATACTCCCCTGGGGGATTCTGAAGGGAGTATTTTCAAGGTCATTACTAGTTAAATTATTTATCCTAACGGATTGACAGCGCTCACAATGATGTGTGAATACAAATCTTAAAGCTGTTTTAGTGACAATTCTAGTGGTTAAATTAAAATTCACTTCCAACGAATAAAACCAGAGATATAAGCAAAAACATTTTTAAATTATTTGTTTCACCGTCTTGGACCCTGACCTACGACAACCCGCGCTACGCTCGCTGCTGCAGTGACTCATCGCCACCGCGCTTGCTACTGATCGTCGTTGAGCGCGACGTTGCATTATCAACCTAGTGCGGACCGCGCAATGATGACATCTAGGAAAGCTTCGTGCGCTGGATACTGTGGATAAATAAGCAAAGACAACTCGTACATGAAATGCGCAAAATGTAAGCAGATCTTCGACATTATATGTACAAATTTTTCTTCTGATATATTTAACACGTTGTCGGTGGAATTTAAGAAGTCTTGGATTTGTTTGGAATGTTAGTAGTAGTAGTAGACAACCAAAACAAGATAACTCCCACACACCTTATGCAAGATCTAAGTACGACTAGTGACTGCCTCGACTTTTTTGTGCAGACTCCTGATAATGTGACCGTGCGTACTAGGCCGAGATACGCACCAACTGTAAGTCAAAACACAGGAGAAAATAATTTGCCACACACAGGAGAAAAATAAGTGACTTGAAAGATTCTGTTGAACTGGAGTTTAAAAAACTGCAAGTTTGTTTTGAAGCACAATTTGTCATTAAAATTAATAAAGTACTTACTGAGCAGTTTTTGGCATGAGAATTTATGTATAAAATAAATTGTATGGCAAATAAGGTTTTCCAAATAGAAGAATATTATGTTTCAAGCATCAATAAGGCTTGCGAAGCGATGCCTATATCCACAAACTTGCACAACCCAGACAAGTTCAAATCCTGGAAATAACTCGACGTCAATAAAAGTAAGCCTTCTCAACGGAAACCTCAACCAAATACCAAATCTCCCAGTGTATAAACTCACATGTAACTCCTTTCCCCTATACGACTATAGTATCATCTGAGGCACCTGTCCTCAGTAACCAAAAAGACGAACAGACAAAATCTTCCGCATCGGCCTCCACCATTAACAGCCAGGACTGTGAAGGAGCAGATAAAGGCGACTGGGAAGAAGTAAAGCGTAAACGCTCGCGTGTTACACTGCCCGGTGTACTCAGAAGTACCGCGTTGCCTGGCTCTACGATGTTGCATGCTGCTGAAAGACGAAAATACTTGCACCTACTCGTATATTATGTTTAGGAAGGCACCACATCTGAACTCAATATGTGGCAGTGACGAGTGCACAGTTGAAAAGTTGAAATCATGTGGGTGCTATGCGTCGTTTAAGCTTGGTGTTCCATTGGAGTATACCGAAAATTTACTGTCGTCCGATGACTGGGCAAAAAACATGTGTGTCATGCCATGGCGGCAAAACAGAACTTTTCCCTGCGGGCTACCACGTAGTGCGTAAGGACAGGATTGGTGACTGTGGTTGGGGAGTTCTGTTCGCTTTCCGTAATTGTTGTAGTGTAAAGGAAGTTAAAGATATTGTTGGTATGACCGATGACAAAAAAATAAATATTTGCAATCGTAACTTATAAAAAATTTAAATGTTACGTTGTGTCGTATATCTGCCTAATTACCTAATCATACCTCCTAATTACAAGGAAATATTTCAATGTTTTGGTATGTATAGAAAATGCGATAAGTATTTAACCTGACATGAATGTTCTCATCCTGGGTGACTTTAATTTAAATTCTGGCAGTGGTAATGTAAAAACCAATTTTGACTTTTTCTGTTCGCTAGAACAATATAACAATGTTTTAAATAATCGCGGCGGAACACTAGATTTCGTGTTGGGAAATTTTGGACCGATCAGGTAACGGAACGGTATCTTGTGGTGAACATTTCATTTCATTTATTTGGATTACCAACGAATAATACACATGCATGCAATATAACTTAGAGACTAATAACATTCGCTGTGTTTATCCAATTAAGGGTAACCACAGCTTACATAAAATAAATTAAATTGAATTGGACCATTTTACAAATAAATAGTTACATTATAAAAAAATTCAAAAGTGAGAAACATTATGAAATAGTAGGTGTTAGAAAAAAAATGTATATCAAAATGAGGAATTGCAAAAATATTTAATTAACTTATCTTAAAAACTAAATATGCTATCGTTAAATAAGTCGATGTCTAGTGATTTAGGAATGCTATTATAGAGCCTGGTCATTCTATTTATTTTAGGCGAATTGAATGAAAGCTTTGTCTTTAATGAGGGCAAGAAAAAAAAAAATACAACGCATACGTTCGTAGCAAACTTGAGTATGGTGCTGTTATTTGGAACCCCTAAGAGGAGAAATATGGTGTTGTTATCGAAAAAATTCAACGGAAATTTGCTCAATGGAAATACAAAAAGCAATACGGATACTATCCATATTTATATCCGTCTTCATTCGCTTCGGGTATGGTGGACATAGAAACGCTAAATTTTAGAAGAGCTAAGTCTGAAATCGTACTGTGTCTGTTAATAATCCGCAATAAAATAGATAGTCCCCGAATATTAGAGGGAGTTCGTATCTTAGTCCCCGGCAACATATCGACGGATTCGGGAGGTCAGGTAGCGCCGCGTCGCCGCCCACGGCTACTGTAGTTGCCCGCCGCGCGCACCGAGCGCCCACCAACCGCGCACTCCGCACTCAGCACCATGAACTGGACCTATTTGCTGATGGATTGGGACATTTGTGTGACAAATTTCATGTTATTTTAAATAACACATTGTATATTTAATGAATTAATGCTTATCTGACTTATAATTACTATGACTGACTATTTTATTATTATTATTTATGTTTATGAGTTGAAGATCAAATGAAATTTTCATTCTTCTATACTCGTATACAAATCGTTCTAATTACGTGGTATTATTATTAAATTTGACATTTTGTTATTTCATACCAATCTAATATAGTAAAAATTGACGAGCATGTGATAAATAGATCAATTGTTAATAGGCAAATAATAATTAATCTTGTAAGCGCCTTGGATGTTTTTATCTGTTAGCTTGTAAGATCAAATTAATAATAAATGAATAATAATACGTATCTACTTAAACAAATAAAATAAGTTTGAAAAGTAACGAGTATTTATGTTTGGTTTATTTATTTCTTGTCATTTTATGTCTTTTTTCAGTTTAAAATTGATATTGAATGAATAAAATAAAATAGCTTTTTAGCCTGGCATTTTTATATGTCTATCTTGAAAAAGAAAATTAAAAAATATTGGCTTAAACAATAAATAATAATAATTGATTTACTTACAGGGTGTCTGTTTTGTTGTTCAATTTAAGTTTTATCTGTCATTTTGCCAAGAAAAGGACCACTTCTGGCGTTAAACGTTGATGTTGAGGTGATCAATAAGCATATAAAATCACTTTATCACATGTGTTACATGTCCTCATACCATTTGTATATGTCTATCATTAATCAAATACGAGATGCAAGTGAATTTATTAATAAATTAATGATTATAACGAGGCATGTCAACATCATCGTCATACTACCCTTGAAATCCGGCGTACATAAGCAGGTATGTCACTTGTACACGGTTTGTGCAATAGCTACATAGACTGTCCGCATTTAGTAAAAATGTTTACGTTTTTGCATTCCAAAAAAAACGAACTAGGCATACACGTCTCTTTGCCGTCTCTCACTAATTGGCTGCATCGAACGTATAATAAAACATTCAGTGATTTATTCTATACCAATACATTTAGTTTTAAGTATGAGGTTCTTGAAATTCTTAATGGTAATAACCTTGGTGATAATCATTGTGAATTGTAAAGTACAAACACATGCATACACATACACACACACACACCCAATCATACAGTGGATACATAGGTTATGAAAGTGATATCTTTATTTGAATGACAAATATATTAAATGTTTATACTTAGAGATTAGTAAAATGTAAATCCATCATTGGCTGTTAGTTTTTACCGTAAGTACTTTTTTCTGTTATCATTAAGAGCTGTGGATTTTGTTCTTTAATAAAATAAAATAAAGAATAAACAAATCCAATCCAATTAGATTTTTGGCATTTTTTTATTTTTGTTTATGGCATCGGTGACATTATTTTTTTATTTTAAAATGACCGGTGCTTATACCTACTATTGATCAGTTGTTGTTATATACTACTCAAAACAAAATAAGGGCCACGAGGTAATTTTTAATTTTAGTGTAAATTTACATATTTACATATTAAAAGTAGTAAAATATTGAGTATACAAACTGTTTGATACCTAAACTTTTTAATATTGTTGTATTCATCTAATGCTGGCAACCATTGAATTGATTCCATTTTCTTTGTCCTTTTGCTTTCCTTAGCTTCTTGGTTTATTAGAAATTATCAGAGTTCATTGATATCTCGAGTCAGAAACATCTTTTGCAATATGCCACAAGCGCGCAGGCGTCATATGGACTCGCTGATGCAACCAGAGCCGTTACAATGATTGAAGAAGGTCATTCGTAGCGATCTGTGGGTTTGCAATTGGGATTTTCTTGAAGAGCTATTCAAAATCTATGGAATCGTTTCCAAGAGACCGGCAGTGTTAGAAGAAGACCTGGTTCGGGCAGAGTTTGCATTACAACAGCTCAAGAGGATCGTTACATTCGATTAAGTGCGCGCCGAGATCCCACAACGACGGCCCGCAAGCTGCAAAATCGTTTACGGCTCACAACGGGTACTCGTGTCAGTGACCAAACTATTCGTAATCGATTGCATGAAGACCAGCAGGCATCAAGAAGGCGAGTTGTCCGTGTTCCATTAACCAGAAATCATCGTGCAAATCGTTTAAGATTTACCCGTCAACATTTGGACTGGGACATAAACCAATGGGGCATGGTGCTCTTCACAGACGAATGCAAAGTGAAATTTTTTAACGACGATCGGCGTATTAGAGTTTGGAGAAGACGCGGCGAGAGATTTTCAGAAGCCTGCATCCATGAAGTCAATCGTTTTGGTGGTGCAAATGTGATGATTTGGGGCGGGATAAGCTTACACGGCAAAACTGAGCTCGCTTTTTTAAATGAGCGGTTACTGCTCAGCGGTATATTGAGGAAGTTGTCAGACCACATGTGATCCCATTTGCCCAGCGAGCGGGTCCTGGATTCATCTTCATGCAAGACAATGCTCGTGCACACACGGCTCAAGCGACTCGGTTTGTAATGAAAGCGTCTCAAATTCAAGTCTTGCCGTGGCCGGCGAACAGTCCGGACTTAAATCCAATAGAGCACAGGTGGGATCAGTTGAAACGAAGAGTTAGAGACGATGATCAGGAAATCCACAACCAACAGCAACTCATCAACGCTGTTAAAAAGGCCTGGGAAGAGATTCCAATGGAAAATGTCAGGCATTTGATTGAGAGCATGCACTCCAGGCTTCAGGAGTGCGTAGCGAAACGAGGAGGGCATACTCGTTACTAAAAGATGAGCATGGAGTATTTTCTTTTGTTTTCAGTAACTTTACATTGTTTTTATTTTTAACCTTAAATGTGATTTTTTCTTTCAAAAGCAAATAAATTTTTTAATCATTGTTATTGGAATAAGTTTATTGGTCTACACAGTAAAAACAACATTAGTTTTCGTTATGGAGACAAAAATTATAAATTTTTATTATTTTCATGGTACAGACAAAATACCTCGTGGCCCTTATTTTATTTGAGTAGTACATATGTACAACACAGGATAACAGTATAAATATGCTTCGCTTGGAATAGCGTTTATTACTTGACTAGTGGGCTAGATGGGCAATAAATTACATTGATATTGATTTTTGAACCGACTCATGAAAAGAGTAGCATAACTTTAAATATGTTTTTGTCTCTCTTCGTAATTTGTCAATTTATCAAGAGTTTAGAAAAAAATGCCAAATGAACAATCGGAAATAAACACACCACAAAATACACATTGACTCAGCCCTGCAGCAAGTATCGTATGAACTTGTGTCACAGGAACTAAGCAACGATATGGTAGATACTACATAGATAAGAATACAACATCCAAGACCGGTAAGCGAAACAGTGCATCTTGCAAATAACACAACGTCCCGCCCCCGCCGGGATTCGAACTCGGAACCTCTAGCGTAGCAGTCGGCTATTCACACCACTGCGCCAAAGAGGTCGTCAAATTAAATGTGGTGGAAATTACATTAACCTTAGTAACGATTACATATAAACTGTATAATTATAAACGGATGACATTATAAACTGCATAATTGTTAAGGCACAATTATAAATATTATTGTTATTAATTTGTAAATCGTTACAAAAGTTAATGTATTCTTTTCAACTGAGATTTTTTTGCTTAGTTTTTAATTTGAGTTTAAAGGAGATGTGCAAGATATCCATACAAACTCGGCCTGTGATGTACTGAATTAAAACAACATTTATAATCAGTGCTATTATTATTACTCAATGCACTTCAAACTAGTCAAGAATGGGTTGATAAAGAAGCCTTTGTAGACATAATATAACCATTAAGGTTACCGGCTTATTAACCATTACTCTGGACTAAAACAGAAACCAGATTAATATAATAACCTCCAGGTTTAGAAAGTCAATGTACAATAGGCAGTTTTGGGTTACTTGGCGGGAACGGGAAGTGTCAGAATTTTCTTACTTTATTGTCTGCTTATACATCACCAGAACTTAATGTGTTAAAAGCTAGTATTTTACACATTAAATTAAAAAACTCCTTAGAGCCAACAGTAACCGTACTAGCATGTTACTACGTAAGCAGATTCATAATTTTCATTGTTCATCTTATCTTCATCTCAGGAATCAATAAATTATAATTACTGATGATTTGACAGTATGGTACTAAAACCAATGCCGTTAAAGAAATACATAAAAAATAGGCAGTTTCCTGCCAAAAAGTATGCAAAATAATTATAGTCTATGTGAGTGCGTTATACTCACACAAGTAGATTTCGCTTCTTTTGTCTTACAAGCATGCCGAGTTTTACCAACTTTTCAATGTTTCCCATTCAGTACTGGGGTACTTATTTGGGTATTGGGGTAATATATTTTTGACGGCTTCTGTAACAGCTGACTGCTACAACAAGGCCCGGATTCGAGTCGCGGTGGGTGCGGAATTTTGTGTTTTTTGCAAGAGTCTTTGATTCTTACTGGTCTTGGAGGTCTTATTCATATCTATGTTATTTATACCATATCGTTGCTTAGTTCCTGCGACACAAGATTCTACAATCTTACTGCATGGCTGATCCAATGTGTTTATCGTGATGTTGTTATAAATATTATATTATGATATATTTTTTCATATATGTTGTTGATAAAATAATTGTAATAATGTAAATAATGTAAATGCATTATAAATTTGCATTTCGATGTTTAGTTACTTGCAATTACCTACCCATTTTAAACGTGATGTTAAATTCTTTTGCTATTTTAGTTTAAAATTAAACATTGTTTAATTATTTATTTCCGTATCATTAAAAACAATATCAAAGTTTAACAGATAATAAACCATATATTTTTTATATAAAAATAAAAAGTGCACTTATTACATGAAATATTTGATGTGGTTTTCAGTTATCCTCTGTAATTCCTGCTCACTGTCATGGTCGCGGCCCCCAAAAATGCATTGACTCTTAGGTGGCAGACCTTACAGTCTATTTTATTTTGACGTTTTACGCTCGAACTCTCTATCTAGTCAGGTAATAATCAAAGGTTTTATATAAATATCCTAGTAAATTATAATATTCACAGCTAGTTGACATTAAAATACAAGTCAATTGTATAAACAATATTAAATAAACTATAATTAGTTAAGGCAATCTCTGAGCTGGCACCCAAAACAAAAATCACAATAATTGTAAAACAATATTAATCTCAAGTTTCTTAAGATAACAGCTAGGGTGACATTAATTATTATTTTTTTGGTTACTTTAAAATATCTTTAAGTAGCAAGGGTGATTAGGGTGTCATCAATAAGTGAACTTCGGGTTTGTTTTACACATTGATTTTGAATGATTTACTAATGAAAAAAAAATCGTAATTAATTTTTGTTACATTAACAAAGAGTTCGTGTAAAAAAGTAATATAGTAGGAAGTAAAAAAATGGAAATGCAGATTTTATTCCGAAAAAACAGAGTTTTAAAGTCTGCCGGTTATCCAGTTTGTTCGATTTTCATTAAACGGGTTGCATGCCCTGGAAGATATCGATGGCTTGTTTGTACTGAGTTTCATTAACTTTATCACCTTTATTTTAGCTTGTCGAAATTGCAAATTTGTTTCGTTCGCTATTTTGTTATACGGGGTGACCCATAGCAACATAGATGGCATAGCTTTTTACATATTACTTTTTTTGGATATGCAAGATCGCAGGAAGTTAGTTAGGGAGTCGATGGATAGGTGTATTTATGCCAATTTAGTAACCTTGCACTTTTTGTGTTCGCGCCTTTTATGAACATAATATTCTTATATAGATTTTTGTCACTAGTTTCGTTTTAAATAGGTTTTTTTTAATTTGCATGAATTCGTCAGAATTTATGGATTGGAGTGATGTGAACCCTGGTCGTTAGCATTAAAAATCATTCACATTTCCCCAAAGTCATTAATTGGGCTGCCATAGCAAGTTGAACAACTGTATGCCATTATTTCTTTGTAAACTATACTATAGGTCAAAATGTCACCATAAATAATGAATTATCAAAAAAGTTCCAAACCCTAATTTAATTCTATCGTAAATTATACCATAATACGTTAATTTGACAGCATAAATAAACGTATACTTAAGCAACATTATGAAATCTGGATAAAGGAGATGGCATGGAGAAAGGCATGAACCAGAAACCCAGAATCGACATGGACTTAAGTTGTTAGCAATTGGTTCATTGTATTACACATTTTACCCCGCCGGAAGCATAATGCCGGAAACAAGGAGCTATAGGCTCTCAAAGTTTGGTAAAATTTATCGAAAGATCTTGACTAACTAAGGTATCAATTATAATTAAATTAAATACGTAATATTACATCAAAAATAAACTGATGATAATAATGACAGGATTAAGTAATGCGAGTCTTGCGACATTAATATACATAAAAGTAATTAAGCAGTATGCAAGGCAATTTTTGATAATTTTTATCTATATAAATATAAGATAGGATTCTTGAGGATCGTTTTAATGTTTAATTAATTAAGGTTTTGTGTAAATTAATTGAGATATGACGATGATTGTTGATGACAGTTTTATATATTTTATATTTCGTAGATAAATCAACGTTAATCTAACTTGCTTCATACCTCTCAATTAACCACTTATCACCTTCTCTGAAATTTCATAACTAAACTGAATCACCTACTTGAAACTTCCTAACTGACCCGCCTGCTTGCGACATCTGTCTTCAATCTAACTATAGTCTCCTAACAAATCGAGTCTAGACTCTTAAGTTCTACTTTGAAGCATAATTAATAACTGGAACAGTACAACTGGAGAATCTCCAGTGCAGTAAGTGATTTAATTAATGGTTAATGAATTTATCAATTATTAAATCAATTCCATTCTATAGAGACTTTTCGACACATAATTATACAAATAAACACTCACTGCAGCTTCTAGTGCTCCGTTTGAAGCTGAGTGGTGCTTTGGAGCAAATGGAACTTTGATTCTATTACCATGTAAAAGACACGTGTTCTGAAATAGAAAACGGTGGCTCACTGTCAGAAACAAACTCTTTTGGAAGACCAAAACGTGTAAAGGTTTCTCTTAAAACTCATGTTACCGAAGAAGCGTTAGTTTTACCTATTAAAAAATTCTATCCATTTAACACAAGTCGTTTCAATCTATATAATCGACATTTATGTATAATGTAATCTATGTAATCGATATTTATTCGTCACTTATTTCAGGTACATATCATCCGTACTTACTTTAATTTTACTTAGTTTCAATTAACAAAATGTTTTTCTTTTTTCAAAAGTCAATTCAAAATGTTTTTTATTTGAATAGACTTAAAATAAGCACTTTCAAATCGTAATTTTTTTACTACCACCGGTTCGGAATGCTATTTCTACGGGGAGGAATCCGACAAAAAACCTCCGTAGTTGCTTTTTTCAATGCTCAAATACAATGTTTTGTACTACAGATTACAATTTTTCAACATAATAATTCTAGCTATACTCCGTCAATAAGGTAGCCTGTGTAGCTAATTAAATTACTACCATATATCTTTATCCTCTACATAATTTTGAATTTTATAGTAAGCCTTCTTAATTAAAATTTGTTTAACATATTGCTTAAATTTAATATCTGACATTTCTGCTACGTTTCTTGGAATTTTATTATAAAACGGACACAATTTCCAATAAATGACGTACTAGTTTTTGCTAATATAACTGAAGGGAGACGTATTTTATCATTATTTCTGGGATTTATACCATGACCTAGTCTATCAAACTCATTTGGATGTTTCCTTACATGCATAATATTGTCAAAAATATATTGCGACGGTAAGGTGATCAATTTCCTTAAATAATTGTCTTAATGAATGTCGCGGCGTTAAGTTATACAGAGCTCTTATAGATCTTTTTATAAAATTAATATCGTATATGTTTCGGCCGCACTACCCTATTGTAGTAACCCATAAGACATAATACTATGAAAATATACCAATCTAGCTGTCGGGAGATCCGTTAAATTTCTAATTTTCCCTACTGCATATGCCGCCGATTTACTACTAGTTAATTTTAAATGTGCGTTCCACTGGAGTTTTGAGTCAATATTAATGCCTATGAATTTTGTCGATCCTACGATATCAAGCACATAATTATTTATTTTAACATCTGTCGATAATGTCCGAACGTTCGGTAAAGAAAATTTTAGACATTTAGTCTTGTCACTATTAAGAAGCAAATTGTTAGAGTTAAACCAATCTGTTACTTGTTTTAAAGTTGAATTTATTTCATTTTCTTCGTTATATTTTCTGTTGGTTTTAAAAATAAAAGATGTTTCATCTGCAAATAAAATTACTTCACCGAATTCATTACATAACATAATTATTTACAAAAACAGTACACCAGATATGACTCCGCGCTAAACTTTAAATTTTAACGGCTCCCAAGTGTCCCGCATGAAGTTCTCTTAATAACCTATCTCTAAAACCTATTAGAATCACGATCCTACATCTACAAACTATGCGACCTGCGAACTTTTTATATCTTCATCCTTGCAAACCTTAGGCCAACCGGACTGAATGGAGCGGCTTTGTCTGTGGAGAACGAGATACAGCATGGTGTACTGAATAATGTCAATGACAAATTACTTCCAAGTTTTGTTGTTATTTGTTTGTTCTTAAATAGTTTTGTAAGTAGACAAAGCGATTTTTGGTTATTCGGTCACATTTTTGTATTTTGTTGACAGTAAACAAATAGAAAGGATACGCTACGATTTTGCATATCAAAATTGATAGTGGTGAAATTTTTTACATACGTGAAGAGTAAATAAATTGAGTAAGTTATTATAGCACGCAAGTCAGCAACAGGTCAGCACGACCTAGTTGCTCCGGGGCGATAACTTGTAAAGTGTTTCAGATATTTGCAACATGAACGCCAGCAGCGATTCCGTAGGTGGGTTGAGTAGCGGTAGTTTTCCGTATATGTAATTAAAACATTTTCTACAAACTGAAACTTCGTCTATTTAAAAAAAAAATATTCATGACCAGGCAGGCATTTGACCCCAAGCCCGCCTGATGTTAAGCGGCGATGAGGTCTAAGGTGGATCATGCCTGCCTAGGAGAAACCTACCAATAGACTACGAGTGAATACGGCGTAGCTGCGTAGCCACCGTAGTAGTACGGCGTAGTAGTTAGGTAGGACCGATCATCTTGTTCTCTGCCCGTCAAATTTAAAATACCTAACTCCTTAAACACGTTATTATGATTTGTTCCAATATTTAGTACAACTTGCTATTCTACTTGTTTATGTTTAAACAACCAAGATTCAACATAGACATTATACTTTGATTCATGTAATGGGTGCATGTGCGCCTTAGAAAATAAATAAATAAAAACCTTAAAATGGACACTTATATGGATGATAAAGGCTCGTTTAGTGCAGGATCTACGGTAAAATACTTTTTGGTAAATGTTTTACGTAAATAAAGATATTATTATTATTATTACCCTCAACCACAACAGTAGTTCCTTATAATAATAAGAAAATACAAACCGGATCGGTTTTTAAAGGATCTTAAAAACCGATCCGGATTTTTAATTGTAAAATCCTTAAACCTGAAAAACGTTATAATTTTATTATTGTACAAATTTAAGTCTCGTATAAAAAAAATTGACTCAGACAGACATGACAGACGGGACTACAAGAGTCCCGTTTTTAACCCTTTTGGCAGGGCCGAGTGACTGGCTTGGAAACTTGAAACAAAAAGTAATTCTTTATGATCTGCCAATTCATCACTTGTACAATCCATTGATTTCTTGATCTTCCGATGAAGGTAAACTTAACACTATTTCCAGAATCCTGCCAAACATCAAAACGCCCTGGCTCATGAATGGCTTAAAATTAATACAATCTAATTAGATTAAATTTAATATGAATATTTCATTTAAATATTGTTTTATCATCAAAAATACTGTTTGTTTGTGAGTTTCTAGTCATGTTTACTATTTACCAAAAAATTAAAGAAGTATCGTCAGCAAGCATTCCAATGTCACACAGTTCTATGAGCAGTAAGAACCCAGGGGAATACTACATTTAGGTTGCTTTTTCACCAAAGTTGAGCTATAATGCTAAACTGAGAGGATTTGAAAGCTAAGCTACAAAACAATATGAATGTTTCCACTGATGTGGCGGATCGAGCAACATGTGCTTAACGCATCCAAAGAAATACAACATAGCTTAATTCTGGTAGGGAAGCACTCTATTGGGGTTTCTGTTTTAGATATGATGGGACAAGTTCAAGTGATGTGTAGTGTCCGAACATATAAATTAGTTAAACTAACCCGCAGTAGCATAAGAAGTAAAACAAATCGTTACTGTAAACAGCTTATTTAAATTATAGTGTGTATTATTTATAATTTGGTAAAAATCTATACTTTTTATATTTTAGCTATTTTGGTATTACAAAAAGACCCTTTACATAATTCCGAACACTCTAACACACATGCAAAACATTAAGGGCAAACTCGTGTGTCAGCTTTGACGTTGTGGCAGTTGAGCGGCGATGTAAAAAAGGAACAATCGGGGAGCACTCACGTATCATGCACAACATCACGTATGCTTTTTTATTTATGCCATCAAAAAAATCAAAGGACCTAGTTAGTTGCTTACCATGGGTATGTTTCCCCTATTCTTCGGTACGAAATATTTTTTTGTTTGATAGAAAGGGACATGGTGTGTGACTCACGTATTAAAACTAATCTCGTTTTGAACTGGTTATTGCAGAAAAATCAATAGTATTTACTGTCTTAAGGTTATTACGACTAAAGTATATTATTCTATTAGCAAGTTTTTCAAAGACCATAGAACATACATAAACAAACTCACGCCGTAATCCCTTGAGAGGTTGGCAGAGGTGATAAACACCGCATTTTGCATGTTTATGTTAAGTCCAAGTGTGACAGGTTGCGAATCTGTCTCCACTATCCGGGCACAACGAGGAACATGGCAGCTACAACGTACGGCAATCCGAGACTCGAACCCTCGACCTGTCGGGTCGGGTCGGTCGGTTAATCAAGGCACGTAACAAACTGCGCTGCCACGTCCACTAACGACCACCGACTGCAACTAAGTATTCATGAGTTTTAGTGTTATTGCCATGTATGTTGACGACTAAAGATAATTTGATTTGATTTGAAGTGACCATTAGATAGTGGACACCTACGTAGTTGTAACTCCCTCCCTCCCGAATGCCCCTGCATAAACTTCGATAGACTCTGGCATTGTTAGCAATGTCAAGTTAGCCAATATATGTTCAAAATATAGACTAGTATTGCCCTATCCTATTTTATTGATTAGAAAAGAAGTTACGTCTGGCAAACGAGGGATCTTAGTCCGATTTTTTACAGTTTAACGTAAATTTTAAGGGTTGTGATAATACTGTAGTTTTATAAAGGTACTGTAGTGCTTTTTTAAGGATTATTTTTATAAAGTTGCTTAAAGCAAATATAACATGAGGGGTATGTGTTTGGCATACATGACGAGGTAGTATATAGTTAATTATTTATTTATTCCTATTTAAGTATATTTATCATACATATTATTATTCTTTTACATTTTAGAGTACACAAGAGTCTAAATGTATTTCAAGTATGTGTCTATGAATGTATGTATGTGTTTGTCTATATGTATGTATATATACATATATATGTGTATGTCGATCCGAGCTCAACGTCCAAATTTTGTGTGTCATATACTAAAATGTAGCTTTATTGTAATACTCGTAGTGTTGTTACTGATAATATATTTTTTAAACATTGTTTATTTTTGTCTTAATAACTTTATTATTTAATACTTATTTCTTTTATATTGAAATGAATTGCTGTTACTTTGTCTCGCTAAAAATCGGAAACAGCTGAACCGTTTAGAATGATTCCTTTATTACTTTGTTTACAATAAGGTTTAAAAGGTAAAAAAATGTTCCCAAACGAACGGTCAGTGGTAAGAAATTCACGGGGTCAACTTCTACACCGTTTTAAATGAAGCAATTGTTGTTTAGCTCTTTTAAGAAAATATAGATTGTTTTTTAGCTCTTTTGAAGTAAATAATTGTTCACACTTCACAATCTTAAAAAAATCATATTTAAAAAGGGCTTTAATTACCTTTTTAATTCGGTATAAGAGAGATTAACCAAATCAATATAAAGGCTCTCTTAATTTGAAAGTAGAAAACAAATCAAGAGGAAATTGATAAGGTAACTTGTTTGAGTGCTATTGTTTTTTTTCGGCAAATGTACGCAATTAGCTAGTCCTTAATACTGAACATGCTATGCAGTTATATTATGATTTGGTTTGCTAATTTTCAGGTCATATAATTTGGATACTTCTCCGTTTCGAACCATAGTTTTTCGGTCTATGCTCCAAAACGTACCACGACGATTTTTGAATTGGCCGTTATCTATTATTGATATATACGCTTATATATTACATATATATTACACTTGAGCATAGCTACAACTAGTACAATTAAAACTTTGACATGTTTAATCTTATTTTTATGTATTTCTTTAACGGCACTGGTTTTAGAACCATACTGCCATATCATCAGTAATTATAATTTCATCATTCTTGAAGATGATGATAAATGAGATGAATATTATAAGATGAAAAATGAAAATGATGAATCTTCCTACAGTAACTTTCTAGTACGATTACTGTTGGCTCTTAGTAGTTACTTGGGAGATGACGAAAAGAGCAGCTAAATCGTTGTATTTCACTTTCTCCACACTTGTCTCATCTGTAGTGCAGATACATCCTGGTTAAAACACTAGCATTTTACAAATTAAATTCTGCTGATATTTAAGAAAATACAATAAAATAAGAAAATTCTAACTGACACTTCCCGTTCCCGCCAAGTAAGTCCTAATCTTAAATCAAAGGTGGGCATAGTATTTGTTTTTTTAATTAGTTTTATCTATAATTTATATTGGAAAGGAGTTTTACCTACAAGCGTGCTGCTATAGTTACATTTATTTGAATATTTTACAAGAAGCACCTACATTTTGATAAATTATTTAAAAATTATCTACACCAGCAGAACCAAATACGGAATTGTTGTTTTTAGCTAATACACATATTGGTGAGTTTGCACTATACTTATTTGTCCCAAGCTTACTGACTCGTAACTTCGTGACTTCGTAGTTGCAATTGCGAGCGGAGGATCTTGATCCTTATTCCAGGGGCTGAAAAATCAATTGAACGACTGAATAATTTGTAAAGGATTATTACACATAAAGGTAATTTCTTGCGGATTTCTAAAAAAACATTTCGTCTAAAATTCTGAAAATTGAAATCTAAACACTGCTGACGAAGAGTAACTCCAACGACCATACAAACTCCATAGTTAAACATTAAAGTGTAATCTTACGGCCTGATTGTTACGTTATTCTCATAGTCGCTTGTACCAAGGCTGCCGTCTCACGTGCGTTGCAAAACAAATGGCTCTGGAAGCCTTGTTTACTTACATAATGTTATTCTGCTGCTGATAGTAAATTTTATTTTTATATTTTGGACGTAAAATTGATTAAACTGACTATGACTTTATTTATTTTTTGGAATTGATTCGTATTCGGTTAATAATGATTTTTTTTACTTTTTGGTTATATATGGTCAATTAGCCACACATCTATGATTTTTCGGACTGAGTCAGTAGGTAGTCGCCGCTAAGAATTCTATTCCTAGTCATTTTTCACGCTCTTTGGTGACTGCTGACTGCATTTACTTTATTCCAAATCGATCGTGTTCTTCAATCAAGCACTGCTTATGGTAATGAC
The DNA here is from genome assembly GCA_949316135.1 of Choreutis nemorana. Classification (NCBI taxonomy): domain Eukaryota; kingdom Metazoa; phylum Arthropoda; class Insecta; order Lepidoptera; family Choreutidae; genus Choreutis; species Choreutis nemorana. Next base: position 15,352,990 of record OX438595.1, read on the forward strand.
GTCGCGCTAGCTCATTAATGAGGCCCTTTCTTGTTTCGTAGGTACACGTAGGGACGCAAAACCGGCATACTGGAATCTGCCAGCGGATATAGGAGTCTCGAGTTTCGGTCCATGTTTGCACTGATTGTGCTATGATCTCGAGTATCGGTTGTACCCACTTATGGCTGTTTTTCTATTTGATAATTAGGTATATGGAGTTAGTTAGAATAGTAGTATTAAAGTTGTCAACTTGGCAACGGTACGACAACGTCTCGCTTTTCGCCTCATTGTAGCGATAAGATACCGTCACATCATATACGAGTTGATGCGGTGTTGATCCGTTGATAGGTGTGCTACGAACCAATATTTTAAGCTAAACACAACAAAACATTTTTTAAAGTTTATCTTTACAGAGATCACACTATTTCTTTGAAAGCATATCAAAATTTCTTATTATCTCTTGTCTCTATTAATCGGAAAGTCAAGTGCTGCTAGCTGGTACATTATCGATTCGGACAACATTTTTTCGGACCATGGTCCGAAACCCGCAGGGAAATTTTTTGAATTGGCAGTTTCGAACCAAAGTAATTAATGTTATCTTAAACTACCATGAATGATCTTGAAGGAAGGAGGATGATGGATCATCTTCCAAGACCCGCCTCTCAAGAACCCTGCCCTTGGGCGGAGCGAACACCCTCCGTGACCTTGTAGATCCTCGGGGACCTAATTTTAGGGACTCGGAACTATTCGGGAGCCACGTCATTACGATTTATAAACCCGAACCCAAACCCGAACGGGACAAAGGGGGCGACCTCTTAAAAGTTTCCCTGGCGCTGTGGTTTTCCGACCTGGTTGAGGAAAATCACGAGATATTAGAAGTTCAGCTTGTTTAAGGAAAATAATTCTTAATTCAGTATGTTGGCGTGCATTTTCGCTTGCACTTGCATATGATATTTCTTTCCGTATGGGCCTATTGGTGCTTGTAGTATTGTGTTTTGAACAATTCACATGATTTCTCGTTCTTGGCTGGCTGCATTTTAAAACACTCTTCAACAAATAAAAAAGCAAAAACTCTCATTGAGAGTTTACTACTGTGTCCAAAAAGATAGTTGACAAAACATTTGATTTTTAGATGGGCTTCAGCTTCAGCAGGTAGAAATTTATAGCGTTAAATCAAAATAACTTTATTACGGAACTTTAAAAAAGTACTTAAAATCGTCAAATGAATTTAAATTTTTCTTAAAGTTGAATGGATCACCGGTTCGGAAAATGTATGTTGAGTGATACCGGCTAGAAACCCCAGATTCTGTAATTTAATTTATGAACATGTTTTTACATCTTACAGGGCGAGAGAATGTGATAATCATTTACCTATTTGTAAGATTTTTTGTTGAAATAGGTGGTTTAGCAAATGGACGTACAAATATTATTATTTACGTTATTATAATTATTTTAAAAATATTGTTTATGTCAAAAAATAAATTAAAATAAAATGTCAAATAACTCATTCATTTAGTTAATAGATTAGAAAAAAAAGGCTTAAATGTGTAATGTGTGAAAATGCGTAAAACTTTTCAACGATTTTATTTTATTATAAATATGTAGGAATAATGTTGAGTCTTCTCATTTAACGCGAAGCAAAACGAAAGCGTCAAATAACGTTAAACTGAATAAATTTAATGGATAAAAATAAGTACAATATAGTTATTGGGGTATCCCGTTAAATTATTAATAATAAATAAACTGGCACTGACACTGGCTTCACTTCGGAAAAAAAATTAAACTTTACTTAATTTCTTAAATCAATGCTTTTCTTCGTGTTAATCTCTGGTAAAAGTTTGAAATACAAGAACTGTAAAAATAGTTAGCTCTAGAAAGGCCAAATTGAAATAAATATATTGTCTATCAACAAGATTTAAATATATATTTTTTAAGAATCTTAAGTAAAAAGTACCAAGACAATAAAATAAGAAAATTCTAACTGACACTTCCCGTTCCCGCCAAGTAAGTCCAAATCTTAAATCAAAGGTGGACACAGTATGTGTTTTATCTAAATTAGTTTTATCTATATTTTATATTGGAAAGGAGTTTTACCTACAAGTGTGCTGTTAGTTACATTAATTTGAATAAAAGAAAAATACATGTAAAAAGCACCAAGTGTACCAACCTCCCTTTGTCGCAGGTTACATTATCGATGTACTAATATTTGACCTCAGAGGGTCTAGGAGTACGTCGCTGGCTGTGACACGTGAGGTGTCGGGTCCGAGTCCCAGCTCGGCCCTTTATACTAAAATAAATTTAGTTTTTTAGTACAAGCCCGTGACTTAGATTGGGAATAGGGCAATTTCTGTCTATTGTACAATTGTTATATACACAAATATGATTGTAATGTTACCATCACTTTTTCTCCAGGGGACCACCTTCACGACAGATAGGAGGGATCAGATACCAACCCCACCACCACCGCCCTACTGGTACAGTGCTTCTTCTAGTACTGGTTAGTATTTTTGAATTCGTCTTATTTACGATTTCCACCTCATGAGGACGGTTTGACTAAGGTCGTTGATAGGTTCGTCAGGAGTGTGCGTGCGCATTGTTTCATTGTGCGTGACCTCGTACGCTCAGTCAACTGATTACGCGTACAATATGAATGTATGTACATTTACAAGTTCAATAATAACTACGATCATAGCCAAAATGTCTTTGTGAGATGGATGACTGTACCCATCTACAGCGAATCGCAAATGAGTGTAATTGATTAATAACAAAATAATTACTTAGGTACTTTAAATGTACTATGAAAATAATTATCTAAACAAATACGTGTAATATACCATACGAATTATCTAAACGTTAGTGTTTTAAGTCATTGGGTATTGAAACAAATCTTGATAAAAAATTGACTACTTAAAATTGTAAAATTAAAATCCGAAAAGCCTACATAAAAATCGCTTGTGTGTCCCTTCAGCCATCATGTCTGCTTTTGCAATGCATTGGCGGTGGGGTTCTAAGAGATCATGAGCATCGTCTCGTGATTTCATGCGGAGGTATCACTTTCCATAAGGTGACTCGTCTGCTCGTTCGCCGTAGCTTTGTATAAAATATTCAGCCCGTATCATGTATTTCTTTGCAAGTGGTAAGCTTTTTTTTCAGAAACCTGGGACTCGCATCAGATGCGCCCTGTTTCACCGATTTTCAAGATGGTTGGTCCACGTAAACCACGGTGCGAGGTACACCCGGAACGCAGCGGTATCTTTCAGTAAGTATAAATCACAATCCCTCCTCCACCACTACCACCAAGCAACTTCATTTCAAACTCAAAAAATTGGCCGTCGTCAAGGACTCAAAAAAAAAAAATAGTTTACAACTAAAAAGTACCAAATGCCCTTCGACGGGGGTTACATTATTGATGTACTAATATTTAGAGAGAGACGTCGCTAGAGTTTTGACGACCTCGGTGGCGCAGTGGTGTAAACAGCCGTCTGCTACTCTACAGGTTCCGGGTTAGAATCCCGGCGGGTTCGGGACTTTTTGTTATTTGCAAGGCGCATTGTTTCGCTTACCGGTCTTGGATGCTGTATTCTTATCGTTGCTTAGCACCTGCAATACAAGTCTTACGATACTTGCTGCAGGGCTGAGTCAATGTGTGTGTCGTGATGAGGTTATTTATTTATTTATCAGCAAAAGCGAATAGAATTCACAAACGAAGAGTTCCGTACCAAGAAGAGGATTTTATTTAGGGCCACCATAAAATTTGAATTTTCGGGCAAAACATGTATGAATGTCAAATTTTATCTAGAGTCTTTTCATGTACATAAAGCTATCCAAATTGTTAGGTACTGGTGTCAGCACTGTCATGTTTCATATCACCAATAAATGAATACAGTGCAAAATGTCAATAACATTTTAGTTATCTAAGAGGTACTTTAATTCAGTATAACAGTGGCCTCCTTTTAAGGCTATTATAGCCTGTTTCAGGGGCACCACTATTCCATTTATAACATTTTATAACTTTATAAATTATACCTATGGTGCACGTACAATATAGGAAAAAAGGGGGAAAAAACGTGAATATTAATTGATGGGTGTTATAAACTTAGATGGGACAGTACTCTGCTGTCGAACAACAACGTGGTATCTACAGAACCTGGGACCCGCTCTCAAGTGGTTCAGACTTCACCACCAAATGAAGAGCTTGAGTTCAACCCAACACCACAACACCAACTTGCCGAACCATCCGCAAACGTCAGTCCCCGTCGTCTACTGCCGAACATACAGTGAGTAGTTCTTTATTTTTGACTATCTGAGAAATTTCCAGTGTGCCTACTATAAGTTCAACCTTCGATTGCCGCTTGCGACTGCAATTACAAATTTATATGAATGATTGTAAAGCGAATCTAACGTTTTGATGAGGAATTAAGATTGCTCATACAAAATTGCCGTAGTAATCTATGTTACCTGACGTGTAGGAAAACAATACGAACGTTTGTATAAAAAGATACATAGTGAGGAAGTGAGAGAAATATGTCTCTGTCTATAACATCGGGATGAAGGCGTGTGTGTGTGTGTGTTATTTTTCTTTCTACTGTCTCGCCTTTCTGACAGGAACTTTAGGCAACACACATCGTACAGCCCCCGCCGTCTCCTGCCGACAGTACTGTAAGTGAACTATACCTACTAAAATACTATTTTTCCTATGGGGTGTAACACTTTTAATATAATATCATCGTGATCCCATCGTGGTACAATAATATTATCGTAATACCATCAATATTTAAGAGATATACCTGCTTAAGATCTCAAACTCGAGCCTTTCGTCGCGTCGATGACTCTGTGTAAGCTGATTGCTTGACTGATGATCATGTAAAATTATTGCGTGCTTCTCTTTGTGTTCTACCGCTTATATAATGTGGAGTGATCCGACAAACTTTTTGAGATGATGCCCACGGCCACTTTTTACCATCGCACCTCTTGCCAACGTCAGGGAAATCATCCTCACGTCTTCGAGCCGAATGAGTCGCGGACAGTTCAACGCAAACGCTCAGGCTTTGGAATTAACTCCCTGGCGTGGTTTTCTCTGTAAACTACAAAATGGGATTCTTTAAAAAGCGTGTTAAAAAGCGTCCTTTAAGGGCCTGCAACACGTGCGTGATACGCCTGGTATTGAAAACGTACATAGGTCACGGTGACTGTTTACCATCAGGCAGGCCTTATGCTAGTTTGTCCCCTTAATTTGATATGCGCTAAGATACAATACGATTTAGTGGGAATCCCTAATGTAAGTGCGTAATGCTTACTTTGTTTATGTAATATATGTAATAATTTGATTACTTTCTATATTGTACTTGACGCTAATGATTTGTAGACTAACTAAACGTTTTGTCGTTTCTTGGCAAAAGCATAGAAACATGTAATATTTAGCAGCTTTATGTCATAGTCAAAAATGCACCGATGGTCAACATAAATTATTCGATATTATATACTGCCGTAAAATTGTGAACATAATTCAACCATTTACAGATTTTGCTCACTATTTCTCGATAGTTCCTTAATGATGATTAATGATGTTTAACTAACGAATCTACGTTGGGTTTTCCTCAATCCACTTACATCCTGTCCTATATCATTATAGGCCTTCAATCGGTGTCGTCCCAAGGCCTTCCAGGCACCTGCCGGTACCCGAAGTCGTGGCTGGGCCTTCGAACTATCCGTATGTGCCTCCATACAGGGCTTTGGAAGACTGGCCTTCAAGCCATCCGGGATGCTGCATTTGCGTTTGTCCACGTAAGTATTTATTAGGTAAACCATTTTCTTGAATACTAAGGTGGACCGTGAAAAGACACAAAGACACATCTTATTATTAATTTACCGGATTAATGGAACTAACACATTGTAAAGTAAAACTTTGTTTCATCTTGTTTCTTACAAAATATTTTTAATGTTGCAGAGTTAATCATTATTGCTTAAATTTAAAGTTTATGTAAACCTTCTAATCTTGCGTTCCACAGAACAAGGTGCGATTTATAAATTAGTCGTTTAACTGAAAACTAACGTTGTGATAGTTAAAATGTTTTATTATCCTAAACTACACAAAAAGGTATTTAACCAAAACAAAACATGAATACGTACCAATTTAAATTGACATTAATATTAAAAGAAATTAAGTAAAATAATGTATTCGTGTAGTGTTTTAAAATTATTTTAATTACTAATTAATCGATATCTATAAAGTTAGCAATAACTTTCATACTGAAATACTCGTAAGTAAACAATAGTTGACAAAATTTGTAACCGTACAAATTAAGCGTACGACAAAGTGAGGGACAAAAGGTTTTTGTTATTACAATTTATATTTGAAATTGGCCTTACAAAGAACTTGGCATCTCTGTTGTTAGTTTGGACATCGTCCCTCGCAGTCCCGACATAGCGTAGTTTAGTGTACCCGGGGCGGATTACCAGTTGAAAATGAGTGGTCGCGAGTTACCAGTTGAAAGCGGTAGTAATGATTTTACGACTGCGCGAGTCACGTGCCCGTTGCCGTTGTCGCACCCTCCTGATGCCTGGTAAACGCCGCCACTGGTTGCTCGTGGTGATGTCATTATTTATTTCGACTGACCAAGATACTTGCTCAGTAGGTACTCTTTTGAAGTGACACCTATACAAACACCTGCAATCATGCACCAAAATCATAATTTAATATATTATAATTTAATACGAACAAATAAGTTAAACTGTGCCTCCTTACATTCACAAATTTAAACTAAATGTAATACAAGGGAGTTGTGTGGAAGACATATTTTGTAATCTGTAAATTTGATTCCGAAGCCGAAGCGTGTTTCACCTACCCCTACCCTACTACCATCAAATCAGTTTCAATGCGCTGTACAACTTGCACAATCTACAAATTTGATATAAATAAGTATATTTTACTGTGTGTATCATTTAGAAACAATCTCAGTCTCAAAGTTTTCAAGGTGCGATAACACAAAAGTAACTTTATCTGTGATGACTGTGATCTGAAGAAGACATCTTTTCAATCTTTGCTTTTTATTCAGATTTAACGCCCGTTAACGTTTGTTATTAAAATACTTGGGAGTTAGTTCTATGGTTAATTCACAGATGGCGGTAGTAACATTTTATGACAGTTTTATAAAAATTAATCTTAATGAAAAACAAAACAAACATTCCCAAAATCTTCCAAGATAACGAAAAATAAAAGCGAATCGCTTAAAACTTTATGATTCTACCGAGACCTTTATGTCACTGGCTAAAAACAACATGAATTAATAAAACTCAACTAACTGTAACTGGCAATCAATAAAATTACTTAAAACATAACTATGTAAATATGTATTTATTTGAAATGTTAGTTTAATACAATTTTTTCCATCCAGATTACACCATGAGGGCTTCTGATCTTCGCCGTGAAACGTATGGGGTAAGATCTATGTCATTTAATATAGTATTAACAACGGCTGGCGCTATCGCAAAGCCTTGCTTAGTAACCGTATTCGGCTACGGTTTATGTTCTGTTTCTTCAATCTCTACTTTTTTGACAAAACAATGAAATGTCTTTTTGAAGTTTAAACAGTGCGCCATACTGAAAATGTTTTAAAGGTAAAGGTACCTACATACATCAACTCACACCAATCCAACAATGTTGCTACTTTAACATTCTATTCAGCATCTCGTAGTCCAAGGTTCGCCAACATCTGTCGATCTTTGATTATTCAAAATGTCGGATAGAGTGGTGAAACAACAATCGAAAACTAGACGACAGATCATTTTTAAAAGGCTATTGTGCGGCTTATGTCTTAGGTACAGGCATGCCGAGTGATACCAGCTTTTGAATGATTTTTTTTTAATTGTATATGCGTTCAATAAGTACCTACTTTAAATTACAAAAACAGAATAATTATTTCGATTTGGAAAGCAATCGGTTACAAAAAATTGCGACCATTTTAATCAATGTTGATAAAAATGTTATTGGTTTGTGTCTATATCTGTTTATAGTTTGTTTAGTTACCGCATGGACCGACAAGAAGTTCATTTAAAACAGACGTTCACCATTACATCAATTCTAAGAATCTAAAAATGTTTTTTTTTGTATGTTTTATCAAAATAACGAACAAAGTGCGTAATTTTTTAGTTTTATTATAATAATAGCTCAAAAAAAATTGTTGACCGTATCGTATGTATATAGTATCGGTGTAGTTGAAGCTAATTTTAAACATAATTAGCTAAATGTATAAATGAGTTTTGCTTTTCTATTTACGTTGATGGCTGAGGGAGTACTAGTAAGCCATTGTGCTTTTAGGCTGGAGAACACAAAATCCGGTTGCAGCGACAGTGCAATACGAAACATTATCCTCCACTTAGCCTACACTACACTACTCAATAAGCTACATCAGATCGGACGCTTACATATACAACATTTACGACAAACAGACGGACGAAGCAATGTCACCTGAAGATAACCGTATTGTAGTGTCTGTATACACTATCGTGTAGTCAAACACCGTTTGGTTATAGCAGTGATTAGATGTGCACATGCACATGATCTAATGCGCGTTTACGCAAACTGAAACAATGTGCCTATAACACGCCTGACGACACTAACAACAATATTAAGGTACTCGTAGCTTCAATTTACCCGACTGTAGCTTCGATTAACTCCGCGAGTAGTGTCGTGGAGGCTTATGACAGACGCCGCACCCAAGAGCTGCCCGTCGCGCCTTCGGTGCGTAGGTACCGACACGACGCACGTGGTAGAACGGCGACTATGATTGAGTTACATATTTTACAACTCTTCACGCAACGCATGTGCATCGCTACCGGATTTGGTGTCTCGCTTAAACTGTTCCTTCCTAAAATATTTAGTATAACTTGGTCAGATGATACATGCACCTAGCTCAATGACATCGGTGTGAACCGTAACCGTATTGAGGCGACGAGGAGGCGCAATTAAACAAAAACATTAAAAATATGTTACATACACAGTCAGTTCATAAGTATTGTCACACAGTATAAACTTTTCTTTTAGAATGCTGGCCACAAAAAAGTTTATTGAATTCGAATTTCGAATTGTTTATGAAAATAAAAATATATACTTTTTAGAATGTTACTCATTTTTAAATATGGAGTGGACGCTTAAAGAAGACCGTGTTGCAGTTATTGCGTTGGATCGTTGCGGTTACGCGCCAATTCAAATTTTTGACATACTGAAAAATTTGAATACAACCAAAAGATTCGTTTATCGTACCATCAAACGATACAATGAAGATTCTAGGGTAGATGACAGGTCAAGAAGTGGTCGCCCTCGGTCTGTTAGGATAAAATGATAAAAGCTGTGCAGGCGCGAATTCAAAAAAATCCCAAACGTAAGCAGAAACGGTTGGCCCTTCAAATGGGGTTAAGCAGAATCACGGTGAAAAGGGTGTTAAATGAAGACTTAGGGCTTCGGGCATATCGAAGAAAAACAGGACATCGTTTGAATGCTCGTCTAATGGACCTGACACTGAAGAGATGCCGCGCTTTGTTGAAGCGGTACGCGAGAAAAAAGTATCGGGAAATTCTTTTTTCGGATGAAAAAAAATTTACCGTAGAAGAGAGCTACAACAAACAAAATGATAAGGTGTACGCACACAGTAGTGAAGAAGCGAGCAACCGTATTCCGCGTGTCCAACGAGGTCATTTCCCATCCTCGCTCATGGTATGGTTGGGAGTTTCTTGTTGGGGCTTAACAGAGGTACATTTTTGTGAGAAAGGTGTAAAAACGAATGCAGTTGTGTATCAAAATACAGTCCTGACGAACCTTGTGGAACCTGTTTCTCATACCATGCTCAATAACAGGCACTGGGCATTCCAACAAGATTCGGCGCCAGCTCATAGAGCGAAGAGAACACAAAACTGGATGGCGGCGCGTGAAATCGACTTCATCCGGCACGAAGACTGGCCCTCCTCCAGTCCAGATTTGAATCAGTTAGATTACAGGATATGGCAAAACTTGTAGGAAAAGGCGTGCTCAAAGCCTCATTCAAATTTGGAGTCACTCAAGACATCCTTGATTAAGGCAGCCGCCGATATTGACATGGACCGCGTTCGTGCTGCGATAGACGACTGGCCGCGCAGATTGAAGGCCTGTATTCAAAATCACGGAGGTCATTTTGAATAAACTTTTGTGTGATAAGAATCTATGTTTTGTTAAGTTCATTTTGGTATATAAATGGTTACATAATGAATAAACTTATTTCAATTATTTTATATTAAGCATGTGACAGAATTTATGACCTGACTAAGTACCTACCTACCTAATGCAATTTCAGTCAAGATTCAGACTCTAAACAGACATTTGTTGATTTTTGTGATGTGGGGTGAAGGGGACTAGATGGAGGGAGCATCGTATTTCTGTGAGCTACACATATATTGTGACCGAGATATAGGTATAGACAGAGTTTGTATTTGAGACCGAACTTCAAAGACAAAATTGTCTTCTTTTTGACACTAGAGATCGGTATTCTGACTAAAAATGATTATCAGGGATCGGTTTAGCCGATCAACTTTTGGTATTTGGACTATAAAACTCCCTTTCAAGCAAGACAAAAATATATGAAAGACATTGTATTTAATTAACTAAAATACAGATTTGATTGTATTGGTTGGCGACTAAACATTAACAAACACTACCAATACAGTAATAACTTTCGTAACTTTAAATAAAACCTTTTGTCTTATTTTATTTTAGCGAATACATTTGCAGCAAATAAAATAACATCGACGCCCTATTACAACGCAAATTAGTTTGACTAAAAGAAAACACCAAACATTTTCTTAGACAACAATGTATATTACGTTATAGAAACATTCCTAAGATCTATAAAAGTTTAGAAAAATATTAGTTTTACCCGTGTTTTTTGCAGTTTTCAAGGTGACATTGAGTTACACACCAAATCTATAGTTCTCTTTCCAGCAGCTGAACCATCTGCTTGCTTGCCCATGACGTTGCATGTAAAAGATTCCTTATAATGTGTACTTATTTTGGTTCTAGGACTTTGAATACTGCAGCTCAGACGACGATGGCTACTTCTAAATTTTCTGTAGGTGTGTAACTGTGCAATTCATTGTTCCACTTGGAATTTAAGGTAATTTTTTCAATTTCCTTTAATATCTTGTACCTACTATAGTATAAAGACTGTTGGGAACAACATGGTTACTCAGTTTCAATATATATATTTAACGTATATTAAACACAAAATCTACTGAGTTCAAATTCTCAATTTGCTGGCTGTTTTCATGCAAAAGTAAGATTTTTTGAATGTTTGAATCGTTTTTTTTGTCCAAAACAAAGTTATGATGTTATTCCTACGAGATATCAAAATATTTAAAAATGCGCAATCTATTTACTTATCTATAAATACTATAGCTATTGCTTTTTTCACATTGTTTTGCCTCAAATAGAGTTCTGTGGTATTGTAACTCAAAACATGTTTTGTTTTATTGGCAACTTGACTGATATTTTTTTACTAACTTGCAAGTCAGGGCTAAAATAATTTGCGAAGATTTGAATATTAATGTCGGCATTGCGAAAAGCAAACACAACTTATATTTCGTTGCATTTTGCTTTGTGTTGCGAATTTGCAACTGATTTTTTCTGAATTTATAACATTTATTTAAATTTAAAAACTAAAAATGATACAATAGAATATTTCAATCCACATTTTCTCACTTTAAAATTTGAAAATAAAACACTTGATACTCTTCACTTTAGAAAAACACTTTTCATATCCAATATTTGGGAGGAATTAAAAACAAAAATTGGGTATTAATTATTTGGTACGGAACCCTTATTATTTTTCAAAAATCAAAGTAGCCTGTAATATGCCCTGAAATTTATTATATTCTTCAGTAAAGGCCCCGTCAAAATCGGTCCAGCCGAGATATTTCCCGGAACAAACATACAGACAAGAATTAAAAAAAACGTTGTTTTGAGTGAAAAGTTGTTATTTGGATATTGCAATTGAATAGATCGATATAATTTGAATTCAATTGTCTTTCAATTAAAATGGTTTTAGAGTCAAGATTTATTTGCAATGCATTTGATGTATAATATGTACCTCAGAGCAACCGAAAATACAAAAAAAAATGCCCGACCCGGGATTTGATCCCGGAAACCACATGTCACAACCAGATTATTTCGATCAACGAAGACCGACCGTATTACTCAAAGCCAAATAATATTACACGCCGTATTATAAGTTTGCGCGCCAGATTGTAAAACGTCGCTATAATATAATGCAGTTACTTCACGTCACGTCCAGCTGGATTGTAGTGACGATACGTTCTACAAAGCGGCGTTCAACGTGTCATCTAATTGTGCAGTGTAGGGTGACTACAAATTATAAACAACAGACATATGTTTTTTTAAATCTCAAGACATTTATTAGACTTCAAATTTTTAATTTTTTTGGACTCCAAACTACCTAAAAACCAAGTAGGTATATAGTGTACCTCCAAATTTAACGTTAACCTCACTCGTAAGAATCATAAGATAATAAAAATTATGTTGATTCTAGTGCTTGCCGTCTGCTGCCGCGATACCACTCGCTTTGCCACTCGATCGGCTCATGCGCTGTGAAAACAATACCAAACCTAACCTAGCCGATGTTTACTGAAATAGGGTCTTAATATACCTTTGGCTACGAAAAAAAATCCTTTTAGAATTATCACAATGTATGGTCATAGTACTTCAATTATACTTAATTATGACACCGTTTTCGTTTTGTGATCATGCAGTGCTACTTGTAGCGATAAATAAACTAATAACACTTTCAAAACAGCGTATCGACGATACGTCCGTTTGTAAGTGAGCTACACGATGCTATTTTTTAAGAATGTTAATGGCTCATTTAATGCGGCGCTCAATTTTTCAGTAGAATTGTAATCCGGTTAATCGTGAGGTAGACGCATCACAGTACGGCGCTATTTTTTAATTCGGTGCGCCAACTTGTAATATGACGTGTTAAACAAATTAGCTTCGACATACATACATAAATAATCAGTTTATATATGTATAAATGACTTTCTTATTGTATGAAATAAATCGATTGTGCCAAAATATTCCCCGGACAAACAAGACAATCGGTTTTCCACTGTTAACTAGGTGTAACAAAAAAGATTTATAATACCTACATAATATAGGTAGTACAATATGTAGTAAATAGTTATATGACACATGTGTAGTGTAGAGTGGCGGTATTTTTTTTTCTAATGAATTATTTTTATGCATTACAGATATCCCGATAACCTGCAGCTGTATATACGGTGCAAAGGGATATTATTTCTTAAATTATATTTGTTTCTCAGAATATATTTAATATTGTTAGATATAAGTGCTTATTTACTCTGTAAGTTACTTAACTCTGTAGTTTGAACCGCTTGAAAAATTGTGAAAAAATAAAAACGTTCCTGAGATATTATGTCCTTACTAAATATAAAAAAAAGAAAAATTATTTTCAGGTGAAAGATATATATATATTTATATTGATATGTGTAAGTGAGTACTATTTATGTTTATCTAAATGCATGTTGAAAATATAAAGTATTCATATTCAATGTCTATTGGTAAGTGGTGGGGGAATAGTATTTTCATATTAGCCCATTTAAAGAGTATTTAAAAATATATAGCTGATAATGTACATTCAAATACAAATCCCAGTTTGGGACTATAGCCGTTGGGCACCAAAGTTATCCCATTTATGTATAGAGCTAAATTTATTTTTACTTAATACGAAGAAAGTTTTTTCGCTATCAGATACATTTAAAATTGTCTCAGAAAATGTCTTAATAATGTATAATATTTAATATCTATGTAATGTAATGTATAGGGTGTGACATACCCCGGATGTTTGTATGCAGGACGTCGCAAAGTAGTCCGGATTTAAAAATCGTGGACTAAGACATAAAAGTCAACTAAAATCACGCAAATGTTTCACAAAAAAAATGAACAAATATCTTTTATATAATAAATATACATATATTGTTGTTGTATATAAGATTTTATGATGTCAGATTTTATCCGTGTCAGTTTGACGGCAACTTGTCTTATTCCATGATTTTTTTTCTAAGCGTTTGAAAACACAACAACGCTCCCAACAGAGGGCAGTTATAATAATGTTTAAAATTAAATAGTTATAATAATGAATTTAAAATGCTGTAGATTAAAGCTACGTCAACGTTAATAAATGTCAATCAAATTTTATCCGTAGATTAGTCAAAATAAAAAATAAATTGTTCTTAAAAAGTAAAGCAAGATGTTAAATTGAATGTAATTATAAATATGACGTTGAAATGTTAGACTATTAACCTTTAGTTTATTTAATAATATATTTATTTATATTAATGTAATTTGCTAATTTAATTTATGGTTAAAGTATTATTTATTATTCTAAGATTGTATGTTTCAAATGAAAATGATAGTAAAATTTATTTCTTGTAGAATATATTCACTAATTTATGTACAAACAATAATATGTATTTAAAAAGAGATTAATAAATGTTAGCAAATACCCGTTTGTTTTAAATGAGTTACTGGTTTTTCAATGATAATAACCACATCGCGATACACTCTTGACTCATCCCTGCCCTAGGATATAATCTTGTATCGCAGGCAATAAGCAACAATATGGCATAAACCATATATTTAAAATACAACCTCCAAGACTGGTAGGCGAAACAATGCGACTTGCAATACAAAGTTCTACCCCCGCCGGGATTCGAACCCGGAACTAGCAATTCAAGTATTCATTTGATGTAGATGAATTCTCTCGCCTCATAATAATTAGTCCAGATCTGATGAAGGTGTATCAATGTATGTAGTTTGACTTAGTTTATGTCTCACAGGGCTGGATCCAGGATTGTCTTAGGGGGAGGGGGGCTCTTTAAAAACTCTTTTTAAAAGTGATTTTCTTTGTAACGGATATGGCAAAGGATATTTTGACGACAGATTTTATAGTATATCAGTTCTTAACCTCTGGGGTGGTGTGGATTAGAGAACTATTGAAATTGTAAAAAAATTTTAATACATTAACTTTTCGTGAACAATCTATGTGAAGTAAGATGACGAGCAACGTTTTTGACACATTTATGCATTTAAGAGCACAAACTCAATTTCAGGTCACTGTGCGGAGGCGGTGAGACGGCGGCGGGTGAGGTAATTAAAACTTTTCAGTCCAAAAAACCGATATAAATATATATATATATATAATATATGTAGTATATGTATCACGCTGTAGATATTTAATAATGAAAGCTGTTTGATAAAATGCTATTAAATTATTATTAAGGATTCGTAAATGAAAAAAAAAACAATATTTTGCAACTAATTCAATAATGTTGATATTTCTTTGGTTTGCTATCATATTCACGATTGGCGTTTTTTCACTCTTTTTATGGCAATTACTTTAGTATTTTGTGGTTTAAGTGTTAAGTAATATTTTTTTCATGGATGGATGAGGGAAGAAATAATGAAAAGATAAATAAGAAAGGAAAAGAGGAATAAGGAAAATGAAAGATGGAATATTAAATCTGCCTACAGTATCATGCTGGTACTTTTTCTGTAGGCTCTATTGAGTTACTTGGGAAATGACGAAAAAAGCAGCCAACTCATCGTACATATTTCACGTTCTCCACACTTGTACAGCACTATAGACATTCACTGATTAAAACATTAGCATTTAATACATTAAATGCTGTTGATATACAAGAAAAGAAAAGCAAATTATGAAAAGGTTAGGAAAATTATTAAAAACATGAAACAGTGTATATAAGTATACGAAACAACAAACAAGCCTTTTTTTTTTCAATAATTAATAATGATAAAACATTTAATGTATATTTTTTATTTATAAGGAAAGTTGTACACAAGTTTTTGTGCAAACATTTTAATAAATTCGATTATAATGTTTAGGCCGGACAAAACAAATCTGATTTAAGAGTCAGTTGGTGTGAGCTGACTCTTAATCACTATATTACGCAGCACACTCACAAACCAGGCTATTCAAAATGTTGAATCTTGCCAAATGCGCCGGAGCACATGTATGTCCTAAGCGCATTCGAATCAGAATGGATGTAACTCTTTTACTGAGCTTAATTAAAAAACCAAGGTTTTAATATTTGAATTTTAAAATATAGCTTACCAGTATTCAGCCCAGGAAACCCTCAAGTAACCACTGCAGGGCGAGCACGAACCCGATGGTTCGTAAATTCGTTTACGTAGGACGAATCTGTTACGTTACAAGAATTTTCTCTCTGAAATTGGACTTTTGTTATATCTATTGGAAAGACGCTATTTAACCGACTTCAAAAAAAGTAGGAGGTTCTCAATTCGACTTTTAATGTCACTTCGGGCACTTTTCTGTTTGAGAACCGATTTTGGGAAATCTCATTTTTTGTTTGAAAGGATGTACTCCCTAGTTGGTCTTGTTTTCAGGTCAGGGTCTGATGATGGAAACCTGAAGAAATTGAGGGAACTCTTCGAATACAGCAATTTGGGCATTATTTATCGGTATTTGTTGCTTTCTTCCATTTTCCTTTGGTCTAAAAGTACAAATTTTCAGTTTTTATTTGTTTTAATTACACATTGGGTTTTATTTACTCATTAGATATATATCGAGCCTCATCAGGAAGAACATCGTAAGCGACAATTATTTTTTTGAATCGTAAGAGAGTTTAAACTTTATTGTTTTATAAAGATGTAATTCACGATACTAATTTCTTACGATTCCATAATAAGGGAATTTTAAATTGAAAATAAAGCTTCTAGACATTCGAATTAAAAAAATTACTGCCTGATTAGATTAGGCGATAACGAAAAAAAAAACAATTATAATACAATTATAATATTACAAAAAAAAGGAAATTAAAACTCACATCATCAGAAAATTCTTTCCACGTTGTACTTACAGATTACCTTATTATATCGAAATGCCACTCTTATTTTGACATTAAATATTACTGTACCTTTATTTACATTTTTAATCATTTGTATAATGAAAGAAAACAGAGGCTTGTATTATCCCCAGCGAGGATCGCGACGGGCCTGCCAGCGCCTGTCGCGCCGCAGATTGCGCCCGTATCAGCTGCGGCCGCCACGTCAGTCACTACTTGCTTGAATATTATACAATCTATCTCATACACACACACAACCTATCACAGAACCCGCCATACAAACGAGAGTATCTTTATTTAAGGGTTTCTACTTGATCCACACTGAGTTATAAAATATGTTTTCGGTATGTAGTTTATCGTAAAATTTAAATCGTTAACAATACGTTAACCTACGAATAATAATATATCGTAGACTTAAACTGTTCAATTAATAAAGCAGACATTGTGGTGCCGACTCTCTGTCATATTCGAGCCGGCGTCAATGTGGTGGCACTATTTTAAATAGATTTTTAAATCATTTCCCTAAACAAACTGTTAGGCTCAGGTATACTTGAATTGCATGTAGGTTAACATTTTCAATGTAAATCTTATTTATAAATAATACTTAAAACGATATGTACTGGGACTGAAGTTTCATGATTAAACATAAAAACTAAGATATTTGCAATGCATAAGGTTACATAATGGCACAGTACAGTGGTTGTCCATTAGTGATTAGGGTGACTCCACCGCCGTCGTCTGGTTGAAACTGCTGGAGAATTTGTTGATGATGCCCTCCAGCGACGTCCACACACATAGTACAAGTAGGTGCAGGTCTGTATGATGGCGGACAGGCACTGCGCGCCAAACAGTGAGATGAACAGGTCCATCTCCGGGACAGCAGCAGCGACACCGACTGTAACAATACGCAACATCTCTTACTAATACAAGCGTATTAGATCTAACCTTTGCCTATTAGTTACTATCTGTGAACGAAACTCGGATTTCTGATTTTGGAACAGAATGCAAGTGTGCTGTGTACAGTGTGTACCTGTGTCCACCCTGAAACTCCATTCTAAAATATTGGTTTTGTACTTTCGAAGGTTTCCTCTTACAAGTGCAAAAGTGAACAAATGTAAAGTGTATGTAATTACATGTAAGCAGCACGATGCAGGTCCTGAGGGAATACTCCCAGAGGATCCGGTGCTTGCTGTTGAGCAGCCGCAAGCCGATGTACTCGTTCCACAGGATGTGGCGACGTAGCACGCCAGCCCGTGCGTGATGTAGATTGCGAACGCCAGCAGGCACTGGACCACACTCGCCAGTCTGCTCAACAGATATCCACCATATCATATAAATACTGTTGTTTTATATATTAGGTATCATATTTACTATCAAGATTTTTATGGAAATAGAAAACAACGTTTATTAGTGTAACAACATGTACAAGTGAAATCAATGAAGGACTTAATAAGCAGATAGAATGTTAAATGACTTACGTCTCCTCGTTGGAAGGCAGGTCAAGGGTGATGTTTCCGAGAGCCTTGTCGTCGTATTGCAGGTATCCGAACAGCCCCATGCCAACGTACAGCAGGTTGATGCTGACTATTGCTCGGTTTAATACACCAAATTCGCAAACGAAATCTTTTGGTGTTTTCATCTCATTCTCTTACGATTTGTTGATGGTTACATACACAAAAATATCGCCCCTTTGCAAAAAATGTTTTCAACCAACTTTATTTCACTTTAATCTTGGGTCAAGTATTGACTTAAAGGTATCATTTGAAAGGTAATTTAATAGTTTTTATGGTTATAAAGAAAAAAATAAAGATTTCCTCATTTGTCAAAAATTATTGAAAAGACATTGTAAACAGTAAAAAAAAACATTTATTTCATCATACAAAACAAAAACAAAAAAAATTACAAAATAAAACGAAACTAATTTAAAACCTAGTGTTCCCCCCCCTTGCCCTTATTACCGCCTCTAAACGGTCTTTCATCGATCGCACCAACTTTACAACCGATTCCTGCGGAATTCTGTCCCATTCCTCGATGACGGCATCTTCAAGTTCCTGCAGGGTGGTAGGGGCGACATCTCGTGACCGAACTTGTCTTTTTACCTCGTCCCAAAGATGCTCTATGGGGTTTAAGTCAGGACTTCTGGCTGGCCACGACAAAATAGGGATCCCAACCTCCTCCAGATATTCTCGCACAATTAAAGCTGCGTGGGATCGCGCGTTTTCATGCATTAATTTGAAGCCAGAGCCGACAAAACCCACATATGGGACCACATGCTGCTCCAGTATTTCATTAATGTAGCGACCAGCAGTCAGAGACCCCTGGTCGCGAGTCCCTCTGGTCGATGAAACGCAGACAAGGTCGGTCTTGCCATCTATAGAGATGCCTCCCCAGAACATGCACGAGCCACCTCCGTAACCCACTGTTTCTTCAATGCAGGCCTGAGCGAATCGTTCGCCCGACCTCCTATACACCCTTGCACGCCTGTCGTTGCAATAAAGGCAGACTCTTGTCTCGTCGGTGAAGAGAACCTGCTTCCATTGCTCAAACGTCCAATCGACGTGATCTCGGGCAAATTTTAAGCGGTCTCTACGATGTGCTGCAGTCAACTTAGGGGCAGTAGCAGCCCTGTGAGCCCTAATTTCTTTCTCCCGCAGTCTCCTTCTAATCGTAGAGACGCTAACTGAAGTCCTGCGAGCTTCTCGAAGACGTTGTTGCACCTCGACAGCGCTAGAGAAGCGACTGCGCAGGGATGACGTCACAATGAAGCGGTCATCCCGCTCAGATGTGCAGCGTCCTTGAAAAGCTCCACGTCTTCTAACGAAGGCTCCAGTCACCTGGAACCGCTGGAACACTCGTCGGACAGCATGGCGGCTCAAATTCAATTGTCTAGCGACATCACACTGTCGAACTCCTGCTTGCAGTAAAGCAACAACTTGAGCAGATTCAGCCGCGGTGGTCTCCATGTTTGAGGGTTGATTTCTTGCTTGAGCTCCTGAGGTGTGTAGTCTTCAAAGTCTGGATAGCGAATGACTGACATTTTACCCTTGATTTTGCGGTGAGTGTCAATCGCGCATTTTTCCATCCCAATCCTTCCAAACTTTCGTGTCAATGAATGGATCGTGGATGATGTCAATGTGTGCGTTGATAAAGCCGTCATTGATTGAAGCTTTACTTCTGTATACTCACTATTATGTGTTAAAGTTGACATTTGCTTGCATCAGGGCAATAATTATATCAGTCATGCCAATATCTTATTTCAAACTTAATATAATTAAGCATTTTCACTCCATAGTCTACTGATTTTATTTACCGCAAGAAATTAAAGAGAAAATATATAACACTATCACACAGTTAAAAGAAAATATTAAATTAAAAATGGACATTAAAAGGTCTGATCTTGAAATTAATTTTATTTGCAGCTGTCTGCATTTTGTTATAATTTCAAAAATAAATTGGTGTCTTCGGGTCGACAACGGAATGAATTTGTAAAGTGGCAAAGGTTTTTGTAGGTTAAAAGAGAATTCCTTCATTGGTACAATACAAAGTATAGTGGCGGCGGCAGTTGGAAGCCGTCGGTGTATGCTAACCGGAACCGAATGACCAGGAAGCTCATGACGAGGAGGAAATGCCATGAAACTATTGACGAAGATTACTTAGTGATTCATTTATCATCATCACAGCGACACACACGTGCGCACAATACATTCAATTTTGTCTCGCGTTGTAGTGAATGTACATTCAAAAAAGTTCGCCATAGTTTGTATTATGTCATGGAAGTGTAAAGCGAGACATTTTCAGTCACTGGTTAACATGAGTGACCATTGTAGTAGTTTACTTGTTTGTTCATTAATTGTAATAATAACTGGGTCAGCTGAGCTTTAGGACAAAAGATATTTCGTCAAAAACTTTCCATTTCAATGAAAAGTATATTCCTTCCAAGCTTTTACAAAACAATTAAATAACGCAAAAAAATATTGTTCATAAATGACTGAGAGGACCTTTGCGATCAATGGTTAAGTATGACGATATGATATGAGTAGTGTCAGGGTGTAGTGAAGTGAGACATGAGTATTGTAGATGCAGGACAGGACAGAGTGGTTGTGTATTATGCACTACCTGCATACACAGTGGGATGGTCGACGGTTCTGTTGTCGTAGGGTTCGTACTCCTCCATTTCCTGCATGTTCTTCTCCTTCATGTTCACCAGGTGCCCTTGTCTCCTGGACGCTTCTTATCATCGCGCACCGGGGATAGACTGAAACACCAGATAAGACAACTCTTACTAATGCACTTGACTCCGGTCCTCTCGCAGATCACTACTTCACTTGCATAATAAATATTAGCAAATCTAAAATTTTATGCAAAACACCTATTTTATACTTTACGAGCACTACATTATGGTTGAGACAGGTAGATAACGTTAGATTAATATAATCATATAAAAATTACATGGTTACCCTTCTCCTGAAGAGGAGCAATGTTTATCTATCAAGAAATATATTTTATGAAGCTGTCTTTAATTATATGGTCAGCTGTAAGCAACATAAAAGTTTCTGCTTCATTAATATAATGAATTAAATCTGAACTTTCGCCAAATTCAAGTGTTTATTGTTTTTTTTTTACCAAGACTCAAAACCAAAAAATTACGAAAGGAAAACCTAAATTTAAACAACACCTAAATCCCCTGATAGGGAAAGAAATTGATTTTAATTCATTATTGGATGAACTAAACATTTTGACCACTAAGACGCAACATTTAGCTGAATGTCCTATATTGTGACAGATTGCTGTAATTATAAGATGTCAAAAAAAAATGTCTTGAGTTTACGGATATGGTTCCAGAGTAGTTAATGATTAGAAGCCATTTTTTTAAACATCACACTGTTACAAATTACAAAAACATATGAATGATTTTGCGATGGCATAAATCAGCTGTTATACCCGACGTCATACATGCGAGTTTGTACTGGTTCATATTTTAAAAGTTACATTTATAAAGCAAGTTAAGTAAATAAAAACGAATGTTGCAGTTATTTAAAATATCTAAATAAAGCAATTATTGCAGCTGGTTATTGACATTGCTATTATATGACCACCACCATGAACCATGGCTACCACGAGCTATCGATTCATACGACTCAATGGCAACAAACAATGGTTTAAATTTTTTAGTCAATAATCGTGGGTGTCATTCGTCGATTATTTCGTATTTAATCCGAAGATTGTTTGTAATAACTTAGAAACTACACGACAAGAAACGAGCAGTATATGACTGTAGTTGTTTCTTTTATCTAACAAAACCACTGGATGCGATCGTGATGGGACATTCTTGAAGTGGTTCCATGGGTATGTGAGTGCCTCACCTCTGCGGTGCAAAGTCGTGTCCGGCTTGAAGGATGGGTTGACCATGGGCCCGCTATGCCGCCACGCCCATTCCTCTACCTGTAACAAACACCAATATTTGATAAATGAAAAAGAAATAAGATGTTAACCGGTTTCTTTAGCAGGAATTGGAAAATGGATTAAAATAAGACAAAACAGCTGTGTGAAAACAGAGTGATATTAAATTCAAGCGTGAAAATCGCCTAAATTGTTGGTTTCTCGCGAACGAAGCCAAAATTCGATTTAAGTTACCAATAAATGTTTTTTACTTTTTTGCTAGTTGCTGTTGTTGGGTCAGTAATAGGTATAGGCATGGCTGTAGAGAAAATAGTCACAATTCCTTTTAAAATGCTGTATCAGAGAATTTTGTGGATTCGATCTGCAAACCTTCAAGAAAAGAGCGTACTCTTATTTAAAGGCCGGCAACGCATTTTTTAGCTCCTCTGGTGTTGCAAATGGCCATGGGCGTCAGTATTCACTTTCCATCAGGTTATCTTTCAGCTCGTTTGCCCCCTATCTTAATCTTAATAAATCAACAACATATAAGTCACAGTACGTACTAACTACAGTTCACTGTAGTCTTCAGCTCCAACCGACCTCGCACACTCATATTCGGCAACATCTTGCTTGCCAATTGATTTCTACAACAATCTAATATGGATAGACATTGGTTTTTGCGGGATGATTGAAAACAAAAAAAAACGCTAATCTTCCTGGTTCGTTTTAGGTTTTCGCGAGACTGAAGAGGATTCATGACAATGGGAAGCCATGAGTTTACCGAAAATAGCTTGTATTCAATCATTATACATGCAAAATTCTGCTTAGCCAGCGTAGGTTTTACCAGAATTGACTAATTAATTACTCCAAAGTGGATTTACCTATAGGCGTTTTATAGGACGAGATGAAGCAATGCAGTGATTTGTTTGTTTGTTAATGTGGCAGCGGCGGAGAGTGTGCCGAGTTAGCAGCAGGTGGCTGATGATGGCTATGTAATTAGAAGACATATCGCAAGCACGATGGTGGGCGCTCGGCCTGCGCACCGGGGACACTCAACTATTTCATATGGTAGTTATTTAGCTGTGTGCGGCGTTTCATTATCATTGGATGATAGCCAACACGTCATCATTAAAATAAGCATTGATTCTAAAATTAAACTGCAACATACATTTATACACTATTTCTTATAACTTTAAAACCAACGAACTCTGACTGTGCGGACCGTTCCTTATATCCATACATCGTGAGGTTCACCCGAGCACAGCGCTTGTTTCCTTCTATATTTGCAAGTGTAGAATTAAAGGTTAGGTTATAAAGCTTTTTTTTTATTTTAATTATTTTTATATTTTGAAATTGGACAGAATAAACGAGCTCAATCTTGTTATATTAAACAAATATCATTATTTAAATCATAAGTATGTTAACATTTTAGAATCGTATATAAAAATATATTATTTTTTATAGGCTAAATGATAGGCCCCTATTATATTTGATACATTATCCATTTCCGCCTGGATAATCAAAGATCATGAGGAAAAGTGGCGTGCCTTAGGAGTGGCAATGTCCAGCAGTGGACTGCCGCAAGCTGATGATGATGATCCATTTCCGTCAAATTAGGTTGAGATAAATATAAAAATTGCTCCTCCCTACTATACAAACAAACAAACGCAAAAGCAAACATTAGAAGTAGGTAGAATAGTAACATTATAGTGCTACTAGTGCAATTGATTTTACGTTGATAGATAATAACAATGTATAAATCATTTACTATGGTTGTTTTATACATTTACTTATTACAAAAAATATTAATGTGTCATCTGTGTATTAGTCGTTTTATATTTCATTGATAAACTGAACAATATTTAGTTGTACAATAATAACACATAGGTTTGAAATTCGCTTGACGTGAGTGAGACACACGTAGCTTATTGTTTTATTGCTCAACCACTATGTATTTAATCTGAATTTGTTATTTACTTGAGCAAATGTTCTGACGTATATAATAATAAGCTCGTACCTACTGTTAAAATATATTTAAAGTAGGCAAATGCTTCAATATTGCTTTCCGCATCTAGTATTTATTACCTATTTACAATAAGAAAACAATGTTGTTAACAACGTAAAGTACTCACATTATCTATTCCTTGTTACATTACAGATATTTTAAAAGGTGCACTTATAGTTTGTATTTATTTAATCATTTTCCAATCCCATTGGTCAAGCGTTGCTGCCGTCAATAGTTTGTATCGCAAAAATGGTAATTGAATCGAAAGTTTTCTTGGTTATAACAATGAATGACTAATAGTAAAGCTATAATATAAATAAAATCGTGAACAATATCCTTAGACGATTTAATAAAATAAGTTATTAAAAGATTTTTCCGGGTGTCCTTAATACCCGTCACAGTACAATATTTATGTGTATAATTTGAACCGTTTATAGGCGTCGCGCCGCCGAACTGAAACTTGAGTAAAACTTTTAATTTCAAGGCTTGTGAGTGGCATTTGTGCTATTTAAAAAGTCAATCATTATTTTACCAGATTTATTTAGTCTAGGTAAGTATAGAATATTTTCCCTACCAACAATCAATCAATGACTGCATAATAAAATTCTTGAGAATTAAATTACAATAGTGAATTACAAATTAAGTAGCTTGCCTCTATAAAGTATGGGTTACTATTTCTCAGACTACTTTCTATGAACAAGCTCGTGCAGTTGCTTGCTGTGTCGGGCGAGTGGGAAGGGGAGAAGGGGGAGGGAGCGAATAAGGTAAGGAAGGAAAGTCTGGTAATTGTCCACTAGCATGGATGCGTCCGCACCACGACTTCCATGTAAGGTGAAGTTTCCCAACAGTTCACCTGATTATTTTATTTATAACATTCCTAGAGACGCCTTTATGTCATTAATTAATATTGGTCTACTAGATTCTGACGACAAAAAAAAAAAAAAAAAACGGACTCACGCATCGAGGTTTCCGTCTAAATTTTTAAAAAACAGACATTCCCTCGCAAGTCGTCCGTATCTTGGTCATTGCGTTGACTTAGAAATAATTTTTTCACAGCTCCATACAAAGGAACTGCAGATTTGGTATTAGATATCAATTTAAACTTGATAACTGCACACGTTCTTGATTTTTAACAGACGGGCAGAAATATAGACAAATAGACACTGATTTAATTTATAAATATATTTAATTTAATTTAATAAAACAACAAATTTACAGTTTTCGGATTTTTACTATATTTGTGCTAAATGATATTGCATCTTGCCAAATTTCATTAGTCAACGGGAAGTACCATAGGTTTTGATTCCCTTTTTTCATTGAGAATGTAAGGGAAATGCGACACAAACGGCCATATCTTTTGATTAATGAAAACAGTCATTATATTTAATTTATACAATGCTGAATTAAATTACTATTTACTTTTCAATCAGGAATAATGGTAAACTGAAAAAAGATATTCAAATTAATGACTTTAGCATAGTATATTGCTATTTAAAATCTTCTAAACAATCTAATTTAATAAACATCAGTTAAAATACGAAATAGCTTCAATGGCCAGCAATATGCATTTCGCGTTGCAGTGAGATTTGACATATATTTTTCCAGTGCACGCAGGGATTCGCGGTTGTCGCTTAATATTGTTCAAGCAACTCGCTTCATTCCTAAATATTTAAATAATTTACTTAATGTAAATAGTTTCGAAATAAAAATATTATGTATCTATATTTACATGCATTTGTTTAATATATAGACACACACATATTACACGTGGATACACACATATCGCTATTGAAAACAACTTACGTCGAGATTTCAAATAATATACAGCAATAACATTTAAATGCTGACCCAAAAAATAGTTGACTGATAATGTAGTATAGTTTGCGGTAGGTGACGCGGCGGACGGCGCGGCGGGCCGCACAAGCAATGGAGGCGCGCCGTCATTACACGCGCTCGTAAGCATGATGCAGTTCCTTAAATCATCACCTTCAATGTTTATAGATCGCTACTCTAGTAACTACAGATAAATATAATAAAAAAAACTACGATTTGGTCTTTTAAATGGACTTCCACAGAGTTTAGAGTTGGATGATATAATCAGCATCAAAATTTACACAGAATCAGTTTACACAAGGGTGTCGCCAAGGGGTTGCTAACAGACAAAAAGGTAGTCAAGTGTTTGTGGAGGTTTACACATTGGAATTGTACAAGTATACGCATACCAATCATCAAACAACGAATCAAACTAAAGTTTTATTGCTTAATTCGCTCCTGACTGTACCTCACTTCACACATTCCCTATCCTCTATCATGTCAACTCAAGCCCTTTGAAAGTAGAGGAAACTAGTTTAATCCATTTTATAATGATGATTTATTTAAATTTTAAAAACCACACTGCTTTTTAGACAGAAGTAAGTATCCCTTGCAAAAGGCATGCATTTGGAAATCGGGTCGATGCGGGTTGGCAGAGTTCGTCTTATATATCAGTCGACCTTGGTTGTATTGTGTTATATTAATAGCTACTTGTATGAGTGTAGTGAGTGGGAACGACTAGATAAACAGTCTGGTGAGTCCACCCCGCCGGGCCCTGTCAGTCATCGTTGGCGACACCTGGCCCGGCAGAGCCAGCGGGGCGCACGTAGCCGCTGCATTATACACAATCACGCCGAACTCAATATCTATTGAGATAACAATATGGATCCGAGACTCCTAAGGATGAATCTGAAGAGTCCTCGATAGCAGCGGATTTTATCAGCTCACGACTTGTACCAGCAACTCCGATTGGTCGTATTCGTCGATTCGGACACAATGTAACCTCTATGAATTATCTTAGTACAGCACCAATAAACATACAACAAATTCTTATCTACCTCATAATGGTACAAAGCTGTTAGGTACACGCATCATTGTAAAAGTGCAACAATGCCGTACGGAAATGTATAATTAATAATAATGAAATATTTAAAAAATTCTGAGGAATACAAATCTTTTAAACAATACGGTATTTTCCGCAAAGCTCAAAGCAGAGGGCGCCAGTAGCACCCATATCTTACAAACGTCACAAAACCGCCAAAATGCAAACTGTCAGATATTGTAATTGTAATCAAATTAAAAACTTCGATTACAAATTAAAAAACCCATGATTGGACGTACGAGTATTTGCGTACATTCGACTGTTCATCCCGACTTTTATCCCCCATAACTTTTGAATAGAACTGATTTCGATCAATCAAGAACACGCTCAATTAAGTAATCTTTCAAATTAAAAACAAAATGAAAATCGCTTCTTTCATTCCAGAGTTATGATGACACACAGACAGACAAGTCAAACTTATAACACCCTCGTTTTGCGTCGGGCGTGATACATTTTTAGTATATAATATAGTAGTTTTTAGTATATAACCTTGAACAAATATTTACGTTATTGTCTATTGGTAGAATATTGCCCATATAGTATTTTGTAACTGAGTTGCTGGTGCTGCTCTCAAACGGGATTAAAATTGCATACCTACATGCATACATGTTAGTGAATGTCTGGCCTCGCCTTTTGTATGTCCCGTGTGCAGCAGCCAGAGCCTCACACACCGTCCCATGTTTATTACGCAGTCAGTTAATAACGCTTCACTGGCTCTGTCACACAGCTGATACTCGTGAAAAACTTATTGACATACTGATCGCACGAGATCGCAAAATAATCGCCTCCTTAATTAAACATACATCAAAGGTAATTTACAGTGTTCAGATTAGTTCCCGTTTAGCAGTATTAGATGCATGTAGGTAGGTACATAAGATTTCACGAAACGTGATTCATGTCTATAAGTAAGATTGCCCCAAGTAGGCAGGACATGCTTAGTTGCGTGCGGATCACGATACGAATCAACAACACAAAATAAATTGATACTAGTATTTAATATAAGGTTAATGTAATCTTTAAAAATACTTATTCAATTGTTAATTTATTTAACACATTTTAAAGTGGATATTAGCTACATTGTTAATTACGATAAAAATAATTGGTAATATGTCAGGGGAAATCTTGGTCCATATGTACGATTAACATTGTAATTCGTAGATCCTGATCTGATCCGTAAGATACTCGTCAATACTAACGTAATCTTATTTGACAGCTAAGTTCAGCAACTTGATTAATAAATGTACGAGTATAATACAGTTTTAGTAAAATGTATGTTTTGGAAAATATTTCTACCCTCAAATATAAATACCCTGTAACTAACAATAAATATAACATACCCAAAAATTAAAATCAAAGCTATAGCTGTTGCTGAATCCAACGTGGACAAAGCAGCGGAACAGAGCTAATTCACAATAAACTGACAACATTCACATCACCCACCATTCAACATAGCTATGTTTATTCCATTTAAGCTAATCTTACCTATTGAGTGAATAGCAAATAATGATAATATAAACTTTTCCGGAGTACTAAGTAATGCTAATAGTAGGTAATGCTCGAGTGTCTTTATGTTTGTATGTATGCGTGTCAACGTAAATGTAAAACAACATGTAAATACCGTACTATAAAACCTTGTGACAGCGTACGATATCATTTTGCAAAAGAAGCAATAAATTGTGTCACATATTTTTAATAAGGAGACTTATGAAATACCTAATAATTTTAGTTTTTATTGAATCGGTAAAAGTCGAATCTACAAGTTTATATTCAGCTTGAAGATCTGCGTTATGAGGCTTGTACACCGACAAATACCTATTACTTTAAGCAATTATTACTGTGAGATAGTATTTCTAATTATTAATTTGTCAAAGTAATCGGCAACAGAAGGTTATTAATGTAATAAAAGAGGAAAGCCAGCCCGAAACTGGGCGATGCATTGTCACAAGTGTGTGTTTTTTTATTGACTTTGACTGTGTAGTTGCTGTCCCTATACAGTAGAGTGTGTATAGTAATACGAAGTAGCGTTACTTCTACTTGATCGTTGTAATCTACGAGTGAGTGAACCTCTCATTACGTTTACTCAATTGTTTACATATTTCAGATAATTTATAGCTTCTTTGCAAACAGTAAAATAATGTTGGCTCAATATATTACTAGACTGACTATAAAGCCACTTTTAATGCAAATAGTTCTTCAAATTCATGATAGCTGTACTAATTTCAGATTATAATACTACCAGCAAGGTAGGCGGGTTGCTGTGGTTGATAGCGTTATCCTTAGTAGCAAAATGTTGCGTTCACTTCGAGTAAAGTCTCCTCAACTTATATTAGATAAACAATTGACATACATGTTGTGTATGTCAACTGTGTGACAAAGAATGTGTTCTTTGAATCAGTGGGTAGGTAGTTATTGTCGATCGGAATGTAAACGAACAAACAGTAATATGATAAATTCACATTTTTTCCTGTACATGTATTTAATTTAAACATGTTTTATGTAATACGCATTCATATGCTTTGTATTGTATTAAGTTAATTATAATTTCATGGTGAGGACAGTGGGCGGGAAGGTTGCTCGCGTCGACACTGACTAGTTACTTCCCGCGTTTTATCCTGTGCTCACGTTGTAACAACCACTCAGCTATATTTGTCAAACCCGCTGAACATATATCTCGTCTTATATGTTTACTATAAATTAGTTCCGCTAACTCGACGTACTCACTACAATATTCCACTAAAATGACGACCGTTGACACCTGGTGGCTGAATTACGTCAACAACAAATTAATAGACATTGGCATCAGTAATTAAAACGTATTAATATTCATAAGCAATAACCTGAAGGTAATCAGGCAAAAAATAGAGTTCAAATAAATGACACAGCCTAGTTACTGGGTCAATGTTTACCCAACATTACTATAATCTGGAGGGATGTGAAGTGTAATGCATGGCACGTTCTGATCGCTGGACATTAATTAATCGTAAGTTTTATGAAATAACTTTTGTAACTCGTTTTGTAGAAGGGAAATTAAACAAATGAATGCAAACATAATGAATTACTACACAATAAATTACTTTTTTAAATTATTGAGGTAACATACAGTGGACAAAATTTATTATTATAAAATATCTTAAAACTAACAAATTACTTAACATGCCACCAACATCGTTAACCACAGGTTTAGTGATTATCTATTTGTTTTTTTTTGTCTTTTGTGAAAAGAGAATTGTCAGCGAAAAAAAAGTAAAACAATATAATGCGATAACGATAATATGACTTTATATCAATTAATATTTTCAGTTAATTAGTGTGCAGACTTTAGACCTCTGTAGCTTTACTGTAATTGCCATTAACTGATCTGCTTTACCGCTTGTTTGTGTTTCTTAAATGTTTTTCATTTTTGTACGGAACCTTTAGATAGTGTCAGATCATGCTTGTAGTGTCGATAACGTTTAAACAAGTTTTCTTTTAATATTCCGATGACACAATTGGGATGCAGTTTGTGGCGGTCGGCCGTGACATCCAACACGTACCACCTTTATAATGTACTTGAAATCATTTCATTGCAGGTGTTTACATCCCTATATTTTCAATTAAATTTAAACATCGGAACGACATACAATCCATTTAAATCGTTGTTCGAGGGGTAGAGTAAGTTAGTGGATACAAGTACGTCATGTGGGTTTTTGTAATTCCAAGGCGGACAACATTCAACTTGTAACGATAATATCCAGAGCTCAATTTCAAAATCCAGGGTTGTGAGAGAATCACGCTCCTTATTCCGTAACTCTTGATGTGGAAGTTTTGCTTTCTTTAAGAATAATCTTATTTAGCAAAGAAACTGCCTAACTGCCTTTGGACGAGTCGTGTGCGTTTGTAACATGTGAGTATAGATGAAAAATCCACTAATACTACATTAATGTTAGTTTGTTGCACCGTAGTCTACGATCGTGTGCAACATGGCGAGCGTCACGCGCGTTGCCACCACCACTGTAGCTTTAGCCAGGCATCAACATTTTCGTAAAGTAGTACATAATAACGCGCACTAGGCACTTATAAAATTGTAGTAGACATGTGGTTTGTATGGAGAAAAAATACAAATTGTTAGAAATACCTACTTCAATTAGATAAATAGTTTTCACAAAGTAATAACTTTCATTCATCCCGAAACAGTCGATGATAATACATTCCCCTCAAAGGAATCTCATTCCGTACACCCTGATCAACAAGAAACAGTAAGGTCACAGACAGTTAAATAATCACTAGATTTCATGAATATACATACATGCTTTATATGAATCAAATCCTTTCACGTTGCTCGCATGAAGTATACCTAATTACCTACTCATAACGAATCAAGGCTAAGTATTGGTAACAGGAGTAATGGCTCACTATAAAACAACGGTCGGTGTCTAATCAGGGCGCAGTTAGCCGCAATCATGGTGTCACTAATGATTTTTTTTTTAAATTTAATGACATACCAGACGATAATATTTATGTGCTAGCACTAGGTACAAGTATACCTACGCATATGAATAATCAGGAAAACCGTAGATTTTATTTACTCATACGCACAATTACGATTGTAGGAAAATGTATATTATATTCTTAGGGAAAAAAATGTCAATATAAAATGTCAAATAATATGTCATTTGAAACGTTTACATAAAAAAAATATACGTTAAAAGTGTTAACATTATTTTGTACTATTTGAAGTCGGTTATGTTTTTTTGAAAAAAGTTTTGATTTTTTTTACTTTTTAATGACACTTCAGGAAATTGTTCCTGGTTTTGTCAACTGCTCATAATTTCTTTACTACCCGACCGCGGCCGGCAGAGCTGAAAGGAAGGGTAATTATTTCATGTGTCTATGTAGGTATGTATATTGTGTGTTCCACCGTAGCTCCTAAAGTAATGAACCGATTTTGATGAATTAGGTCGAGGGAGAATCCATCACTCCATCATCAGATACTGACTTGGTGACAATGGGTCGGTACATTAAAAACAAAAAAACAATCAAATATTTATCCTCTTCCATTTTTAAAGTCGGTTTAAAATAGTTTTCATTAACTTAAGTATTTACTTAAAGGGACATCATCTATTTATCTAATGTTATTTTAAATAGATTAAGCGAGTGATTAAATTACGATGATAAGGAAAACCAGCAAACGTTACACATCGACTCGTACAAGGAAAAAAAATGAAACTCATTTTAATAGGTTTACAGGAGAGCGAGACGAAGATTTAGGATTCTCGTTTTTTAGTTAAGATATTATTCAAAATAATAAACATGTAAAAAGAGCCAAAAATGTACGTATTAACCTAAACGGAAAAAGGAGTAAGAGAGCGGGTCCACCTGACGGGAGGCGATGGTGTGTCCAGGTGTGGTATTGACATTGCGCCGGTGGGCAGTGATAGTCTATTGCCGAGGTCGTGCTGCCATTCAAACATTACGCGCACCTTAAGGCAGATTAAGGTCAGTGACTGGCGCCGAAATCGAGACAAGCGCTGACCCGAAAAAAACCCCGTGTAAATTGATTTCAAGTACAGTGCGTGGCGGGAAGTCAGCGCTGACTTGTTAATTCGCACATGAATATTTAGAATTCAGTCGGTGCCCCTCGCACCCCGCTCCCACCCGCGCCCTTGTCAAAAGCCCCGTGTAAACAGTTTCAATCGCCGCTTTGTGGGGTGACGGTGCGTCTGGCTAGTGAGAGAAAATGAAGCGTAAACTAACGAAAGAGGAAACCACGAAATTGGTGCAATCGTATGGTGAAAACGAAAGCAGAGCCACCAGTTTCGTTTCTATCTTCAATCCATTTTCAAATTAGTTTTTTTAGTAAATTCAGTTTCTAGCATTACTGCTACCTCATTAAATAGCAAAACGGTAAAATTTGTCAAAAAGAAACCTAATCGTTGGTTTAGTTGTTTATTTCGTCCGTTTCGCGAATTCATTTTTCTTTTAGTCCATGAGCCACCGCCTGTTTTTTTCAGTGATTAGTAACAGGCTTAATCTTTGTGAGTAGGTACCGTACGACGAGACGCCCAGGTTTTTCCTCTGTGAAAATTCTCGATTTGGTGGAATTTTATTGGAATATTTTTTTATTGAAATATTGGAATAAAAAACAATTATTCCTTCAAAGTCAAAGTCAAAACGTTTTTTATTCGAATAGACTTAAAATAAGCACTTTCAAATCATCATTTTTTTTACAACCACCGGTTCGGAATGCTATTTCATTGGGGAAGAATCCGGCAAGAAACCTCCGTTGTTGCTTTTTTCAATATTCAATTACAATATTTTCTACTACAAATTACAATTTTTCAACATAATAATTCTAGCTACACTCTTACTAATTGTTAATAAGATAAACCTGTGCAGCTAATTAAATTACTTCCATATATCTTTATCCTCTACATAATTTTTAATTTTATAGTAAGCCTTCTTAATTAAAATTTGTTTAACATATTGCTTAAATTTCATATCTGACATTTCTGTTACATTTCTTGGAATTTTATAAAAGCGAACACAATTTCCAATATGACTTACTAGTTTTTGCTAATCTAACTGTAGGGATTCGTAATTTATTATTATTTCTGGTATTTATACCGTGACCTAGTCTATCAAACTCATTTAGATGTTTCCTTACATACATAATACAGTGAAACCTGGTTAAGTGAGACATCAAGGGACCTGCAATGTCGTTTCACTTATAGAGGTATTCCACTTACCCAGTGTCTCAGATATACAGGTATAAATAAATATCTGTCTCATTTACAGAGGGTCCCATTAATAGAGGTGAGAATACAGGTTATTTCAGTTATACAGGTGCGATCATTAAATAGAATAACGTGTTATGTATGTAAATGAGTTTTAATAAAAAAAAATAGTACTTAAAGGTAATCATACAAATGTAATCAACAAAAATGTATCAATTATAAAAATCTGTCATTTTAGTTTGTCGTTTGGAAGTATCAGCCATCAGATGTTTTTCGATGTTATAAATTTTATCAAATATGCTTTGGTCACCAATTGATGACATTTCAAAATAATTGTGCAAAGTGTCTAGTGCTTTTACTGCTTCGCGTTTAGACATTTTTACTAAATTTACTTCCGCGCTCATTTCATCGTCTTCTTCTTCATTTTCCAATAAAGAAGACGAGAAGCCATGAACAATGTCGCTTTCATTAAGTTCTCCTGAAACTATTAAACCGTCGTCAACGTTTATAAAATCTTGGAATGTTGGCTGTTGATTATTGTCGTTGCTGATGGCTAAGTTTCAATCTTCAGGATCAGTTTCTAAATTTTCGTCCTCCTCTTATAAGCTTTCAGCTACAGTTACTTCAGATTTAAATCCAGATTTTTTAAAGCAGTTTGCTATAGTAGTTTTGGTCACAGAAAACCAAGCTTTCCTAGCAAACCTCATCGCCTGAAGAACATCGTTTTTGTTACGAAGTTGCTTGACCCATGTTAGCAAACACTGTTCAAGTTCAGGATATTCTGATAAACGTACACGTTTTAGTTTTCCTTGTCCTTCAGAACATTGTGATTCAATTTTTATGTTTACTCTGAATTATTCTACAAAGAGTAGATTTTGGCACATTAAATTCGGCACAAACTTCTTCGCGTGTCTTCCCACTTTCATAAACGGATATTAACTTCAGTTTTTCACGTAATGATAACGATTGTAGCTTTCGTTTTGGCATTTTTCAAATATCTGTATGATAGTAAAGCGAAACTAAAACTGAAGGTAATTGGAGATCAAAATTACTTACGTACTTGGAATTACGTGTGGAATTTGTGGGTAGAATAAGAATGAGTAAACAAACAATGTTATCTCAGTTACAGAGGTTTATGCATAAAAAATTTGCTCGCTGTCTCAGTTATAGAGGTAACTATGATGATAAATCGAAAGAACAAATTCCAGATATAGAGACTTACCTTGTCCCACTAACAGAGGTAATTCAGTGCCAAAGTTTTGGGACCTCAGCATTGGTTCCAGTTATGGAGGTTTCTTACTTATCCAGGTCCCACTTAACCAAGTTTCACTGTATTGTCAAAAATATATTGGGACGGTAAGGTGAGTATATCAATTTCCTTAAACAATTGTCGTTCCTTAAATATTGTTCGAGTTCATAATTGTATTATGAACTGGAAGGAATAATTGTCCTAAAACTTGATGGTTTTTTTGAGAGCGTCCTACATTCTAAATTTCTAGGCGAGCAAAGCTACGGGGCGACTACTAGTCATACACACAAATGTAATTAAAATTTCACTATAGATAAGACCAAAATCTTTGGGATAAAATAATTTAAACTAAATTTGGACTACTGAAAATTGCGCTGCAAAAATTATTTAACGAGGGAATATTCTAATATAAAGCTTTTCTGGACTATCTACTCAATACAGTCGTGGTCAAATGACACTATTAGTAGTCAATCTTTTTTGTAAAGAAATGTTTGGCGTCCCTCATAGGACCCTCGTCGTTGTCCGTCCGTCTGTCTTCCCGTCACACCATTTGTCGAGACTATTTTTCTTAGGAATGCGTTAAGTTATCAAACCTAAATTGATATTAAAATATTTAAGTATGCAAGCCCTTAAAGCACCGAAAAATTCAAATATTTGATACGGCCGTTTATGCTATGTTTTTGCGACATATTTAGAAATTCTCAAGAGAACGAAAACTTAGAAGGCAATTCTCGTCGAGCTAAAATCATGAAATAAAAAAAAAGATCTGTCATAGTGGAAAAAAATAGAAAACCGTAAATTGGAAATACAACATTAACAAATTAAAAGAGAAAAAGGTTCCAGCCTCTCGTGCTATCAAACTACTACTTTCCTACAACTTTGTAGAGAAGTAGTCAAGTCAATAGTGCGTAAATCAGTATTGAAAAAATAACTGGATGATTCTTGGTATTAGAATTTCTGAAGCAATCTCATCTCTCATAACCTCAAAGTGGACTGATTCCGAAAAAAAGGCAAAAAAATTGCTTAGAAACCGACTGGAAAGGAGGCAGCATTCAAGTGTGCATATTTATTATACACGAACGGATTCTTTTAAGATCGTAAAGCAACCGGTAGTTATAAAGTTGCATAGCGAATCACAAATATCTTCTACGTTACTGTCCAGTGGAACAGTGACCTACCCTAGCGAGAACCTCACCATGACAGATGAACCGTCTAAATATACTTCTGCAAGACAGTATGTAGTCACACTGAAGTCTACTAAAAGATTTCTCAAGCTATCGCAGCACAGTTTTTAAATTACATATCTATCTATGTATTATCTTTATTGGTAAATTTACTTATCCTTGTATTTTTATGTTTTTAAAGACTATTGCGTATCGTCTTAAAAATTACTAGTGTTTAAGCTAGGTGTATTAAGTCTATCTGTAAATCTAAAACATAATTTTCCATAACATATTTACCTCAACTGCATTTTTTACACAAAACAAAACAATCGCTAATATTTGTTTTTGCAGATAGGATTTTCCGTTACGTAGATCAGGGCTTTGGGATATTAAGCAATGATTAAGTGACGATAACTAAGTAGCCACTTACATAGTTTTCATTTGATGGATGTATTCGCTAACAATATTACTTGATGTCAAACAGGGAACCCCAAGAAAACACGTAAAATATCCGGGTTTACGACGTGATGATGACCAGTGTATGTATGTACGTTTATCGTGTGATGGGAGTCCATTTTATGACTTCACTAGCAGCCCGCCCCAGCTTCGCACGGGAGTACCAAGATAAAAATATTTTTAAAACCTGTTGTACAATTTGAAATTACACTTAGTATTTTTTTCTATTGACTTTTCAAATAAAATATCAATGCTCTGCTGGACCCATACAGCCCCATTCCAGTTGTACACGTGAAGCAGTTTGAACATGTGCTTTCTCGGTTGCCTTGTTACTGATAATTTGTGAAGTTCAGTCTCGAGAAACGACCGGTCTGTATCAATAATGTCCACATCAAATATGCAGTGAATGAAAAACTGCATGACTTTTCATCAATTTTCACGGTCAGTATGAGTAATGAAATCCTTATCATGGGTAAAGTAATGAAAAGGATAAAACTGAATGAACTCAAAGTCCCGCCCCCGCTGGGAGTCGAACCTGGAACCTCTAGAGTAGCAGTCAGCTATTTAGTCAGGTCGAGGTCGCGGGCACACAACAACAACAGTATTTCACAATCCTATGTAAGTACATGCTGCACGCTGCGAAAGGCACTACCACGCGACTGTTACGCGTTTAGCATGTTGAACTTATGCTTCCAGCGTTATTATTGGCAATTTTAGACGACCTCGGCCGACTGCTATGCTTGAGGCTCCGGGTTCGAATCCCGGCGGGAGCGGAATTTGTGTTATTTGCAGATGCATTGTTTCGCTTACCGCTCTTGGATGTTATATTCTTACCTATGTAGTATATACCATATCGTTGCTTAGTTCCTGTGACACAAGTTCTTACGATACTTACTGCAGGGCTGTCAATGTGTGTGTCGTGATGTGGTTTATTACTATTATTATCAATATTATACAAAAATTCTGAAAAACCAATTAAAATTCTACAAGAGGTGTATGTAATTTTTAATAATGTTAGAGAGTTAACCCCATATAATTGGTTGGCACCAGTTTAAGATTGGTTTTATCTTCATTGTACCCATGCGAAACCAGGGTAAGCTGCTAGTATTTTATAAAAAGAAACCTCTTCTCCTTAGGTTTCTCAGTTTAATAAAAAATAAATTTATTATAGTACTTTGATATTTTAGTTGCTTGTACATATTGAGGATTCTTTTTTTGATTAAAATATTTAAACGATAAATATTGAAGTAATATTTTTAGTAATAAAAATTACTTGATATTATTAATATTTAGAATTTATGAATTTAATTATTGAAAATCAAAATAAAATAATGTTTTATTCAAATGGAATTAAATAAAGTATTTTAAATCGTCAAAATTATTTTTGAACTACCACCGGTTTGGAATGCCTGTCTACGGGGGAGAATGGGGTAAAACCTCCGTAGTTACTCTTTTCAATGTCATAATAATCTTTCATAACAATCTTAATTATAAATCTTGACAAACATGAAGATTGCGTATGTTTTTGATCAGTGTCAACGTAATTAACAACAAATTTAGAAATTCAATCAAAAATGATGGTGTTTTTATTTAGTTTGAGCACAAATGCCTACAAAACAACACAGAAACATGTTTCATGCGACAAATCTCGAAACTTTTCAAGTTTTATCTTTTTAAATGTTTTAACATGAAACTGAATGAAACTAGGACGTTGTTTATTGAAATGCATACATTTATTTAAAACCACATCAAGATAATACATAAGAAACAAATGTAAGATATTATATTCTTACATGTTCACACAGGACAACGTAACAATAAAAGGACAAACATATTTAATGAAATGGTTTACAAAAAAGATATTTTCATGTACATATATATAAAAATTCGACTGCCACCAACAAAAAACTGTTTTTGCCATTTCAAAAATTTCAGGTCAGTTTTAAATCATTATTGAGATCAGAGATTAAATTAATTTTACTTTTGTTACATAAAATGTATAATTACAAATAAAATAAACACTTAAATAATATAACATCGTATCACAATAAACATTTAAAAGACAGCTGATTTGTCATACAGTCACATTTATATAACACTACTACACTGTATAGTCATTTAATATCACTAATGAAATACAAATTCAATTGTTTGATTGTTATAAATGCAGGAATCTTATATTTATGACAACAATTGTTTAAGAATTCTAACCATTGAACATACATTTAATGTGTTTAATAACTTTCTCCTACATTCTTTTTCTACAAACTAACATCAGTTTCTATTTATTTCCCACGAGACATAAGGTACTGTCGATTGGCTAGCTTGCACGATGCCAACGTCTCCATATGTCTCTTCACAATTCAACTGGCATTATGGGATAGCAAGTTACATGTCCCCTAAAATATTTATTTGGCGCTCAGCATTAGATAAAACGTAAAAAACATCAAGCTGAAATAAATATTTTCATAAATTTCATACTTGTGACTTAAATAAATACAACAACAGTTCGATCGAATTTAATACGTTTTTACAAATAATTTAAGTAGCTAGTCCAGCCGTGTTGGATCTTAGCTGGGGATGGTTTTAGTGAATCGCATTGTTTTACAGTAAAGATGAGAAGTGTGTTTCTGTGCTGTTGTGGTATACGGTGGCAATGAGCACGGCGTAGAGCGCATGCGCGTGGCGGAGCGGCGGCTGCACGGCGAGCACGCGCACGTGCGTGTAGCGCGCCACGCGGTCCATGGCCGCCAGGTTTATCTATGCACACAAACAAACAGGCATTGCTAGAGACTTGCTTATTCATTAATAAAGGTGAGTCATCGTATTATTTTAAAAGTCATTTCAAGCTTATCGTTGTACGTTCAATACTCAGGTGTTCAGATCTTGATTTACTTTTTAAAGAAAGTTTTATAGAGTGCAAAGGACTATATATATAAGGAAAGGGGACATTTATTGGAGAAAACAGGTTAAGGAGTTGATATGGCTAACTACGTGTATACCCTACTGTAAAAGAAAATGTTTGTAGTTTTAATACTACAATGGTCAAGATATAATGGCTTTATTTAATTTTCTATATAATGTATGTCAGTTACCCAGTGCGTGGTGGGTTTGTTGTCTCGGAGTACTTGGAAGCCGTGTATGGGGTTGAGCTCATATAGTTTGAAGCACCAGCACGCAATGTTGCCGCCACGTGCGCGACGAACGCTCCACACGCCACGTCGTCTCACCGCGACTCTGTAATTTGTCAGGTTGCTATGTACGAGTCTTTTAAATCAGAAATTAATATTCATTTTCGGGTAATGCTTTGGTGAACCTGTGTATCTTTTCTGGCCTAGAGTTTTAGAACAGGAAGAACTGAAGGATAGGTTTCTGTATAATTGATTAATTAATTTAGATAAATATCCTTGCTGTCCATTGCCGTGAACGAGCTCATCATAGCACACAGATGTTTCCAAACATATCAGCAATACCATAATATCGGTGCCTTTGAAAAAGTCGTTTAATTCTACCAACAATTGTTTTTCAATAGGTGTATTTGAAACCTGTATGTCTCAGATAAACGCGTATGGATAAGAGGCGAAAAATATGTTTTGCCGATGAATTCAGCTGTGGAATGGCATACTACGATTAATTCAGTAACAAAATCCATTAGTTCAAAAACATAACGATCTTTCAATACAAGGGAGGAATACAAACAAATTGTTATATGTTTAGGAGCGTTTAAACATTTTATTTTGTCTACGCCAATAAAACTTTTACGAACTTTAACTCATCACAAGTGACTACTTTCTCTATTGTTTGCACCAAAATAAATATTTACTGTACAAAAAACTATGAGATTAGATGAATTACTAAAAATAAATGTAGATAATAGAATGGCATACCAGTATACTTGTCGTTGACGACCGCCCACACGTCGTGTCGCGTCTATTTAAGGCATTTATGTTTTCGAAAATGTTAAGGCATTTATTATGACCTTTTTAATAGCTCCATTAACAGTTACATTTTTTGTTTAGGCAATTAGTTAGTTTGTCTGTATTAGCTATAGGACATACCCGTGCATCAGAGAGCAGCGTGAGCACCAGCCTGTCGAGATGCAGCGCCAGTAGAGCGTGGCAGTCCAGTGCCGCAGATACCTCCACCACCACCGACTGCATCATTCCACCTCCACGCCGCTCCGCGAACCACTGACACCACCCCTCTCTGCCGACCACATTCATTCACGTCTTCAAACTACACTATAAATAAAATATTACAACAGAATAGGTGCATTCATCATAGCTAACATTTAATAACATCGTACAAACGTATTTTCCTTTTATATGTGAAAAAAATGTTATTACAAAATCTGTCTCCGCAAATTAGAACGAAGTACATTTGTATATGTTGGATACAGACCAGGTTCGTTGGTGTTCATGTATAATGAGGATTCGTGTGTGGACTCCCTGTCAGCCACCAGCGTCAACAGGCTGCTCGGAGGATTACTGTCTGGAATTAAGAAACGCACTTATTTCGTACTTTGTTTATAAAACTTACAGTTTAAATGATTGTACAGTTGTAATATATATATAAGCCTTAACCGTTTGTTAGAGACAGTGACAGATGAGTGATTGGCTTAGTTAGATTTTTATTTTATCAAGAAGTAAGAATAATGTGAC
Source organism: Choreutis nemorana (assembly GCA_949316135.1). Taxonomy (NCBI): domain Eukaryota; kingdom Metazoa; phylum Arthropoda; class Insecta; order Lepidoptera; family Choreutidae; genus Choreutis; species Choreutis nemorana. The sequence goes on from OX438595.1 coordinate 15,394,453, forward strand.
TTTGGCTAACTGCAGGTTCAGGCACTGAATTGAGGATTTGAGCAACTTGCAAATATTGCATTTCCAAATATACGATAACATTGACAAGTACACTAACTTTTGTGTTGTTTATTTAAACTTATTAGAATTAATAACATGGCATTTGAGGTATGATTGTTTTAGGATTACTGGAAGCTTTAACAATAATTTTCAGGGCTCCAGTGAAATTTTATCATTATATAAGTCAAGGATCCAATCCATACCATAATTATATGATTACAGTCAAGAAAAGTCCCAACAAAAACCAAATGTATGTATATACTCACGGTGTTTTGGCAGTGTATGGCAATGTGTACGAGCGAGTCGAGTGCGAGCTCGCTGGGCACAGGCGCGGCGTACCGGTCGAGCCGCTCACGAACGTTTCGCGGTCCACCTCCACCGATATGAAGAACGGCAACTACACGTCAAAGACATGTACATTTTAATATACACCTAAACACACAACAGTAACATCCTACACCTGTGAATAAAGCAAATATTTACTTGTGAATTACTAAACTTTAATGCGACTTCTTCAAAAAAGGTATTAAAAAGGATGAAACCAGAAAATAATTCATACAGAAATCCAGAAATACATACAAAAATGGCCAAGTTAGAACCGTTAAAACTGGTCCAGTAGTTTATACATAATGCAAGTAAAAAGATATAGACATAGATAGATTTAGATTAGTTATTAATATATATATAGATAGATTGCCAAAATCATTACGTTCGCCGTAGTCGGATAAATCGTAAACAATATTACCTACTTAAACAGATTCCAAGGAAAATCCTGCGCCGAAGTGTATCTTGTTGTCTTGGACACCACCCACCAGCGAATATTTAATTTTATATAAACCATATGAAATGAACCACTCCCTCTGTGGACACTTTCAGTCTTGGTAAGAGATCAAAATGTGTCTGTCGTCAGTTGTAAAAACATGAAGTGGCGTGCAGTGTCGGCAGCAAAAAGTGGCTGATATCCGACACAAGACACGTTTGCGCGACAGCTTGAAATATGTTTACCAGCACCAGAGGGCACAGCTGCACCTCCAGCGAGCAACCTCCGCCCGCGTTCACCGCCGCGTACCTCACCCAAACATACATCGCCATCGAACACACTCGTATTGACATTTGATTGCAATTTTCTTGAATAATTGCGGGCTCAAGTATAAAACTAAAATACAAAGGACAAAATAGAAGATATTCGAATTTTTAATTTTTAGAAAATTTGAAAGCGACAATCTAGGTAGGTAAAAGGTTTTTATACATGTTATGTACTGTTATTCAATTCATCTTAACATTTTCTGAAAATTAAAAATACCAACAATTAAATACAGATGATAATTATAAAACGAATCACCTTTAGTATCGTATAAACATTCATGCTACATTAATATAAGATCACATTCAAACCGAGATAACTATATCGTAGTTTATTACTTTATTAATCCAGTTGTTGTACGTATGCGAGCGTTGAGGAGACGTTAAATACTAAACCTGATGGAGGTTTCGTGCTTGCCTAGGGTATCGTAAACGTTCATAGGCTACGGTGACTGCTTACCTGGCGGGTTGTATGCTCGTTTGCCACCTGAGTTAGTGAGTTTCCGCGCCCATAGACGACTCTTCCAACCTGAAACCAATAACATCACAGACGCGAACGTCACATAACGGACAAAAACCAACAGCCACCACCATATTTCCATATAAATCAGTTACCAGCCAGCGAAATTAGTAACCGGCGACTGGGTCCGGTTAGCGCTAACAAATACAGCAACTACAGTTTCCTCCTAAAAAGCGAATACAAAAGCTCAAAGCGTTGCGAACTAGAGGGCGGTGATACGTTTTACATCGCGGCATCATTTACCTCAAGCAGTGCTTAGAGGACATTCCCTGAATCCGTACGAATTTTTTTAATTTCATTCCTTCATTCGTTTCCGAAACACAGTTAAATGTTACGACGACCACAAATGTAACATAGCGACCTCTATCGTCAGAATATAAGTTAGTTTTCATGGTAGTTACAAAACCTCGGGAGATGCTCACTAGATGGCGGTCCACTGATTTACATCGCGATATCGTTATTTGTCGAGCCCACTATATAAGAGCAAAGGGCAGCTAAGCTTTCGTAATAATAAACAATAAAATTTGATATTTTTGGGGTGAATTATACCAGCTAAGGTACTAATTCACATTAATGCACATGAAACTATTCGGAACATATGTACTCTCGTACAAAATTTTATTTTAACATATATACATGTATACCAAATATTAATCAAATTTAAAACAAAACTGAAAAAATGTGTACATACCATTAGTCTAGGTCCTGTGTTACTTCGTATATGTAGCTACAGGGGTTCCTCTTCTCGAACACGCTGGTGTCGGTGGTGGCGTAGTGCAGAAGCACCGCCTCTCGAGTTATACTGCACTCCAGCGTCCTACCAACCACATCATTATAAAACATTTATTATTACATGAGTAAGCGGCCCTCTAGGCAGGGCTATGTTCAAGTAAAAATATTTGCAAACAAAACTCAATCACACTTTATATTATACCATCCTTACATTATTTTTTATTTTCTATTCATTCCACTAGGTATCCTGATTAAGACGCTATTTTCTAACCTTTTTCTCTCAACCAGGAGCCAAAAAGCATCGTCGCTGATTGCTCAATGTAACCAAAAGTATAGAATAATTACGTTTGTTGTGCCTTTGGAGGTTCAATAGTTTTTCAAGATATTAAATGTCTACTACGTTAATCCTATGGAAAAAAAACCACGGCCGGTCAACTACTCAGTAGGGTGTCCCGACCATGTTTGAAAAAAAAACTGTATGAGCATGTACTTTCATCACTTAGTAGACTTACAATTACAAGTTTTCAGATGGATTAAGAGTAGGAACAATACAATCTGAAGTTACGATTACTAGAAATAACCCATCTACAATGCTTATCATCCAGATTTAAGATTTGCTAGCTTAAGAATTCATAAACTATTTAAAATAAGCTGGCCAAAACATACGGATACAACATAAATATTTTTCTATCTGTACTTGGTTCATAGACAATATTTTTGGACAAGCCAGACAAATTTACTTCCCAAAGCGTAAATATATAAAATAGTTTAATTTAAATCCACAAACTTTTCGTTATTTAAATAATTTTTAAAAGACTTAATGCAATCATTTCAAAATATATGGTTAAAAATAAATGATGAAGGCGTTATATAAAATATTCAAAACTCTTGTGATGTTTTCTCCCAGTGCTCTATATTTTATAAATATATGGATCCTTTCCTTTAAGCTTTAATAATATTACACTTATGCTTTATGTCCTCAACAAATAAAAAATAAATAACGTCCTTTGTACTAGGCAGGGGAGCTCCCGATCGTTAAGTTATTGTATGGTTTAAACACAGCACAAGTAGTCTCACTACACTTTAAACCTATTATTAAAAATAAAAATAAAATGAATTTAACACTATTTCCAATAGCAAATACACTTTTTTAGCACAAAAGTCCTTTAACTACAAAGAATACACCCGCAAATCAAATCAAGAAATTCCTCAAAAAAAAGTCGAAACTTAAGGACATAAGCAGGTTAAAATCTAACAATTTTTAAGTCGCTGGTACCGTTCTGTTGTATTTATAATAAAAAGTTGTCTAAATAATACGAGTATGTACAAATAAATAGTATAAAAGGTTCTTTTTAATTTTATATATTTAGTTCAGGAGCTGGGATTAAACATGGCGATGAGGTAGAAGTGCGTGACTACGACCCGCACGGCAACCTGCGCGGGTTGTACGGCGAGCTGACGATCCCGGAGAGCTGTTTTATCAACGAGGACCACCACTATCCCTACGCCTCCACGCCCCCACCCCGCCAGCCACCCTACACACCGTAGCGTGACCGCGCTCGCGGCTTACCCTACTCCTTCGATGACATGCGCGACTTTGTTTAATGATGAATGATTATTAGTATTAAGTATATAGTTTTGTTAGTAGTTATGTACCTACTATATATCAAATTAGTTTCCCTGTTTGAGTTTTCTTTTTCATGTACCTATCTAAGTAAGACAAAGTATTTGAAACCAAATTGACTTCAAATAAGTACTTTTAAATCGTCTTCTTTTTTAGGAAGATTCCGGTAAGAAACCTCCTTAGTTGCTGTTTTCAAAATAATAAGGTACAATTAATTTATATTACTTTATATCATTGTAATTTATAATACAATTCGTAAATAAAGTTGAGTTTTCTAATTTTAAAACAAAGTTTTGAATAAATTTTAGTTACATTAACCAATCTTGATATTTACATTCATCGATGACTAAGTATATATTCTAAAATGAAATAATAAATTACATGAAATAAAAAGGATGCAATGAATGTTACGTACGGATGCATTTGACGTAGTACCGAGACGAGAACGAAATCGTTCAATATCAACATTCCCCGGTGGATACTAAGATACGTTACCATCGAACATTTACAGTAAGAAACATTACTTTATATTATCTTGATAGGAGATAGTTTTATGTAATAACGACCAACATTTGAACCAATTATCATATTTTCTCTACCAAGCCACATACATACAAATAAAACGTATTGTCCACGATGACTAACTGAGGGATCAACGCACAGAATAAACCGCTGAAAAAGCCTAAACCTGAAACTTTGAGGGGGTATTCCTTACATGACGTAGGCATCCGAAAAGATAAGATTTTCCAAAGTTTTGCCGCTAAAGGAGTTAAAAAGGAGGGCAAAGTTTGTACGCGACAAAGTGACTATTTGGTCCATAAATATTCTTTAACGGAATTTATTGCATACATTTTTCGTATTTTATTGAAATTCATCCTGTAACGGGGGTGTACAGGGGTAGCAAGTTATTGTTGGTGTGATTTGATTCGAAATTGATATCAATACTCCGTAGGGCTTCTGATTGAAATATTTTTTTATTTTGACTCATGTTTGAAATCTCAATCCTATTTTATTCAATTAAGGTTGAATTTACATAAAAGTTATAAAATTGCACAGGGAATCACAAACAACTTCAATGCTATTTCTTGTGTACGTCACTGATTCGTGTCCAGTGGAACAGTGAATGAAACCTTACCATGACAAATACCTATTTTCTAAATATACTTCTGCAAGACAGTATGTAGCCATACTGAAGTCTAATAAAAGATTTCTCAAGCTAACTAAAAGACTATTCGATAACTAAGCAGCCATATACATAGTTTTCGTTTGATGGATGTATTTGCAAACAATATCATTCGATGTCACACAGCGAACCCCAAGAAAACACGTAAAAATATGTTTCCTGTAAAATAAACAGAACTACCCACCATTATCTCGCTTAACAAACATAGGTAGTTACAACAGATATAACATTACGTTTAAACAAAATTGACTTGTACACACTAACGTATAAAGAATGTTCAACGCCCAAGTCACACAACATTAACATTGATAATAAAGAAATCGCAGTAAGGAACCTTAGGCTTGGCACGACTTTATCTAGATTTCATTACTTTTTAGAGATAAACAAGCAGCTCCATCGAGACTTGGCTAGTTTTTTACAGAATGTTTTTAGTGGGATAAATTCTACTTTTAGAGGTTTCACTTAGAGCACAACAAAATTTACCATCTACCCTTGTAAGGGTAGGGGAGGGTAACTTTTATGTTTAAGCTTCCTCTTGCAAAGATACTGCAGCACTTTCTTTTACAAACTGAAATCTAATTAGACGCCAGTCTAGTGGAAGAGGGACGAGGAGGGAAGAAGAATCGGTCAGTTTGACAACTATTTGAAGCAGAACATAAGATATTACAAACAAACGAATGTCTTTCACAGATGAATCTGAAAAACTTTGTTTATATTCACTTAAACAGATTATAAATATAAAGTAAAGAGATATCAGATAAACATTCGGTAGGAATCTGATCTAAAACCTCTTTTTGAGATTCAAGGATTCGAGATGTAGTTTGATTAATTCAACCTCTGTTGAACACATTGACACAGTTATGTTGGAAGGGTAACTTTTTTTTATGCATTGCATTATTCACTGAGCTTGATAACTCAGCCACTCTTATACTTCTTTTACAACACTCAGAAAAAAGTTTCCGAACGAGACCACGTGAACTACTAGAAGATTGATTTTCAGTCGGAATACATTGCCCTTGATTTTTTGATATTCAACTCTTTCAATAACATATAACCAATCAGAATACTTGATTTAAAGTCAATTTATACCTAACACAATTTACATTTTATTTTTATTTTAAAAAGATGAATATTTTCAGTGTCATTTAAAGAGGTTAGTGAAGAATGCATTACATATCGATACTTTTTTCGTATATTTACTTGCATTAGCAGATAGCAAAACATCAAGAAGATGCATCCTTGAAAACATATAAAGTACTTGAAATAAAATTAATATTCACTCAGACCCACGAAAAAAATCACGAAACAAACTAAGACGAGACTACGAGAAAATCTGTCAACCCTAGCAGCCTTGTGGTGTGCGGTGCCGCAGACAATTTTAATTTTCCAAATTTATGAAGATCTAAGGATTTTAGTTTAGCATATTGAAATAGTAGGGACGATTGGCAACTAAGTTAAAAGTTTACTCGAACTTTGAAAATGTCTTAAAAAGTTGATCTTAAACATAGCTTCGTAGCACATGCTTGTGGAATAAAAAATGAGTAAAATATTAAAAAATACAGAAACATAATTAGAACATATACCTTGTTCTTCGACCTCTATTGCAAAAGAATCACGCACAGAATCAAATAATTAATAACGATTTTAAGTGACTCACTGAGACTGTTTACGTATAACGATGCGATATTTGAATGCACAAAAGATAATAAGTGTGCATCCCAATAGCCAAAACCTATTTATAATTTTAAGAGGTAAGAAATAGTAAGATTAGTTACCAGTAAACATATGTAAAATTTGTAGATAGGTTTTCACTATTGATGAGCTATAAGCGTGCCACGGTGCAATGGTATGAAACAATTATCTTACTGACTTCCCGTTGAACCTATTGATGAGCTATAAGCGTGCCACGGTGCAATTGTATGAAACAATGATCTTACTGACTTCTCGTTGAACCTATTGATGAGCTATAAGCGTCCCACGGTGCAATGTTATGAAACAATTATCTTACTGACTTCCCGTTGAACCTATTGATGAGCTATAAGCGTGCCACGGTGCAATGGTATGAAACAATGATCTTACTGACTTCTCGTTGAACCTATTGATGAGCTATAAGCGTGCCACGGTGCAATGGTATGAAACAATGATCTTACTGACTTCTCGTTGAACCTATTGATGAGCTATAAGCGTCCCACGGTGCAATGTTATGAAACAATTATCTTACTGACTTCTCGTTGAACCTATTGATGAGCTATAAGCGTGCCACGGTGCAATGGTATGAAACAATGATCTTACTGACTTCTCGTTGAACCTATTGATGAGCTATAAGCGTCTCACGGTGCAATGTTATGAAACAATTATCTTACTGACTTCTCGTTGAACCTATTGATGAGCTATAAGCGTGCCACGGTGCAATGGTATGAAACAATGATCTTACTGACTTCTCGTTGAACCTATTGATGAGCTATAAGCGTGCCACGGTGCAATGGTATGAAACAATTATCTTACTGACTTCTCGTTGAACCTATTGATGAGCTATAAGCGTGCCACGGTGCAATGGTATGAAACAATGATCTTACTGACTTCCCGTTGAACCTATTGATGAGCTATAAGCGTCCCACGGTGCAATGTTATGAAACAATTATCTTACTGACTTCTCGTTGAACCTATTGATGAGCTATAAGCGTGCCACGGTGCAATGGTATGAAACAATGATCTTACTGACTTCTCGTTGAACCTATTGATGAGCTATAAGCGTCCCACGGTGCAATGGTATGAAACAATTATCTTACTGACTTCCCGTTGAACCTATTGATGAGCTATAAGCGTCCCACGGTGCAATGTTATGAAACAATTATCTTACTGACTTCTCGTTGAACCTATTGATGAGCTATAAGCGTGCCACGGTGCAATGGTATGAAACAATGATCTTACTGACTTCTCGTTGAACCTATTGATGAGCTATAAGCGTCCCACGGTGCAATGGTATGAAACAATTATCTTACTGACTTCCCGTTGAACCTATTGACCTATGACTATTAGCATAAATATCTTATGAAAAAAAGAAATCAAAACAGTATGCAAAACATAAAAACTTAATTTGAAACAACACACTAAACTTTGAATTGTAACATGTAAAATCAACGTTTTAATGCATATTAAATGGCAATTCAATCAATTAGCAACTGATATAGACACATATCAACAATACTTTATGTACTTAACTTAAACATGGGAGAAGATCATTGAAATCCAATCGTCAGTCGATTAAAAAGCCACGTTATTATCTCTCCCGCGCCCTACTTACAATGTTATTTAACATCAAATTGAGTATTATATTTAGCGTCTTATTATAGACCAAAAAACTGCTTGAAAGTAATTTGCTAGAAAGATATAAAGAAAAAGAAAATTACAGAAATAACTACCAAAACTCAGTACCAAAACCATATGAGATGATAACCACAAAATTCAAATACCTGAACAGCGCTGGACAAAATAGTGCCTTTAGGCACTACATACATACATACTGGTGTATATTTATATACACTTCAAAGGTTGCCCTCGAATTACCTAATATTCCATCATTATATCTCGACTTGGTGACAATTGGAGGGTCTCAGGAGTATACTTACTCTTATGAACAAAATAAGTATTTAGAAAATCGATCCACAATTACAGATAAATGGATGAAAAAAACTGGACAAGTGCGAGTCGGACTCACGCACCGAGTGTTCCGTACAAACTTGTAGGTACATATGGAGATAGTTCTTTCATTACAAGAAACGTGTAAGTCTAGTTAAGTCTTAGCTAACCGACAGACTACAAAAATTTATAGTATAGTTAAAGTTAATATCAATGGTTTAAATTCTTCTGGTGTCCCGTTGATAATGGAAGTCCCCCAAGGTTCAATTTTGGACTTTCCGTATTTTACGAAAAACTTGTGTGAGACAGTGTTGTTTGCTGATGATACATCCTTGATTTTTAAAATTGATCGACACAAAAAAAATCTTGACAAAGTGAGTAACGTTCTCTTACATGTAACGCATTGGTTTACTATAAAAACCTTGTTCTTAATATTAAGAAAACCAAATGTGTAAAATTTACAATGCCAAATGTAAAACAAGTCAGTAAGCGGATCACCAATCCAACCGAAATTATTAATTCAACTGTGTTCCTTGGTATTACGTTAGATTCTAAATTGCAATGGGGTCCGCATATTACTGTTCTGGCAGGAAAACTTAGCTCAGCTGCTTTTGCTGTCCGTAAAATAAGACCACTAACTAATGTTGAGACGGCAAGACTGGTTTATTTTGGTTATTTCCATAGCGTCATGTCGTATGGTTTACTGCTGTGGGGTTCCGCAGCAGATATTCAGACTATTTTTGTATTACAAAAGAGGGCCATCAGAGCCATCTACAACCTAGGACCATGTGACTCGCTAAGAGAATTATTTAAGGAAATTAATATTTTAACAGTAGCTTCACAATACATATTTGATTGTATTTTATATGTTAATAAAAACTTAGACCTTTTCCCTAAAAACTGTGGTCGTCATATTTTTAATACCAGAAATAATCACAGACTTGCGGTTCCCAATCTTAGGCTTCACAAAGTTGGTAGTTCACTTATTGGTGACTGTGTAATAATATTTAATATTCTACCACTAAACATTGTAGCCTTTCCAATGCATACATTTAAGCCACTTATTAAGAAGTGCCTAATGAGTAAAGGCTATTACAACCTAAAAGATTATTTTGATAGTTTGCTCTGTTGTTTATATTAAGTTTAAGCAAGTTAAGTTAAGTTTATTTCGTGTTAAGCATTTTTGGTGCATGTTTTTATTTGACGTGCACAAGTATTTGTAAAAACTTTTTGCAATAAATGATTTTTGATTTTGATTTTTGATTCAGCCGTCCAATTCAGTTCAAAATAATAAAGGAGTGCGAAAGTTCAATGCAACGTGAAAAAAAGCCAAAGAAATGCAAATAGAAGCACTAAAACAGTCTGAGATGCAGCTCGTGACTGTCAAACATCAACTACTAATGCCAATGATCGATAGGATAGATAGCTGCGTATATATCAGACACTTTCACATCTGTGTGTGACATTTGTAAGGCGAAGCCTTCTGAGATGAATACGCTAGAAGACATCAATCGCAAAACAAAACATGAATAAATGTATCAATACGGATTGTCTTCATTACATGTGTGGATCCGGTGCATGGAACGCTTGCTTCATATAGGTATATAATTTTTAATTTAACAATCTAGTATGTATTTCGAAGTATATATTTGCAATGCATCTCTTTGCTGAAGTTGCGTTTCTGAATACTAATAAATTAATTGCCTTCTTTGTTTCAGCCGGATGGACTTAAAAATGGAAGTCAATGGGTGATGAGGACATGAAAAAGTTGGTGCAAAGAAAAAGACAAATCCAATAAGACTTTAACGATGAAAACAGCTTGCTGGTCGATGTTGTAAAACAAGGCGCATGTACAACAAACGATGGCAACAGTTCTAGATGATTTTTCAGTGATGCAAAAACGTCGGCTCGCATCATAGGAATTGATAAAGAGCTGATTGAAAAGTTCCACATAATTTTGCAGACAGTGGCTTCTGGTGAGCAAGTGGACCTTCTTAAATTCTCTCGTGTTTTTAATTACACAGCCAGTTTATATGTAGTTATATCCCTGGTTATACATGTCCTGTAGCGTAAATAAGTTGCTAGTATATGGTATTGAGCAGTTAAAAAGTTGCAAATAAGTTATTTACGCCGTTAGATTTTCAAATTTACCAATCGGGAAACTATCGGAAGAGGCATCAGAGGCTCGAAAGACTTTCGAAAATAAAGAGAGAACTGATCTAGAAAAGTAAGCAGATCAGCGACAAATGAAGTACAAGACTGCTCCGACATCGGAGAATTGTTCACCAAGAGCAGCCGAGTTTTTGGTGGGTCGTCTAACTGAACCCGAAATAAAATATAATGTACTGCTTAAAAATTGTAATGAATTTTGTAAATGTAATGATTATTAACTATAGTTTTGAATAAAAATATTTATTCAACCTTTTTTTAAATATTTAGGTACTAAGTAACTTATTTGAAATTTTGTCTAAATATAATTTTGTACTTATTTTTAGCTCACAGTGTAGGGGGCAGGCAGTGAGATCATATGCTTTAAGATTATCAATATTCCTTAGTTATAAGTATTTTGACGTAATACAACTATTTTGTCTACTATAGTTTCAATAAAAAATACTTATTAATTAGGTTTTTAGTTTTTTCTTTCGCAATTTTCTGAACCTCATAACTCTTGAAGGGGCAACTATGGGCGTGCGCTGATAGCATAGAAATATTGCCAATAAACCCAAGAAAAAGAATATAGTACATTTAAAGCAAGACCTTTCAACACTTGGCCACACTTTAGCATTTTCTATCTCATTCGATACAACTAAAACTGAAAATATTTTTTTTTCTTGACAAACTATCAGTTTTAGAGTAAAACGGTAAGATCAGATATTCATCAGGATGACAAGATCTTTTGATTGGTATTTTTTTGAAGGATTTGAAAAATATCTGAATTTCCCACATACAGCAGTTTCGACCCACACTGTGCGCCGTCTGCTGACTGCGAGGCTCTGGGCGAGGGGGGCGATTGCAGCGGTAGCGCCGCCGACCCCTGCGCCCTGCGTGCACGGGCCGGCGTTCGGCGGTTTAAAGTCTTTTGTCCCGCCAAATTGTGTCGCCTCAGTACAGCAGTTGTCTAGAAAGTTGTTTGTCCTGAATATCGCGTAAGTTCAGCGCCAAACTTTTTGATTGCTTTTGCTGTTTTTAAAATCTCCGGGAAGTTCTCGCCAAAAAAAAAAGGTAAATTTTCGTGTTTTAAGGTGATCTTTGATGTCGCTCCTAAGTGTAAATAAAATAAAATTTCGTCTTATTACCGAATCTGCGTATTGTATTTCGCATAATATTCTATTAGTGTCCATTAATTCTTGTAAAATCTCTTTGTTCTAATTCGTTGCAATGAGACTATTCAGTACATAGCTTAAACATGAGATGGCGCTAGCGCTATAACGTCCAAATCCAGTTTTTCTGGAATACTTTAACTTAATATATTCATTCTTCTTCACTTCATCATTACTGGGTTCTGGCTGGGGCGAGGAATTCGTTATGGTTAGTAAATCAAGTATAAACTCTGTAATTAATGATTTTAACTTCGAGACAAATAGCTAATGCATTCGAATACGGATTCAGTTCTATATACTTATAGTACCTATAAACTTCTTAATGCTAATAGCAAATAAAAATAGGTTAGGTTACAATCCCCAGCGGAAGGAACGCATACCATTTTAATTGTGCGTCGAGACAGCCCCAACGACTGCTCAGGTTGCAACAAGTCTATACGTCAATACTTATAATATACCTATATATTAAACAACATAATATGGTAGTTAGGTCATTACCTGCTCCATAATGCTCAGCTTCAGGTAAGACTTCCTCCATATCTGAACACTTGCCGGTAAATGAATCGCTATTTCCGTTGTTCACAAGTTGTCTTAAAATGTTCCTTGAAGTTCGGGGAAAGATCTCATGAAGAGTAAGCATTGAAAAATTCTCGGGAAAACGTAAAATTCAATTTTTCTCTGTCCATACAAACTGTTCCTGGCTCTCAAAATACTGATGTCAAATTCATAGCGAGCCATTTATCAATAAAATCGGAGCCATATAACATTAAAATCGTTCTGTATTTCATAATCTTATGAGCTGTTTCATATAATTCCATTAAATCATGCGTCATGATAAATTTGCAAGTGAAAAAAACATTTTGTAAGTAATTAATTTAAAAAAATTATAACATGTCTGGTGTGTTTATTCAGTAGCAATAATGTCGACTTCCGCAGGCATCTGAAAAAAATCAAAACGTTTCTTTAATTCCAGAATAATATGAATATTTACAGGTATGTACATAAAAATCCGTTCGCGCAAATCGTTCGTACGTTTCGGATGACAATGTTTGTAACTTTTATTAAGTATGTATGCTACCGCTTTTCCAGTCGGTTTCTAAGCAATTTTTTTCTCGGAATCAGTCCACTTTTAGGTTATTACACGTTTAGGTTTACAAAAAAGTTTCCAAATTGCCTCAGGAACTCCAAACACCAAGAGTCATCCGGTTCCTTTTTACAGACTGATTGACGCACCACCATTGCTTTAACTAAATAACTTGACAACGATGTTTTATTTAGAATTGGAAAACTTTTGACGCCTACGCGGCAAAAACCACTAACGAGGAAAACCCAAAACACGACGCGCACCAAACGTCGTTGTCCACCCTCTGGCGACAGGTATTATTAAATCAGAAATCATATTAAGATCGATGGAAATCATATGGACATGAGCTTTATCGCAGTCTCTCACCCTACACTGTAAGATGTAATAGTGGCTATAAATATAAGTATACAAAACATGCTCATATAAAAAATTACATAATCTGGGGTTTCTGGCCGGTATCTTCCACGACATTAATTTTCCGAACCGGTGGTGGAGTCATTTTTAGGAAAAAATTAAATTCATTTGACGATTCTAAGTACTTTCTTTTAAGTTTATAGAATAAAGTTATTTTGATAATTTTATTACCATAACTAAGAATAAGGCATAATCACATACAGCTTCTTCACCTACCCGTACACCGTGCTGAAGGCAGATAAAACAATGGTAAGGAATCGTTCGAGTACTTGCTTTTACCCGGTATGTCTTGCTTAATACACCAAATACCTACCTGTTGGTTATTTTCTTCACTGTTGTCCGAATCCGATGGCTGGCGGATTGATAGCTTTGACTCTTGGAAATCTTTATTCATTAAGTAGAACAACACGGGGTGGTAAACTGCGAATATTTGGTCTGAAACAAAAGCAACACTTTTGTTTAAAATGATTGAAGAAGAGGATATAATGCAAAGGTGGACGGGCAATATATGTACGGAGCCCAGCCCCAGCCTAGGAACCAATAACAACATGCTACCTCATTGGAAAGGTTTTTATGCGCTTCAACTCTGGTAATGGCGGGAAGTACCAAATCACTGCGTGGAAAAAGTTATAGCACAATAAAGCCAGATTTTATTCCTCATCCCATCTCACTTATGGTACTAGTAATGCTGTACGAGGCCGACCAGAAAATATGAACGCATCACGTGGTAGAGGAATATAAACGTAAATGTGCGAGTACAACTCGTTCTTAACTGCTTTTTAGGGTTTAAAAAACGAGACTGTATTACTAAGCCACCGCTGTCCATCCGTCCGTTCGTGCGTCTATCCGTCAGCGGGCTGTATCTCATGAACTATAATAGCTAGACATTTTCAGAGAATGTCTTTATCGGGTGCCGCTATAACAACAAATACTAAAAACAAATAATTTAAAAATTAAAGGGGATCCCAGCACAAGAAACAAACGAGTATTTTATTGTAACTTTTTGCTTGTTCTTGTTTCTTTTACGAAACTTAAAGTGAATAATGTTTAATGTTATAAGATGGTACAGAACCAATCATGTACGAGCCCGACTCACACTTGACCATGTCTCTGTACTTTTACAATTTCATAGTTATGTGTTTCATATACCTAAACCTACACTAAAATAAAATGTCAAAAATATGCTGTCGCTTAAAGTAAGGAAGTCAGGAAGGAAGTGTAGATGAACGGATGTTTGTTATTATTTCACGCAAAAACAACGGAATGAACTGGATTTTAATTTAACTTTACAATAACAAGGCTATATAATTTATAAAAATATTGTGTTAATCGTCCTAAACAAAACGATGAATTTCAAGTAATTCCTACATGATCCTTTTTCGACATTTACGCGAACGAAGTCACAGGCTAAAGCTAAATGATAATATGAACATCTAATTGGGCAGCAATCATAACAAAGCATTAAAACAATTAAAAACTCTAAAACACTATTAAAGTACGTATTCTGAAGTTTATTCATTGATATTTTTATTTTATTTTGAAATGTTGTCAATTGCCGACGTGATCCAATCGCTTTCGTGTTACATCTACATTTTACTCACATATCCATCGCTTCCTCATATAAATACCGAATGCTCCTTAATTTTTACCAAATTGCCCAACAATAACGTAGCAATATCCGTAATGACTGGATCATATCATTTAGCCTCAGTATTTTGCTTTTTTTCAAATTACTCGGACATTAAGAATTGTGTACTGATTTTTACTATCCTTGATATGTATGTACGGGATTTTAATCTTTTGCTTATTTCAATGGATACTTCACAACTAAAAACTATTGGTAACGTTAGAACAAAATATCATGAGATTAGGAACTAGTTGAGAGAATGCGATCCTGCCTGGTCATAATCGATGTGATCAGCGATGTGATATTGAAGTCGTGAAAATGTACAACAAACACATTATTGTCGTGTACTAAACTTGCTAACGAGTGACAATATTAAAAACTATACTAACGCCTTAACATGCAATTAATGTTGTCATTTAGCATTAAATTAGTAATGCTAAAAGGTCAAAACAACATTTTCTCCAATCTATATCCATGCGCTGTGACAAGGCTGTGTCAGCTATCAAGTTTTACAGTGATGTGCCAAAAATATCAGGCTATTTTTACCTCATCAGTCGTCACTAAAACGGTTTCATTTATAACTAGGTATATTCATAGAATGTATCACCTACAAGTATATAATAATGTTAATAATATCCGAAATGTAAAAGTAGATTGTTGTTCTTTCTTTGTCATTTATTTGTACTTTTTTGTTTTTAGTAGATTTAAAAAGGAAAATATATTTTCGAGAATTTTTAACAATATGAAGATACATGTCACCGACGATGACGGCATCTTCTCAAACGAGTCTGATTGAATTTTGATTTTGATTATTTAAGTCCTAAGGTTATGACAAACTGGAAAACGTCAGGGTCGCATTCTCTGAACTGTCGGACTATAATACTAAAATACTTACAAGATACAAAAGTGAAGTGAAAGTAATCACAGTTTTTTTTATAAATGATGTTCACATCCATCAATAATTGGATGATGCTTGTCGGCAGACAGGCGAAGAATATTAAATATTCTAGTGAAATAATGAATCTGCCTGATGACAGCCTCTCGTTTATTTCTTCTATATCCTACAACAAAAAGAATTCATTAGGAATTTGCTCCTCATCGCACAAGTGTTGTTTGCTTGGCACCTAGAGCACCTGCGAGCACCTGGTAGCACCAGGTAGCATTGTAGCAACAGTACCCCCTTATTCTTTTGATATGTGAAACAAAAAATCAAATTTCATTTATTTGTATAGTGTGGTTTTTAAATATCTGTTTCATAAACTATGAAACAATAATAAATGATAATGATTCTGTAAAATTATTAAAATAATGATGTGAAAACTAAATAATTACATAATAAATGAAAAAAAAAACACAAAACGTTGAAAGATTTTCCAGGATATTTTAAGACTTCGACTCATCACAAATTTTCCTTTTGTTCGTATTTTTTTTTTTTCGATGAAGCGAGCGAAGACAGCCTTCATTTTATGTATTTAGGAAAGTAAACAAGTAAACATGATGTCAATATCCTCAGTATAAACTTTGTAGAATTTTTCTCGTCTCTCTTGACATGTAGATTGGTTTTATTTTTGATTTAATTGTAATTTTGCACTCCTATATTTTTAAGCATTTTAATTCATTCTTATTTTCTGTGCATTAACATTTTTTTGTTTAAATTGATTCCGATTGCATTTTATGTAATTCATTTATTATGTTTTATGGTTGGTATTTATCAGATATTTTTTTTGGCATGTACTTACTTTTTGTTTAATTTTGTTCGTATTTTATATATTTGGTATGTGATTTATTTATATGATTTTAATTGTTATTAAATTAAATGAAATAAAACTATTAACTTGTACGAAATGAAAATAAGTTTCTTTGAAAAAAAACAAGCATTCAATGATACATTTATTTACATTTACATTTAATTGAACTTTTGTAATTCAACTTGTCCGTTTGATTCTCCCGAAAAATACCAAATAAATAATGGTACTTCTATCTCGAGCAAGTTTTGTGGCATTTTGCTTAAGCAGGTGGTTAATGGGGCAAAAATAATGTCTAAGTTCGAACAAGAGCCAAATCTGTCAACAGACCGCAGTTACAGACATACAGACGGAGCGGACGTCTAGTTAATTATGTCTGACTTTTTTGGTAACGATTTAATTTGTTTGATACAGCGAGCTTGTATGTATGACGTTGTTTGTTCGACGATAGCTCAACTATCTCATCGACTCGTGACGTTTTGTAGGCGGAAGGCACTAACAGTATTTTTTTAAACGAAGTTCACAATTTGGTGCGAACCACTAGTTACTAAGTACGTAGAGTACAAGAACACTGAGATATTTGCTAGCTTGCTCGCCCGTTCAATACATATACACAATAATGTTACAGTTGATGAACTTACTTGTTGCGGTTTGTTGTTGCCGTTCGAGTCGTGCTTCGTAGTCAGGTTGCGTTTTGTTATGTAGTTAGTGCTGGTAAGAATTATACCTGTTGAAAAATAAATTATTACTGCAACTGTAATTAACGTACGTTACAATCGATGAAGCAAGACAAAAGCAAAGGTACGACCGCAAAATATGTCCGCCTCCCCGCCAAGCTTGCCATGAAGGCAAAAAGAGACACTAACTATAATCACCCAAGGGCCTCTATTGGGTCGACCTCTCCGGCTGACTTAGGAGCAAAAGGAATCTATCAGCAAAGAGTTTCCGAATAAGAACCGGAATAGAAGACAGAACGGAGAACACCCTCATGGTGGTTTGATTATCGAGAGAAAAGGGGTGGGTTGGCCACAGATAGTCACCTCTCTAAAAATAATTTTTCGGGGATCCCTAGCTCACCTAAGGGGACTCGGGAGCAGGCGCGCATTTAGTATATACGTTGGATAACTTACCTGGAATTGTGTAGAAGACAAGAAATACGATTGACAAAATTAGTCTGCTTAGTCCGGAATCGGCCCACACCCAAGAGCTTGCTGGTCTATGATTGTTTTCATTATCCATATTTTTCTTAGCCTCCTGTAACAAAAAAGCGATGTAAAAATATTATTCCAAGAATTAGTTGTAATGATACTGAGGGTTTACTGAATTTCTGGAAGTGGCTACTTATTATTGAATAAAATCGGTCGCGTGCGAGTCGGACTCGTACTTAAAGGGTTCCGTACACAAGTTTATAAAGTGTACATATTCATAAATTTTTCAAAGCTTGATTTTAGTTACTCAATTTACTTTTGATTCATAGTCAAGCAGTCACGATAATTTAGAGTATCAGGATCTTTAATCTTTTATGGATCTTTTAGATTAAAATTAGAAAGAAGAAAAATACACATTACTTATTTGTAATATCAAAATATTATGATCATAGCATTTACAGTGTGACGCGCCCCATTGATTATACAAGCACCGTTCAGACGTACACCAATATGTACAAGATCGAATTAATACTTTATATTACTTTTAAAAATAAATTAATTAATAAGTTAGAAAAGTAAAGAGTATGCATGTTTGGGTTGTTTATTTGAAATATCTTTTTTTCAGTTTACCGTTTAATCTCAATAAATAGTTGGTTAATATAGCATTGAATAAATTAAATTTACTGTCTTTTTTCGTCAATCAGCAAACACGAGCATTAGGAAAAACTACAACTTTAAAGAGAAAACAGTTATGCTTAAAAAGTAAGTAGGTACTTATTTTATCTCTTTTTAAGTACTTGGCTGTAGATCAATTGTGCTGCAGACTTCCATATATATTTAATTCCGTCCAAAAAAAAATGTACAGTCTCACCTAGGTTTCTTTTACATTGTTATTAAAACTGAATAATAAATATACGTGGTACCAAGAGCATACTTCATTTAAATCATAATAATTTTTATGCGAGCTATATTTGTATTTTAGTCTATTTCCATAACATTTATTAAAATTAATTAAAATGTGTGAAATATTTATAATAAATTAAGTGTGAAATCACCAATATACGTCTAATAACCTCATATGAGTGTTTATAAAATTTTACCGAAGAAGCAAAAAAAATCTCATAATTAAAGACATATTTAATTTGTTTTTATTAAAATGCAAATTTATTTTGAGCATACACTTGTGCTTCAGTTACTAACACGAAAACACCCAAGCCAGCTTTAAATGTACAGAACTTATCACAGGTAATATCAAAACAAATTAGCATTTACGGTTTACAAACTATTGTATCGATATGTAAAGCCTTTCCTTTCGATACCATTGTCTGTCTGTTGAGATATTGATGGGAATCCGAAGGCTGAATCAATTACTATACATTAATAATATTACTATACTACACACAATACTTGTTACAATGTTACAATCTTTGGTCATTAATTGATAATCAAAGGTTACAATTTATAAATATAAATATGGAGATGGGTGATAATGGCTGCTACACATTTTTCAACTATTGAAGCCATTGTGTCAGTTTATTTTGTTAATTTTTGTTTTTTAATAGAGATTTGTATTATTATTACATTAATCTCTTTTTTCCGAATACAATTGCATATAGGATGCAAAATAAAATCTTCTCAAACTTAAAGGCATTATTTTTGTTTCTACTTCCAGTGCTCTAATGGGAGTAGAACACATAGCTCCTGTTATTATCCTTAAAGCTCTGTTATATACAATGTCTTGTTTGCTATACTGTATACTATTACTGTGAATGCATAATTACTAACTATGGATGTACAAAGCACACAATAACGCCAAATATTAAGTCCATTTAAAGCTGTGCCTTCAATATATTGAATGTGTAGATACAAACTCATTTTAAAAATTGCACCACCATTTTTAAATAACAGAGGATGATGTCATAAAAGCATTTAAATCTTTAAATATAGAGTCTCCTGAGGACTTGTGGGAATTTTCGGGTAAAGCCTTTTACCCATTAAGCCTTAAAAACTAATAAGTAACTATTGGAAATTATATCCGTTTTTATAATAAAATACCAAGAAAAAATGAAATAGAAATGTCGGATACGAAATTAAAGCAAAATGTCAAACATAATGTAATAAAGATGATTTGATAATGCTTATTTTAAGTCTATTCGAATGAAAAACATTTTGATTAAATCTAGCAGGAGTAGGTTTAAAACTAGGTACATTTTGTGTAATAGGTAGCAGATTGGTAGAATTCACCGTTTGATGGTATTTTATAAATTCGTTGCACCTACTCAATGATACGTGTGTTTAGTACAGTACATGTAACATTAAGTTTACTCCATTTGCAAAACTTATAAGTATTATAATACAGATATACTTACAGATATCTCCTGATTCGATTCGTAGTAGGCAAATAAAGAAAGTACTCCATAAATAATAAATGCCACTACCCATATGCCTGCAATGTGTAATGCATGCTTCCGAGTAAACATATTCTCCTGGCGATCATTTAACAATGCCTCTTTGCGGTCCAGTGTTATTGCTGCTATCAAACATAAATGTACTAATATTGGTACTCCTGAAACAAAAAAACTCCATTAATATAATCACATCGAATCCGGTTACGGCATAAATACCAGAAATAATGATAAATTACGTATCCCTACAGTTAAATTACACAAAACTAGTAAGTCATTTATTGGAAATTGTGTCCGCTTTATAATAAAATACCAAAAATGTCAAACATCAGCAATATGTTAAACAAATTTTAATTAAGAAGTCTTACTGTAAAATTGAAAATTATGTAGGGGATAATGATATATGGAAGTAATTTAATTAGCGGCATAGGTTTATCTTATTGGCAGTTGGAGTGTAGCTAGAATTATTATGTTGAAAAATTGAAAGTCGTAGTAGAAAATATTGTATTTGAATTGAAAAAAGCAACTACGAAGGTTTCTTGCCGGATTCCTCCCCGTAGAAATAGCATTCCGAGCCGGTGGTAGTAAAAAAAGACGCTTTGAAAGTGCTTATTTTAAGTCTATTCGAATAAAAAACATTTTGACTTTGACACAACTTTTAATGGTTCATTTTATAGTTGTGTCTGTCTCCGACGTTGGAATGCAATATGACACTATGTCATCTAGTGAATTTATTTTTAGTGTTTATATCTATCAATCGTTTAATGAATGAATGGTTTATTGGCTAAATCATGGGTACATTGTTGGTGTTACACATAATATCATCCGTCCTGCATGTTTTGCCAGAGAATGGCGTGCAAATTATTTTTTTTAAAGTAAATCACAGTAGTCAAAATAACACATTCAAATAAATTAATGGAACAGGACATGCATTATATAAAAAAGGTATTAGGTATTAGTAACTTACAGTAAATAAAATAAATCATTAAATATACATACCAAATTCTAAAAATATTTCATTAAATTATTACATTTCGTCATAAAACGTTTGTCAAGCAAGTAATTAAATAGCATTATACAACGTGAAAACAGTTATACATGTCGGGAGTTTATTGAATATGTTGATAGCCAGTATTGGTGCATTATTTATTATTACATTCAGATGTTGGAATGGTTCGAGCAGCTTATTTTTATGTTTGTCTTGCCTTCTTCTGCTATAGCATTCAGGTTGCGCATTAAAAAGTTTTATATGTTTTTTACGAATAGACTCATCTCGAATATATACAGAGAAGGCAAGGGTAAAATATTATATTTTATAAACAATGGTGTACCACACAGAGTACGAATACATTGTTTTTGAGTTCTAAAGACTCTTATGGCAAATTAATGTGGGTAAAGATTTGATTTGTGTGGATAATGCAGTTGTTGATTGGGACCCATTTTTACCGGCACCGACTTCAAAATTAACATTATCTACATCTTAAATCGTCAAATTATGAATATCTTTATTTAAAAAATACGTGTTCGGGATGTTCGAAGATATTGGAAATGAATAAAAATAGTTGTAAAAATATGTGTAAAATTTAATGCATCTTCCTTTTGACAATGATGAATTGTGACAACTCAAAAATAATAAAACAAAAGCATATTCTTCTTTTAAAAATTCAAGTGTACATAATTATAAGAAAAGAGATTCTATTTGCGTCAACAATACGCGATACTTTAAAGTAGCAAAAATTTGTGAATTAAAGAACCTGAGTTTGGTTGGTTCTGGTGGAGCTTGTTATATACCTACCCATAGACTTAGGAAATATAACTAACTACTTACGATCTCATCATTTATGTGGTTTATAAACTGACCATTAAATGTTTTTCATGGAACTCTCTAGAAATCTGATAAACTCAGTACAGCATCCCTTATTAAATTGGATATAGACAAACGACAGACTTAATCATATTAGATCATTTCTATAAATCCACATTTCATATCTCGTTAGAAAAAGTTTTAGACAGTTATATTATTCTAAATTAGACAATTTTACTTTCCGTAATTTTTCCGTTTTTCCTTTTTTTTCGTAGTGTGTAGCAAGCACCTCTGTCAACCCCTCTCGAGGGACTAGGTACGGCGTGAGTTTATTATGTTTTATGTGTATTTGTATTTTTCTATTTGTTGACGAATCTTGCTCGTTCTAGGCAACTTTTATTATAAAGCTTACCTACAAAATTATAATTTAATTTACTTTAATGTCATTAAAACAAACGAACGCTTCAAAGCAAACCAATTGTCTACAATACCAAAAAGGCGAATACCAAATTAACAGGCGAGTTCAGTAATTATTATATTTTTATGTTGGTTAGGTCAGGGTAGCAATCAGCTTCCATCAATCCTGCGATTTGTTACGACGATGGTGATCCAGTTGAACGATTTATATGTTACCTACCTAACACTGGTTACAATGGAGGATGTTGCCGAGCGTCACGGAGATGGTTTCAAAACTCTGAGTATTGACATGCCTGTTGATTGAATGTTGCCTAGAAGCTTAGAGAACAAAGTTTGTCGGGTTGTTGCAGTGTCTGCTCGTATTTAACAGCGTCAGCGGAGCACTCAAAACTACTACGAGATTTCTTGTCAGCGCCCGAAAATGTTACTTTGAAAAGCTTATCCCAGACGAGATAATCAGCGAGGGATGATGCTTCACAAAGACGAATCAAGTAGTAGCGGCTGTTGAAATTGTGATTCTGGCAACAAAAAGTATTAAATAACTTATTACCTTTTGCAATTTCTAAGCTGCTTACAAGGAAATATATATAAATATTGTAATTGTTGGTTTCGTTGCCAGTCCATACATTGCCTTAATGGTACAAACAATACTAAATAAACTAATTATAAGTAAAACGCGCATGTGCTTTATTGTCAACTTGCTTAAACTAGTTGATTACAATAGGAAAGTTGTTAAACTATGCCATTACGTTAAAACATTGAGAACTTCCTCCTTCTTTGAACCGACTTCAAAATAGGATGAAACGTTATCGGATGACAGTTGCGAAAGAGAAGTGGAGGAGTAGGGGGAATGCTTAAAATAATCGGTTAAATTAATTAAATCGATACTTATACTACTCCTTAAATATCTGTAAATATAATAAAAAATTTAAGAACACTCTTCTCCCTATAATATTGTAATTTTAGCATTTCCCTGAAAAATGCATATTCTGTGAATTTATATTTTCGTAGTTTTATGAAAATCAAAAAAGTAAATATAGAATTGAACAAAGTACAAGTAACTAGGTACCGGAATTACCACTGCACGCTTCACAATTATCTACTTGTTTTCAACAATATTGCCTTTCCTCATATCTCGTTTCAAGTTACTGAACAACCGTTAGATTTTTTTGTGACATACCTAAAAAAAAACGCAAACGCAGACGTAACTTTGTTATGACGTTCAGTTAATTTAGAATAATATGTAGTTCTTTCTAATTAATTATTAGCCAGAACAAAACGTTAAATAGTCTATTTTTTTACTAAGTCGTAAAAGCTGTGTTATTGCACGGTTCTTTACAAATTATAAATATTATGTGGCCACCGTTGCGTAGTTAGTGTCTGATTTCGGATGAACTTATGTCACTGCACTTATAATTTTACTAAACCGAAACATTTCAGCATGTTTTTACTAAGATTTATATGCAAATAAACATTATTAGCAAGTTATGTGTTCAGCATATTTAAAGTGTATCACATTGTTTAACGCAATAGGGACGATGAAAAATACTATCAAAAATGTTTAGCTACTGGTGCTGCCATCTACCTAGTAGGTATTGATGTAAGTGGTTTTATGTCGGACACGAATTACTACTTACTAGGTACTTTACGTTTATACAATATCACGGGCAAACAAGCAGGCGATTCATCTGATTGAAAGTGATACCGCCGCCTATTGACAGGACTAAACGAATGCGTTGTTAATGTATGTAGAGATAAAGATATTATAACTCTCGTGCCGGTAATTGCACTGGCTTGCCAATCCTTCAAACCGAAACACAGCGAACCGCTTCGTGGCAGAAGTAGAAAGGAGGGTGGTGTAAACACAGGCGAACTCAGAGTTTTATTATATTGCCGACAAAATCATTTTTATTGATTTCCTTCAGAAGTATTCTACCAAAGTATTCTATCTTTGAAGAAAAAAACAATAAATACTAAACATGAAATAAAATAAAATGATATTAATTTAAATAAATATAATTTACCTTTCAGGTATCTAAGAGTTTTGCAAAATGTGATCACGTTGGTCCAGTTCTCGTAAAATACAGGGATGACTTCTGTGGTCAGGTGGAGGAGCGTAGACAAGGTGCTGGCAGCGAACATATTCAATAAAAGTGCCGCATGAAAACTGAAACAAGATGCTCTATTTAATATTGGGAACTGTTTCAATGTTCATAAAACTTTAGACCGTAAGGCGGTATATTTCACCATGCAAGACATGTAAATTAAACCAGCTCTTTACCGAGCTCTAGTCGCTTCACAATGAAATGCATCTAAATATCCGATCACTCTCGATTGTGATTGAGAACGTCCAAGTTGATGACCAATGACGGATGGTCATCCACAAAGTGCCAGGAAAAGTTAAATATAATTTTATCATTAAAATGTTGTAAAAGGTATAGATCTACGTGTGGATGTTGCCATCTAACTTGTTTAAGTTTCCGAACGCCCACACACACACACGCTTACACTTAGCTACCTTAACCAATAGTAGAATTAAACCGTGAGTCGTTCATCCGTTTGCTCCGTTAAAAATGGTTACCTATAAAATTGTAAACCTGTCATTGGCCTATGTGTTAGTTATAAGTTATATTTGAGTACCGTCAGCAAACAGAGAATCGATATTCGTAATGAGGTAAGAAATATTAATGTTTGGATGAATGTTCATGTTTCATCATTATTTGAAATATTTCGACACTGATTCTGAGATAGTAAATTAATTTTCGAGGTGACTGACGACGAATCTGACTTTGAATGACAAGTCTATAATATAATTTTAAATTACGTTTGGTTAAGTATTACGTTTGGATAATTACATTTGATTGATTATAATGTATTTTGTGTATATTTATTGTCCTATTTTACTACATAGTGTTAAAAATTTAATTTTTCTGAGGTAATATGTCTTTAATACTTTAAGTAGTTGTTTAATAATTATTAAATTTATTTGTAATAAAATATTTTACTAAAGGTACTTTTTGGTTTTGTTTTATCGCGTCAAATATAACTGAGGAATATTAGAGCGTATGATATTTATACGTTATCGATGACATTGCTAACGGTACTCGTGGTTACGCACACTATGGCGTGTGACTACGAATTACCACTACAACTATGGCTCGCCCGCTTTCATGAGATACAATACGAAAAACTAATTTCTGTGACAAGAAGTTAATGAATTAGTTTTTGGTCACATGAAAAAAACTTGTATTGTCGCGCTATTGCCGACTAAATGTCCAAATTTTTAACAAGTTTTTAATTTGATTGTTTTCAAAAGATTTCAACATTTCCGGTTTTGAAAAGTTTATTAAATAAAATTTTGATGATAATTAATCGATAAAAAGTAAACAATAAATCTTACTCATTATTTAATTATTAAATAAATTGCGGAGACAAAAGAAAGAAAAACTCGTATTTTGTAGTAAAGTAAGCATTACGTACCTTTATCCGAAAAATGTGCAAATAATTAAGATAACGTAGAGCTATTTTGTTTTGCTTCAAACGCGTGTCTCCAATATTCATTCACTTTCATGTCAAAGAAGTTTGATTTTTAAATAAATAGTTTTATTATTTATTATTCTAGTTTCTGTTTCATTTAATGGATAATAAATCAAATCTGAACTATCGCTAAGTACAATTACTAACTACAGAGTAGGTATTGATTAGTAGCACAATTATTATTGAATTAATGTCTACTTCTTATTTTTAACAAGTATTTCACTATCAAAAATGTTGTATGCAGTTTTATAGAAAGTGCCCTCAATTTTGTATCCATCATTGTATAGGTTGTTATGCATGTATACCTGAAGACCACAAACTGGAACCTTATTGGCTTCCAAGTATTAATAATGCATGAAAGGTATCTCACAAAATGATATGAATTTTGATTGCTTGCATCGAGTTTAATTCTAAGAGACATTCTAATGTATTGAATCAATATCAAATCTATTGTAATGAATTTAACAAAACCTCTTCTAATAATAATATCATAGTGTACAGACGTTCTATTATTACCTACCTACACCTACTTAATTATTTCGTCCAGTCCGGACAAATGAATTTCAATGGAAACAGTAACAGACGGTCACCATCACATTCAAATCAAATCAAATGGTTTATTCGCAAAATGTACCTAGTTTGTTTACAGATCTTATCAGTTATTAATGTTTCACTACATTTTGCTATTTTTCCCTTAAACAGTAGTAAGCCTTGTCAATTAAAATAGTTATATGTAGTTAGTTAGTTTTGACGTTCTCGGTGGCGCAGTGGTGTAAACAGCCGACTGCTACGCTAGAGGTTCCGGGTTCGAATCCCGGCGGGGGCGGGACTTTGTGTTATTTGCAAGACGCATTGTTTGTGTTATTTGCAAGACGCATGTGCATACTTAATGAGTCAATGTGTGTGTCGTGATGTGGTTATTTATTTTATTTATATATGACATGGCTTTTTTATGTTATTGTATATTTTTATTGCCAAATGTATAACATTCTGAAACATTGATGAAACTTGAAATGATGATTTGTGCGTTTCTTTTACTTTTTGCGGGTTATATAGGTTTTTATTTTTATTAAACAATAATGCCAAATGATACTGAATTAGAACCTATAGACATGCTGTAGACATGGCATTCGGTAACTAAACATTTACTTCCGTTGAAAGCAACGTCGCGACAGATTGAGGAGCAGATCATGAAAACGTTTCATGCTGTTACTGAGGAAGCTATTCCAGTTCGTCTAACTCACATAGACACTCAAGTTTACAAACAGATTAAATCATGTTTAGGCGGTCTGAGTATGTAATTGTTTTTGATAACAATGTTCGTACTCGTATATATGGTATTGCAACTACGAACCGTGCCTGTTTCAACGCGCACGCGTGATACTCAAATTAATTCCGCAGGTTCAAATGAGCTTGCACGAGCTTAACACCGTATTATTATGTTACTAATGACTGCGTGATCAGAGATGTATTTAACTGAATGCAAATGTATTTCCAAACATTATTCAGGGAAAATGTAGAATTTAAGATTTAGGATTAAATTTAAGGGGGTATTTTAATTTGGTTTGTTTGCTTTAAATTCAGAGTTTAAAAAGTTTACAATAAGTTTTTTACTTCAATTTATCAACTAAAAACCCACGTTGGTGCTAGCCATCTGTTATGTAGAGGTAAAACTAATGATTTTATTTGAATCGTTATATTTATACTGTTTAACAAATTCTATAAAACTGATTCGACATGGTTTTATTTGATTATTATCATCAAAAGACTACCTGTTCTTTTTGCCAGTTTGTATTTTATTTTGTTATAATTTTTAAGTAGTATTTTGGACAGAGAATAAGTTTTTAAAAAAATAAAATAATAGTAATGAGTACCTGTTTTTGCTTCGTCATTAATATTAACAACGAGGTAATAACGAAAATACTTGTGACATTTCTGTAAAGCATAATAAAACATGTGGTTTTACCTTAATTTTAATTCAAATTAAAAAAAAAGTAAAATAACGAACTGCACATTCCGACAATAACAGCGACGCAGCGCTAAACAATCGCACTAAACACCGAAACAATATTTGCATGCTAGTTGTCAAGAAGTTTTTTTTTCTGTAAATTTTTTTAAGCAAAATAAATACTAGCTATGCAGCATTGATGTCAACTTAAATTGGCTTGCATTAAATGACAGTAAATATTGACTTTCGAGTGCTGGCACAAACTTAAGCAGAATGGGCAAGTGCTCTTTGTCTAGTGAATGGCTTTTTAAAAACCTCAAATTCCATCCAGACCTTGGTTTTTCAAGTACCCCAATGGAGACAAAACTTCCACGTCAACCATAATTCGCCTCAGATTAGGGAATGTGTGCTCCCCGGTCTTTCTTGCGAAAATTAGGGTGAGGGATCATTCCCTCTGCCAGTGTGGTTTAGCGGAAGGTTCTCGGGAACCTATTTTTTTTACATGCATCAATTTAAGAATTTCTCCTTATGACTGTTTACCCAAAAGTATCCCTCGTCCCGTTAATCTCCACTATTTGTTGTTCTTGTCCCATGCACAGTTTGTCAAGTACCTTATCATGTTTATAAAATCCAATAATATAAAATTGTGAAGTTTCTGTGCTGTCCTTGTGTTATCCTTATAATGTAAATAATTGTTGTTCATATTGTTACAGATTTGGCAACTGATCACAAGTCAGAACACCGATCTATTCTAACTTATAACATTGTATTTGCTTAGTTGTCGTCCAATACGATAGCCGCCATAAAATAAGAATTGAATTGAATACAAAAAAATTAATTTTGTTTTATTAACGCAAACTGTTTTTTAGATTCTGAAAAATGTCCGACATGGTAAAAATAAATCATTGAAATTAGATCATAGTCAAAATTCAAATGGACATAGATTTAAGAGATATATTGATCCATCTCTCGATATTTATGTATTTAAGTATTTTTCAATACGCAATTTTCTGCTTAGTATCTTCAATCAAAAGTACGAGTAATTAGAGTCTGCGACTTAATAAAGAAATGCATTTAAAGACTGACGAATGTACTCCGACTGTTAACGATACCAAGAAAACAGTCGTACAACTTGACAGATCCAACATGATCCAGTTTTTAGGAGAAAACTGACCTGTAAATTTTGTTCTACCATTCACTGTTTTACGTTGTTTACTTTTGATCCAGTTTATTAGCTTTTGCCGCAACTGACACCCGGGAAACATTTTGCTTAGTAAGCACGCGCATTGTTTACATCATTATACTCATTCAAGAAGCACCTCAAAGTAGTTTCACTGCAAAACCAGAAATATCTGCAATGAAGGGAACTGAATTGCAGATATTATGTTATTTTTTCTTTTTCTTTTTTAAATTTATAATTGTAATTTTGTTTTAATTTATCTTTTAATCTCCTGTGTGGTTTTATGTTCGAATAATTGATGAAGAAAAAATCGTCTTTACTGTTAAGAATAAAATTAACTTTACTAAATTTGCTATTTGATGGTTCACCATCAGTATGTAATCAAAAACGATTATTTCCCCCCTTTCGTCTTCAAAAAAGTAAGGGCCAATAATTCCTCGCGCCGACATCGCTGCCCATACAATCACTTTTGGCGAATGAAGGGGTTTCTGATGCTTGCGTTTTGGATTTGTTGCACTCCAGTAGCGGCAATTCTGCTTATTGACGTGCCTATTAAGGTGAAAATGAGCTTCATCAGAAAACAAGATGTTGGTAAACGTTGAAAAGCGCTCAATTGCCTGATTTACGAAGTTAAGCCTCTGCATGGCATCTTGACTCTTCAATTCTGCATTTGGACGATATAATTTTAAGAAATAAATTCCCATGTTATGCACTTTAATCATTAATAAACATTTTTTCTATACACCGCTTACTTTTTTTATTCATCCACAAAATATAAACTTTCTTTTGAGACACCTTGTACATTTTTGAAAAAAGCAACAATGGAGTTTTTTTGCCGGCTTCTTTTGTAGAAAGCATTCCGATCCGATGGAAGATAAAAAAATACCATTTGAAAGCACTAATTTCTCTGTCTATTTAAATAAAATAAAATTTTAATTATTGTATCCAGAGTAATCACCGCAATTAATTGAGGTAATATTTAAATGTCTTGCTTATGTATTGTGCTTGATGATGTGATCAATATTTATCTCGTTCAGTGAAGTAAATTGAAAAAAAAAACCTAATGTCTTTTTCACTTTTTTGAAACCGCCGCTGGTTTTTTCTAAATTTTTTTCAAATCAAATTCAAAAATGTTTTTAAAGAACTTGTAATGGATGTGTAGTATAGTATAAAGTGTAAAAATATTAGTAAAAACAGGTACCGGTGGCTTTCATTCGCGCAACATCCACTAAACATTCCCGTTCATATACTAAAATATATTTATATATTTTAAGTGTTGATAAGTTTTTTTTACCTTCCTGATTTCGCACATTTTCATCATTTCATTTACTAGTACACACACTGCCCTTTCAAAAATAGCTTTTTGATTTTTTAAATTAGTATTAATGTAAATTAATTTACAATCGTAATTAATAATACAATGTTGAAATTAATAGTTTTGAAAAAAGTTTCAAGTTAGAAAATACCTTTTTTTAAGTAACTAATATTGATTGTTAATAAATAATGTGTGATATTTTATATCTGTTTGTACGTAGTATTTGAGGTATTATATATTTCATTTTATTTTTTGACGCAAAAGTTACAACTTTTAGACTCCGGAGTGCATCAGGGTATAACAGAAAAAAGGTAAATAAATAATAATATTTAAATATTATGCAACAGATCGTGCTAGATGCCTGAATAATAATTTAAAACAAAGCTATTTGGGAACACCTGAAAAACTTTAATTTTTAATTCTTCTGAATAAAATAAAATACAAAAATATTTTTCCACCAGGTATTAGAAAAAGTTGAGGTTAAACATACTTACGTTTTATTTTTCCAAATTTTCACGACCACTATGAAAAATGAACTCATTGGCGTAGATATCAATATTAATGATATCTTAATATAGAAATAAATTAGTGCATCACTTTCTTTGTTGTTTAGTTCACTAGCTTTCATGTAATTTGCCGGGTCTTCAGACATCTTTAGATGTTTTAGATAAAATAACGAATGAGAAACGATGTTTGTGCTTTTATATGAAGTGACGCGGAGTTAACGTTCAGTTTGATGACCGAAAGCGCGAGGCTCCCCCACGAATGCTGAGAACCGACTGAAAACGCTAAGGGTTTTGGTTCAGGAAATGTCCCTTTAGTGAAAACGAGACCACTAGGTAAAACACCCGCCTCTCTGTCTATTAATGACGATCAACAGTGGCGTCTGTCGAAAACTTGAAGCTAATTTTCGACTATTCACACAATTTCAAGGGATTTTTTCAGATTTTTAATTATTTCAAGCACTTTTATTCCATTTAAATATAACACAGTAATAAACCAGCTAATTTACCATAGTCGAGAGCATTAAGGGTAGGATTCTTGAATGAAAATATCTGTAAACTGATTTATGCCTTTTACATTTCAAATTAAATTCACCATTATTGACAAACAATAATTAGTTTAAATATTTCGGAGACTTTTTCACTGTAGACCAATGGTATAGAACCATTTCAGAATAATAAATTACCAAGAATTCTGCTTCGTCGTTACACTCTTGGCAGAGTGATCGTGGTTGTCATGACATCGGCAGCCGTGAGGACTCGCCGCACTACCTCTCGCCACCTCTGTATGCGCCTCGTCATACGGGTGCAGTCATGTAGAGGGCCACCAACAGCCGTCTTTATTAGGTCCGTCCAGCGCATCGGAGATCTGTCTCACGCACTTTTAATTCTACCTTCCTGTGCACAGGCGCTCTTTGGAGTAATCTTCGTGCCGATTTACGTCACCAAAATATTTGAGGATCCGCCTTTGCACCATACTAGATAGACGCACCTTGATATCTTATTATTTAAGGATGGAGGCGTTTGTGCGGAACTCTTATCAAGAATACCTAGAATTCTCATCTCGCTAATCTGTTTTTTTTTAAATTCTATAAAGGAAGTACTTTTAAATCGATTTTACTGTGTTTTTGTGTGATTTCAAATTTCGTGTATTCCTGGGGAAATGTTAACCGTTATCGCCATATTCAATGGAGACAGGCTTCAGTTGGTGTTAGTTTACCATGTACGTGAATACGTCATTGCTAGTTTCTGTGGCAGTGATTTGCAGAACCAATATGTCATGCATGGTATATAACAAGTAGGTTGGACGGTGGGACATGTCGCGTCGCCGCGTCAATAAGCGAACCCGAGGACATTACTAGCTATTAATACTCCGGACTTGGGGATGATTTTAATTTACTGTTAGTTTAACATTTCTTAGCAAAACGTAGTGTAAAAGAATAGCGATAACATGAGGGAGTTTAATTATTTCTAATGAGGAATTTAAATATTTTTGCCATACAAAACAGAACAATTTTAATTTCAATAATTAATCCAACAGACGACGAAATAGTTCGCAATTCTTTTAACCTTTTTCTTCTGGGTATGGATCCCTAGAGCTTATAAAGAACACTATTGTTAATGTTGCTTTTTTGAAACTAAAGAAGTGACATTCGGGTTGATGTCGCTACTAAATAGTATTCTCAAACCAAATTCCATTCATTTCCATTCATTCCATCAGTTCAAGAGTTGCGATTACAATATAATTGAGGGTTTTTCTTTTTGTTAAGTGATTCAGAGATGTGATTGCGGACTCCAATACATATTCAGGACCACAGGATAAGATACACTGACGAAAATGTTTAGGTTTTTTTTTCACCTTCTTAGAACCAACTTAAGTTATCCCACGGTAATGTGTTTGGGTGGTAGCATGGGGCGGAGCTTATAAGAATACAACGAATACTCACCAAGGTCACCGAGCCAACGCCGCTGTTCTTCATCTCGTCGCTTCCGGGTCAAAGTTTAACAAACCGGGCTCGAACTAACGCACCGTGCAATAACATCTATCACTGGGCCATACGCATCGTAATGTATTATAATATGTATTATTAAGGATTAAAACCGGCCAAGTATGAGTCGGACACGAACATGAAGGGTTCCGTACCATAAGAATAGACATGTTGAGAGAACGACGGGGTTTCTTGCCGGTCTCTTTCCCGTAGATAAGCTAGATTCAATTATGTAAGCTAGAAATTAATTACAACAATAGTTTAGTATGAATAATTTATTGAAAATAATTATTAATTATATGTAATAAATTACATAAAAGTACATTCAATCTTTTGGAATTTCTCAAATGTTCTTGACTAACTAACAATAAAGAGTGCTGTGATTTCGCTAGTTGCCTACTAACCAGTCACTTTATTTTTTTTTGTTAATCAGACTAAAACATAGTAAAACTTGCGTGAGTAAAACAATATCAATAAGCAGCTATTATAACATTATATAGTAATGTCGTCGCAACGAGTGCTTGCTGACCTGCTGCGAATTCTGCACCAGGCAGCCTTTGATTTATCAATCAATTCGCCTCCAGTGGTTTAACTAGGGTGCGGCATGACGACGAAATGCCAGGGGTTTCGAACCGAAGGGGCCCCGACGCGAGCGGTATAATATAGACCCCTTTGAATATAAACCTAAAAAAAGATTGCCAATTAAAAAATATACATTTATACTTAAATTAAAATTTTATATTATAAATATTAGTATTATTTGGACAATTAGGTAAAAAATGTTTAAATTTGTGAGTGTGTTTGTGTCTTTGATTATTGGTGAGCAGAAAGTGTGTGGTTTAATACAAAGTTTTTCATTTACTTACGCAATTCCTTTAAAAAAATACAGTTTTATTTGTAATTTAAAATAAAAACAAAAACAGTACAGAAATGAAGCCACATGCAATGCGCGATTTATCAATGCACACAAAACGTCATTCACAAACGAACGAAATGAATTTTCGAACGAGATATGAAGGTAGCATACGCGAATGTCACTCACTGTCAGAAATTCAGAAGTAGAAGTTCGTAAAGGTGCATTTCTAGTGTATTCCAGCAAAAACCCTGTTAAGACATATAATTATGTGAATTAGTTTTACTTATATAAAGTAAAATCACCGAGAATTTGGAAAACGTCAAAATATATTTTCAGTAACAAATGTAAAAAAAAAACACCTAGACATGAGTTTTATCATCACGGCAGTTTTATTTTTGTTTACAGAACTAGCGCAAGTATCGAGTGAAGCTGTCAAAACTGAAGTAGGTACTGAGTAGAGATGAATCGTTTATCCGGCAACTCCATCCCGCTTGAATTCTACTATCCAAAAAATTTCCTAAAATTAAGTTACGTTACGAATCTATTGTAAGGTAAATAAAATTCGAATTTTTCCAACATACATTAGAGTGTTTGATTAACGAATGGTTAAAAAGAAACAATGATTTACAACATCAATAAGCAACATCCAATACATTTGACTGTTATACGGAAGATTGAACAATCACGAAAATGCTCGAAAATTCCAAATAGTTTCTCGAAAATTAAATACTAGCCATAATACAAAGGCATGCAACAAAAAAGTAGGTGTGCCCAGCCCCGAATGTCTCCGAAGATCCGTTTCATTGCTAGCTTTACTTGTGCATACTCTAGAAATTGCTTAACCAATTAAGCGCAGTGACTGCCAGCAACAACAACAAGCTTACCTTCAACTCACTTTGTATTCGGAACGCGTGTTAATTAAGTAATTTGACATGACGTCGCCGCCGCCTAGGGTTGCCACCCGTTCTACAATATATGTTGTATGATACCTTTAAAGATAAATAATTTAATACATACGCAAAATACAACACTTTTATCTCTTATTCAACTTTCACGCTATTTTATATTAACTGTGACTTTGCTTTAACGGAATTATTTATTCGTTATGAATGTAAAATGAAATGAAGAAAGAAATAAAGCAAATGTCATTATTCCAAAAGCGTTAACACTAACAGAAATTAAAAATGTCAGGAAATGACAAAACAACGACGTAACTAGAGCGCGAGGAAATCTCATTTCAATACATTTTTAATTTCTGTTAGCGTTAAAGATTGCGGAATAATGGCATTTGTCTAAGGCATCGTGACTGTTGCTATTTCATGGTGATAATCGTATGCGGGCGTGACAATATCAATTTGGCGAGGAGAATAGAATAATCTGGCTGTGGTTAGTCTGTTTCCTGACCGTAACTAAATTGTAACGTAGATAGCCGCGGGGTCAGCGCTGGTTTGGTATGATATGTATTTATGTATATTAAACTTAAGCTCTGTTTTAAGTATGTATTTATTTTATACACAAATAATATTGTAACAAACGATTTACTATCAACAAGTTTATAATATTTAAAAAATATATTATGGCTCTTTGGGTCAGTTCACACTAAGGCGCGATGCGATGATGCTTGAAGAGGCCAGTGGGTATGCGCTGCGCAGCGCGACGCCGCGATCGTGAAGTCGATGACAGCGCGACGCCTGGCTCTGCAACGGTACAACACGCGGCGCAGCGTTTCGTGTCTATGTTTACTGCGTACGCATTGTTATGATTATTGTCTGCTTATGATTATTTTATGTTTATCAGAATTTTTAAAGACAATTGCCATTTCTGTAATTCTACATTAGCCACCTAAGATAGTCCCGAAACATAAAATAAAAGAGTTACAAAATACAACAACGCGGTATTACAAGGCCTATAAACCTATTACAAATAATGGGAATTAACGATGTGAATTTCACGGGATTTGAGTTCGAGAGTTCAAATCGAAGATTCATGAAGAGATTATCTATTATTGAAAGAGTTATTTCGCTATATATAAAGTCCCCCAACTCGTTTGTCCGTCTATATGTTTACGACAGTCTCGATGCTTCTATAGTCTGGCTCCCGACCGGGTCTGTACTAGGTCAGGATCGATGATGAGGCGCACAGGCATAGCGGTCCTGTCTATGCTTTCAGTCTTGTGTTGTCTTAATAAAACGATGTAATTTATAGTTCATATCTATAAGGAACGATAGCTACGATACAGTACTCGTAAAGTCACGGTATTTACGGTAAAGCTGCTATTGCCTCCGGGCCGCAGCACTCGTCGTTTAGGAATGAAAATAAAAACGACTGTTAGCGCCATCTACAACAAGAACGACATCGCGCCTGCGGCTGTACGGCTGTGGCTGTATAGATGAGTTGACATAAACAAAATGTATATTTAAAATTTAAAAAAACATTGAGACGAATGGCGGGTAGAGAAAAAAATTTGTACACGATATAAACAAAAATTAAAATTATTGTCTATAAATATCCTGAGCTTATTATTCTTCATAAAAACGTGTTGAAATCAGCAAACATGGTCCATCGAGACGGAGAGAAGAATTAATTCGATTAAAAGAAGACAAGTGAGATACGACGGAAGGCATTTCCCGGCACGAAGGAGAAGCAGCTTAAGATATCAAGGTTTAGGTCAAAAGGTCCTTCCTCTTCCTTCCCACTTATTCGAATTCGATTTGGACTAATACTGTCATATTATTGTTTATATTTCAGTTTAAAAACGTCGTAGTATAAGTTTCAACTACTTCGCTACAGTCGGTGATCTTTAGACGTGTCAGTACTCTTTTGCTTTCTAATTTCCTCCGAAGATGAGTGAATATGGTGATATATCCGATATAAGCGATCTCAAAGGCACAGAGGCATTTTAAAAAGTCAATTAATATATTTTGACAAATACGTTAGTAAAAATGAAGATATCTCGTTAGTAAAAAGTCAGTTAGTCGAACTGAATTTAATATTATCTCAATTAGAGTCCAATACTTGATTAATTTAATAAAGTATAAAGCAAAATTGAATATGTCTCTGATGAAAGTGATCTCTCAACTCAGATGGAGTATATTGATGATTTCGAAGAAAAATATTTTAGATGTATTTCTGTTGCAAAATCAAATAGCCAAGATCATTCTCAGACGGAGAAAAATACTGATAGCCGAAGTTTAAACGATGGAATTACAATGTCTAAGGAGAAATTACCTGATCTCAAGCCTCCCACTTTTAACGGCTCTTATGATGACAGGCTAGAATTTAAAAATTCATTCTCTACAATGATTCACGATAGGAATGATCTAGATGGGATTCAGAAATTTCATTACTTACGGTCATCTTTGAGCGGTGCCGCACTTCAAGTCATAAGCGCGTTAGAGTTCACGCATGAAAATTATACCCACGCTTGGGACTTATTATTACAGCGGTTTCAAAATGATCGGCTGTTAGTGCACAACCATGTCAAGTCTTTGTTTTCTTTGCCGAATATAAATAAAGAGTCTCCTTTGCTTATAAGAAAGTTGATAGATACTATTTTGCTTAACTTGCGAGCGTTAAAAACACTAGGCGAACCCACCGATACATGGGATACCCTAATCATATATTTCATTGCGAGTAAGTTGGATTCTGTAACTCAACGCGAATCACAAGGGAGTTATCATTTCTAGTTTACAAGGTCAAACATCAAAATCTAAATTAATATTAAACGACTGATTGACTTTCCTAAAAAACAGGGCCGACTTGTTAGGAATGGTAAACGTTCATTCTAATAACTCTCATAATTTCAACAAATCTCAAAACGTTCCACATATAAAACATACTAAACACTTCCAGGAGTCGAAGCCTGCGGTTACGCCGAAGCAATCGCACACGCATAGCTACGTAGCTGCTAATAATAGATATACAGATTGTGGCGTTTTTCGTTTTATGTTGAAGGTAAACGAAAAGTAACGCATCTAGCGTTACTATTTTGGTTATTAAAATCAACTGCCTTGATTTTTTTTGAGTTATCAGAGGTTATTAAAGTTAATACATTTCGTTTCGTTTTTTTACGTTGGAAACGCAAAGGTAGCATCGTGTTGCTTGATTGATAAACTTTATTTTATTTTAGTTGCAAGTCTCCAGCTTCGCTTTACTGAGTACTTCACCCTGTATGCTAAATTACACGTGCGAAGCAGGGGCAGGAAATCCAAAATAATTCAGATTTAAATTAAATTAAATGAAAGTATTTTGACCCTTGTTTTTAGATATTGGTGCACTATCGTTTAATGCTACGTCTAGTTACCGAACAATTGTAGAATGAAACTGTTTTGTTTGTATAATATCGGAGCAGTCTGTCTGTATTGAAAGCTCCAAACCCTACTCAACTCATCGGCGGACGCGTGGTACACACAGGTGGTGTTTGCGGACGCATCCGCCGACAGGTAGAGGCGGGCTTTTGCTTGCCAGTGCTAAGTATTTTACATCGGCCGATGCGTCTGCCACTTATCCGCTTGTTATCGGTTTTGGCACACGTATCAAAGGGTTACAGTGCGATCGAGTGTATTGATCGTCAATTTATCCGCGTATATGTTGGCCGATCCTTCTGCAGACGCATTCACCGATGTGCACGGCCGACATATGAGATGTCGACAATTCACTGGTTAATCTTTCGACACCTTTTGTCAAAGTATAATAAAACACTCCTTAAACAGCAGATAAAAATAAACTTAAAAAAAAGTACCCTATGTTATGATATAATGTACGAACCACGCTGCATTTAAGTCATTTTTGTTGGAATGCAGAAGATTATGATAAAGGTAAATAAAACAGGTGATTAAAGTAGGCGTTAGAAAAAATTAAAATTGATTAAAAACACTCATACCCTAAATGATTTGTTTTGATTCATTAAAGCTTGAATAACAAAAAGTTCTTCTTAATAAGCTAGCAGCAGTAGCCATTTCAAAGTCAACCCTCCATTCTTCGTTTCCCATTAATCTCTCTCGTTGCTCAGACTATGCAGCAACATTCAAACTGTTTGTTGCGCATGGGTGTAGTATTCAACTTATCTGTAATTAAAAAAGGGGTTTAAAAAAAAACACTTCATGTCTTAGTATTGTTCTTAATCAAATTCGTTGAATTTTTTAATTAGAATGTATACTTACCTACATTTATTAATATTAAAATAATTATATTTGTTCTTGATCGTATGTTTTCTTTGCATTGCGTGAATTTCTATAATAATTATTTTTGACATTGTTGGCTGTATTCACAAATGTAATTGTGCTGTTTCATCCAATTTTAACAATGTGCACAGACGAACGAACATCTTCAACAAACCTAATTAAATTTTCAATTTAGAGATGTGATGGCCGATACGTTTCTGAAGTTATAAATTTATGTAATTATTGATTACCAATCCATTACACAAGGGTTGTTTACAGTGCCTACATTTATAAATATTAACATTTGTGGATGCCACCATGTTGATGACCTGAGACAATGACTAGTCAATGTAAAATATACACAACAAACAAATTATACTCACTAATTATCATATCTGTAAATAATAAATACCAACTCATTAATTATAAACATGCCTACTAAAGTAATGAAATATAAAAATTGATAATTTATTTAAAAATATAAACTAATGCAAAATCCGATAAAGTCCAATGAACTCTATGAACTTTCATCAAATGTGCTCCACTACAACACATACGCATGACATATTGACACACTGCACGGACTATGTCAGTCGTGTATTTTGCTTTTGGCTAAATACATTAATATATCCAAAGATATTAAGTTTTTATATCTTGACTTAATATATTTTAAAAGTATTATTAATTGGAATAGGATTAGAAATTAGGATTCACGGTGAATTAGAAAGTCAGAAACGTGGAAATGTAAAATTGTAAATAAAATTTAACGTCCTTAAATTAATAAATATATAATAAGTAATAAAGTGCATACAGCTAAGGGCGCTGATAATATCAATGGTTCGTAGGTGAATCCTTACCTCCCCTAGGGCTACGACGCCACGGCGGCAGTACCTATGACACGCGTCTGTTTCAATAATCATAAACGCCTATAAAACCAAAGCTACTTGGTCTATTTTAATAAAACAAAAACGATCGTTTTTGTTTACATGCAAGCTCTGAATTAACACAGTCTCTATTGATTTTGAAAACCTGCTGATGTTCTCCATTGTAATCGATTGTCAATTTGCATAGAACAGTCACGTTGAAAATGGATGCACAAAATATAACGTTTTTCGTATTCAAACTTGACGACTCTCCACGCCTGCTATTAAACATGTTGCTCACAGCACATCATAGATACATTACCTCGGCACAGGGTAAGGTACGAGTATAGTGCAGTGGGGAAACAGCTGTCAAAACAATCGATCTCGAGCAATTATAGGACAGACACAGAGTATTCGGGCAATATGTTATGTCCGTGTACTGATCACATGTACACCATTGCTTAAAATAATGAAATTAATGACTATATTGTGTGTATGTATACTCGTACCTACGCATGTAGCGTATTCGCAAAAAGCAACAAGGGATTGTTTTCAAAATTAGGAGATAATTTTAAATTAAAAACTAAATACCCTAGTAAATTAATTGTTGAGTCATAACTGCCTAGTAATCACTGGCTGAATATGTAACAAACTCCCAAATCAAATGAAACACCTACCATTAAAAATATTTAAAATCAAACAAATTATTGCTGATAGATAACTGTAATTGCTAATTCAAATAAGAAATAAATATTTGACGCTAAATTGGTAAACATCTGTGACACAAGAAAACTTATTTGTAATAATAATAATTTTATTTGCTAAAATGTAGGTTACAATGTTGTTACAGGTTAAGGAAGACCCGTACATTTACCTCTGAGAAGGTGTGAAAATATTTGCTTACAATAAAAGTTAATTAAGACTCCTTTGTAACATGACAGTGTAATTGTGATGGTTTGTGGTGGAATTGATTATATTACGTTTCAAAACCATTTTATACTGTAACACTTTAAACTTGTATGACTTATTGTAGACTTGTATGTAATGACAAACAATTTCACCATCACGTTATTGTGATAAATCATGTTAGATTTCTCACATTTTGTTGTCTGTGCCAGTCAAGCTTTAACACAGACTGTCTACTTAATTATAAAAGGTATCAGAAGCAATTTCCGACTACAAAAATTACAATATTCCCCGATCCAACTCTACTTTTATAGTACCTAGTATTCTATTTTTCATACCTACGGATTACGTCCCATGACTCTTTGAAATTCAGATTCGTTGGCAATAACGAAATTAAAAACCTACGCACTCGCGGACTGTACGTGTAGTCGTGCATGCCCAAAGTTACGAGGAACCAGTATTAAAACGTCTACCATGACAAACCCTAGTGACGGTGTAATTAACAAATGCAGGCAGTGAAAACATACGACATTTTGGAATAATTACTGGCGGTATCTCTGTAAAATTTCATTACTTTTTGAGGTTGATTTAGTTTTCAATTTAAATTTGCCAAAGTTTAGTTTTATTTTCACTGTAGTGCATTTAGGTATAAGCACTATTTGAAGATGGTCAATGTAGAACCGTACGTGCGTGCCCACAAACATGATAAATTAAGATCGGCTATTCAAATGCGCATCTATTTATAATAATACTATTACTACTGTGGCATAGTTTACATGTTTGATATTATAGAGAGCACTTTTCTACCTAAAAATCGCGATTCCGGGACCAACGAATTTAAGTAAAGTAATAGCCGCTAAGATGTGATAAAACCTGCATGTTTTCTATGAATAGCTACAAAAAATGTATTCTGTAACTTTTCCTTAAGAATCAATAAACAGTACCTAAAAAATATTTATATTATTACTTAAATCAAGTAGGTACTGTTTATTTATTCAAGAATGTGTTTAGAGTACTAAACACATACTTGAATGGGAGTTAAAATATAATGGTAATTAAATATGCATCCGATTGGTTACGCAATCCTTAAATCGCGAGATTTAAGACTTAATTTTTTTAAGAAGCCTAAATAATATTTAAGGTAAAAGGTTACTCAAGGTCATTCGTTAACCAATCATAACAAATTCTAACCTGCATAGATCATAAGACTCCGTGAGCGGTTTATCTTACAAAATATTTATACAGCTATGATTATTTACCTGTCTAGATGTAGAGGTAAGCTCATTCGTTTTCCGCCCTATAATTGGCGTAACAGTCATTGTAGCGTAAACACGACATGGACCCTACCTTTTCAATAGTAACATTTTTTCAATAGAGTTTTGTTTCAAGCTTAAAATAACCTTACTTGAATTCGTACTACGACCCATACAAAGTATTACGTGCCTTCGATGCTGCATCCTTGATAAGTTTCCGTGTCGGTCTAGCTCCAAGAACACGAACATTTAATATTCATTTGCCATCTATTAGTACACTAAATTTGGTGTCCAAAATAACTTTTTGTAAGATTTCAGCGTATCCAATGTTAATATAATTACTTTTAATTAAAAAACCGCTTCTAGTTATAAATTGAGTCGAAACCAAAGTAAACAATATTAAATCCGTCGGGCGAGATCAACTTATTTAAGATCGCTATTTTGAAGTTTAAGCATGGTTCAAGTAATATTACTTACTGTCAAAAAGCACGTCGCGCTACGCTTTGAGTGAATGATATTGTGTGACGTCACAAAATCGCAAACCTTTTCATTATTAAAGTAAGCTTGTTTTAAAGACTCAATGGTACGAATTTTGGATGTAAGCTTAAAGTAATAATGCTATAAGAGGAGGTGGTAGGCCCGCTGGTGTGTCTACGATGAGTAGTACCTTCGATTGCCGCTTGCGACTTCAGTTACAACTTTGTATTTTATTTGTATTGTACAGCGCTTCTACGGATTCTTCTTAACGGATTGATGAGTAACTAAGATTGCTCATACAAAATCACAAGTAATCTATATCATCTGACTTGGAAAAAAATCTACGAACTCGCGATAGACGCGCTGAGCGACATAAAATAAGCTTTGCACTTTACGGTGCACAGGGATTATAAAGGACGATCTAAAACAACTAGAAATATTATCTGTCATTGTAAAGTACACTTTTAATATCTAATAACAATAACCACATCACGACACACGCATTGACTCAGCCCAGCACTAAGACATAATCTTGTATCGCAGGCACTAAGCAACGATATGGTATAAACTACATAGATAAGAATACTACATAAGACCGGTAAGCGAAACAATGCGTCTTGCAAATAACACAAAGTTCAATCCCCACTTGGTATTAAAACCGGAATCTTTCGCGAAGCAGTCAGCTGTTACATCGCTGCGGCACAGGGGCCGTCAGAACTTACGTTACTGAATTAATTAAATAAAAAAGTATATTTTTATTATAAAATCGCACTAAGATGTAATGTCATGTTTACAGTATCGTGACCTTGAATATTACAATATTTTTAGTATATGAAATATGAGTAAATAATTTTAAGTGTGCTATTATTCCATGTGATTGGATATATTGGTTCTTATTTCATCACCATTGAAGCATGTACCTAGTCAGGTCATAAATTCTGTCACATGTTTAATATAAAATAATTGAAACAAGTATATTCATTATGTAACCATTTATATACAAAATGAACTTAACAAAACATAGATTCTTATGACACTAAAGTTTATTCAAAATGACCTCCGTGATTTTGAATACAGACCTTCAATCTGCGCGGCCAGTCGTCTATCGCAGCACGAACGAGGTCCATGTCAATATCGGCGGCTGCCTTAATCAAGGATGTCTTGAGTGACTCCAAATTGGGATGAGGCTTTGAGCACGCCTTTTCCTCCAAGTCTTGCCATATCTTGTAATCTAACGGATTCAAATCTGGCCTGGAGGAGGGCCAGTCTTCGTGCCGGATGAAGTCGATTTCACGCGCCGCCAGCCAGTCTTGTATGCTCTTCGCTCTATGAGCTGGCGCCGACTCTTGTTGGAATACCCAGTGCCTGTTATTGAACATGGTATGAGAAACAGGTTCCACAAGGTTCGTCAGGACTGTATTTTGATCCACAACTGCATTCGTTTTTGCACCTTTCTCACAAAAATGTACCTCTGTTAAGACCAATAAGAAACTCCCAACCATACCATGAGCGAGGATGGGAAATGACCTCGTTGGACACGCGGAATACGGTTGCTCGCTTCTTCACTACTGTGAGCGTACACCTTATCATTTTGTTTGTTGTAGCTCTCTTCTACGGTAAAAAAATTTTCATCCGAAAAAAGAATTTTCCGATATTTTTTCCCGCTTCCGCTTCAACAAAGCGCTGCATCTAGTCAGTCTCAGGTTCATTAGACGAGCATTCAAACGATGTCCTATTTTTCTTCGATATGCCCGAAGCCCGAAGCCCGAAGTCTTCATTTAACACCCTTTTCACCGTGGTTCTGCTTAACCCCATCTGAAGGGCCAACAGTTTCTGCTTACGTTTGGGATTTCTTTGAATTCGCGCCTTCTCACTATCACTATCTACACTAGAGTCTTCATTGTATCGTTTGATGGTACGATAAAGGCATCTTTTGGTTAAATTCAAATTTTTCAGTATGACAAAAAT
The DNA here is from genome assembly GCA_949316135.1 of Choreutis nemorana. Lineage (NCBI taxonomy): Eukaryota > Metazoa > Arthropoda > Insecta > Lepidoptera > Choreutidae > Choreutis > Choreutis nemorana. The sequence continues at coordinate 15,439,193 of OX438595.1, forward strand.
TTTAATTGGCGCGTAACAGTAAGCTTAAAGCGTCCACTCCATATTTAAAATGAATAAAATTCTAAAAAGTATACCTTTTTATTTTCATGAACAATTCGAAATTCGAATTCAATAAACTTTTTTGTGGCCAGCATTCTAAAAGAAAAGTTTTTACTGTGTGGCAATACTTATGACCTGACTGTGTATTATAATAACCACATTCGTCGTAGTCGCATCGGCCCACGCAGCTGCAGACGCGCTCGCTCACTGTAACTGACGAGGTTAGATAATTCAATATCACGGTAACATTATTAAATTTAATCTTTTCAGGGAAACTAACTAACATTGTTTTAACGGGCTGCACCGGATGGAATGTATTATTGCCTTAGTGCATGGTAGAACAAATAAAAATTCAATTTCCCGTGAGGGTAAGTTTAATGGGTCATTAAAATGTAGTTAATTATTGATGTAATGTTAAAAAAACGAATGTTTATATTTGCCCATTTAACTTTTTGTTACTTTTGAAGATGTAAGGCATTTTGTTAGGCTCGCTGCAGCTTATCATGGCCGAGTTTAAGAAATAGGAATAGGCAAGCAAGTCTATCATATAATACTCAGGTATTTAATCTCATAGGATGAGTTTGTTTTCATGTGCGTGTATGAGAATAGCTTGCCTTCCAATTAGCTAGTGACTTTAAATAAATCGACACCAATCATTTAGACTGCGCTAAATTAAAAAAGCCAATTTCATAAACGAGGGATTTTATGAAATCTCATGATGACTTTTAAAAATGAGTGGATTTTTTTAATTTACCGTTATTATTTCTTTTGAAATTGAATGTAATCTAGCTTTTTGTTTTCATTCTGTTATTTTGTTTTAGATTAATTTGAAATGGCGTAGTCTACATATTTTTTTCATATTAGAAATACTCAATAGAATATGGAGAATATGGAGTTACAAAATGAAAATTATGATGGAATTGTACAGACGCTGCACTAACGAAATGTATCAACTGAAACATGAATATTATTGTGTTGAAAATTGACCGCGAATTTAAATGTATTCCGAAAAATAGCAGTCTTATACGAAAAACTGTTCAAACGATTAAACTATACTTTTAAAAACATGCCGGTGACAACTGGTAATTACTATTTCTATTCAATAACAGCATTATTGCGCGTTTACTGGCAACACGGCGACAAGTGCATTCAGACAAGTTTATGTAAATCAAAAAGTGCCTCCCGCGCGCCCCGCTGTCACTGATTTTATTCTGCGGCCGGATGCAGGATTTTCAAAATCTTTCTTCCTAAAAATGTTCTTAAGTATATGAATAAGAGATGAAACGGATATCTGATCTATCGGGCTTGAATTTGACCATACTGTCGGATACAGGATAGTAATAACTCAGTATCTGGATATAAATACTGTGGTGATTTCCTAAAATTGAGTTAAGTACTTGAATGTGAAAGTGAGGGAAATAATATTGTAACGGCATTTATCTAAAACGATACATAATCTGAATATCAACTTAGCAAGCAAGGCGGCCTCGTATGCTTTCCCCCTCGCACACCGACTATCTGGACTCCTCTGTGGACCGACGGGCTCAGCTCACCCGTATAATATATAACCGCGGCGATGTTTATGGGGATGGGGATTTTTAGGGCACAATTTATATATTATCTTATCGATATAGGTTTTATCAATTGAAACTATTAAGTGCCCAACTATTAATAGGTACGACATAATTTTTAAAATTAAGATTGGCCAAATAAATGTTTTCAATCAAATTAAACTTTAATAACCATATCAATATGGGTTTCAAATGAAAGCTAGTGAACATACGCTTAAATGATACTATTATGACATAGACTGCTAAACAGTGATAAATAAAATCATTATTGAAAACATACAAATAACCCGAATAAAAATATTAACTGAAAACGGAAAAACAACAACTACAATGCAATATGAGGGACAAACAAACAAAAGGTAGATAAATACGAGTAACTACGACTACGTAGCAAACGATACGTTTGTCTCCGAATACATCATATTTTAATATATAAATACGAGTAACTACGACTACGTACCAAACCAAACGTTTGTCTCCGAATACATCATATTTTAATATAAATATTGCATTGTAGTTCTTGTTTTACCTTTTCAAGCAGTAGGGTTTTTTGTTTTTAACTGTACAATAAATCATAATAATTTATAGTTTGTATACTAATTACGTTTTTTAAAATAAATACAGCAAAAGCACATTCCTATAACTGTCTTTATTAAACATAAGAAATGAAACATATCAAGTATTCACATAAACATTTTCAAACTTCTCATCACGCTTAAAGTATATCAAACTAGCGATATTCTTTCCTTTTGAATGAGATTTTATTAAACTGTAGGGTGTATATATGTAACTACATGGGTGTATGTATCATATTAGTCAAGGAATACCTGTGAGATTACTGTATGTATTAATTGTTTGGCACGCCGCAGTCGTTGCGCTAGTAAATATATATACGTCGCGTCAAGAGTGTCCGGGTGCGACATCAGGTTGTCACTGTCCAATTCACTATCCTCAGTCATGATTGTAGTCAGTGTTGTGGGCGTCGGATGGGTTCCGCATACTGATATTAATTAATTTTGAATTCACAACAGTTTAATTAAAGAGATAAAGTCAACAATGTCAACTCATTAATAATAACACAAATTTTTAACAACAGCTTAAGCAATTATTTATTTCACACAGTCGCAGACAAGTCTTATTTATTAACTTTTCATTTGAAATAGTGTGCTTCTTTTCCTCGTTAAATTATTCCCGCCAATAATTATTTTATAATTTCATCGAGGCACTGGGTCGTATTCAGAATTCCAGGCTATTAACAAAAGAATTCAAATTATACTGAGTAAATAACGAATAAGAAAATTCCTAGATAAAATAACAAAAATAATTAGTAAGAACTTAAATTAAATTGATAACATTTAGAAATTTAATGAAGTTATAGCTTGGTAGCAGTAATTGAATCTTGCATAGACATCAGCGCCGTCGCATCTGCGACATTTACATTTGTAACGTAATTATGTTTCACTTGCCGCGTAATTGTGTTGACCCACACTATTAATTTGTGTTTTCTTTGTACATTTTTAGTGGTGAAAGAAATTAATTTTAGTGATTTAAAAGTTAAAAGATTTATAATAACTACGTCATGACACACACATTGACTCAGCATGGCACTGAGATTGTAGAATATTGTGACTCAAGTGTAAGCAACGATATTGTATAAACTACAAAGACAAGAATACTAAATCTTTTTTTAAATACCACAATGTTCCGCCCCCGCCAGGATTCATACCCGGGACTTCTTGCGTAGAGCCAGCGGTTATACCGCTGCATCACAGAGGCCTTTAAGTAGAAAAATATTAGTTTTTTTTCGTAAATGTTATTTCATGTAATATTTAAAAGAAGTATAAAGTAGTACTCGTATTTAGTCCATCAAACGACATTGATAAACTGAACAATACTTGATAGGGCTTTCAAATCAAATCATTTCATCAAAATTTCAAACAACTTTCAATAATTTTATATTTATATTACTAAATCAAAAAGTAACTGCTCTGCGCCTCCGGTATCTAGGAGTGGTAACCACCCCTGATGCATGGAAATTACAGAGAGAGACATAAAATGGCAAAAAACTTTATTTTAACAACTTCACTCCAGTTGTTTAAAAATAAAATGCCTTTAAGAATAAAATTGTAAGAAAAAACGCCCAAGTTGAAGGCCTCGGACGCTTACGAACGTTACACACGTGCGACGCAACGCACTAAGCAACGATATGTTATATACTACATCGACAAGAACGCAACATCCCAGACCGGTAAGCGAAACAATGCGTCCTGCCAATAACACAAAGTTCCGTTCAAGTCGAGATTCGAACCCGGAATCTGTAGCCTAGCAGTCAGCTGTTTACACCACTGCGTCACGGAGGTCGTCATTGTTCGCTCGGAGCGGCTCGGAACTACTTACCCAATTCCTACAAATTAATGTCATTTAATTGAATAATTTTACGCTAGAGGTTCCAGGTTCGAATCCTGACGTGGGTGGAAATCTGTGTTATTTGAAAGACGCATTGTTTAGCTATGGGTCTTGGATGTTGTATTCTTATCTATATAGTTTATACCTTATTGTTGCTTACCACCAAGATGCTTGTTGCACAAGATTCCTTAATCTTTCTGTAGGGCTGAGTCAATGTACGTGTTGTGATGTATACGGTGCCAAAATCATAACCCTCACTATAGTAGGGGTGAAAATGTAGACTTAAGTTTCGGTTTAAACCCTGGAATTAAACTAGACTGTTTGTAATCCCTCACATGTTGGATACAGTTTCCGCGGCTGAGGGTATGAAGTGCCTCTTAGCCAATATTTGTCCCCTAGTCATGCCTGTCTATTGGACGAATATTGGCTGCAATCCAATCAATTTCACTAACAGGCAACAAGTTGATATAGTTAAACATTTTCAGCTAGGTTCAAGAGTTTCCTCGTTAGAATGAGAGAATCATTGTGTACAGTGTGTGTGAATATGATAGAATATTTATTTGCATAAAACATGGGTACTGATTTAAGATGTAGCATTGCAGTTAAATTACGTTTTAGTGCCAGCTTCTCTGACTGGGTAGTACTCCCTTGACAACAGTCTATTGAGTCGCGCACCGCTACCCGCGCATCGCACCCCGCTCACCGCACTCCACGACAATGATTCATAAATGCGGCTCAATTATTTGTGAAACCTGTTGAAACTGAGATTAATTGCAACCCTGCAACTATTTAAGTCGTGGTCAATCGCACGGGAAAAGATTTTACTATGTCTTGTTTTTCTTTATCATCGTCAAGAAAAAAATATTTGACAAAGACGATCGCAGCAAATGTTTTGAATAGGAAGAATAACAAAGATTAGTAACATAGCTAACATTCCTTGAAGGTGGTGCAATTACATTACATTATACCCCAATTTTTTTTACTGTTTTCTCTTATTAATTTTATTTTGGCTGTCCATATTAGGCCCAGTTATAAGTCAGGAATCCCAACCATTTCGCAACTTGAGACATCAGAGTAAATCAAATTGACAGAGCGACTGAAAAGGCTGAGACGGTCACAACAAACAATTGAGTAGTATAATGTTAGCTTCTACCTCTAAAAACCTAGTGCAAATGATATATGAAGGTTTCAACACACATTTCCTCTATAACCTCATAGAACAAACCATCACTAACAAAATACATACACATTATAACTGTGCAATGAAATTGTTAACAAATGCATTTATGCATCTAATTTGCGTAACAAGAAACCATCCATTCCCTTTAAAAATTGGATGTAACATTTTAATATGATATGACACAAACTCATAAACTCACGCCGTCATTAATACCTCGAGAGGCAGAGGTGTTAAACACCGCATTCCGCCTGTTGAGCCACACTGTGACATGTCGCGAACTGACGCCACTGTCGGGGCACAACGAGGATCACGGCAGCTACAATGTACGACAACCCGAGAGTCGAACCCTCGACCCATAGCGTCGGTTTCCTAAGGCACATAGCAAACTGAGCTACCGCGTTCGCTCATAATGAAACCATCGCTACAACAGTAAGCGTCCGTTTTACTAATAATTATGTTTTACATACATATACTCAATAACACTATGTGCCTACACTACACTTAATATCATACAAGTTGGTATTTCAATTGTAACATATTGAAACATACAAATGTGGTAAATATAATTAAAGTAACGTTTGAAACGAGTTCGTGTGAATACCACAAACACTAGGAACAGAGGGGAAGCCTATAAATGGAATCGATTTATTCCCTGTCACTGCCGACCTTAAGTACCATTGACATAGCTACAGTGTGCACATGCAAATTCACATTTTAAAACGATTAGGCGCATGGATGCAGCGGATTTTTGATGACACTTTGGGTACGTTCCACTCAACGCCCGCAACGCCATCGACCGCGACCGCTGAAACTGCCGTTCCACTAACGGAAAAAGGCGGTGGGCGTTGTAGGCGAATGTTTTAGGTGGAACGGACATCTTGAGCATTCCGTCGCCATCGTTGTGGGCAAAGTGGGCGCGATGTGGTCGCGAACAGTGACGTCATCCGTGACGCCGAGCGACGGCCATGGGCCTTAGCTGGAACGATACAGAGGGTGTTATAATCGTTGCGGGCGTTTAGTGGAACGTACCCTTTGCGTGATGTGTCAATACGTGAGTGTGAACGAACAAGCTTGAAAACGTTCAATGCATAGTCCATTATTGTATTTCTGCAATCCATTACCGGACTTGGTAAGGATAGAATGCGTTCACACTTTCCGGAATATAAAATAGCCCACATATAACTAACCATATGTTTCGTAGACTCACTACTACTGCCGCAGCACATCGCGTTACAAAATTCGGTAGGGTGGAGGGGAGGAACTTGTGTTATTTGCAAGACGTATCTATTGTTGTAGTCATATAAATATAATTTTTTTAACAAAGTTGTTTGATGGACTGAGCACTACATGTATTACAAATATTACATTAAATAAAATTTACGAAAAAACGAATATTTTGCTACTTGATGGTCCCTCTGGTGCAGCGGCATAACAGTTGGCTGGCAAGAGGTCCCAGGTTCGAATGGTGGTGGGGGCGGAAATTGTGTAATTTTAAAACGCATTGTTTCGCTTACCGGTCTTGGATTTAGTATTCTTATCTATGTAGGTTATACCATATGCTTGCGATACACGATTTTACACTTACTATAGCCCGTGTCAATGTCTGTGTCGTGAGTTGGTTATAACTATTATTATTATTATATTTATATATATACGTTTTGAGTGACCCAGCTAGATATAATAAGCAGAATATAACTAGATCGACATCCATTAACATGTTATGTGTTGGTCGAGCCTAGCCACAAATCAATGAATTAATTAATTACGAAATAATTGGCATGCAGTAATTACGTGTAGTATAATTTGCAGGTCCTATTGATCTGCCACCCCTTGTCACATGCTTTTATGTCGAACCACTCAACCAATTTGAATTACTCAACCAATACCACGCAGTGGTGTAAACACAAATTTTATCAATCTTTCAGCCAATTGTCAAAGCGAGTGCGGACACTTTCGATAGAAGAAAACTGTAGTTTACATGAGCGGGCAAACTCTGTCAGACATTTTATTGTACAGATTATAATTACGAATCAATCGAACTTACCTTGTGAAGTTTGATATCTAGAGTCTAGTGTTAGAGGAGTGCAAGGAAAAGATATTTACATGCAGCTGTAGGCCAGGTGATGTACAACGCAAAGTTACTACTTTAAAATCTGACAAATGTTCTCTTTTAGTGTCGGACTCGCTCATGATGGGTTCCGTTCCGTTTTATATGATTAAACATGCACGTTTTAGAAAAAGCAGATGAAATAATGTTTCTCATAATATGGTAGCCGCATTAAACTTTTATGTTTTTGGCCTTTGTTGTTTTATTGGTAACAGAGATAGACATTTTGTAATAACTCATGATCTGCATGCTTTACCGAACCTGTGTCGGGCTGAAGGGATAATCTGAGATAACTAATGTAATTTTGTTGAACTATGACATATAGGTATTTGTATTTGGTTTTATCGCCGTGAATCTGTCTGATACTTTCCCATTCGGCACTGTTCAAGTTCCTCATTATGTAATTAACTTACTATCACTTGTGTAAGTCAAACAATGTTTGTGATTCCTAGTTATATTTTAAAATACAAGTCAAAAACCTAAACTCGGTAACAAAACTAATACCTACATGTCATTCATCATTATTTATTATTTGATTATTCACTTTTGTTGACAGAAAGTTCCCCCATCCCTGTCGACTATGATTAGAGAATGCAATACGACCCTCAAGCACTGTGCATGGCTGATAGAACGGTCGCTGATACTCCTAGTAATAAATTAACAGGCAAGTACTATTCATTCATTTGAGTGACGAAATGACGTTTGCTTTGATTGTCTAATCTGACTATTGAAATGAATTCGCTTACATTATAGGTGGTGTACGTTTATGTATGCTAATGTCAACTTTTAACGAATCATGAGTCCGGTTACAGCAACGTTCCATTTATTGAAGTACCTAGTTATTTTGTAGCCGATAATGTTATAGCAAAATGTATAAATGTGTAAATATATCTGGATCACGCTGGATTCAAAATTTCCAGCCCCGCAAATAATGTGATTGATACTTTTTTAGGGGTTGCATTCTCTAATTGTGATTTTAAGAAATTGTTAGATTAAAATGATAAAAGATAAAAATTTGAGTTCCTATTATTCCATTTAAAATAAGGTAGTTTTAAAAAGAGAAAAATACAAAGTAGAGCAACTTTACTTTTACGCCATTGGCAAACGGCGCGGATGTTCCCATGAAGGGGTACGCAGATTCCATTTCTAAGTAAGGACACCAGGACTTTAAAGTAATTTTAAAGCAATAAGTATGCAACCATAGGAATATATCTCGACCGAATATATATTTGTAGTGGGACTTACGGTAAAAGTAAAAGAAAGTTATAATTTGAAACATCTCGTATATTAGTACATTTATTATTAACATTTATTCTGACTCATCTACACTCGACTAATAAAACATATTATGTATATATATATATATATATATATATATGTATATATGCATATCCAAGAATATTTAAAATGAAAAATAGCTGAGTGATGAATATTTGGATTAGCAGTTACACAGTTTGGAGAGACCGGTAAATACATTGCGTACATTTACGTTTTATATTAACATTAATATTTTTCACACATAATGTGTCTGGCATAAATAAAATACATATATCTATATTTACAAACATAACGTATGTGGCATATATAAAATAATCAATACAAGTACCGAAACTTTTATACATAAATCTATTTTTTTTTTTAAATAAATACACATCGTCAAAATTAGCGGAATCAATAAAAATTGTCTGGAAATCAATTATAACTAGCAGCAGCCGGTGGTAACCACTGATGGCACCAGCCCCCTAGTCCGCGCCGCGAGTGCTGGGTTACGAACCTGCAGAGCAGAAGTAATAAGTCATCGAGTTGAATGGAGTGGTTCTAGCAGTGTACAAACATTTGTACGTATGAGTATATATGTATACCATAGTCCCTAATCAATCAATTTTGATGGATAAGGTGTCAATCGACTTTTATTTACATACTACTCAAAACAAAATACATAAGTGCCACGAGGTATTTTTTCATTTTGGTGTAAATTATTAAACATTTACATATTGAAAGTAGTAAAATATTGAGTATACAAACTCTTTGATACCTCAACTTTTTAATATTGTAGTATTCATCTAATGCTGGCAACAATTTTAAATAAAATTTGATTTAAAATTATTTTTGAAAATTTTGATTCCATTTTCTTTGTCGTTTTGCTTTCCTTAGCTTCTTGGTTTATTAGAAATTATCAGAGTTCATTGATATCTCGAGTCAGAAACATGTTTTGCAATATGCCACAAGCACGCAGGCGTCATATGGACTCGCTGACAGCAACCAGAGCCGTTACAATGATTGAAGAAGGTCATTCGCAGCGATCTGTGGGTTTGCAATTGGGATTTTCTCGAAGAGCTATTCAAAATCTATGGAATCGTTTCCAAGAGACCGGCAGTGTTAGAAGAAGACCTGGTTCGGGCAGAGTTCGCATTACAACAGCTCAAGAGGTTCGTTACATTCGATTAAGTGCGCGCCGAGATCGCACAACGACGGCCCGCTAGCTGCAAAATCGTTTACGGCTCACAACGGGTACTCTTGTCAGTGACCAAACTATTCGTAATCGATTGCATGAAGACCAGCAGGCATCAAGAAGGCGAGTTGTCCGTGTTCCATTAACCAGAAATCATCGTGCAAATCGTTTAAGATTTACCCGTCAACATTTGGACTGGGACATAAACCAATGGGGCATGGTGCTCTTCACAGACAAATGCAAAGTTAATTTTTTTATCGAGGATCGGCGTATTAGAGTATGGAAAAGACGCGGCGACAGATTTTCAGAAGCCTGCATCCATGAAGTCGATCGTTTTGGTGGTCCCAATGTAATGATTTGGGGCGGGATAAGCTTACACGGCAAAACTGAAACTGCTCAGCGGTATATTGAAGAAGTTGTCAGACCACATGTGATCCCGTTTGCCCAGCGAGCGGGTCCTGGATTCATCTTGATGAAAGACAATGCTCGTGCGAACACGGCTCAAGCGACTCGGTTTGTACTGGAAGCGTCTCAAATTCAAGTCTTGCCGCGGCCGGCGACCAGTCCGGACTTAAATCCAATAGAGCACATGTGGGATCAGTTGAAACGAAGAGTTAGAGACGGAGATCAGGAAATCCACAACCAACAGCAACTCATCAACGCTGTTAAAAGGGCCTGGGAAGAGATTTCAATGGAAAATGTCAGGAATTTGGTTAAGAGCATGCACTCCAGGCTTCAGGAGTGCGTAGCGAAACGAGGAGGGCATACTCGTTACTAAAAGATGAGCATGGAGTATTTTCTTTTGTTTTCAGTAACTTTACATTGTTTTTATTTTTAACCTTAAATGTGATTTTTTCTTTCAAAAGCAAATAAACTTTTTAATTATTATTATTGGAATAAGTTTATTGGTCTATACGGTAAAAACAACATTAGTTTTCGTTATGAAGACAAAGAAATATATTGGTTTTATTATTTTCATGGTACAGACAAAATACTTCGTGGCCCTTATTTTGTTTTGAGTAGTATAGTTCAAGAGTATTTTATTTTGTTGCCATACCGATTGAACATGAATATAATATGATGTTAAGGATTTTTTTTCTACTTTTCATTTGACCTTGGAAATAGTTTTCTAATCCCTTTCTTTAGCTACATGTGTAATGTTCCGAACTGTGAACTCGCGTTACATATATATTAAGTATTTTTAGTGTTAAAACATGTTTATATTACATTTATTTATTAGTTACTTTGACAGACATATATATCACATTTGTAAATGCACAGATTAAGACAAAGGTCCAAAGTCTAAGTTTTATTGTGCGAATGCCGCGCACTTGCAATAATGTGTTTCGAAGCTCCTACTGACATATTCACTAACTCTATGAGTCACTATAGGCATCAAATCGTTAAACTTTTACAGACGAAATATTGACACGTACACACACACACGTTCTCACACCCCCACATCCACACTCACTTACACTTAACCCGTTTGCTCAGCAAAATTGTTACCTGTAAATTGTAAACTTATCCTATGTGTTAGTTATAAGTTATATTTTTGTATACTTGTCTGTGCCGTTGGTTTTGTTATTTTAAATGAAATAAAATCAAAGCTTGTTAATAAACAACATAAAATCACAAATACATTGATATAATTACGGCAAAAAATACAGGTTAGTTTTACTCTGACTGAGAACTTTGCTCACTCGTTCCTATAATATATATAATATAACTTCACATCATATATTTCAGAGGATTGGGTAACGCAAGTCTATGGTAATGATGTTAAATAATAAACAAACCTTACTCAGAGCTGTCCGCGTGTGCATCTTACAGTGATGAGTCGGCCGTGACCGCTGCGGGGGCGGGACGCGGCGCGGGCGGGACGGGGCCGCGCCGTCCGCAGAAACAACGACAGAACATATGCTTGAATTCGAGCCTGCATGTAAAGTATAAACAACCTCTTCATAACAGCAATCATGTACGCAGTGATAGACGTCTTCCAGCTGATGATGATTATGATGAATGGGTTGTATATTATATCTATGGATAGCCATAGCTACAACCATTTACAAGCATTGTTACCCTAAGACGTTGTTTAACCAATAGACAGCAAAAATCTTGCCAAATCTTGGTACTGAAACGTTTTGCTATTTGATTTGCACCGCTAAGGATTAGATCTCTCTCCCAGCGGGTGAGTTCCCCGAGAATTACAACAAGCACCCTCCCCCTAACTAACAATTGAGTCGTATAATGTTAGCTTCTACCTGCAAAAACCAGTGTAAATGTATTATGAAGGTTTCAGCAGTGACAGCATGATGTAAGACAGTGTGCTACAACACACATTTCCTAAACGTTCACTGAGACAAATGTAATGAACCGCCATAGAGAGATGCCATTACTAACAAAATATATACACAATATAACTGCTCAGTGAAATGGTTAACAAATGCATTTACGCATCTAATTTGCGTTATAAGGAAACTTCCATTCCCGTTGGTAAAAAAGGCCAAACATAATGGTAGGTACCGTTCAAGTGCTACATCTTTTTAGGGTTCCGTACCTAAAGGGTAAAAAATAAAAAATATAAAGGGCTGCATCTCATAAACCATTGCAGCTAGGCTTATACATCGGTCTGGTAATGTATATTTCTGTTGCCGCTGTAACGACAAATACTAAAAAAGTACAACAAAAAAAAACAGGGGTCCAATACCAGAAACGTAACTTTTTCGTAGTTTTTTCCTCGTTCTTGTTTCTCTAACAAACTGATCTAAAAGCACATAATATTTCAGCTTATATGACGGAACCCATCATGTGCGAGGCGAGACTCACACGATTTTTTCAACTTGTTTTTAACTTTAGCCACATCTCTCGGTAATATACCATATATTCCCATAGTATTTGTATATATTTACACATATAATAAATAGATACAAAAATCTTAGAAAGGCTCCTGTAACGTAATATAATCATAATAATTTATTTTAAATTGCTTAAACTCACCCCAACCTAGATTTCTATAACTCACCTGAAGTCCTCACAAGCCAGCGCGTATATGAGTGGGTTCACGGCCGAGTTGCAGTAGCCGAGCCAGAACAGAACTGAGAAGATTGCGTCAGACACACACGCCTCACAGAATGCCCTCACCACGTACACACTGAAGAAAGGAAGCCAGCAGCATATGAATCCGCCCACCGTGATGGCCAGCTTCTTTGCCGCTTTTGCTTCTTGCTTGAATTTCTTCAACTGGAACCAAGTATTTGATATTGTGTACCAAAGATTTAAAGAGATTTATCATCTATTTTTTTGTTCCTAGTACCTAGTACCAGCGGTAGGTACCGCCACGTTTCTGTTTATTTCTTTTATACAATATATTTAATATGAAAAGGCATGTTAATAACTAAGTTAAGGAGATAAGGATTCTCCACAGAGTATTTGCTGCTTTTGGAGTGGGTACTTTCTCTGTTCCGAGCGAGGAGCTGACGATATAGAGGAGCGAGACAGTTGTTCAGGCGCGGCGACCTAAAGTGAACACGATCTCACTAAAGTTGAGAACTACTATGCAAGGCTAAAGTGAGCCGACTAGTATGATTGCATGTACTACATATACATAATGTTTCCTGTTTGCATTTTGGGCTCATCGACTGTGCGCAAAAACCGACAGCAAATGGAATATGCCCGAGATCAAGTGAAGTTCACAAAGTGCAGCCCCCCCCCGGGATTCGAACTTAGAACCTCTTGCATATAATCAGCTGTTATATTTCCTCTTATGCAAGAGTCAGCTGTTATATGTAAAAACTTTTACAACACTATTCGGCGTTATATCGTATTAATAGGTATTTATTCGTATATTAATACCTATTTATATGACGTCAGTGTAATGTTATTACAATATTCATATATACACTATGGTATCAATGAAATTAAAGTATTGTCTCCGTGAGTATATTATTTTTTTGTAGCTAAGAGGGTGATGGGCTTAATAAGTAACTGTCTGGCTGCGGTTTTAAACAGCGTCTTGAGTTCTTAGCCTTACATAAAAGTGTAAGTTTTGTCATTGTTTTAACACAAACCGGGACTGCCTGTAGAATCATTGTATAAAATTGTAATCTTGTTACTACAATTATGTGCAAAGTAGTTTTTTCTACAAATTTGTAAAATATCACCTGTAAAGTCAAAATGTTTATTGAATAGAGATATGCAGGATTTCGGTACTATTCTACAAATTTGTGACTTTTTCTACTACATTAAAATTGTAGGTCGAATCAAAGTTTATTAAGCAGAAACTTGTATATTTGTAAACTTGTAACTTTTATTGAACAGGATCCAGTTTCTAATAGGGGCACCCGAAGGGCCATCCAGCTAGTACACCAGGATGGGCCACCGCGTAGAAGGGGTAATGGCGTCAGAGAGCTTATCGTGCAATTGCGTTACAGCCATCGCATGACCATCTCTATAAGGGGATGTTGAAAAGTTTTGAAAAGTCCTTGATTTAAGGATTTAATAAAAGTGCGGGCATTAATATTAAATGGGTATTATACGCTGCGTTCACAGAATCTTCAACAAATGCGTTAATTTGTTTATCTTCCCGATTTCGAGAAAAATGTATTTAAGTATCGTATAAAAAGGTAAAAACATATTCTATTATAAAGATACAATGTGATACGAACCTTTCCCTTAATGTTCTTTTTATTCATCTTCCTCATTTTCCTGGTCGTGGCTCCGACGTTGATAATATTGCCTTTCAGTGGGGGCTGATCCGGCTGGTGTGACTGCCGGACTCTTAGCTCGTTCTCCGTGAGCTCTCTCGCATTATCCAATGATTGCAGGGACCGGCTAGGGGAGCTGGGTGTTTCAACCTGCACAGCGGAACACCGGCCATTGTTATTCAGCTGACAATAATGGTAACGCAAAATACTAAAGCAATGGCTGTCCTGTATGCGTCGCCCTAATTAGCAAAAGATTGTACGATCAAACTACGCGATTTCGTCGTGCGATAAAATGATCGGTCGATGGCCAAACAGGTTTCCGAATAGCTAGCACGATTTTATATAATAATTAATATTTTGAAACACTTGGACAGATGTTAAGAAAGAGACGAGACATAATAATCAATAATAATAATATTAATTAATATTATCTATTTTCTTTGTACACATACATACATGTATGTGTCTTTAATGTTAACTGCTTTCATCTATGAACATAGGATCCTTTAGGGTGGTTTTAATGTATAATTCGTTAAGATTTTGTGTAAATTGTTTGAAAAATGACGATGATTGTTGAAGGTGTCGGAAAAAATCAAGCGGTCTGGAAGCTTTTATCGAGATATAAGAAAACAATGTATGATGTGGTTGTTTATTTTTTAAATGTCTACAAAAAAAGTCCATACCAACTTCAAAAAAATTAATGTTTAAAATAACGTAGATTTGAAAATGCTATTTCAACGTATTCAGCTTATTTCGACCTTTATAAAATAAATACGTAACTTACGTAAAGCTTCTGATACACATTATAAATCATAAAACTAAAACAAGAAAACAAATTGTTAACACAATGTCACGATAGTATCCTGTCGCGTTACTCGTAGTTCCTCAGTGAGGCAAACGGCGTGGCGATGAGGTTCCGATACCGAGTTGATAGTTGTGTTGTCCCGTAGTATTTGTAGGATTAAAAGTTTCCATGAGCAGCCCTGTACCTCCACAAGTGCAGCATTAGGGTGCCATTCCCGCTAAAATCGTAGTCGTTAAGCCGGGAACTCGTATCAATCCATAAAAGTCGGTGATTGCTTGTAGAATTTCGTATAGTTTAAAACTTCGCTCGGTGAGTTTTCACGGCTTCCAACATGGATGACTGTGACGTAAGTAACTATTATCGCCATTTCAAATTTCCTTTAGGTTTCGTCATTTGTTTTACGAAAGTTCGTTCATTGGAAATCCAAACTTCTTTATAATTTTGAAGTGATATTAGTTCTAGATATAGGCTTAGGTTTTTTTTATATAATTAAAATTGTTTAAATAAGGGAAAAATAAGAAACTAACTTATTTTCACACGTTACCTACGTATTTCGATGTACTAAACTAACTTTTTATTGTAACTTTCACGCTTATGAACATCATCGTCATGATCATGATTATTTTAACACATAATCATTAAATTGTCATGAAGAGTTACAACAGAAATTCCTTGTGCGTTAGAGTAAAAAAATCTTGGGGCGCTAGAAAAAATATATTTTCAAAATGGCAGTGAGCAAAAAGGGTTGTGAACCTATAGTTTACAACCTATAGCGTCCTAAAGTTTTGTAGTAGTTACCCAGGTGTCATTTGTAGTAATACAGATTCAGAATAAAAGAAAAATCATGATTTTTTTCTAAAAATTTCGGCGATGGAAACTGTTTGATAATATTAATGATTTACTTTTAATAAATACTAAACGTATGATAAAATTTACATTTAGAAGTATAAAAAGTAATTAAAGTAAACGGTCAACATTCCCTATCCCTATCTTTCTTCCCTGTTTTGTGAGGTAGAAAATAAATTACGTCTAACTTATTAACCAATAACACAATATGTAGGTACTAAGATCTGTATCTCAGTCTGTCTTTATGCTAACTGGTGGAAACATTCACTATATGCACCAACAATTTTACTAATGATTTCTCGATACCTACGGACACGATACACGTAGGTATCATCATCTTTTTGATATAACTGATGGGTACATTTTTGATGGATTGTGGAGCTAGGCTGCATGGTATGGCTGTATCAAACGACTTCCATTGCCCATCGTATTTCAGATTTTAGTTGACTCGCACTTTTTGACAATTTATTTTCTTGTTTTAGTTTTTATAAGTTACGTATTTATTTTTATAAAGGTCGAAATAAACTGAATACGTCGAAATAGCATTCGCAAATCTACATCATGTTAGCAAAACAAGTTTTTTCATCTGGATCAATGTGACTTCGTTTAAAGACTTGAAGAAAAAAAAAAGGAGAATGGCGGGAATTTGAGGAGAAGAAAAAATAAGTGGATAGATAAGATTTGGTTAGCTAAGATCTATGTTATGATGACGAATATAAAAAAATTACCTGGGGCCCTACCATCTTTTCAAAAGTAATATTATTTCAATGGAGTTTTGTTTCAAGCTTAAAATAACCATACTTGAATTCGTACTACGACCCATACAAAACATTACGATTATAAACGGCATAGTGATGTACGAAATGAATGAAAGAGCGAATGTTTATAACAAAACTGCTTTAGGAAGAAACGAGATAAAACTATATTGGTGTCCTTGTTTTGTTAAGGCCATCGTAACTGCCTTCGACAGTTCTTTGGAGAAAGGTTGTCGATATTTTGAAAGCTCAAGGAGACGGAACATATATAGGATTGGTCCAAGGTAAGTTAACAGTAGTGAACATCAAATGAAAATAACTCATAGAAGTTAATGAGTTCAAAATTATTCTTTTTTAGTACTGGGTGGATTTCAAGCCAAAATAAAAAATTGAGTTCCTGGAAAACAGTCTGTGCATTCATAGACGGGAGGAGGTTCGTTTAATGAACAGCATCTATCAAATTAAAGCTATTTTAAATAATTTTAGAAGGGATAATATCACATTGTTTACATTACTGTTCAACTGTGTAAATTATTAAATGGTAATATACACTTTTTTGCTAACACATTATCTAATATAATACAAGAAAAATCCTTAAAAGTTCCTACTACATAACAATTATTTAATCCAAAGTCACCTGAAGACAGCCACACTTTGTATAAGTACGGTAAAATAAAGATCAAATGGTTTCATATTTTATATTTTAATAAAAATCTGAAAATAATGTCTTATACTAAGCAAACTTATATCAATCAGTTGTTTAGTAAGATTACAGATCAATAATTAATCTCTTAAAAGTGAATTAAGGTATTGTTTAAACATGAACTAATTCAAAATTATTAATTATTTATAGAATTATTAGTGGGGCTTATCCCAGAGCTGCTGAGTAAAAGCAGTCCTCACATCCCAATTTGTGCTGCATGTATTGTCAATTAAAGCAAGACTAAGCTGAAACAGAGCATCTTGAAGCAAATCTTTGTTGCTTAATGGTTGTAAGATGTAAAGAGCCTGCTACTTCAGGAGCACAATACAACACTCTGTGGGCCAGCAAACAACGAAAATATGCCTTAAAAATAGCGTAGTCTACAATATTTCTGGCACAAATATGTAATTTGTATAGTGGGCTTCAGGTGTGTCTCGTGGTGCATCTAAGATTGGTATCAACATGTATTTCTATAAAGGATATCCGGAGTCACCTGTGAATGAAAATTAAATGATTTATTATAGAGTATATCTAATACTGTATTCCATTTGGAAGTGAGTGCCCTTAGTCATTCCATTTATATGTGTATATTGTATTTTATTACATTGATCTTAATTAAAATATACTAAGAAACACAAAAATGAGTTTATTTTGTTATTTGATTGTATGTTTATTAACATAGGTAGTCAGGTAAAAACGTCACATATTGTAGTGATATTTTGTATATACATAATTATACCAACTGTTCATTGGTTTTGTTTAAAAGTTATTGTACCTAATTCAGCAGTCAGGAATATATCTTGTACCTCACAGAAGATATAATTAAATAAATACATGTCACTATAAAAATGAAGCATAATAAATGAGCCCAACAAACTTACTGAGATTTTATTTGATTCCCATCCTGATAATTATTTTGGAACACAATATATTTGTCTCATCAGCATTTGATTGAGGCTAGCTGTAATTTGCGCAGTAACAGATGAGACAGTCTTTTATTCAATTGATTGTCTTTCTATGCTTCCAACGGGACATTGATTTGTTCCTTTCGCATAGAAGGATTAACATCTAACATCAGCAGTCAACATCTAAAATAGTTAGATATATTAAGAGAATTTGAGTTTTTAAAGCCACACTATTAGAACAATACATAAAAACATAAAATACCTTCGCTTCCACAGATATTAATCACAAATATTAATTCGTCCCATTGGGAATGTGTGAGTGCTTTCATCAAACTCTTTCAAGTGTCTCTTTTATAAATTCCCTTTTCAATAAATGAAAAGGTCAAATTACTCTCGCAGGTGCCTTCGATGCTGCATCCTTGATAAGTTTCCGTGTCGATCTAGCTTCAAAAACACGAACATTTCATATTCATTTGCCATCTATTAGTACATTAAATTTGGAGTCCAAAAATACTTTTTGCAAGATTTGAGCGTATTAAATATTAATATAATTACTTTTCTTTAAAAACACTTCTAGTTATAAATTGAGTCAAAACCAAAGTAAACAATATTAAATCCGTCGCGCGAGATCAACTAATCTAAGATCGCTATTTTGAAGTATAAAAAGTAATATTACTTACTGTCAAATAGCACGTCGCGGTACGCTTTGAGTGAATGATATTGTGTGAAGTCTTGTTTTTAAGAGTTAATGGTACAAATTTTGAATGTAAGCTTAAAGTAATAATGCTTTATAAGGAAATGGTAGGCCCGCTTGACTACTTTGTTTAATTTTTTACATCAGAAGTGGCAAAACGATCCTTTATATCAAAAACCTGTGTTAAGGATAAACATGGGAAGTAAAAAGAACAAGAGCAGGCGCCGAAACAACAAACGCCGTGCTCGATCATCATCAAGCAGTAGCTCGTCCACAAGTAGCAGTACTAGGTCGAGAACTCCCCCTTCAGCACCGCGGCCCCGGAAGAGTAGTAAGGTATCACGCACAAATGATGCCGGTGATGTGGGTACTAATAATAATATTTCCCTTCACAACATGATACCCGAGTTTGATCCATTGACAGACAATGTTACGTCATGGTTAAATGTGATCGAATCTTATGCCGCAACGTTCTTATGGACCGACAGTATGATCCGCTATCAGGCCCTTAACAAACTCAAAGGTTCGGCTAAAGTTTGGTACGAATGTATGCTACGGGGTGGCCACTCGTGGACGACTTGGTCGTGGAATGATTGGAAATATGTTTGAGTTGTTACAAGAACTAATTTACCGCAAGCCGATCGAAAATCAATCTCTATACGACATTTTTTTTAACAAAAAGCAAGAATTGATAGGTTATGTTTAAATTTTTCTGAATGTGATATCATATCAATAATTTTGGGGAACATAGGTGACAGCAATATCACAGCCTCAGTTGATGCCAGTAATTTTAAGCCATACGGTAGTCTGGCTGGATTTTTACATTCTAGAATTTATAAACCGAAAGCTACCAAACAATCGACCGTCCGTCAGTAGTAGTATAATTCGCGATTCGCAAGCTTCAGTAATACCTAATAATTCCATTGCAGCGACAGAAATAAACTAACTAAAATTTTGATACGTAATCGGAAGGTTATTAGTTAAGTTATTAATATAACTGCGGAGGCAATGACAAACGAATTCAATGCTCGATTAATGTGAGTTTTGCGGAAAACGAGGCCACTCAGTAAGTTCGTGTTCTCATAAAAATAATTCAAGTTCTAAAGTGGACGAATAAGAAAGTCCGATAAGCAGGAGATAAAATTTATTAAGTCAGATCCAAAAAAAAATATATAAGAAAGTTGGTATAAACACATTCGTTAATGATGCTTTTATTGATACGGGTAGTAGTTGTTGGATTATTTCATCTCATTTGGTAGAAAAAGAAAACATTCAAAATTTTATGTTGCAATCTCCTATGACGTTGCAAGGTTTTTCAAAAGATAGTGTAAAAGTAACAAAGATGGTCCGAGTTGATCTTAAAATTGATTCGGTAAATATCCGCGGAGTTGAAATGTATGTCCTTGATGAACTAGCAAGATGTGATGTATTGATAGGACGAAATGTAACAGGACGATCAGACCTATTGTATGTTGGAATAGGTGAAAACCTCTCTTCATTATGCAAAGACTGTTGGCGATACTTGCAATGTCATAAATTATTTATTCACAAATACTGACTCAGAGTCTCACAAACGTGAAGTAATTTTAATTTTAGAGAAGTATCGTCAATGTTTAGCTTCAAATATTAGCCAATTAGGAATAGTAAAAGACTATGAGATGGAATAATCAGGGGCATGATTGAAAAACTTTTAGAGAATGGTATAGTCCGTGAAAGTAATTCCGCATATGCAAGTCTGGCTTCACATCTAAACAAAAATAATGGAGAAAAAAGACTGTGTATCGATTATCGTGCACTCAATAAAATAACTATCAAGGACAAGTTTTCGATGACTCGCATCGAAGATTTAATAGACAGACTCCAGGGTTATAAATTCTTAACAGCTTAGATCTTAAAAGTGGTTATTACCAGATAAAAATGTCAGATGATGCTATACAAAAAACTGCGTTTCCCAAAGACTACAGGAGTGAGCTAGAACAGGCACAACTCGAGATGAGGAGTAGTGAGTTGACACAGTCCCTTCCTAAGATTAACGATATGTGTTTTTTTTAATTCTTATCACCCCTGCCTTCTTAAAGATACATTATAACTATATTATATGTCTATACAAACATATTATAAAGCAAAGTCCCACGCAGCCTGTGTCTGTATGGATGTATGCTCACGATTATCTCAAAGACTACCTACCACTACTACATAGGATCCTTGAGGATGGTTTTAATGTATGATTCGTTAAGATTTTGTGTAAATTGGTTGAAATATGACAGTGATTGTTGAAGATGTCGGAAAAAATCAAGCGGTCTGGGAGCTTTTATCGAGAATGCTGCATAATCTGTTTGAGATATAACCATACAATGTATGTATGTATGTAATGTAATGGTTGTTTTGTTTATTTTTTAAATGTCTACAAAAAGTTCGCGTTGACAAATGCCTATGTATGAAAGATAGCTAACTACAACCAACGTAACTTTTTTTTTTTTAGAAATAATGTGACGTTTGCAAATGCTCTTTGAACGGATTCGGTGTTAATCTTTATGAAACTTAACATATTACTAACCTTGACATTTCATACCCGTTGTTATAGCTCTGTACACCATGCGATTTGAATCATTGTTTTAGGAATTGTAGTTAAGAAAAAACAACGCGCGTGAAAGTAAATTGTTAAAAGCATCAAGCAAAAGCTTGATACGGTTTCGCTTGATACAGCCACGCCACGCCACGCCACGCAGCCGCGCTCCACAATCCGCCGCGCTACACAACCTAATGTTGAAAAATAAGCGCGCGTTCTGTTGGAAGGTGTACTGAATAATATCAATGATAAATTATTTCCAGGTTGTATTTTTGTGTTTTGTTTGGTAAATATTTACATTTTCAAGAGCGTTTTCAGTTTTTGAGCGTAACATAATCTATAAAGTTCAAAGTTGACTATAGTGATCTCAATTAATTGTTCTTTAATGAGGAATTTTAATGTTATGTTCCTAATAATAAACTTGTGGTTTATATTTTACCTTCTCTTCTCCTATCTGCTCCATCGACGGTGCGGATTGGTATTTTTTCAAACATTTTTGCCCTCGTGTTTTCCTGGAGTACCTGGAAAAGAAAGGTAGAATCTCAAATGCTGGAACTGAAGGCAGATAGAGCACGTGGAACACGGACGTGCGGCTAATATAGCAGATACAACCTCCACCTCATTCAACGACGAAGCATCACGTCATTAACACGTCTAGGGTCCCCCATTCAAAAGTTATTGGGGGTGAAAATGGGGATGCACAATCGACTGTACGCAAATAAGTCGGATCGGGAGTTTTATACATTTGTAAGTTAAGTTTTACCTGGTCTTCCTTTCAGGGGAGGTTTCAAGTGAGATACTTTTTCTAGCCTTTGACAGCGGGGTGCCGAGAGGACGTTCTAGACTCCTGCCTAGGTGGATGCGAAGGGCTACGTGGTCATCGTCTGAACAGCCCAGACCGCCTTTAGCACCTAGTAATGGGTATAACCACTATTTTATTTATACTTAAACCATAGGTACACAGTTAAAACAGGTACACAGTACACAGTAGGTACACAGTTAAAACAAATGAACAATTATTATTATTAAATATTATTCACATACACCAAAATAATAATAAATGTAGGTAGGAGTAAAATTTATAAAAGCCCCGTAAAATGGTAAAACAGCTTTGTTGAATAAGTCAAATTGACGTCACTTCCTGCCATTTTGTTAAGTTTGTTGATAAAATTAGTAGAAAATTAATACTATAGTAGTGCTCGTGAAATAAATACAAAAGTTACGCGTTTCTGTAAAATCTTATAATTATTATGTACTAACCCTTTCTTATTGACAATAATAACTCAATTTATTTATAAATAAATTTCACAGTAAATTTATTTGATTAAAAATTGAGTTTTATTTTGTCACCTACCCTTTCTAGTTTCTGATGACGTCAATTTGACGTCACTAACATGGCGGCCAGGTGTTTTACTATTTTACGGGCCGTATGTAAACAACAAATGAGTATTATAGAGTTAAATCACTATAACTATAGACATCTTTTATAGTGCCTTTTTATATTATATCGCACCCCCGGTCTGCAACTTATGCAAAAATTTAGTTTTTCAGGAGAAGCATTTGAAACTTTGACACCTCACAAAACAACGACTTAAAAATATATAGATGAGATGAACAGCTACTATACTACGTCAACTTTTAACTTTACTATACGGAAACTATGCGTACTGCAAAAGTAACGTTATCGCACCACTCATTTTTTTTAGATATTTAACTCTTTTTCACATTTTTTGCAAAAGTGACAGTGTCGCACCGGGGGTGCGATATATACAATTATATAGAAGTTTAGTGGATTTTTTTTCGATTAATGATTTAAAAAAATAAAAGTTTAATTATGTAAAACGAAACTTAACTGTGAAAAAATAAATTGAAATATCTCTAAAAATTTAAAAATGATGGGACTTCAAAGCAACGCTTCCAACAATGGTTTCGATTCACGCGGCGCTCGAGCGAGTGACGTCACCCGGTCTCATGCACTCACAATTAGTAGTTAGTTAGGACAAAATATTTGTTTTTTACTTTTTACGAGACACGTTAAAAGTGTTGAGGTCTAACCTTCTAGGTTATTTAGAACTAAGTCATCTTAATAAGTTTGCATCAACATTTAAACAATTCCTAAACTCTGACCCCCACTAAATAGTGTCTCGGAGACGGATGACATTTTACAGTGTGATGTTTATGATGAAGGAATCTTTTGATTGGTTCTAAGGTTTGTATGTATTATTTAAGTACAAAAATTACAAGTACAAAAAACATAATTATTTATATGAGTAGGTATGTTGAAAATCAGGTTCATACAAAATAAAACCTAATCGTAGATTTAAATGAAAGCGCTACATAAAATATTTAATAATGTAATGGAACTGGTATAAAAAGGCGGTTGTAAATAGTATTTTTTCTAAGTTGAAAATGACAAAATGCATGTTTATTAATTAGAGAGGTAGTTGAAACTTACCAGTAAAATAAACAAAAATAAATCATAAAGAATTAATAAATGGTAAGCGTAATAAAAGTGTGAGAAGCAAAATGTCTAAATGAGCGGTTACGTGAGGCCGGTTAATTATTCGACTACGGCGAAGCCAAAAGGAAGTGTTATGTTTTTGATAATCTATAATATATTTCTTTATTTCCCCATAAATACAAATAGTTACTACAGTCTTAGCTAATCAGTGAAAAAGTTGTACAGTGAGAAAATATTTACATCTGCTGCTGAGCTAGGCTTTAAGCCTGTATTACAGCAGTCAATGGATCAATATCTGAACACGTGAATAAATAGCAATTTCTTAAAAACACTTACACTTTTTTAACGCTAAGATGCACGCACAGCATCTTTGTCATTTTAAAAACAAATTTAAGGGTAAAATAATAGAATTGTGTCATCAATTAAACGTTCGACCACCATATTTTATTTTCGCAAAGTTGAATAGTAAAACGAGATAAAATAATTATTAGTAATAAATATGATTGTTTTGAAAAATAAATGTATCTAATGTAAATGATTGTATTAAGTATGTGTGTTCCAACGTAGCGTCTTAACTTCTGGACTAATTTATAAATGAGGTATTAATGATTGTATTAAGTATGTGTGTTCCAACGTAGCGTCTTAACTTCTGGACTAATTTATAAATGAGGTATTAATGATTGTATTAAGTATGTGTGTTCCAACGTAGCGTCTTAACTTCTGGACTAATTTATAAATGAGGTATTAATGATTGTATTAAGTATGTGTGTTCCAACGTAGCGTCTTAACTTCTGGACTAATTTATAAATGAGGTATTAATGATTGTATTAAGTATGTGTGTTCCAACGTAGCGTCTTAACTTCTGGACTAATTTATAAATGAGGTATTAATGATTGTATTAAGTATGTGTGTTCCAACGTAGCGTCTTAACTTCTGGACTAATTTATAAATGAGGTATTAATGATTGTATTAAGTATGTGTGTTCCAACGTAGCGTCTTAACTTCTGGACTAATTTATAAATGAGGTATTAATGATTGTATTAAGTATGTGTGTTCCAACGTAGCGTCTTAACTTCTGGACTAATTTATAAATGAGGTATTAATGATTGTATTAAGTATGTGTGTTCCAACGTAGCGTCTTAACTTCTGGACTAATTTATAAATGAGGTATTAATGATTGTATTAAGTATGTGTGTTCCAACGTAGCGTCTTAACTTCTGGACTAATTTATAAATGAGGTATTAATGATTGTATTAAGTATGTGTGTTCCAACGTAGCGTCTTAACTTCTGGACTAATTTATAAATGAGGTATTAATGATTGTATTAAGTATGTGTGTTCCAACGTAGCGTCTTAACTTCTGGACTAATTTATAAATGAGGTATTAATGATTGTATTAAGTATGTGTGTTCCAACGTAGCGTCTTAACTTCTGGACTAATTTATAAATGAGGTATTAATGATTGTATTAAGTATGTGTGTTCCAACGTAGCGTCTTAACTTCTGGACTAATTTATAAATGAGGTATTAATAGATTCCTTTTATGGCTCAAATTGTAACCTCAAAACAATTCAACTGAGATAATCATCATTTGCTTAGTATCAAAAGGGATGTGTTGGCGTGTACGTTACAATATTTGTGTATGTACACATTTACGTCATTATCAAGCGTGCAGTTTCAAAAAAGTTAAACGGGAAAGTATGAAACAACAAATTAACATTAAAAACTATATCCTTTTATGGTTTTAAACTTTATTTTTAATTGGTAAGTAAGAAATCTCACAGTTCTTTTTGATTTGAAGAAGATTGATGAAGATTTTTTTTCGATTTTCTACTTTATTCGACAAACCGAGTCTTGTTTTCCGACGATGGACTATAATCTGCCGGAAAATAATGCGTAAAATTGTAAGCAGATGTAACGGTTCACAATCAATCGACATTAATTTTAAAATTGCTTAAAGAGTGCAGTTTATAGTTGCGTAAACAAACTTGAATATTTTTAAAAAATATAGGACAGTTTTTAAATCTCAAAATTTTAATAGAAATGCTTAGAATGAGATTATTTATACTGCTATACATCTGTTTTACTGATAATTTATTACTATTTTCAACTGATTGTAATAACTTCTCGAATGATAAATAACTGTTTTAAAATGTTTAATAAAAATACACATCACGACACACATTCATTCAGACCTGCAGTAAACAGATAAGAACATTCAAGACAGATAAACGAATCGCTTCATCGAATCTTGAACCCGGAACTATTTGCATAATAGCCAGCTGCTGCACGCAGCCCGTCTAAAATGGTTGCAAGTTCAGACTTTGCTCGATCCATTAATGCATATTATTGCCTATATTTAAAACATCGGTCATCTCCTATGTATTCGTACTCGTACTATTAAATGAGGTCAACATTTGGGAGTTTTGTAAATTTTTGTTTTATTTCAAAATTATACTTAGTTTTAAACGATGTTATAGATTAAGCGTAACTTTTAACGTATTTCAAAAAAAGTAAGAAACGAATGTTTTGTTCATTAACTGTAGTTGCATGAGACCGGATGACGTCACACGCTCGATCGCCGCGTCTATTCAAGTCCCATACATTTTTCATCAATTGATGCATGTCTAAGAAAAACAAAAACTTACTCGTTTTGATCTATATTTAGATGTGATAATGTTTGATGAATTATTTTGAACATCACTAAACTTCTCCACTGGAGGAACATTGTGTTTCGTTATTATTGTTTAATATTGGTAGATCTTAGCTTGTTTTCAAAATTATAATCTTTCCAGGAATTGCAATATCATATATTGGTAAAAATAATGAGTTAGTTTTATTTGTTTGGGTATATTTAGGTAGATGTAAAATAAAATAAATGGTAATTTAATTGAGAGTTTTATACACATTCGTACATACTTAGATATACATTTACACACACCAATACAATTCTTCGTGTCCTATAAAAATATTTTTATGAAAATGATTTCAACGTCATTGGAACATCGGATCTATAGCCAAGTCAATAAAAAATTTAGCTTTACTTTAATGCTTATTAAGTAGATATAAATCCAGATATTCGTTTATTTATTATATTAGTAAGAGTCTATAAATATATCGAAATTTGTTGATGAAGAATGTTCGACCGGAGTTTTTTCTACAGATTTTTTCTTTTCTACGGGTTTGAGTTTGATTTCCGGTGAAATATACTTTTTGATGCGTATTGTGTAGTTTGTCTCAACGATAACATCACTTAATCTATTGGGTTCAAAGGTCATAACTAAGCAACCCACGCTGACCCATTTCAAATTTAATGACTTGCTCCTATTAACAGCTTTCCACGCTTTGATTTGTGACGATTTGCTGATTGAAAGGAAAAGACAATACGCAACAGACGATGTCGAAGCGTAGTAAACTGTTTTATTTATTAGATTGAAGTCGGCAATATGACGCAAGTTTTTGAAAACAAAATAAGTTTTCAGCGTCTTTCCGCCAGCATGTGATTAGGAGCATCCCAAGATACTTCCTGGAGTTCACTTGCTCCAGGGAAACACACAGGCAATTAACGTTGGGTATATTAAAGCTATTGTACGTCGCCCTAAATATACATAACAAACTAAATATAAATCCACTTAAACTTACATTAAACATATAGTTATTCGAAAAGGCAGACAATCTTCAATAAAATATAATGGATAATGTCTGTTTTGAATCTAATATGCCTTGTTAGATACGTACCTAAGAAGGAAATCTTGGAAGGATCTCTCTTTTTAGTTTTGCGATAAATCTGTTGTTTAATTTTAAGTATGTATGAATGGTACATTAATTTAACTTCCTATTTCAATGTTTTAATCTTGACTGAATTTAATTTAAATATTTTCTACTAACATACCATCAAAAGATATGTATATTGAATTAATTTAAGTTTTAAATGATAGTTAAGAAAGCTTAAATAATGTTGGATGCCTCCTGGCAGAATATTGTGTAATATGCAAAGTATGTACTGTGTATGTACGGTGAATGCGTATGTTAATTTATTAAACTGTATTACTATATTCACAGTAAACAAATTGTGAGAACATATATATATATGCCACTTCTACAATCAATAAGCTAACCTTTCAGTGTTCTGAAACCCTTTTTGTGGGCCGTGACGGTTTTGGTAACTGCTTTATATATCTTCCAGTAAAGGAACAGCATCACGAACATGGGGATGTAGAAGGAGCCGAGGGCTGAGTAGAGCACGTAGCCAGTGTCGTTGGTCAGCTCACAATTCGGAGCACAGGCAGGGTCCGGAGACGAGTCCTGTTGAAAAGATTATGTTATGTTAGAGTGGGTGGTACATGACTACGGCTTCATTATTTTTAGGGCGTAATTTTTCAGTACCTAATCAGGTTTTAGGTTTAGAGCTTAATTTTATTTCGGTGTTATCCATTTTAGATGTATATGTATTTTTAGTGGGCTCGGAAAGAAATATATGTGGTTGATATTTGAGACGTTATTTTATGGAATTAACTGCAAGCATAATCGTGAGCAAAAGCTTGAAATATACAAATCTTGAAATTTGCTAATTAAGCCCGTGCTTTTGACACCCACTCGTTATGACAGCGAAATTTTTTTCCAAAAAAATATAACCTGCCATAGGTTATTGTTCTACCTGTACGAATGACATAAATAACAATCGGTTAACACCTCATTCATCAAAATCAGATCATTAGTTTAAGGACGATGGTTGAAAACACAACATACACACATACACACACTCATGAAATAGTTACTCTCCCTTTTGACTCTGCCGGTCGCAGTTGAATGAGGTGCCAATCAATTTATAGTAATGATCCAGGTGACATAGGGTACATTTTGTGTTAAAAAAACGAATTGAAAGCGGTATTCCCGGACCAATAAAACTTAGAGACTTTCAAAAAAGAGCCTATACCATATTTAAAGGCCGGCAACGCATCTTTTGACACCCTCTGGTTTCAGATGTTGTGATGTGGGCGTCGGTATTACTTAACACCAGGTGACCCGGCCGCTAATGAGTGTCGTCGATTATTCAATTTTGCTTGGTACTGAATAAGCACTGTCCAGTGACTTCAAACATTTGCCTGCAATAGATGCTGACACTTGTATCATTTGCCTGCAATAGATGCTGACACTTGTATCATTTGCCTGCAATAGATGCTGACACTTGTATCATTTGCCTGCAATAGATGCTGACACTTGTATCATTTGCCTGCAATAGATGCTGACACTTGTATCATTTGCCTGCAATAGATGCTGACACTTGTATCATTTGCCTGCAATAGATGCTGACACTTGTATCATTTTCCTGCAATAGATGCTGACACTTGTATCATTTGCCTGCAATAGATGCTGACACTTGTATCATTTGCCTGCAATAGATGCTGACACTTGTATCATTTGCCTGCAATAGATGCTGACACTTGTATCATTTGCCTGCAATAGATGCTGACACTTGTATCATTTTCCTGCAATAGATGCTGACACTTGTATCATTTGTCTGCAATAGATGCTGACACTTGTATCATTTGTCTGCAATAGATGCTGACACTTGTATCATTTGTCTGCAATAGATGCTGACACTTGTATCATTTTCCCTAACTCCATAAAAGTCAATGCAGATTAGAGTTATTTGTTTTGTAATAAAGTTTATTTCTCTTTTTTTAAGTTAGATGAATCGCTTTTTTAAATATAAATATATAACTTAATAGATGCATTATATAAAACTTCACTCAAAAATTGGCATCAATTGACAAATGGATGGGGTGACCGAGACATAGATAGTTCTATTAGAAATAAATAGACATTGAAGCAAATTCAACCTTAAGAACACTACATGAATGTGTAATCAACCGATCTTATTAAAAACCAAAACAAAATTAATGTCTCTTGTATATCACTCACACCACACAAAAAGTCCATACCATATTTTTATTGGGTGGACATTATGTTAGAACATATTTTTTGTCACTGGATTAAGTAAGTAAGTACCTATTAAGTATCTTAACTAAAACCTGTTAGATAATGCTTTTGAACTATAATTTTTGTCCGAAATTTCAAAACTTTAGACCGCTCTCCTGAAAAGTTTACAAACAATAACCTGTCACCCCCAGATTGTATATTATTGAACCTACGTACCTACATTATTAAATTATACGTAGCTTTGGAAAAGTTAAAATTTCGCCTCGGGTTTACACACGCAGCATCCAAAATTATGTCCATGCCACGTATATTATTATTACCCGACTACGGCAAAGGAAGGTTGTGATTTTGACCGGTTTTGTATGTAAATTACTTACTTTTCAGAATTTGATAAATGGGACGAATAAAAACACATCACGAGACACATTGACTACGCCCTGCAGTAAGTATCATAAGAACTTGTGTCACATGCACTAAGCAACCATTTGGTATAAACTACATAGATAAGAATCTGAATTTCTGAATTTGTCGACCTCGGTGGCGCAGTGGTTTAAACAGCCGACTGCTACGCCAGAGGTTCCGAGTTCGAATCCCGGCGGGGGCGGGACTTTGTGTTATTTGCAAGACGCATTGTTTCGCTTACCGGTCTTGGATGTTGTATTCTTATCCATGTAGTATATACCATAGCGTTGCTTAGTTCCTGTGACACAAGTTCTTTCGATACTTTCTACAGGGCTGAGTCACTGTGTCTGTCGTGATGTAGTTATTATTATTATAAAGAATGCAACATTCCAGACCGGTAAGAGATACAATGCGTCTTGCAAATAACACAAGGTTCCGGTCCCCAAAATTCGCAAAGTCCGCAAAGTTCGTTGTAAGTCCAATCCAATGGCAATGGTTAATTGTTTATATGCCAGTGATCCTCAACCTGCGGTCAGGCCTTTGAGAATGGCTCACATGGGGTTTTACTGATTTACGTACTTTACTGACAACCTTTAAAAAATTTGCGGAGATTAAAACTCTGTAAATATAATAAATATAGAGTTTTGTCATCAAAAAAATGCTTTCAATTTAGTTGTTTTTTAAATAAACAACATTTAAAAGTCTGTAGTTGTGCTTTCGGCCCGCGATCAAATAAGGTTGAGGATACCGCTGTTGACGTAGGCTGTGTGACGTTACATTACATTAAATGTGCCGCCCCCTGACTAGAGCACACAAAGACGTGAACAAAAACTTGATTTGGTTTATTGATGCCATTCCAAAACTGAGATAGTATTGTTAGCTCAAGGCTTCGTTAGCACGCAATCGATAATTAGGGATAATTTCTTTTAAATAATGTCTCAAATGTGAACCCTGCATATTTTCTCTCCAAGCCTGCCAAAAATACAGACACAATAAATTCGTATTTCATTATTGATAACACCAAAATATTTAAAATAAAATCAAAAACTAAAAAATCCGCTATAATCAATGTAAAACAAGAAAATACTCCAAAATTGTTATGAACTTACCTACTTACTATACAATATAGCCTTCGTTTTAAGTAACTTATTATTCACTTAAAAATTTTACCAACGAATAAGATGACCTAATACTGAAGGCATATTGAATAGTTAATACATAACAATGTCATCGTGTTGTGTTGAAATGGTTTGTGGGGCTCGTCGATGAGCTTTAAGGAGTTGTTGCATGTGATCATAAACTATGGTGCGTGCCAGCAAGCTAGACGTACCATCTTTTCTGATTCTTTATCCAAATTCATTAAAGATCTACACAATAAAATTTGGTGGATTCGGATGGATTTAATTAAGATGGATTTTTTTCTATATCCTGATGCAAACCAATAAGTTGTTACCATATACGATAGATTGGGATAGTAGTTAGTAACTTCTACGTGCGTAGGTCAAACTTACCTTTTTAACTTCCCATTCTAACAGTGCAGGGAAACAGATAAAAAAAGAAAGGATCCAAATGCAGCCTAGGGCGGCCTTAGCTCGCTTCTTGGTCATGATGCTCTGGTATTTCAACGGGCGCGAGACCGCCACGTATCTGTCCAGGGATATGACGCAGAGGTTCAGTATCGAGGCGGTGCACATCCAGATATCCATAGCCAGCCATACTGAGCACCATACCTCCCCGAAAATCCAGACCTAAGGAAAGAATACAGATCAGTTTTTAAATGTAGGTTTTTTTTTACTTTCTTCATTTACTTACGTTTTAAAAAGTTTTAAGAAGTTACCTACGGTTTGGAATAAACAAATTTCAAGGTAAAATACTTACAAAGATATTGGAAGAATGAGTTGTATTTTTGGACCTACTGACGAATTCAAAGCAAGCGATAGTTTAAGGCAACTTGTCCACTCATATACACAGTCAGGTCATAAGTATTGTCACACAGTAAAAACTTTTCTTTTAGAATGCTGGCCACAAAAAAGTTTATTGAATTCGAATTTCGAATTTTTCATGAAAAAAAAGGTATACTTTTCAGAATTTTACTCATTTTTAAATATGGAGTGGACGCTAAAAGAAGACCGTGTTGCAGTTATTGCGTTGCATCGTTGCGGTTACGTGCCAATTCCTATTTTTGAAATACCGAAAAATTTGAATATTACCAAAAGATTCGTTTATCGTACCATCAAACGATACAATGAAGACTCTAGTGTAGATGACAGGTCAAGAAGCGGTCGCCCTCAGTCTGTTAGGACTCCAGCAGTGATAAAAACTGTGAAGGCGCGAATTCAAAGAAATCCCAAACGTAAGCAGAAACTGTTGGCCCTTCAGATGGGCTTAAGCAGAACCACGGTGAAAAGAGTTTTAAATGAAGACGCTAATTAGGGCTTTGAGCATATCGAATAAAAACAGGACATCGTTTGAATGCTCGTCTGAGAGACCAGAGACTGAAGAGATGCCGCGCTTTGTTGAAGCTGTACGCGGGAAAAAATATCGGGAAATTCTTTTTTCGGATGAAAAAATTTTTACCGTAGAAGAGAGCTACAACAAACAAAATGATAAGGTGTACGCAGACAGTAGTGAAGAAGCGAGCAACCGTATTCCGCGGGTCCAACGAGGTCATTTTCAATCCTCGCTCATGGTATGGTTGGGAGTTTCTTATTGGGGCTTAACAGAGGTACATTTTTGTGAGAAAGGTGTAA
This sequence comes from Choreutis nemorana, assembly GCA_949316135.1. Classification (NCBI taxonomy): domain Eukaryota; kingdom Metazoa; phylum Arthropoda; class Insecta; order Lepidoptera; family Choreutidae; genus Choreutis; species Choreutis nemorana. The sequence goes on from OX438595.1 coordinate 15,472,485, forward strand.
AAACGAATGCAGTTGTGTATCAAAATACAGTCCTAACGAACCTTGTGGAACCTGTTTCTCAAACCATGTTCAATAACAGGCACTGGGTATTCCAACAAGATTCGGCGCCGATATATATTATACAACATTTTGGGCAAATAAGCAGACCGTTCACCTGATGGAAAGTGATACCGCCGTCAATTAACACGACAATGCCCCGCCTATTGACGACGTCTATACACGACGATGCCCTTGATGTCTGTAAATTCTTTACCCATGTAGATGTAAAGATGTTATACCTCACTTGCCGGTAAATACAATGGTCCTCCAATTCTTCAAACCGAAACACAACAAACAGCTTCATGGCTGACACAGTAGAAAGGGTGATACCAGCCCAGACGATCTGACGCGTAGAAACTTTATCATATCGACTTTTACTCCCTCTGTACAGTCGACGTAAAATGTCAGACATAGTTTTACTCCCTCTGTACAGTCGACGTAAAATGTCAGACATAGTTTTACTCCCTCTGTACAGTCGACGTAAAATGTCAGACATAGTTTTACTCCCTCTGTACAGTCGACGTAAAATGTCAGACATAGTTTTACTCCCTCTGTACAGTCGACGTAAAATGTCAGACATAGTTTTACTCCCTCTGTACAGTCGACGTAAAATGTCAGACATAGTTTTACTCCCTCTGTACAGTCGACGTAAAATGTCAGACATAGTTTTACTCCCTCTGTACAGTCGACGTAAAATGTCAGACATAGTTTTACTCCCTCTGTACAGTCGACGTAAAATGTCAGACATAGTTTTACTCCCTCTGTACAGTCGACGTAAAATGTCAGACATAGTTTTCGTACATAAAATTGTATTCTCATCACCGTATTATTTATCAAAGTAATCTACCAGTGTTTGTTTCTCCACTACGTTACAAAAATTACACACGAAATTCTTTCTTTTTCTTTCCACCAATGCATATTACTAATACCACTATTGATTGAATAGAAAAATAAAATGTAAACTCTACTTTCTGAGAATAGAAATTTTCTTCTTTCCTTTCTTACATTTAATATATGTGAACTAAGTGTGATCATGTTTAACCACTTTCATGTTTATATAATTTTTTTACACTGTTAAGTATTTTATCACGGTAATTTTCAGTATAAATTAGTAACAAAATGTTTTTGTTGCCAAAGTAAATAAAAATATCCCAAACTAAATTTGTGAAAACAAGATATTTTTGCTAAACGATTTCCTATTTTGTAAAAACACAGGTCAAATTGGGGCCAAATTTTTTAATTAATTTATTTTTCACAATATCATTACAGAAAGACTCCAATCCAATATTGCACTTTATAAGAATATGTTTCAATTCCATCAATATAAAAATAATAATTGAAATGCAATAAGTAAATTTATTATTTATATAAACAAAGAATACAAATTAGATAACACTTTAGAGGTGTGATCATATGCAGGTTTCGTGATCGTAGCCAGTGAACTACTAAATAGATCGACAGCAGGTGACAGCGCATTGTGGAGCCGAAGTGCTCGAGTAAGCGGCGCGTATTTGCCTAGATTTGTTGTTGATGGTGGAACCTTAAATAGCGGGAGCTTACCAGTTTAGTTATTAGGGACCGTCATCTGTATTGTCTCTAGGGTAGGTAAGACTCGGAGGACATATAGAGCCAACATTACGTTTCTCCTTACCTCAAATATGATTTACCCAACCATACCCAACACGAATAAGGTTGGATACATATTAGGATACATTGATTTATTTGCTAAGGAAATTAATTGTGAACTCAATAGCTGGGCTCTATTCCTCATTGTTTCTAAATGGCCAGCCTGCATTAAAATTTATTTGAAAAATAAGCCATGAAATTATTTAGACAGCGTAAATGATATTACAAAACATTGATATGTTATTTGGTTTCACATCTATCGAAAAACGTGTTCCAAACATAGCGACACGCACATATACATTAATCACTCCTGTTATCTTTACATTTATTGAAAATTGTATGAAAGGGATACCGCGATTTAATCAATATGCGAAAAGAAGAAAGAAGAAGCTCAAAAGTAAACAAGCTCTAAATAATCTAACTAAAATAAAGAGTAAATACTGCAGAAGACTCAGCAACCACAGTTGTACTGTTATATGGAAATAGCCTAAAACTAAGTAAATCTGATCTACTAAAAAGTTTCGAACAATTAACTCATATACAAGTGAAGCAGATCATGCTATGTTCAATTCCATACTCTGACTTGCTGACTACAGAACAAAATAGACACACTCACATTTTAAACACAACAATGTATAACTTTGCAAATTGTCACAGTGACAAGTTTACAATTTTTGATGTAAACAAATTTATAAGAGGATTTAGATCTACAAACGATACTATGTATCTTAGTAATAAATATATTAAAACGATTGCTACATTGGTAGCATATAATATACAAAACCCCGTTATACATAGTATAACTAAGATTATTGTTTCTGACTCTACTACAGTTTGTAATAGTGATGATTGTAATTGTAATAATAATAATTTAAACTGAATAATTCGACAACAGAAAAGCCATCAAATAGAATTTTAACGGTTGTTCATCAGAATATTAATCGCTTTTCTGGCAAAATATAATAGATGTAGAGTTATTTATTGAAAATATTAAACTGGACATTTATTGTATTACCGAAACATTTTTAAAAGACAGTAAGATGTCATTCAATGTACCAAATTTTTGTATCGGTAGCTCGTACAACAGAAAAACAGCGATAGGGGGTGGTTGCGTGATCCTTGTTAAGAATGATATAAAGTGTAAAGAGCGCCACGATAATGCAATTTTTTCTGTTGAACGAGTATGTGAGATTGCCTGTGCAGAAATAGATGAATATTTAACTATATGCGTGTATCGACCGCCTAATTCAGACTTTTTCAAATTCATTGATAATATAGAGGAGATTCTTGTTGTAGCTAGTAGGTCGAGTAAGCCAGTCATAGTGTGTATGGATTTTAACGGAGATTTGTTGAACAAAATTAATAACCCAGATAGACTTAAATTTATTAGTATATTTAATTCGTTCAATCTTAATCATATCTCTAACGAACCAAAGCGAATCACACCGAATCGTAAAAGCTGCCTAGATAACATATTTATAAACTGCCCAGTGATAGATAGTTTTGTAGTTAATGGCGTAAGATCAGATCACACGGCTCAAGTGATAAAACTTAAATTTAAAAGAAGACATATGAAGCGTGTTACAGATGTTAGGCCTTTAAATAATAAATCCCTAGGCAAATTTTATAAAGCTGTTAAAGGTAAAATTAATGATGTAAATTTAACTGATGACCCAGACGAATTGTATGATAATATGTTTAAACAAATAAACGTAGAATTTAATTACATTTAAATACTGCAAAAAAAAGCAAATACAACCAAAAAAGAATCTGCGTTTTTGTGATTGGGCTACTAGCGGCATAATGATAATTAGGAACAACTTATATGAATTGTATGGATACAAATCATTAAATAATAATGTAGATTTTCATAATTATGCTAGGCAATATTCAAAAATATTCAAAAAAGTATGCCAAGAAGCGAAAGCTAGGTATTTAAGTATTAAATTTAAAATTCAAACAACGTGGAATGTAATTAATACCGAAACAGGGAAAATAAATAAAAATGACAAAAATATAGCTTTAAAAATAAATGACGAACTGATTTCGCATAATAGTAATTCTACTCAGGGGCGGCTTTCTTTAGCGTGTAAAATATGTTGAGAAGGCAACATAAATGTTTACATAAACTTTATAATTTTTAAAACAATCAAATTTTAATTATAGAATTTTCGACAAAACAATTTAAGCTCTGGCCCAAAGTTTTAAGACTTAATATTGTTTCATAGACAATTCCTCGTGCGCTAGGTAAGCGCACGGTGTAAAATAAAACAGTAGAGCGCCGATTGTGTAAACGTTGATCATGCGAACGACCACTCAGACACACACAAGACTTATGTAAAAATGAGGATATTTTGGTTAAAAAATGCATTAAGGTCCTTAGTTCTTTTAAAATAAGATAAGAGTCAAAAGTAGTTAAAATCATAGGAACCATCAGAAAATTAATGTAACGTCTATGTTCTTAGCTTGACGTGCAGGCAGTGTTGCGTAGAGAATCAATACTGTTCGATTATCTGAAAAAATCGGTTTCCCGGACACCTATTCCACCCAATTAATTGGGGTTATAGACGCTTACTGTATCTTCTATAAAATACGTTTTGCGCGTGAGACAAAAGATAGTTCATGCTCAAGGTAGAATGCATGTTTCTACTTTTAGCACAGAATACCTACTCAATAGCTTTTAGTTAGTTTCGGTTTCTAGGTTTCATCTTATACTGCAACAAAAAACTAATATTAAAAGGGTAGATAGGTTTGACTCGGCCACTTAAAGGATTGTGGGTAGTTTCGCTGCTGATAATATTTATGCTTTTGCTTCAAAACGAATGAGACAGATTATACGGAACTAATAATGAGATAGACACGAGTAGCAATATTTTACGACTGTCTATTGAATATATATCAACATGTGAATGTGTGATTCAAACTTACAAGTTATTTCTATTCGAAATTGAATCTTGTGTGCGTTAAATAGGATTTAATTTTGTTTGAGCAACAACGATAAATAAAATTAAGCAATTTGCGACGTTCCCGCTTAGTTTTTTGAAAAAGTAGCTTGCTAAAACTAATAATGAGAAGATAAATGTGGCTACTTTGCATTTTATTTTCAGTCAAAACAGTTGAGTTAAGTTTGTGCAAATTGAAGCCTTTTTAATGAAACTCTTTAAGTCATCGTAAGCTGCAACTAATGGCAATCCGCTCTTTTAAGAATTAAGGAAATACAATTAGTTTTAACGAGGCACAAAATGTGTTTAATGTAAGGCACTTAATTACAATTAAGTTTTTATCATAAACTTTTTAAGTAGTCGGGGGTTTAGTTTTTAACTTTTTTTGTCAGTCAGTATAAATTGATGATTGATAATATTGATTGAAGCCCTTCAATTTGACATAACGATCAATAAAATCCGAACAAAAAAAAATGTTGGTCAGAAAATTTTAAGATTTTTTTTCTCGAATAAGATATTCATTTTTAAACAAGTCTTTTTAAACCCTTTCGTTTGAAACCATATGCAAAATTACAGTTATTGAGATTTATATTTATTACTGTGACATTCATAACTGAGTAAAGATTATACAAATCATATGTCTACAATAGAAATTAAATCAAATCTATCTACGAAGGCTGTCCTCAAATTTTTAAAAGTTAACTGCTGTACTCAATATTATAGGCATCAATATGCAATTTGTAATTTTACCAAAACTTCTATATGCAACTGCCGCTTTAAATCAGTGCCATTTGAGTTTGTAAATCGAAAAAAAATCTATCTTCTGATTAATTAATTCAAAATACTTGGTACTGCGCGCCATGCAACATCTTCGGGAACGTTCGGTGATGCTCGGTCAACCCATGCGGCGGCGCTCGGAAATAAGCTATTTGCTCCTTACTGTATGAACGATCTTTTGTCTTACGCGCTAGACTTTTCGAGTTTTTAGAGGAATTATTTAAAACTCGGTAATGAGTCCTTCTACAACTCATAGTTATATTTATCCATACATGTCTTCATAGTTAGTTTCACCGAAAATCAAACTTCTCCGATTTAAAAAGAAATTAAAAACAAATTTGTTTTATAAGAAAAAAAAAACATTTTATAAGTCAATTAATTACAGGGTTTCTTACATAGTTATTCTACTTTCTGTTATAATTAAATCTTATTTAATAATATAAAACATTGTTAGATTTGATAGCTGTTTAAAATAGGAAATAGTGAAACTGTTATTTATTTATAAGTCTAAAGAAAATAACTTAAAAAGTTAGATTTCTATGTCTAAATATTATTAAATACATTATGTAAAAAACTATTTAATAAATAATACTGCAAAATTCCAAATATAATTCCATTTCTTTTATTTTAAAGTAACGTAAAGTCTTCAAATCAACACATACACTAGATTGATAAGCAACCGCAAAATTAAAGCCTTCGTAATTAAAACTTGTTCCACATGTTTTATAAATTTCGTGACTGACATTTCAGTTACATTTTTTGGTATTTTGTTGTAAAAACGAACACAGTTTCCAATAAATGACTTATTAATTTTTGACAATCTAACTGTAGGGATAATTAATTAATTATTATTTCTAGTATTAAAACCGTGGCTTAGCCTTTCAAATTCGTTGAGGTGTTTTCTTACATACATCAAAAATAAACTGGGATGGTAAGGTGAGTATGTCAATTTCTTTGAATAATTGTCTTAATGAATGTCGCGGCTTTAGGTTATACATAGCTCTTATGGCCCTTGTTTGTAAATTACTACCTCATAGTAGTAAACTATAAGACATGATACTATGAAAATAGACAAAATACACCAGTCTAGCTGTGGGTAGATGCGTTAAATTTCTAATTTTCCCTACTGCAAATGCTGCCGAACTTAATTTACCACTAATTGATTCTATGTGAGCTCTCCACTGCAATTTTGAATCAATATTAATACCTGAGAATTTCGTCGAGTCTATAATATTGAGCACATATTAGGTAAAGAAAATCGGAGGCACTTAGTCTTTTTACCATTTAGAAGTAGATTATTAGAACCAAACCAATCCGTTACTTGTTTTAACGTCGAATTTATTTCATTTATTTTATTATTGTTTCTGTTTATTTTAAAAATGAAAGATGTATCATCTGCAAATAGGATTACTTCGCCGAACAATTTATCGAGCATAAACGGGAGATAATTTATGTAGACTAAGAACAGAAACGGTCCCAGAATTGACCCTTGAGGCACACACTTTTACATTTAATTAGACCCAAATGATGTAGCGCTACCGATCTGAACTTTTTGAACACGCTCGCTTAAATAGGATCTCACATAGCCAAGCGAAAGATTTTCAAGGCCGTAAAATGATAATTTATTGAGAAGAATGGAGTGGTCTACGCAATCGAAAGCCTTAGAAAGATCACAGAACACCCCAGTAGCATCATGTGATCCCTCCCAAGCTGCAAAAATCTTGCGTACCAAATTTACTCCCGCATCTGTTGTTGAACGTCCTTTGGTGAACCCAAATTGTTGGCGATGTAGGATCCGATTCAAATTAAAAAAAACACGATAATTGTTTGAGTATAAGTTTAAAAAAAATACTAATAGCCGGTAAAACCGAAACTGGCCTGTAATTCGAAGGGTCTTCGTGACAACCTGCTTTGAATATTGGAACAACTTTGCTTAGTTTTAATGACTCGGGGAATTTACCTTCTTCGATACTGTTATTAAAAACTTTCGAAAGAATCGGAGCAATTACATGCACTATTGAACCGAGGGCTTTAACCGAAAACCCCGACAAATCCTCAGTAGATTTTATATTAATAGATTTAAATGCCTATATTATATCATCATCTGACACGCTGTTAAATTTAAAGACGGCCGGTGTTTTTTTATCTTTTTTTATTAGATAATTCCCGCTAAAAAACACGACGATGAAAGACTTTTTGTGAGATCTATTGCTATTTTAGTAAAATATTTTTCGAATACATTAACAACTTCATATGAGTATTAATGATATTATTTATATAATTAATCGAAAAATGTTAAAATGTTTCGTGATATTTGGCTGATATTAAGCCCCTCTCCATATAAAGCCACTATCCTAATCCTTTTTTCGTGCGAGATGTTTCTTGTAGAAGACATGGTCCAGGTTCACAGCCACAGGTCACAATTTAACAAGCAACTCAGTCCGTATAGAGTAGCAGGAGTCAACATATATAGAATAAGAAACAGTCGAAAAACAGCGCGTAAGGTCAAGTAGGTGTAAGTAAGGGGTGAGTAGAGCGTCAGGCGTCAGCAGTTGGCGAAATGCAAAAAGTGACTAATTTTGTAAACAACACAAAAAAATAAAACAACATCATGATTTCAATGAATGATTTGCTTCCTTTAACGTCATTGGTAATAGAGATTTACTACGGCCAATTAGGATGGCGCTTGCGATCCAACCCCTAAAACGTAGTGTGTCGCGTACAGATGAATTTGGATGGCAAGTGATACACCGTGGCAGCTCTCGACTGGACTTGGTCATCGACTTAAATATTATATTAAGTTTTGTTTATATAACTTAGTTATAGAAAAATTAGGTTTACAATTAGAGAATTGTATTTTATTTACAAATTGTTGTAAATATTTTGAAAAAAGCAACTACGGAGGTTTCTTGCCGGATTCTTCCGCGTAGAAATAGCGTTTCGAACCGGTGGTAGTATAAAAAGAAGACGATTTAAAAGTACTTATTTTAAGTCTATTTGAATAAAAATATTTTGACTTTGACTTTGACAACAATAATAAACGTTCGCTGAAGAGTAACAAAATTATTGAGAAAGGCGATACAAAGCATTATGTATTGAGTTAAGTGCCTATTTTATACCGAACTGGGATTTTTTTAAGCTACACATTCGAACAGTAAAACAAGTGATAATATACAACAATAACTACGAACGTAGCATGTTTACATACACCTAAATATTTGTTTAAAACCTTGTGCAGTCGAAATAAATCCACGCAATATTAACAAAATCAAATGTATAGCAATTTATAAAGTTTTAAAAACATTTTAATGTTTAGTAAAAGGTAGAAAATAAGAAAATGGAAATCAACATTGTATGGTTCACATTAATCTAGGTTTGAATTTGATACGTCCTGGTCACTCGCGTGACAAAATATTTTACTCGTTAGGGCTCTGCACCCAAAGGGTGAAAACGGGACCCTATTAATATGCCTCCGCTGTCCGTCTGACTGTCCGTTTGTCAGTGAGTTGTATCTCATCAACCATAGTAGCAATTTGGTTTGACACTTAAAATTTTTGCAGTATCACTATTTCTGTAGCCGCCATCATAACACTAAAAATTAAAGTATGTGAAAAAAAATACGGTATTGGTTTTAATACCATACTGCCAAATCATCTGTTATTATAATTTATTCATGCTTGAAGATGGTGAGATGAGAAATGAGATGAAGATGGTAAGATGAAAAATGAAAATGATGAATCTTGATGAATGTTTCTTTGTTTGCTTTTGCCTCTGACACAGTAATTTGTTTGAAATTATGTTGTTGTTTTTTGTAATTGGTTTACAGTAATTTATATTATATTATGTTTATATAATAAGAATTGATATGTTTGGACATTAAGTTTTGGCCTATAAGTTTTACTAGATTATTGATGTTTTAAATGTTTGATTTTTTTTCTTGCACGCTGTCTTCACCTTTTTGTAGTGACATTTGACTTGTTTTCATTGTTTTATTCTTCTCCAATTGCATGAATAAGTGTACACTATGTTGGTGATCTGCCTATAGTAACATGCTAGTACGGTTACTGTTGGCTCTAAGGAGTAACTTGGGAGATGATTAAAAGAGCAGCCAAATCGTCGTATTTCACTTTCTACACACTTGTAAAGCACTAGCGATATTTACTGGTTAAAACATTAGCATTTTACATATTCAATTCTGTTGTTATATACGAAAAAAATAAGAATATTCTAACTGACACTTCAATACATAAAATAAGAAAATTCTAACTGACACTTCCCGTTCTCGTCAAGTAACTCATTTTGATATTTGCTTTGGCCGAGCCCAAACGAAGCGCATACTCACACACTTACAATTTACACACATTTACAGTAAGTCAATAAACAATAGACAAAATCTCTACCTTTTGTTTGTGTGAAAGGGATTTTATGATTGACATCTTAAGAAGAAGGAAACAAAGCAAAGGATTGACAATTGACAATTACGTGTATTGTGTGAATGTGTGGGTTATAATATTAATGTTGATTAATTTAGTTTAGTTTTTGTAATATGGTATTTGATACTCGGTTTACATTTGAAAGAAAAGTTAGAGTGGCGATCAAATTTTTTTTAACTTGTGTGTAAAAGGTGGAAAAACTACAATTGAAAAACGATGGGATTCTTCAGTCCAGAAAAACATTTAATGGAAACATACCACTAAATTGAAGATTCTTAGAGAAAGTTCTTAATTGTGCTCTTTTTGTAATTAACAAACGCAGGAAACATATTACAGGAAGTACGACGACCTCGGTGGCGCAGTGGTGTAAACAGCCGACTGTTACGCTAGAGGTTCCGGGTTCTATTCCTGGCGGGATGGGTTATTAGCAAGACGCATTGTTTCGCTTACTGGTCTTGGATGTTATATTCTTATCTATGTAGTATATACCATATCGTTGCTAAGTTCCTGTGACACAAGTTCTTATGACACTTACTGCAGGGCTGAGTCAATGTGTGTTTCGTGAAGTGGTTATTATTATTATTATTAGTATATCCGTGTAACTATGCTGTATTTTTATTACCTATTTTATTTCATTCGTGTTTTAAAAACAAAGTTATACCTTTTCTCTTTCTATTTATCATAGAATGGGTATTTTAACTGTTTACATGTAAATATTTGATTTTGTATGGCTTTTATCAATCTGTAATTTCAAAGTCATTGACAGTAGTTGTCTTTAGCTGCTTACTTGTATTAGTATTAAATAAGCACTTCATTTTTCAAGTGTTTTTTATTTTTTCTCGTTAGTATTAATGTTTTTTCTAATTTAAAAAAATGGTTAAATAGAAATCTAGATTTGTATTAAAATTTGATTCCTTATATCTAAGCAATAAATAAAAAGATCCTGAAGAGGAGAAATCTTATGTAATCTGAGTATTTCTTTTCAAACTGTTTTACTTACATAAATTCACGCCATAATTAATCTCTCGAGAGGGATTGGCAGAGGTTTTTAACACCGCATTTCGCATGTTCGTGTCAAGCCCCATTGTAACAAGTTGCGAATGTGTTGCCATTATCCAATCACAATAAGGACAGCAGCACAATATGGCAGCTACAATGTATGTAACCAAGACTCCAACCCACAACCTGGTTGGGTTGGTCGGTTAACCAAGCCACATAAAGACCGAGCTAACACATCCTACACATTGGTTTACATGTATTTATACAAGTTTTTGGTGCCAATATCAAAATTATACAATAATAAGTGTTGTAAATACAATATATAGTCCAAACTGCATTGTGAAGAACTGTACTTGTCATGGTTCATTTAAATACTTGTTGTATATTTTATTAAAACAATAAGAAGTATAGTGGAAAATATTGTCTCAAAGATATAAATAAAGCACATTTTATGTTATGAAGGTGGAATGAAGTTGACACAGAACTAATTATATTTAATTGTGAATCAAGTATAATATAAAAATAAATTATTTTGTCTTACTGAATCCTTCACCTACTATGCTTAAACCTCTCTTAATTATTTCTTCAGAGTTAACTTTTGTGAATACTTAAAATGCCTACCTGAACTGATAGTGAAATCTAAGTGAAAATAATGACCTACAAAAAATGATTGGACTATGTATGGTATTGTTTAATATATTGAGTAACCTTGGTAAATCAACATTATTAATAAAAAATAAATATAAGCCTAGTAGAAAAGCATACAACCTACAGTTGGTCTGTCAAAGAAGAATCACACATACAACAGTCATAATTAAATATGATCGTTTCAATGTAAGTACGGCTAGTACAATCACTTAATACGTTACAATAATGGCAATGAACATTTGTAACAATACTAAATTATATCGTTTTAACTTTACCCAAAAAATATTAAATTCAACGAGTACCTTAAATCGTTTTTAATTCGTGTTTGCAATATTGATAAAGTAATGAATATTAAGTAACTTTAATTATGTTTAAAAGTAAATAAAATGACGTAAAGTAGATAAACCTACTCTTTTCTGCATTGCCAGGACATTTTTTAATTTATGGTGCTTCATAGTATTTTTTAAGTGTTAATACTTCATCACTACATAGCATAAAGCAAAGTCGCTTCCCACTGTCTGTTCCTATGTAACCATATAATAAATAATGTAAATATATAATGTTACCGGCATTTGAGCGAAGAGTTTTTCCACATGGCCAATTATATGTCGATCGTTCAAGAGCAACTCTATAGAAAACATGTTTGTATTGTTTAACTGTGAACGTTGCATAAGACATTCTGTAGTATATATAGTAACAGCATTGCACCCGTGCGAAGCCGGAGCTGATCGCTATTGAATCTTTAGAGGGTTGTTTAGACATTATATCAGAATTAAGTCAAAGTTATGGCAATATAAAATAGATGCAAATTCCATTCATCCATCCAAGTATACCTTACTCAGGAACTGCTGTATTGGAGGCAAGTTTCTAATCAAATCTGTTTATGTGAATAAATGATGTTATAATAAATTCGTTATTTATTATCAACTTAATTATGTCAATGTTAGTTATGTTATGTTATATATTTAATTATTGTGTTGTGTTATTATTTAATGTTTAAAAAAAAGACAATTGTTTTAATAAAAAGTTTTTATTATATGTGTCGTATGATTATGATTAAATTAAATCAAACTATATTTTTTTTAATTCAAATTATAAAATTTTGTTTCAAAATCAAAAAGTAATAAACAGTTGAATAAATGAGGTTGTCAACAAATTTTTAAAATTAATCAGATTCTCGAAATTTTAACTTCGTTAATTATCGGGTTTTGGCTTGACCAACTATGTATATGATGGATCTTTAAATTAAGATAGATACTATATAGATAGGTAGCGACACAAAGGCCATGTTATTCTAATTACGTTTGAATGAATGTTGAAACGTGTTTTGCGACTTAAATTTCTAATATTTTTTGGCCGCGTCTCTATAGTTAGGTTTCTAGTACATTGTTTCTTCGTCTATCTACCACAGACAATAGTTATAGATTAGCGGATATATCTCCTAAAAATATAGTACTATAACTAATTGATAAATACCACCCTCACAAAAACATGAACAAGCGACCCTCCAATGCTAGGGTGACTCATACTTGGCCGCATTTAATTTTATGAAATGAGTCCTTTAAAGTTCTGGATGATTTCAAAGGGGTCCGTAGCTGAATTAGATTAAGAAACGCTGACTGAAATTTCACTTAAGGTACCTACCTATACTTAAAGACCAATTAGCTACCAAAGAAATTTATAAGTAAAACAAGGGGTTTCAGTGATGCTCTACCTAACGAATTAGCTTTAGACAAAATAAAAACTATTTTTAATATTTCAAATAGATCTTGTTCCAAAATCTAACAGTCACTGCTAATTTTACAAGTGTACTGAGTTTTCCTCGGAAATAAAACTTTTTTGTTTTGTGGCAACATTTTCAACCTCTCTCATATAAAATAAAACTAACTTTCAATATAAACAAGAAATATATTAGCGCGATTAGTTCACTTGCAACAAATAAAAAATATTATCTAAAAAAAACATGTAATATTTATATGTTTATTCTATTATTTATTTATAATTTTTAGTTTTAATCCTTGTTCTTCGAATGGTTTTGAAATAAAGCAAATGTGTTCGTTCTAGTACATTAAATCAAATTGCAAATGAAAACAGAAAAATTGTTGAATCAAAATATAATTTGTGATTTAGGAGCAAACCATTTTATTTTTTACAGATTTTTTTTTTTGGTTGAAGAAAACACCTGTATGTGTATTTGTATAAACAAGAGTTCTTTGTGCAATCCAATTTAATAAAGATAAGTCATAGAGGAAATTCTGTGACGTCATAATGGAGTTTTAATCATGACTATTTGCTTTGTCAATGACATATTATGAGCATCCGTCGCCATTTTTACACATTGAAAATTTCTTGTCATGAATGCCATGGATTCAAGGCGTTAACACATTTCGCGATAAGTAGATAAAATTTATTTAAATTAAAATAAGTAAATTGTTTTCAAATTTATTTTTATTTACATTTAATATTTTAACTATAGAGATGTAACAATGGAAAGAAGAAGTTTAAAACATGTGACAATGTGATTCTGTCTACTTATTGATTACCTCAACATCAACGTATAGTATATTCCATATACATGGAATGCAAGCATTGGATATGATGTCAGGACTTCTTGGCACTACTCACACACATGCGTGCGGCGTTATTTAGTGGTGACGGGCTCTACTTAAACAGCCTTCACATATTGTTTTTGTGGTTACGGACACATTCCCATAGATTATCAAATAAACTGATAGAGGCTAGTACTTTAAATATGCTGGTGCTGGATTATACTCTAAGTATATTGTTAATATTCATGGATAACAATTTAATACTATTAAATGTGATTGAATTAGACTATACTGTATTGAAATAGACATAATTTCAGTTTTAACTGTTATAAAAGTTACAATTTCAAAAAATATATGCCCTAAGCACGGGCATAATGTAAATATATTTTTAAACCTGTTAAATGAAGAAGGTAACTCATATTTTGAAGTAGTTAAAAAAATAAAATAAAAGATTAATAAAAGATAAAACAATGCTAATAGATCCTTGTGTAAGATTTTACTTTTTTTTTTCGTTTTCATTTTAGTAAAGAAAAAAATAACATATATGTACCAGAATCGAGTTAACAAAATAATTACTTTAAGCAACCATTTACTACAAGACCGGAAAACAAAACAATTAACTATTTTACTCTGAGTATAATGCAGCGCCAACATATTTAAAGTACCAGCCTCTATCAGTCTATTGAGTTATTTATGGGAATGTGTCCTTTTCAACAAAAACAATATGACAAGGCTGTTTCCATGGAGCCCAACACCACCAATCAACGCCGCACACAAGTAATGTGTGTGAGTTGTGACAAGATGTCCTGACATCTTACTCAATGTTTGATTTCCACACGAATATATCTGGTTTACTTTACCAATCTAAAACAATGAGAGAAGAAAGAATAACAACAGTTGATATCTGGGAGCACATTGGTAGTGCCCCCGCCAAGTCGAGCAAAAAGTGGCGCGACGGTACTAACCTTTTCTCGAAGCATTTCAGGGCTTTTTCGAACCTCGATATGGATAGAGCTAGATGCCGTAAATCTAATAAACCAAGCAGGCATTATATAAACACGGTATATTTCAAATTTCATTCAGTTGGAATCAGTAGTTTAAGAATTATAACTAGTCAAAGTTTCTTAATTTAGTCACTCACTGACTGACCGATCATCAAAACTAAAGCACTTTTATTAGACATAGAAGCTTCAAATTTAGAATACATTTAGTGTTTAGTATATAAATCAAGGGAAAACTAAATATAGTTCCAGTTTTTTAAATACGCCAACTGCATAAATAACTTTGTAATCCTGTAAAAATATACCTAGTCAGGTCATAAATTCTGTCACATGTTTAATATAAAATAATTGAAACAAGTTTATTCATTATGTAACCATTTATATACCAAAATGAACTTAACAAAACATAGATTCTTATGACACTAAAGTTTATTCAAAATGAACTCCGTGATTTTGAATACAGGCCTTCAATCTGCGCGGCCAGTCGTCTATCGCAGCACAAACGAGGTCCATGTCAATATCGGCGGCTGCCTTAATCAAGGATGTCTTGAGTGACTCAAAATTGGGATGAGGCTTTAAGCACGCCTTATCCTCCAAGTTTTGCCATATCTTGTAATCTAACGGATTCAAATCTGGACCGGAGGAGGGCCAGTCTTCGTGTCGGATGAAGTCGATTTCACGCGCCGCCAGCCAGTCTTGTGTGCTCTTCGCTCTATGAGCTGGCGCCGAATCTTGTTGAAATACCCAGTGCCTGTTATTGAACATGGTTTGAGAAACAGGTTCCACAAGGTTCGTCAGAACTGTATTTTGATACACAACTGCATTCGTTTTACACCTTTCTCACAAAAATGTACCTCTGTTAAGCCCCAACAAGAAACTCCCAACCATACCATGAGCGAGGATGGAAAATGACCTCGTTGGATACGCGGAATACGGTTGCTCGCTTCTTCACCACTGTGTGCGTACACCTCATCATTTTGTTTGTTGTAGCTCTTCTTCTACAGTAAAAATTTTTTCATCCGAAAAAAGTATTTCCCGATATTTTTTCCCGCGTACCGCTTCAACAAAACGCGGCATCTCTTCAGTCTCAGGTCCATTAGACGAACATTCAAACGATGTCCTGTTTTTCTTCTATATGCCCGAAACCCTAAGGCTTCATTTAACACCCTTTTCACCGTGGTTCTGCTTAACCCCATGAGATTTCTTTGAATAATCGCCTTCACAGCTTTTATCACTGCTGGAGTCCTAACAGACTGAGGGCGACCGCTTCTTGACCTGTCATCTACACTAGAGTCTTCATTGTATCGTTTGATGGTACGATAAACGAATCTTTTGGTAATATTCAAATTTATCAGTATTTCAAAAATTTGAATTGGCGCGTAACCGCAACGATGCAACGCAATAACTGCAACACGGTCTTCTTTAAGCGTCCACTCCATATTTAAAAATGAGTAAAATTCTAAAAAGTATACCTTTTTGTTCATGAACAATTCGAAATTCGAATTCAATAAACTTTTTTGTGGCCAGCAGAAAAGTTTTTACTGTGTGACAATACCTATGACCTGACTGTGTATATTTTTACAAAGCAACTCAGCATCATGCAGGCACGTCCTCCATTGCACCCCGTACAAACTTAACAGGTGAATAAATCTACAAATAATAGTGAAAGTGACAAGTAATGGTTACTATTATTTCAAGTGATATCAAGGCAAACAAGCCATATAACAATTATAGTAAACTAAATATTGTAAATAACAAGACAATAATTAAAAATACACAATATGACTATAAGAGTAGAAACAGACATAATACATGCTTATATTCATACTAATGTCTTTTACATGTTTAATAAATATTATGTAGACAAATGCGGTGTAATATAAAAATGTAGGTTTAAAATAAAAGGTCAAATAAGCATAAGGACTTGTTATTTCAATCAAACCTGACACGACTCTAACACAATCCGTAAATTATTACCTTCCCAGCTGAATGCCTCACAAAATCAAAGTACAATTTAACGCGTCAGTTTACAAGACCAAAGAAAAAAAACATTTTCACAATGCAATGCAAAAAAAAATGCAGTTGAAATTAATGTTCAACAGAAACTTGAACTTCTCCGTTAGCCAAATTCTTGCGTATCTACCCAAAAGTTAAAGTAATTAAATAATTTAGAAAGCGTTAAAAATTTACATGGGAAATAAATAAACTAAAAATATTGCCCTTTCTTTTTAATATCCAATGGTTCAGGGATTGTACACGTTCATTTGCCGCCTAATCCCTGCCAGCTTCTTGGTATTCCTGGTCCCTTTTTCCAGTTGTACGGCCTTACTAAGCAGCTCGTTGCCTTCTCACGGAACTTGTAATAAAATGTCAATAGCCAATCTGAATTCGCTAATCCCCGATGCCGTCGCATAGTGTAGGAATGAAGGAATAACGCTCACTAGCAGGGAATTCCAGCAAAATTATTTTAAATTAAGTATATAGGTTTAAAAAGTTAACAGGAATTACTATTTAATTTATAAGAGATAACTAATGATTGAAAGTGCCTTTTCCGTTTGCGTCAATGGAATTTTAATTTTTACTCGAATGCGGCAAAATATTTGCAAGTAACTGTTCTTTCATTATGCTATTTATTATTACGGGCAAAAAATATAATAAACATTTACCCAAAGACATGGACAATCAAATAAAAATACCAATGACGATGTTGTGTTGTCAACATTTTAATACATGGTGAGCACAGTGATGCATTAATGTTATTTGAAGAGTGAGCGAACAACGAAGATTGTCTCCCTGCTGTATTTAAATTTATTTTTTCACTCAAATTTTATACATACATACAAAAGCAGCAATTAGATACCTAGGTATTAATAGAATAGACAATGCTATAAAGTCAATGATATGACACGTAAACAAAAGGCTGATATGTAATACATAACTGCGAGTCAAGCGAAGACTCAATTATTCAAGTACCAATTGGGAATTTATTGCCTTCAGTTTGTTTACTTTTCGACTTAAATGGTAAATTTTGTTGTATTTTTCATATCATTTTAGAATTTGTATTTGTGTGTCGCTATGTTTGGAACACTTTTTTCGATTTGTTAGCAAATAGGATAATTAGTCAATGTATTTATTGAGTTAAATATTTAATACAATCCCGCTAGATTTCGATTTTCCAGCACTGTGCGTCGCCGTTTTAGTTCTAATCTAACGCCTCTATAGGGCCTCCTTGATCTGGCTCCACTTCCTTCACGCTCCAAGGACCTTCACTGCAAACCTGGCTATCGCATTGATTAGCCTCGGACGTTTGGGGTTGGTTCAGTGACTTCGTCTGACACGTTCATCGCCGTTGGAGCCTCTTTACATATCATACTCAAACATTCATTTCGCTTACGAACGATTATTGAGGGTGTCTACATCGTGCAACATATACGCGCCGTGCAACGGTAACATGACGCCGGATGACACGACCCACCTGTGGTGACTTACTTGTTTCCATACGTGTTAGTAAGTTGAAAATAATTTTATACATAGGTAACACTGAAAATGTTTAGAAAAATAAAAACGCCTTAATGTAGAAAGTTGCCAATACTTTTATTGCGAAGTAATCTCCGTTCCTCTCTACACATCGTCGCATTCGATGGAACCACTGAGAAAAGCAGTGGGCCCATTCATCCTTAGGGGTCTCATCTATGGCATTTTCGTACGCTCTCACCGCATCTTCAGGGAATGTAAAGCTTAATACCTAAACATTTTCAGTGTAAAACAGCGTGCGTGTACATAAATAAGCTTCTTAAATCTAATAAAAATAAAAGTATATTAATTGTATTTACTAATATCGTTCATTAAAACATGTCAGCTAAGGGCTTTCAATATAGACGTTTGCTGTCAGGTGCAGAAGCCGGAAGTTAATCATGCTGCTAAAGGAGATTCGCTTTTTTCATACTTATAAAACGCTCGGTACAGTAGTGCGGCGAACGCCCCGGAAACGCTTCCAGTAAAAAGTTTCCAAATTGCCTTAGGAACTCACATACCCGCTTTAGCTAAATGCCAGTCTTTTCTAAAAAAATCCATCCCATGCCCTACGATTAAGTTTACCAAATAAGTTCATAAAGTATCAATTTAAAAAATAACAAATTCTAAAAAAAGTTAGAAATTACTTTTTTATTCATCAATCAATCATTTAAAAATGTATGTTTAACTATCGAAGAGGTGATGATTGGGAAAAATTGCAGAGAGTAAGAACAAGATAAATTAAATAAAGGAAGTGATCACCCGTCTTAATAAACCTTGTTATTTTCAGTTCAACCCCTCTAGCATTAAAATCTATCAACGCTAACATACCAATGTTGTTCGTCGCTTAGCGACTGACTTTTTAATATTACGACCACTTGTTAAAACATTGTTTTGGAAACATTGGAATGAATTAATCGTTTTCTTGTTTTTATAATTTGTGTTAACTACTTACTCATATAAAGCTTTTATGTGCGCATTTTATAATGTGTGACCGTGATCCGACATTATTTTTACGATTTACAAGACATGAAGTACATTTTGTCGCAGAAAATAATAAAGACTTCTACGTGAAGGAAACGCAAGCAAAACCTAGTCTAAGGTATAAAGTTTTTTTAGTTAAAAAATGCATTTATACCTTTCTACGTATTTTATTTTTAAATGGAAGCTAATTAAAATCCATAATGTTTTGGCCGTAGGTGTATAATATTATTATTCATCATAATTATTTAAGCTTTAATCTTCTAATTATTGAATTTTAGTAAAATAGTTTTCACTAAAATTCAATAATTACAAATGCTGAATTATTTTCGTTGAGTATCTCCCTTTACATTAAATTTGTTGTTTATATTAAGTGGCTTAATGTTTGGAGTGTCTAAGGATAACATCGATCTATTTAATTTAAAAAAGTGAAAAATTTATTTCAACATTATTTTGTAAAATTCTAAGTAGTAATTGATCAGCTTCTTGAGGGGATGAAGGTTGTGACGTTGGCAACGCTCGCGACTGGTACGCATCTATAGGTAACGATAGTATATACATTTTATAAAACAAAGTCCCCATCCGCGTCTGTCTGGATGTACTGGTATGTTTACGATCAACTCAAAAACAAACGACCAGGTTCTTAAAGCGGATATCATCTTTCAACTTAGGATTCCTGAGGATGGTTTTAATGTGTAATTCTTTACGGTTTGGTGCAAATTGTTTACAATGTGACGATGATTAATAGATAATCCGTTTGAGATATAACAAAGGGTAAATTTTAAAGGTCTACAAAAATGATGGCATTTATTTAGTAGCGCTAACTTCTAAAAAAATATTAAAATTAATATCGTCTTTACATGTTATATTTGGATGGATTCAGTGTCGATCTTTATCAAATTAAATACGGTACTTAAGCATCTCATACACATTGTAATAACTCAGAA
Source organism: Choreutis nemorana (assembly GCA_949316135.1). Taxonomy (NCBI): domain Eukaryota; kingdom Metazoa; phylum Arthropoda; class Insecta; order Lepidoptera; family Choreutidae; genus Choreutis; species Choreutis nemorana. Next base: position 15,492,940 of record OX438595.1, read on the forward strand.
TAAAATTTGAATTAATACCTTAGTAGTTATAGTACATTATAAACTTAGCTCCAGAAAATAAATAATTAAATAGAGTCAGCTTGATTTTTTTTCCCAATGCGACGGATTGTGGAAATCGCTTTACCACTGCAAGGTTGTTATTTTTGTTTGGTAAATACTTAAATCATTTTTGTAAGGAAATAAATAGATTTTTGGTTATTTGATCACATTTTTGTTTTATATTGACTGTAAGCATATAATAATAATAATAACGCGTTATTGGGTACTTCATCCGATATGCTAAATTACACGCGCGGAGCCGGGGCGGCTAGCTAGCTAAGTGTACTTTTTAACGATACTCATATTTATTAAATAAAAACTAATAAATACCTATCCTCAAAGTCAATTTAAATATCGGATTAGGCATTTCGAATTTCCTTCAATAAACAAACTTACAAACTTTACCCTTATAATAGTATTTATTATAATTGTAATAAAATATTCATCTTCGTTTTAAATATGATCGTTTGTTATCAACAAGGCCAGTGATCAACTGTAACCTGTGTGGAGTTTGTATTGTAGTACAGCATAAGGATTGATATTGCACTTGTTATGTGAATCGTACCAGAGAAATAGCATTATCAATCAAAGACGTCGTTGATGAAAATAACTGCCGTCTATCTGCAGCAAGGTTCGGGTCTCGAGGCGTCTCGTGTTTCTCCGAATTTTGGTAAATTTAGCTGTCTCGTGTCCCGGGATTTTAGGCCCTTGTTGTCAGACCTTTTTTTAAATTGGAATTTTAATTTATCAACCTGCTGCGCGAAGTTTAAAGTTTTAAACTTCGCAGCTTCCCGTGCTCAGTCATTATATGTAATACAAATTATGTATCTTGTTATTACTATTACCTCGTCGTAACTTATTCTTTGCGTAAACTTGTGTCTTGTGTCGGATACAATTAAATTGTATTCGTTTAATATCGACCTAGGGGTTTTTTAATTCAGTACAAGCAATGTTGCAACATTTTTGGGGTTGCCTTTCTTACGGTGTGGGCGGATAGGGCTTTGATCATTACGATACGTTAATTATCTTGAAAATCAAAGAGATTAGCCTTAATATCTCTTTATGAAACGGATAGAACCGTCAGCGCTCAGGCACTTCCAAATCTTGTTGCCCTTTTAGTGTTTCATTTAGAAATACAACGACTTGCGGCTTTTTATGACAACTTATAAAATGAATAATATGCCTAAAATCAACAAACAAACGTCAACTACATCTAAACGACGGACACTTATTTCCCTTTAAGTATTCCCGTATGCCAATTGGCTGCACATACTTGTCTTACCTTGCCTCAACATCTGCTGTAATGTATTGCGCACGAATAAAATCAATTTTAATTTGAATTTAGTTCGCGAATTTTAAAGTAAAACTTGAATAATTATGTCTCCCAATTTCTGTCCAGACATGAATTTTTTTCTATGCTAAATTGGGTAACTTAAAAAATATTATCCTATTACGAAAGTTTTAAGAAGGCATGCGTCAATATAATTCGAACTTGCATACAGTTATACTATATATATATATTTTAAGCTCTTGCTCGCGACTTTGCTTGTATGCAAACGATAATAGGAAATTAGATGACTTTTTTAATTTTTATTATAATTCGATACCACATATTCACAGAAATCTGTTGAATTTTCTCAAATATCTCACTTGTTAACTGAGTTATAAAGCTTCAAAGTAGTCAGTATTTCCATATACTTTACGATAAAATGATTGAATAATCAAATTAAATTTCATGCATATCCCTATTGGGGATGATTTCTATAAATAATGTCACAAATATGAACCAACTGTATTATATTTCGGAACCAACAAAAAATGCATGACCAACTAAAAGGTATTTTATTACGGATAACATCAAAAGATTGAAAAATCAAAATATTTGTTCGAAAACTAAAATCCCACAACTGATTTGCGATTGCGCTCTAAAACTATGAAACAAGATTTTTAAACAAAAAAATGTTTTTTACTTACTAACTATTCGATATAGCTATGGCATTTTCCAGAACAAAATATTACAAACGTATAAGATGATCAGACTGAAGGTATTCTAGCAAAGAAATGATCGACTGATCAATTAAATATCGATTACATTCAAAGCTTTTGTCATTTTATGTTTGTACGTACGAGTAGCTCGTGCACAAAATAGGAACGACAGAAACTTGTTTACAAATACAGCCTCTGTAAAAGAAAAAAATTAACGAAAACTATATCGTATTCAGAATAATGGATTTTGCATTCCTGGTTTTCTTTCAGCCATCCCTCGGTTACAAAGCAAACAAACGCCAACAATTTTAATTTGTCCTGTCAAACTAATTTGTATTGGTTTTCAGCGACTGACTTTAGAATTCGTACAATTGTCATTTGAGAGTTCAATGAAAAAACGAGAGTAAAGTACAAAGAAGAAATAAATTATATTATATACAATTTTTTTCCTTGTTCCCAAAAACATTGAGACACACTACACTTATAGTTTCCAAGAAATCCTTCGTTATACAATTCTCGCACCAACTTCTTCTTGACTTAGACAATGCCCGCCCTCACACGACAATTTGCACTCAAAATGTCGTTAATGCCTTCAAGCTGGAGGTTTCCAATCTTGCTCTAAGCGACTTCAATTTGTTTCCTACAAAAGATGAACACCGGGATTGCAATACGCCTCTTTGATGATAACGAGGAACACCGTGCGTGACTGGTGGCAACGTTGAGAGACAAAGGAATGTAGACATAGTCTGTTCCTTGCAGTATACTGACTAACTTGTGTACCTTCACAATTTAATCAACAAACTTTAATAATTGAGTTGGTGGCCAGAGCAGTTCGATATCATCGATTACGTTGTCGCTTGTGCGATGAGGGCACAAAATGCAATATTAATGAAAGGAAGACGTAAACAAAAGATAACATTATAGTGCATAAGTATTATAAAGAAAATGTATGTTGATAATAAGGCATTACTTATTATGTTTGAATTGAATGCGTAGTTTCCAGGAGCAAGTAGTACCACATACAACAGTACAAATAAAATCACGAACAAGATCTGACCCTAGTTCTCTAGGACTTTCAAATGTTAATTACATTGTCAAGTAAACATTGTTCATGTAGAAAACATACAACATTGTGTAAGTAGGTGATGTTTAAACCGAAATGAAAAAAAAACACATGTAAAAGAAGTGAAACCTCTTTAATTATGACTGTGGTGATACATGGCTATAGAATAAGGAGACTGACGCTAATTTTTTATTTATTTTATTACTTAAATCATTGATATGACGATAAATAATCATTGATACCATTTATCTATCTCTGCCGTTGTCGCTACATGCGTATTTTCCATTGTTGCTTCTGACAGCTACTTCTAGGCGCCGCGCGCAGCTTGTCATCCCATAGCTACTACGATTCAAATATTGTTATTTTTAATTCAGATTTCAACTATAGAAACATTAAAGTCAACAAATAAGCCAGCGCATTTTTTGGCAGAAAACCCATTAATTCCCCCCCACAATTCATAATTTATGTAATTTTTTAATTGATTTAGTTTCGGCGATTGCACGTATAGGTACTTAACCAATATCGATCAAACGATTTTTTTCAATATGATCGTATCATCTTGAACATCTTCTCTTCCATCTTAAAAACGCTGAAACCACTTCAAACCCTTGAAAGCGATAAAATTTTTTTGAATTAGTTTAAAATTTCAATAGTGATTTTTTCAAATATCATGCGAAATTTCGTAGCAACTCATTTCATCTCCGTTGTTTGTTCTGTATATGTTTATGTGTGTGTAGCGTTGTGCGTGTGAGTGTGGCTGCGTCCACACCAATCCAAACCCCAAGATCTATCATTGTTAGACTACAATTTTTTCGGGATAACCAGCTAACAACTCTGACGCGAACGAAGCCCTGACCTGGCTATACGGCTTTGTTGATGCTCTGTCAAATGCAGCGTCTCTGACTTCTAACGGCTAACTAAGCTGACAGTTTTCGGATGCACAATTACATACTTCTGTAGCAGTCGCAGTCTCGTTATTTTATAGCCACACCACGTATATTTCTGTTCAAATCAAAAGTTGAGGGAGGGATTTTTATTTATGCACCGAATTGCAAGATATTTCTCAGTAATTTTTGCTACTCGCGTAAAGTCAGATTTTTGGTGTATTCCAGTTGTACGTAATTAATTTCAATGAATCATTTTAATAGATGCGCGCATTCAATAAAACTAAATCTCCATCTTCTGTCACAATGTAGCTTATTTCATAAATGAATATTTGTTTAAAAAGTCAACACCTTGTTCAAAATTACGGACTGTCCCGACAGTTTTCTATAAAACAATTGGATCTACGAGTAATTCTAGTTTTAGTCTAGTCTAATGTAGACAGAAAAATTTAATCGGGAAATATACATTTAAAAAGATCCCCATAAACTGTGAAACTTGATCTGAAAGTTGCTACTTAGTATTTGTGCAATTAAGGCACTTTCTAAAACCAAACCAAAACTAGACTAACTTTTAGCTAATTTCCATGTAGGCATTAGTAAGCTTTCCATCCAGTTTATACATTCCAAAATATGATGAAGTTATTTAATACTTTTCGTGCACTTTTTTCGAATCGGATTAAATTTTTATTAAAAATATTTCTCACTTTTTATTGAACCATTGTCTAACTAAGACAATAATTATAATAAATAAATTGCATTCATAACTGGATATAACAATATTTTGTTATATATAAATTGATTTCACTTATTTTTAATACTATAAGTTCAGCATTTACAATTAGTTTTTGGAGTTTTGTTTTTAAATCTATTAATGTTACGTTTACATTTTGTGTATGTAATGATTTCGCTTGCACGAATTAAAATCATTTTTAAGTGCCTTAGTTTTTTCCATTAGTGTTCTCGGAAATGTTCGATATCCCCAAGCAGGAGGGTGAGGCGGTGGAGGCCGAGCGAGCCGCTGCCCCGTGGCCACTACAGGGCTAAACCCCGCACCCGGCAGGCCTGTTACGGCTACCATGAGTTTCTCCTACCTATGTGATTTTCTTTTTAAGCTTACTGTTTTATTATGTTGCTAGTCAGTAATGTTGTGCATTTCTTTTCTTAATCTATCTCGACTTAACTGTATCAAAGTATTGTTATTAATGATTGCGTAATTCCTTTAGGAGGAGTTGAATCTGTCACCCCGTCGTTGTTCCTGTGGCGTTAATGTCATTTCACTTGCCTTAAAAGTAGAAACCATTGAATGTAGTGTTGTATATTCAACTTGTATCTGTCGCTCGTCCCATAAAACTGGACTGCAACTGTGAAGTTGCTTTGTTGATTGTGCTCACATACTTGGTTATACAATATCTATTAGAAATTGTAAATTAGTTCCTGTAATGTAAAGTAATAATATAAAGAGGAAATATTAAAAACAGATCATCAAAACTTGGGAACGTACCCATCGATCTTTATTTAGATGTACAAAGTATAAATGACTTTTCAAAGAGCGTAGGGCACCATTGACTGAGATGTTACTTACTGACTCCTCTCCGCAAAACCACTCAAAAAACTATACATTAATATTTAATTCCATTAAAATGTATTTTCGTCATTCGCCCTTATTGTCTATGTGCAAACCTATAATTACATAGTCCTTGTTGTGAGTTGTGTAGATACAATGCGTGTTTAAGTTTATATTTATAGCATTAGTATATCATTTGCTTTTAGACATAGGTATTATAACAAGATTGTTAGTTTGTCCATCGATTTCTTGATGTAATGCGAGAAAACGAATCCCAGTTTGTTAAATTAGAGGCTTATTTTGTGAAAAAAGATAGAATATAAGTATCGGCTGGAATTAATTGTTGAAAATTTTGTATTTTCTTTTATTGCTCAAAGGGTGATTGTTTTAAAGATATACTTAGAAAAAATGTAATGTTAGTTTTATATTTATTTGATAACGCCCAGCAAAAATACAGATAGTAGTTTAGTGTTAGCTACAAGTGTTATAAACAAAATTGTAAAATATATAAAATGAAATTGTAGGCTACATGCGTTTTCCTCATTTTTATTTCACGTAAATACATGCATTATTGCCGAAGTTATTACTGCGAAAAGTTTTAAGAACTTATTAGTTCTTTTGAGAATTTGCTCGCTCATTGCGTGACGTCACCGTTGTGTGGTATTGCCCGTGGTGAAAAAAAGGCGCGCTTTTTATAAAATGTATTCTACAAAAGATTACAGTTACATTAGTGGTTAAATTAACTATATAATAGCTGTAAACACTTATTACCTAGATGATTCGTACATGTTATACCCCATGGAAGAAGACTTTTAGAAAGGACAGCCGGATTATCAGCGAAGTTGATAGTATGATGTGGTTCAATCTATAATATAAAATGAATCGCAAAATGTGTTGGTAAGCGCTTAACTCAACAACGCCTGGACCAATTTGGCCAATTCTTTTTTTAAAATATTCGTTGAAGTTCAAGGATGGTTTTTACGGCGACAAAAATTCGAATAATTGCCGGAAAAACTTTTCTATTTCCCATACAAAAGGTTTTGTTTTCTATATGACAGGACGAAGCCTGTCGGGTCCGCTAGTATTTTAATAAAAATAATGATTTTACGGCTGCCGAAATCCTTGAAGTAAAAATTAAAAGCTGCATCTTATACGTAAATATTTATTTTAATAACATTTGGAAGTTACATATGTTTCTCATCACCTACATAGCAACTATTTCAAACTGAACTTGGTAATAACGTGATGAATCAGACAAAAATATTAGTAGAGTATTAAAACAACTGATAGTAAAAAATACTTTCCTTATGTATTACCATTTTAAGTCAGGGGCTACCAACCGTAACTTCAGACAAGAGCGCGAAATCGCCTGAAAGTAAGATTGTGGTGATTTTACGAGTATTAATGTATATTCATGTGAAATAAAACAAAGATCACATTCGTAGTCTATACTTCGATGGCAGGTACATTTTAGTGTAACATTTGGTGTTATCCATTATTGAAATATTTATATAAGGAATGTATTTATATAAGGAAAAACTTTAAACTATAAATTAATAATAATAATAATATTAATATGTATTATAACAGGTGGTCTAAGAAGGACAAAACAAAAAACAAATGTAACCGATTTAATGTTCTTAGTACCTTCCACAGGATTTATCTTTTATTCTTAGATTTCATAATCAAAGCTTCTGTTGTTTGTATGAACTACAAATTCATGAATCAGCGCCTCTAGTTTGATAAGAAATTAAGATTGCTAAGCTAATCAAAAACCACTGTAGTATTCGATATTAATTTAAATCCATTTGTGATTTTATGGTATCGAATCGCACACTTCTTTAATTACTAAATGTAAAACATTTAGTAATTGCATACGATTGTTTTGTTTTAAATAAAGAATTAGATATTCTTTTGTTAACAAAACAACGATACTACGACGACTACGATGTCATACTTTAGTCTATCACAACTGCCCTTTAGTGGCGAAAGTGAACTGTATTTATGGGTTGAGTGAAAATACTCGAATGAAAAAGGTAAAAATACGATGATACGATAATTTTGTACAACACTACATAAACTAGATTCGAAATGTAACGCAAAAAACTGATTACGAATAAAACATTAAACAGAATATCTACACATATTAATGGACTATGCCATAAAAATTAAATCCATAGTAAGAATAATAATCCTTATTGTATTTCTTAGGTCTAAATTTACAATATTTGTTTTAAATAATTTACAAAAGGAAGGTATAATAATAAATAATAATTAAGTTGTATTTCCAATGACTCAAAACATTAACAACAACACTTTAAACAAATAGTTTTGATTTTAAATTCACTTATCCAAATATATTTATTTTGACGCGGGCCATAAATTCTAAGTTGCTTGCCGTGCTTTGCACTAGCTCGACAAACACGAGATGAGGGAAGCAACGAACGGCGCGTGAGTCAGTCATTTCACGGCAATCCATAGTAAACAATATAAAACAATTAAGTAATTATGTCAGAAACAAAATTGTGACATTAAAATCCCAAATTCTGAATCAACTGTGAATAGAATAAATTATTTAGATAAAATTACGCAAATCCTCAAAGCAGAAAGTGCCTAAGATGCTGCAATAAGTTACAATCACCTAACCAACACAAATCTTTTTATGAGAGAGTTATTTGTGTGTTGAGAGCGCGCCAACGGTATTCACTACTCTAACTGCGAGTCCTTATTCCCTCTTCAATTTAATAAAGTTTGTAAACAAATATCCACCTATCCTAATTATTATTATTTAATCTTTATTTGTCTTTACCTTTTAAATGACCTTCCTCCTTGGAAGACAACGTGCGTTCGGCGCTGCTGGAAATAAGCTTTGTCGAAGTCCCGACATTCAATCACAACGGAAAGAAACCAGCCGTATTGTTACAGCGCGTATCACACATACCTTGCGAGCTGCGAGCACTGCGAGCAATGTGACTTATTCCCGCAACTGATTTTGTACTTAGATTTTCTCTTCAACTAAACTTTTGTTGTCTACAATATTTTGAAAAGTGATGAAATAAAAATCACGGTATTTTATTCTTGACTTTAATGCCACTTTATATTAAAGAAACAAAAAAATTTAAACGATTTTTTTCTTTTCTATGATAAATTTAATTGAAAAGTTGAAAGTCGGTTTTATTATCTGGTATAAAAGCGAAAATGTAAGGTGAATAATACAATTCGTCACAGTGCTTCTGTGAGTGTGTAAATAACATCTACAGTGCAACGCGGCCTTTCGTATTTGAGTGTCTTTTAGAAATAAACAAAAATCTCTGTTAGGTACGTCACCCTCCGAGGCGCAGCGATCTAACCCGCTGGCTGTGACAAGTGGAATCTTAAGTTCGAAAATCAGCCCGGGCAAAGATTTGTCTGATAAAAAGAATATTAGCTCTGGGATCATTGGCGTTTCTATTCCCATATGTATTTATTTAAACAATTAGACATCAGTACTGTGGCTCAGTTTAAAACTGGGGCATTTATGTAAATTTTAGTAATAAATCATTAAATAATACTTTTTCATAATACCTTAGAATCTCTAAATTGTATTAAAAGGCAGTATGTAGAATCGTCGCCGACTATATATGCATAGTATGATACAAATTGTTTAACATTAAATAAGTTAAAACGCTACAGTTCACAAGTTCCGCGCCACTACACATTTGATCAGGTAATGTAGACAGCTTCGAGAGCTAATAAAAATGTGTTGATATTCCATTTTTATTTAATATCAAACATGAGTGTATCATTAGTTTGCTGGCCAGCATTGCCTGCCTCTTCTTATACTTAGAGATCGTACTAGATTGACATTCAGTAATATTTTACATCAATTGTTAGGTTTTATTAGTTTCCATTCAAAAACATCAATCATGTATTTGCTCAATACATGGTATATACAGTTCTTTACAAATATAAATACATAGTTCTCATGTTTTTGCCTTTCTCATTAGAAATGCAATAAACAGTCCTACTTATTTTAATTACAATTTTAATTACATATTCTTATTACAACGAATAGATGTTATTTGTGACTTAACAGCTCTATCAATTTGATTAAATAGGAAAACGGTATTGGGAACAACCCTTTGACGACCTCGGTGGCGCAGTGGTGTAAACAGCCGACTACTACGCTAGAAGTTCCAGGTTCGAATCCCGGCGGGGGCGGGACTTTGTGTTATTTTGCAAGACGCATTGTTTCGCTTACCGGTATTGGTTGTTGTATTCCTATTTATTTAGTATATACCATATCGTTGCTCAGCACCTGCGATACAAGTTCTTACGATACTTAGTGCAGGGCTGAGTCAATGTGTGTGTCGTGATGTGGATATTTATTTAATATAAATTCAGCGGGAATACTTAAATATTTTGATTCTGTGCAAATTATAGTTAGCAAAATAATCTAGCAGTGTTTCTTAAACTTTCATGGCATATACCTTTAGTAAATCAATAAAAAAATTTATGACCCCCTTTTTAGGAAATTAAACTTCATTGTAAACGTTATTATAGATTTTTTCATCTGAAGTATTGACATTCAGGTATTACCATATTTATATTAAATACTCGTTTCTGCTAGGGCAATAAAACGTGTGAGAATTAAATCTAATGTTGAATTGAACACATGTATCAACCTCTCCAGCATCAACGCTAGGAAAAGCCATAGATGTTAATCATGACTCATTCATCCAGATTTCGTCGTCAGAGTATTTGGATATTTGAGACGCCAATTTACTTCCAACGGTTGAGAAATATTTATTGACAGAATCAGGACAAGACGTTTTTAGCAGTGCAGAAACATCCGAAAATTTTGAATTGTAATTTGTTACTTCCTTGATAACCTTCCATGTTGCCTTAGAATCACTCTTAGCTCCCTCAAATTTTCCTCTTTCATATTCAGACTTTACCTTTTTCAACAACTTGTCACAGAAATTTCTGTAGCGGATTAAAGTTATTTTTGCAACGGAGTCTTCTAGGCCTACGGAAGCTATCAACTGCAATCTGTCACGGTTTCTGATACATCTTAGCAAGCCAGGAGTAATCCATGGTTTGATAATCCTTTTAGAGCTGGGAAGATAAACGTTGTAGGTATTGCTTTTACTATCCCAGTAATTTTTGACACCAATTTTTCCGCACAAACCTCAACATCAGAAGATTCAAAGACAGACGAAAAATCTGTGTCAAATACTGCTCTAACTGCAGCAGTTTCATTCAACCGCTTGACAGTTCTCCTTGAATTTAAAGTTTTGGGCTTAGTGTCACAAAACAAAAGAACAGGAAAGTGATCAGTGAAAGATGCCTTAACCACCAAAGTTACGGATTGATTTTTCGTTCGCAAGATGACGTGATCAATGCAACTCTCCTGCCTAGTAGGAAGGGCGTGGGCAGGGAGCATACCATGACTTGCTATAACGTCAAGATATGTATCAGCTTTCACGTTAGCAGATTTAGAGTTTATATTAATGTTAATATCGCCAATAATTGAAACTGTTTTATAGGAAGAAAAATGTAATATTTTTCGCTTATTCCTTGATATTTTATGAGATTCTTATAAGTCGATAACATAGTTTGTTGTATAGAGCAACCCTTGCACCTAAAAACGACGTTTGTCAAGTTTTTGTTAATAGGCACAGCTATGGACACAGAACAGTGCACAGCCTATCCCGTTTCTAAATTCACTTGAGCCATTCAGGTGTACCACCGCTCACTCTTCAATTCATGTCTATACGAAATTTAGATGCCCAGAGATTAAGTAATGGGACGAGACACAACTTGAACGGAACATGATTAGCACCACCGTCTGAACAGGTGTAGAAAAGGGTTAAAATGTAATGATCTCACAAATCCCAATAATTCCTACAGATCTTATGATCCAATTCAAAAGGCTGCAATTTCCGATTAAGCATAGTTTCGTTATGACCATTAACAACGCACAAAGGGCAAACATGAACATGAAACCGGGGTGAACTTGAAAATCATGCTTCTCCCATGGTCAGTTGTATGTAGCATGGTCGCATGTGTCCAATGCCGAGAATCTTTACAATCTATCCCCAAATGCAAAGACATATAATGTCGCCTACAGTAGTGTAATAAAGTAGCGTTCTGTTGCGAGATTTCTTCTGCGTTCTGTTCTTAGTTCCGTATCAAGAAAGAAGGTCTGTGTTACCCCGAATGTGACGCGAGTGAAGTCACGGGTAAAAGCTAATAAATCAGAAAACAAAAGTCAAAGCAAAAAATCTATAAATTGAATAGTAGAAAAGTTCATAATAGCAATTAGTGAAAAAAACGTTTGGATCAATATTTAGCAACAATTTAAAATCAACATTCAAAATAAAAATATTTAATTTCATTTATAAAACAATGAAGTAATTCTCTCCTGTAAAAAGCTATCTGTCGCTTACGATGTTCCTACTGAAAAGGCTCGATATCGTTTAAGAGTATATCAGTAATAATAATAACCATATAACGACACAAACACTGACTACAAAATAAAATAAAATACAACATTCAAGACCGGGAAACGAAACAATGCGTCTTGTAAATGACAAGTTTCCGCCCCAGATGGAATTCGAACCCAGAACCTCTAGAGTAGTAGTCGGCTGTTTACACCACTGCGCCCAAGGTATATATAAGATATAGTTTAATTTTAAAAATTATAAATTTAGAACCATTTTTTAAATGATTTGCATTGAACAAATTGCAGTAGACTAGAAAAAGCCTACAAATATTGAATCCAAGTCTCAATAGGAAAGAAAACAATTGACATGCCTGGTTTCTTCATTTCTATCGATCAAATAGAATTACAAATTTACATAAACAGACAAAATAACAAACAAGTATTACTAAGTAAGTAACGTAAAACAAAGGAACAACTTACATCTAATTGATCAAAAACTTTGATAAAATTTTTAATTTACTATTATCTTGTGGATCATGCCAATGATTTAGATTTAATAATAGTCCAGTGACTGACTCTGTTAATAACCTATTTCGATGCTTTGTTAAATTAGATTAAAATGTGAGAATATGCGATCAGTATTCACGTATAGTTATAAATAGTTCTCAGTTTCTCAAACACGCTATTTTCAATTTTATCAATTTCCAGTTAAAGGAATGATCGCAACAATGTTGCCACATTCTACGTTTGTTGGATATATGAAATCTAGGATTATTTTTCAATGGAAACTGTGCCGTAATTTGATTGCATGCTAGAGGCATGCACAGTTGCGGTGTTAGGGTAGGGCGAGGATGGGCGACCACCCAGGGGCGCCAAAATCATTAATTATCGTAGGTCTACCAGTACCTAGTATATTTTTGCGCCATTCCTGAGTTGATGATATTTTTTTGTCAAATGAAGACATAAGTATAGGACACCTCCAGCCGTCGTCGCGTCGCGTCGGTTAGACAAAATTGTAGAAGAGCCGGAAGAAATGTTGCCCAGGACACCGGTCATGCTATCCGGCACTTCATGCTTCGACATAAAAATCAAGGGATTTACGCTTAAACAAATTTATTTGATCTGGATTTGTACTACAAAGCAACCACTAAAAGTATTTTTAAATTATATTTTCTATTAAGTTACGTAGTCTGTAAGGGCTCGACGAAAATTAAAATATATCCCGTATAAGCTTCTCAACAAACCGGGGGAGATTAGTACAAGCAAAATAAGCGCAAGGGTGGACAGAATGATATGTGCAATTGAGAATAAAAGGTTAGGAATTTAGTTTTTACTAATGTCACTATTAAATTCACACGCCCCATCATTACGTTTGCACCATCAGATGGAAAACCTATTAAATTATTTTACATTGAATGTTACTGCTTGTAAAAAAGTTTTTAATGTGTAAACAAGAAGATATATTAGCCGATTGTAATGTTAAAAAATCGGGAGGATATCTTTTATTCTCAAAAATCGTAGAAAAAACGTTCAATTTCGTTAGAAATAGGTAGGAAAGGTTCAATCTCGGTAGAAATAGGTAGGAAAGGTTCAATCTCGGTAGAAATAGGTAGGAAAGGTTCAATCTCGGTAGAAATAGGTAGGAAAGGTTCAATCTCGGTAGAAATAGGTAGGAAAGGTTCAATCTCGATAGAAATAGGTAGGAAAGGTTCAATTTCGATAGAAATAGGTAGGAAAGGTTCAATCTCGGTAGAAATAGTTAAAATTTAATATTTTGACAGTTGCATTTTGTTTACGCATTTTACGAACTACGAAAAAAAGATGGCGGAGAACATTTGGGTTATTGTTTTATTTTGGATTTCGAAGTTTAGTCATTGTTTGTCACGCCTGTGTACAAATGTACATTATTTTACCAGATATTTATAATAAATATCAAAATATCTTATAGATAAGAAACAATGTTAGTCATTTAAGTAAGTAGTTCAGTTAGTTTTACTAAAGTATATTTACTATTTGTAGTTTAATTGTAAGAACTGATGCAAATTTGAGTATTTTTAAAACATCAAATTAAAACCGAAATTGATCAACTCTTTAAGAGCAAATATCAATGGATAAAATGACATCACTGGTGTTTCAATATAAATTAAAACTCATTCAAAATTATTAACTAATAACAACACGACATGCGACTACCTGAGTTGATCCCCCCTGACAGAAAAAGAGGGGGCAACGACTTTTTGACCCTTTTTTTAAATCATAATATAGGTACATGATTTGTGTAAGCATATTCAAAATAAATTTAAGTTAAGTAAGGTTAAATTAAACTTTTTAGTATTTGTGGTTATAGCGGCTATGAATAGAGATATTGTCATAGAATGAAGTGTAGCTGGCCCTTATCGTTTATAAGATACAACTTGCTGAGTCAGGAAGACAGGTAGACAGCGGAGAGGTCCCATTTTACCTTTTGGAAACTGAAAGTATAATTGCTGCAAAAAAGAAAATAACGTTACAAATAAAAATTAAAAGTTTGATAAAAATCTTCAGCACAAGCTCTTTATATGAAATCACTTCATGTATCATTAACACATTGAAATTATGAGATAAATGAGATTTAAAGAAATTAATTATTAAAACATTATTTTATACTCACAACTTTTTATTAGTATTAATATTCAATTCCGTTTTGTATTTTTTAATTACTTTAAATAGTGACGAGATTTAGACTAAAAAGATGTTTTAAAATTATAGTATATAACTCCGGAAAATCAATATTTTTGGAAAAATGTTTCGCTGATGGCGGCTACTTTATAGAAACCGCAAGATGGACATACGCACTTTATATTGATGTGTAGCGCTGAATGATTATAATCATACTAATAATAAAATGAATGATTATAATATATAAATATAATCATACTAACATTACTGATGTATGGATGTTAAGATGTTCGTTCCATTCAACGGTTAAGATGATGTTTGGTAGAGAGATTATGAATCTGATGGCACTGATAAGTAATCAGTGCCTCATCTAATCGATCCGTATCTGTGGTAATCATCATTACCTCACTTGGCGTGTACGAATGATTACTTTAGATAAACGTTTTGAATTTTTTCAATACGTTTTGTAGGTACAATTCATGTCATCAAAATCATTATCTCACTCTTCCGGTCATTCCATTTTATATTTTAATAAAATATTGGGAGCATTAGTCTCAAATATACATATTGGGAGCATTAGTCTCAAATATACATATTGGGAGCATTAGTGTCAAATATACATATTGGGAGCATTAGTGTCAAATATACATATTGGGAGCATTAGTCTCAAATATACATATTGGCAGCATTAGTCTCAAATATACATATTGGGAGCATTAGTGTCAAATATACATATTGGGAGCATTAGTCTCAAATATACATATTGGGAGCATTAGTCTCAAATATACATATTGGGAGCATTAGTCTCAAATATACATATTGGGAGCATTAGTGTCAAATATACATATTGGCAGCATTAGTCTCAAATATACATATTGGGAGCATTAGTCTCAAATATACATATTGGGAGCATTAGTCTCAAATATACATATTGGCAGCATTAGTCTCAAATATACATATTGGGAGCATTAGTCTCAAATATACATATTGGGAGCATTAGTCTCAAATATACATATTGGCAGCATTAGTCTCAAATATACATATTGGCAGCATTAGTCTCAAATATACATATTGGGAGCATTAGTCTCAAATATACATATTGGCAGCATTAGTCTCAAATATACATATTGGGAGCATTAGTGTCAAATATACATATTGGGAGCATTAGTCTCAAATATACATATTGGGAGCATTAGTCTCAAATATACATATTGGGAGCATTAGTCTCAAATATACATATTGGGAGCATTAGTGTCAAATATACATATTGGGAGCATTAGTGTCAAATATACATAAGTTACTTTAGGTTTATGCATTTTTTTCAACACCAAAAACTTAAATGTAATCCTATTTGAAATTTCACGGTTTGGTAAGAATTACCCAGGTGCAGTAACTCAAAAACAATACCAAGACTGGCTCGAGTCTCGTCTTCTCACGATTGAGCAACGCTAACCGGTACGAGAGGTATAACATCTTTAACTCTACTATATCTATACTATATTCATATATATAGTAAAGAGGTACAACTTGGCGGTGATCTTGGCGTTGTAACAGATCAAGGGCATCGTCGTGTCAATAGGCGGTGGCATCACTTTCCATCAGCTGTACCGCCTGCTTCATTACCTGTGTTGCAAAAACCGCTAACAGGCTATTAAATAGGCTTACCTCCAAAACTTCCCTGGAGACTGAGAAGGGCAGCACGACGACTCCGACCAGCAAGTCAGTAACTGCAAGCGACACCACATAGAAATTGGTGACGCTGCGAAGCTTGGACGAGCATACCACTGCCGCGATCACCAGGCTGTTACCTGGACCAAATAAAATTATTTGCTCATTTTCACAGCAACAACTAAATCTCTAAAGGTTTTATACAAAAGCTACATATGAAAATACCTAAGTTATTAGCCAGTGAAAGTCTCATTAAAATCGGTGTAGCTGTTTCCCAAGATCAGCCGGAACAAAATATTTGAAGTACTACGAATACTCTTATATTTAGTTAAATGTACATTTAGTAAAAATAAGCAGGACGTTTGTAACATTACGGCTCAGATATGTCATTGTTACTCGTACCCAATGATATACATGCGCCTTTTGGCTTATTCGGCAAAAGAAACGGCTGAACCAGCTTGAAGACATGCTCTATGGAGATGGGAATGAGCAAAGTGTCAACACAAGTGACTTCCCAAACTAAGAGACAACCTATTGAGCAAGGCATCATTTTCATTCCGTCTGGTCTCTTACCATCGTCTCGACTAAGACCAACTGGTTTCAAGGCCGACGGAATTCGTATAATGCCAAAGGCTCTACAAACAATATCGTTCAAGATGGAATGTCGAAAAAATCTACCAGCGCTTCTGCAGCACGAAAAGCCATGATGTGCAAGCGAATCACCCATGACACCACACTGACAGCAGTGCTCAACGACAAATGGAACTTCTAATCGAAGACAGACAACTGTACGAAAACTGGTGCCCTCCAATACTCAGTTTTGGTGACGGTAGGGCATACCTCATCACCGACTGCCAGGAGACGAGCACGATCTGCAGAACTGGAGCTTGATGATTGTAGGTTGCTCTGAACTAGTTTGCATAGTGGATTGTCCCGAGACCTTTGTGAGCAGAAGTTAACCAGTAGGCTCCCAGTTGGACAAGCTATTTTCCATGATTTATGGCTTCAAATTTGTATGAATTTCAGGAATGTAGTCACAAGCTTTTTGAATAATGTTGTTGATAATGTCGGAACTGAGGAAAGATCGAAGGCTAAGACCTCCATGACGAATTGGTAAAGATGCTTGGGACCATGAGCGTTCATCGAAAGAAATATAAAGAATTTTAGTTAAAGAGTGTTTAATAACCGAATCTAGTTTTTTTTAATTTCTGGATATTTCCAAAAATTACTTCAACGGAGGTAATAAGGTATTAATTCAAATACCCTAAATGGAGCTGAGTTTGTTACAGTTTATTGGTTTGCTCTGAATTCTGTTACCGAAAATGTAAAATCTATTGTGATATATTACTTTAATTTGTTGCTAATTAAGTCAATTAAGACTTAATTAGACTTTTTATTCGGATTTATTTTTGTTATATTCAATTAGATATGTTTTTTTGTTTGATAGGAAAGCAAATTAATAAGTTAAATTGGCTTAGTGACGTGGCACTAAAATGGCGGATTGAGATAGAAAAGTCGATTTTAAACATAATAAATTGTCAAACTTTCTTGGACTTTAGTTTTTTTAGTGATGAATCCGACATACACTTGTCAGGGTTGACAACCAGCTATAGTGCGGCGGCACCTTACAATTATAGTATTCGATAAGCTACCCCATTAAAATAATGTCTCAAAAGAAAGAACAATAAATGGACTTGTTTTATACGGATTTGAACTAGTCTAACTATATTTTTTAAATTAATCAAATTAACATTTTCTTTCAACTGGTAGGTATACAACTTTATGCCTTTGTTATTTTTTTCTTTTGTCAAGGACGCATTATTGTACGGTGTTGGTTGATACGTATTAGAAAGCGTTATTTTATTGTCAACAATTTATCTGGTTAGCGATAAATTGGTTCATCCTATACGCTAAACTTTGATCTAGATAGTTTGAGCGTAAAAACGTCAAAAAAGATACAAACTAACGGTTGCTAACTATTTTCATCCGATTAGCAGCAAAACTGTCGTTGATGTGTAAGCACGTATCCTGTGGTATGTGAAAAATACAAATTGCGCCAAAAGTGAGCTGGAACATTACGAATATTGAAATAATTAAACATCCGTCCTCTCCAGGATTCGAACCCGGGAA
The DNA here is from genome assembly GCA_949316135.1 of Choreutis nemorana. NCBI lineage: Eukaryota > Metazoa > Arthropoda > Insecta > Lepidoptera > Choreutidae > Choreutis > Choreutis nemorana. Next base: position 15,511,359 of record OX438595.1, read on the forward strand.
CTGTTCCGAAGCAGTCAGCTGTTACACCACTGCGCTTAAGAGAGGCCGTCAAAATTATATTTTAATTTAAAACCAATCACACATCATCATACTTCCATATATTCTCCCACTTAATGGGAAATATTGAAAAGCTGGTATTACTCGGCATACTCGTAAGACAAAAGACACTACATTTACTTGTGTTAGATTTGCGCGCGAAAACCTACATAAAATGAACTGCCTTATAAGTTACGATTGTAGCTAGACACCCACGCACAGACACACAGATAGGTAGAATAAGTGAAACTATTACAGTAAATTACCAAACTGTATTACCTTATTTTAGCAAATACATCTAAATCTATGTGTGTCTATGTCTCTATATAGACAGGTAAATAACCAAAGATGATGTATTACAGCAGGCAAGCAGGACACAATAGTATTAATGAAACCAGAAATGTTAGTATATTAAGGGTCCTTTGTAGAAAATTGCTGAAAACAGCCTGTAGCGTGTTCGTTATTTGACGTAGTTAATGAAAAAATAAGAATACTATTTTGAGTTATTCAGTTTATCTACGCCTAGATTAAAATTTTAAAAGTGTACCAGTATTGGTTTGGTTTTAATTAAATAACAAAGTACCCTTTTGTGCTCAAAAACAGCTCTCGGCGAAGTAGAACCTATCTAAACGCTTCCTATACGTCGACATCTAAGGAAAATTATACATTAGTCTAAATGTCGGTGGACCAAACAATATATCTATCATTTAATTAACAAGCTAGCCGTGTTGCTTGCGCCGGCAGACACGGCCGAGCGCTTTCAGGCAGAGTGCACGTCAATTTGTGCCAGCAATTATATATCGCTGAAGCTTGTGTTTGTACTGCACTATGATTCTTCTAGAAACGGTTATAATTCCCATGTTTGAATAATAGGTACGATATTGGCTTTAAAAAAAAATCTAAGGCTATTAGATACCTACTTCATAAACAACTATACAATGTTGGCGTTTTTTATTTTCAAACTTTGCTTGTTAGTGAATTTATAGGATTACTTTTTCAGAAGATTAGGTGGCATGCTGCTTAGCAAAGCTCCTTGAAACCTACAGAAGATGTTTTTTTTACATAAATTAGATTCATTGGACTACATGCAAAATGCCCCATTGTGTTATAATTTTATTGTACCATGGGTTCCTTAAGTCACAATATTTTGCTTAATTTTTATATAGAAGTAAAATGTAAACAGTTGAGTAAAATGTATTTGCTGTTTTACATATAAATATTCTTAAAACGACTTGTCGAGTTGATTGATTGTTGTTTCCGTTTGTCAATGTATATTTCAATGCAGGGCGGCAGTTGGTAGGGCGCGGGAGAGATAATGCCGTGAGCGCGACGGTAGTTGGCTTTTTAATCGAATGACGATTTGAATTGGAAGTACATAAAATATTGTTTGATATGTGTTTATATCAGTTGCTAATTGATTGAATTGCCATTTAATATGCATTAAAACGTTACAATTTGGATTTTAGTGTGTTGTTTCAAATTAAGTTATGTTATGCATACTGAAAATATCGACGAAATGAAGCTTGCTCTACTTGATTTGATTAAACGTTGGCTTGCAATGGGAGAGTTGTCAGGGATCACTTTATAATGAATCATTCTTATTTCACTTTGGAGAGGCATTGAAACTGTCTAACAGTCCACTTGCCCCTGGAAGACCAGCAATAGATTTGACAAACGGAACCATCAAAGGCGAAACAAAACTAAATGGTCGGCTTGTCTCGAAGTTATTTTATATAGTCACCAAACTTATATTAGTAAATAAACAAGTTCCCGAGAAGATAAGATTTAAATTTTGTTTGTTTTCCTATAATTGTGATATATTTATTTTCTTTAGTATTATTGTTAAGTATGTCTTGTAGCTAATAATTTTGTAAATGTTGCATAAGTCCTTAATTGGGACAAACGTATGTACCTTAGGCTTTTAATTAAAAGTTATTTTCAGTGTCTGATGTATGTCCTGTGGATTTATTAGATTCATTAATTAAAGATGAAATCTTAAAGTTTCTGATCAGAAGTAGTAGGACGAAGCTCTGGCGTACTACGTACACTCCAAGTCTACAACTCACGCCTACAAACAGAAACGGAAAAGAAGTGTTCTTTAGCATGCATTTAGTGCAATTACAAATGGATTATCACAGAGACATTGAATTTATCAATCGCTTTCTTGTTCAGTAGAGAATCTGATATCCTATTAAATATTTTGCAAAACTTATTGGAAATCATGCAATAAGTACCGGTATTTTGTTAGTATAGTATAGCCGGTATAGTGTTTCATAGACACACATTATGATTTTATTTTTAAAATTGTACATGTTTACTTCTGTTATTTTTACGAAGTTTTCCAAGTAATCGCAAATTACAAGTTAGGCCTCTGTAACTCCTGAACGATCTAAGTTATCTAAATCCTTATATTTTTCCTTCAAAGTTTTTCACACGGATTAGCATCATGAATTTTTTCATATATTTCTATCTAGCCGTTTTGCATTTAGAGGGTGGTTTTACCAAAAATATCCGCTTTAAAGTTAAATATCTCGCAAACGGATACCTAAATTAAAAAATCATCTCAGCAATATCTAAATGTTGCAGTCTAACAACCAACAGATAACCAATAAAATAGCCGATGTGAGTACACAAATCTCCACTTTTAGTTTTATCTAATATTAAAACATTTTGATGAACAAAACAACATAATGTGATGTCCTGTGATTCTTTAAAAAATAAAATGGGATCATGGTATTTAATAAAATAGTAGAACGTTTGAGAGATTTCATTAAATGTTTGGTGTTATTTATCAGTAAAAGATGTTGGCCCTGTAGATTTTTCTCAAACATAGAACTTTTTTTCGAATAATTTGGATCTATTTGTTTATTCTGATGAGGCCGAGGTACTTTTGATTTTATAAAAATTATATATGTTTTTAAAGCAAATTAAAATTAGAGGTTGTGCTGAATTAAACTGTATGAACTCGCGTGGAGTGGTTTTTGTAACTCAGTTACTAGGGTATGCGCTCTGTTAAATAGAACTAACAGCTATCATGACCGCATCTTTACAGCATCGCAACTGGTTTGCAATCGTCCTTCATGACTGAGTGTGGTCACAAAAATTGTTTGTAAACCTAAATAACTTTCATGGTTTAAGGATCGAAACTTTTGTCTCGTTCCATGAAAAGTATATTAATTTTATGAAAAACAAAACCTTGCTTCAGTTATGTATCTTGAATAGGTATTCCTATAAAAATCAAAATCAAAATACTGTTTTTGCAAAACGTTTGTTTGTTTTGAATTATTATAAATAGTATGTGTTTAATTGTATGGGCAGGTGCAAGCAATACAAATTCTATTTCATTTAATATATAATTAATAAAATCTGAACTATCGCTAAATAATATACATATATCGCTAAATAGTATAATCCGGTATTCTATAAAATATATAGATTACCTGAATAGGTACGTGTAGGTAATATATGAAATGTTATTTATTGTATGCTTTGCTTAGGTATTGTGTACAGTATGGATTGCGCAACGGATAATGTGTAAAGGGCAACATGTGTACTCCCATACACAATGTTATTGTATGTGTGAGATGTTACACCCCTACAGATGTTGTTTTTTTTCTCAGTGACGCGATGGGACGACGCGCGTATGGTTTCGCTTGATACAGCCATACGATGCAGTCTGTTTGTATAATCTGCCGCGCTCCACCGCCACCGCCACTAATAAAAGAGCGCGGTTTGTTGGAAGGATTAAGGATATTAATAACTTTAAAGTTTAAACACTACAAAAATCTGTGGTTGACGTTGTTGGTTCTAATATATTTATGTTACAAATGTAAAATTAATTTGTAAACCTTTTTGTAACTGTTTGTCGACCCTCAATAAAATAAAAAGTATTTAAATGTTGCATTTTTGTTTTATTTGGTAAATAATTATTGAAAATTCATATTCGGTCAATTTTTTTGTTTTCTGTTGTTAATTAAACAAAAAGATTATTATTGGGTACGTAAAAAGTGACAAAACGAAGTAGATTGTTTTTTTTTATTTGATAGATGTTCACGATTTACATCACCGCTTTGCGTAGTTTACCCTGTAGGCTATATTACCCACGAGAAGCCGGCGCTTGTCGGTAGTATGCCAATAAACCTCTTTAAATTCTTATTAAAATCCATACTATTACTGGCTTACTAAACCTATTTGCTGCAGCAAGAATCTCCTCCATTTTGTCAAAGAATTTGTAAAATTCTGAACTGGGCGTTCGATGCACACGTATAAATTAATATTCATCTATTTCTGCACAGGCAATGTCACATACTCGTTCAACCGGTCACAAAAATGTACAATATCGGCGCTATTTAAACTTAATAACATCCTTTACAAGGATCATGCAACCACCCCCGCCATATCGCTGTTTTTTTGTTATACAAGCTATCGATACAAAAGTTTGCTACATTGAATGACTGTTATTTAATAATGTTTCAGTAAAAGTCCAGTTTCATATTTCATAAACATTTCCACGTTTAATATTTTGCCATAAAAGAGATGAATATTTCGATGAACCTTTACAATTCTGTTGGACGGCTTTTTGTTGTCATCAAAATATCTAGTTTCCATTTTAATTAATATTTGTCTCATTACTATTACAAATTGTAGTAAAGTCGGAAACAATAAATAATCATAGTTGTACTATGTACAGCGTTGTTTTGTATATTATATGCTACACATGTAGCAATCGTTATAATACAAGTTACATTTTACAATTTACATTGAATCTTTTGTTGATATGAATCCTTAACAAAAATGTAAACTTAACTCAACTTAACTAAGTACAATGCATATATATTTTGTTCACCAGACAAAAGATACGAGTATGGAATTGAACAATATATTACTTTTTTTACTTCCAACAAACTCAATAGCTCAAAACTTTATAATAATTAACACTTGTTTAATATCAGAGTGTTTCCATACACCAGCCAACGTACTGGCTGTGTCTATATTACAATTCATACTTTATGAATAAATCATGTCGGAAAAATTTGTAGTGCAGTAAAAAAAGAGAAAAGTAAAAAGCAGGAAATAGGAAACCCTTTAATGGACTCACCGAGACAGACGTGTCTGCGTTACCACGGACGACTCCCTCCCCTGGTGCGTCGGGGCTGGCAGCTCCGCACCCTCCGCACTACGAGCGGGATTTTCATTCATGCTTTAAGTAGCCTAGTCTAAAACAATTACTCGTAGAGCTTTTCCAGAGCATTTCCGTCAGGCCAAATTTGCATCTAAACAAAAATATTGACTTTCGTTCTAGTAAGCAATGAACTATGAATGTTATTTTTCATAAGGCATAAGTACAACATTATTTAATCTTTCTTAATTGTCATTGTTTGATAACTTCAACACGCTCAGGATATTTAATTACAATAATTTTAATTAAAATAAGTTATGTTTTAATTCGATTACAATTAATTTTCTCTTTCCGCCATTCGTATATTACAATTTTTATTTTATTTTTATACGTTGAGTTTTGTCACCGCATTTATACAACCACAGCCATACATTAATAATTATTCGTGATAAGAAATTAATAGAATGTTAGCTATGGATTCAATTAACTATGAAGTCGGTCAAAAATATATGTCAGTATTAAAATATCGTAAATACCTAATTAAAAATGAAACTACAGATTTATAAAAAATCCTTCCAAGATTTTCCAGACATTAAAGAATTCCTGCATATAACAGTAAGCTTTACGAGTATGTAATTTTTTAATGTCAGTTTTAGTTGAGTAATGTTTAGTATGTAATGGTTTTTAGGGCGAAGGTTGTACAGCTATATTTATATAGTCATTGTTAGGACGCTTGATCGGACATGTGTATTGTTTGTCATGTGTATATTGTTTACGTGTCGGTAATACACCGTGTGTAGTTATTCCGTTACCGACAAATATAAACCACGCAAAACTCTCGCCATCCTTTTTATTCCGCTATGTTATGCAATGATGGATGAATGTTGAGATACTGGATGGAGGATGCAATATTTCAATAAATCAATACTTAATGAGAGCCGCTGGCTGAAATAAAATTGAGTAATATTAAACAAACTTGACGCATTTAATGAATGTTTCATGCCTGTTTGACTTCCTAAACCCAAATATAAATAAAGTATGTTTGTGTAATATGTTATTATATCGGCCGTGATATGTCGTCGTTGATTTATTGTGTAGTCCACGTCATGCATGTTTGCCATCTTACTGGTATACAATATGGCATCGCGAGAGCACAACTGTACAAGCTATTAACAAATGGGAAATTATAAGTGCAGCGTCTAGTGTTCTCTAGCAGCTGCAACCTAAGAACATCTTTTTATGTAAGTAAGCAAGGGGTTATTAGATCAACCTCTATTAAAATAATTCGTCATCCCTACTACCCAATTAACATATTTAATCAAATGCGACAATTCAAAAACAACAATTAATATAAGTTAGCAACCGATTAATAGTTTTGCTTAAAAATTGATAGCTAGCTTGTTTTTCTATTTTAGAAAATCTAAAGTTGTCTGTCAATAAATTGAAATTCCGCTGGGAATGGGAATGACACGACCGGGACAGCGATCATAGTTCTAGTGTTGCAGAGGTAATATTTTGTCTTCATCGTCAGGCCTTCATTATCATGTTTAATGGAAAGTGCTCCAGATAAAACGCCAATGAACCCAAACTCGACGGTCTTTGCACTCTCCGTCAGGGAGTTCTAGTAGCAATATTTTTTCTTCATTATCAGACTGTTACTCAGTGAAATGTAGTTCACTCCAATTACTTTTATTTGATGATACTAATAAGTTAATTTAATGTTCTAATATATTAGATCCAGTCATTAATCACTTACTTTAAAAATGAGGCGTCTGTACCATGTTATACATGCAAAAACTACACTAATTAGGAGCTGGCAATGTGTAGCGGTATTACTAATGTATATGCTATACAATAATATTGATGCCAAATCATATTAACTAAAGCTAAAATAACAATAAACGGTCGTTTGAAAAGTTTTTGATAGATGTTTAAAGTTTGATGCTTAATTAAGAAATAGAATCAAACATTAAAAAAACATTTTTTGCTAGCATGCCACTACATAAAGATTTGTCTTGTGTTGTCTGATCCTCAAAAACAAAATCACATACGTCAAATCAACATTTCATCAGACTCCAATTCGCCTGAGGAGTCGCTGCCATCCTCGCTCACACGTATTTCATCAGACTCCAATTCGCCGGAGGAGTCGCTGCCATCCTCGCTCACACGTATCATACCATATTATTATCAACTCTGATGTTTCGGTCAATGTTTTCGAATATAATAGTAAGTAAAATTAAGTACATACATTCTATTGGTCAACTTGACCGTTTCATTTTATATTGTAACATTGTATATTTAAGTTAAGGCCTACAGTTTATAATGCTATCTCTCGTTAACAGGGTAAGTAAACGACAGTAATATATGTATGTGCTGTACATTTTTCACCACTTCAGTCACATCACTCATTCGATTACGAGCTGTCTGGATCGCACTCTCTGAACGGCGCTACTGTACATAACGATTAAATAAATAACTTTGTGATGTATCGCAGTTTTTCTGTGTTATATTTGCGGTCCAGTGTAAGTATCGAAAGACGCGGGTTATGTAGAAAAAACGTCCGCAGACGGATAGTCAAAAAAACAGAGTAAACCTTAATAACAAAGAACTGACTCGTTTTTGGCATAGGCGAGTGGCGCGCCACCTGGAGGCAAATATTGTATTTTATTTTTTAGTTTTCTTCTCAACAGTAGGTGCATTTCGTTCGATGGAACTGAAAGGTAAATGAATTTGTTCGTCCATCTTAGTCGTCGTAACAATCTAATTTTAAAACAATAAAACTGTTATACAATAAAAACTAGACAGCTTTAAATGTAATAATGATCCACTGTATACCTACATCAGGCGGGCACCACTTGAGGCAGATTGTCACAATTGCGCTTACTTTGGATTTATTTTACATTTTGATATGTCAGGACTTTGGGCAATTTCGCAGGACCGGAAAACGGATGTTAGGAATGATGTAATGTAATCATGTTCGTTAAGACAAATCCCTTGTTTTATTATTAGTAACATTTCGAATGACGTTGTTTGGTCTTTCTATTACCTAAAAACTTTGTTTAAAATACCCGTCCAGTAGCAATATGCACTTAACCATGTCTTGAATTGGTCTTGTGTTTTGAATTGGCATAAAACGACAGTACGAATACAAATCATGACAATTCTGTTTGTATTTAATTCTGTCTTTTTAGGATACAACAGTTTTTGGCAATTACACCGATAAATTATATACTTGCTTGATAGACGATTTATATGTACGACCAGTGGCGTGCCTAGAGTATTAGAATAGGGCAAGCTGAGAGATACGTTATTGTAGTTTTATTGTAGTTCATTTCGATAAATGTCTTATTGCCTCATTACTCTTAAATCTACACTTCATACTTACGCGTTCGAATTAGCGCAAATTTTGAACCATTCTATGCAAAGCATGTTGTTATTTGATTTGAAAAGTAATGAATGAACAAGAGCGCGAACTTACCTTGGTTCGATAGGGCAAGCCGGGCTTTTGGGCTTGTATGACAGTACCGCCACTGTGTACGACCGTAGTTATTCAGGCCATAATTTACAGTACATTCACACAATATAGTATTACAAAGTATTACAAAGTAATTACTTTTTTATAAGTGTTGGTTAGTTTTAGAAATGTTCAGAGTTTATTATATAATCAGCCCAAGATACATTTGAGGTTTGACAGATTCAATAAACTGGTATCCACATCATTTAATGTCGGAGGGTTGTGAACGCATGAGTGGTCGCGCGCAGAGCCTCAAGCGGCTCTTTCGGTCACACTTATTTTGTTACCAAAATCTTTCCCAGTTCACTTACAGTAAGCCCTTTACTTTTAATAATCTTGATACCATGGCATTTATTAGGTACATATTTACTGTTTAATTTTTAATTTGTAGTTTCAAGCTTTTCATATTATATTAAAGTGTAAGAATCCAATTTTACTGTTCTCTTCCATTCAATAAAACATTGATTCTTGTATTTGTTGGTATATCTACAATATTTTTATGACCCAGCCATAATTGTTAAGATTTAAATACAGATTAATTTTAATGTCTATTTTTATTTTTTATTTCAGCTATTAAGGATATCGTTTTATTTTTATATATATCGTGGTTCCCGATTGATGTCGTTGTTTAATTTTTGCGTAATCTTATATTCATAAAAGGTTTTCATGGTTGTAAACAATCAGCAAATGAGAAAGCCACCACTATCGCGCCATGATCTGCAAAAAAAGTCTCGAGATCTTGCATAAATATGATAGTGCATGGTTAACTTGACCTGTTAACCAATAATACCAACAACTTCAATCTAAATTTTATTCCTACAACTCATTAACAATTAAAACAAAGAACTTCGAACTAACTCCGAATTAATTATGCGCGCCGAACGTCTTTTTTTTCACTGACGCACGTTTCGCGCCAAGCATAGATATACCGGAAGTGTAATGTTATCGGTGTTCAATTGAAAAACAATTAATGCTATATTTCAACGTAACTAAACACCAACATTTTATAAAATAAGGAATATTAATAATCAATATAAATCTTCTAATAAATAATAAGTGCTACAATACCTAATTCTACCTAGCGCTATATGGGTACCGTCAGATACATGCTAACATATTATAAACGCGAGAGTTTCAAACTTTACAATAATGTAGCTTATAAAGATATTATTGTCCAAAATATAACGATAAATATTAAGTAATTAAAAAATCCTATTAGAACCATTTTTGACGTTTACGCTGATAAAAGCAAATATATTTTCGTGATAATTATTATTTCCAGTGCCCGTTAAAAAATAATGATTCATAGGAATCCTTTAGTAAATCTAAACAAATTGGAGCATTTTCCAGTACTTTAGTTAATACAACGGAGAAGTTCCACGATGTCGGAATGCTATATTAATCATTCACATTTAAATGTAGATCAAAATTAACAAAGTAGTGTTTGTAATCCATCAATTAATGAAAAAGTGATGGGACCTTATAGTTGCGCTTTCAAGAATGGCTTTGATTCAGGCGGCGATCGAGCGGGTGACGTCATACGACTCAGGCGACTAACAAATTGTAAGTACAAAGCTTTTGTTTCGTTAAATGTGTTGAGCTTTATCTTTAACGTTCATTTAGAACGGAGTACTCTTAATTAGTTTGAGATATTTTTCTCCACTATTGTATGAAAAAACTTTTTTTATTTGTAGTTAACATGCAGAATATTATATGTCATATCATGCATTAATTTAATTTTTCACTGAGTATTAATTTATTTTCTTTTTCATTTTCTTTTAAGCTGAAATCTCCATCATTGTTAAGCAATAAATTAATTTTCCATTATATAAATGTTATACTAAGTTTAGACAATGTGGCATACAAATACTAGTCATAAGACTTAAATGGTAGAAAACTAGCGAAGCAGCTTAATTTAACTGCACAGGTTTACAAGTAATATTGTTTCACCAATTGTAAACAAAGGTAAGACCAAAAACATAATACACATTAACAGCAAACAACAACAACCGCCTATCAATGATACCCGCGTGTTTGTTTGTTTCTTCATTTTCAAGTTGCATTTCTATGCATTTTGTAAGTAATAAATCAACATTGTTATAGAAACTTAGATATTATTCATGGGTTTATGAGTTGCACTAACAACGTAGAGATGTTTAAATGCGATATGATATTGTATTATAGTAATACTTTGATTTTACAGTATTTTTATTACTTTGAGCGGCAGTAGAGGGCTAAACGTAGGTACCAATATTTTTTTCATGTTGTAAGAATTGCGATGCGGCTTTCTATTGGTATTCAATACAGAAAATATAAAATAAAGTTTGACGCTCCACCCTAATGCAGGCGGTTCTAGTGATGGAAAGCTATACCACCGCCTATTGACATGACGATGCCTTCGACGTTTGAAAACCCTAAGAGCACCGCCAATGCGTTGCTCATGTAAAGGTAAAGATGTCGTACCTCTCGTTCCAGTAATAACATTGGCTGTCGTAACCTTATTGACAACCGAAACACAACGAACTATAAAGGGGTGGAACCAACCCTGACGATCTCACACGTAGATCCTGACCTGACCTGACCTGAAAAAAACCCACAGTTTGTTCGGAAACTTCGTAGCACGAGTAGAGCTGTTTTCTTATAGCTGATTGGCTACGATGAGCATAAAGATCGAAGCGAGCAAAGCGAGAAACATTTTTCAAAGAAATGTAATTTTTAAAGGTTCTTACCGGCTATGACAAGCACGTCGACCAAGACGAGTGTGGCAAGTTTGACGATGGCGATCGGATTGTCCCACTGCACGCCACCGCTCTGCAGCGCAGTGCACGTGGACTCGTTCAGCGACAACAGCACGCTCGCCGCCAGCGTGACGTGTCTTCGTACGTACTCCGCGCGAACACCCTGCAACAATATTAACATTAATGAAAAAAAACCGCGTACTGAGGGTTCCGAACATATTGTTGAAGATTTTTGCCGGATTCCGTACCTCTAAACAAAAAAAGGAATCCTTATAAAATTACTTCGTTGTCCGTCCGTCTGTCTGTCGGCTCGTCAAGCCTTTTTCTCATGTACTCCAGGAATTGAAATTAATACCAATTACCCTTGAAGCTGTGAAAAAATCAGCCCTCTAAGTTTACGCGATCAAGAGAAATGGCCGTTTATATCGAAGTTCCCATAAATTTGCAAAGGGAATCCAAACCCATAAGGTACTTCCCGTTGACCTAGTACCATAACATTTTGTAAAATGCCGTATCGTAGACTAGTAACAGGTAAAGTAAGTCAAAAGTATCCTTTAAACAATCCTAAAACCGTTTCACCATTTGCAGAGTCACATTAAAAGGAAATTTAAAAACGTCTCGTGATGAAATAACTTTCTACGTCCGACTCGTACTTGACCGTTTTAACTATAAATTTACGATTTTTTTTCCCTTACACTATTCTATTATTCTAAGCGAAGGGGAAGTAACCTTTAGTTTTTGATATCCTACACCAGTTATCCTCATCCAGCGCCCAGCCGCGCCTTTGTGGGTCGGAGCGCCACCGAGAAGTTAAAATCAACCATTTTAAATGTCTTGTCCATCGGAATAACTGTGGGCTGAGCTAACAATAAGCTACTGACAGTGCTGAAGGTCTTACACGGTAGTTATGTTACAAGTATTGGCGTGAGTGAATTGCACACCTTCATATCGACCGCAACGAATGTCGCATTTAAAATAAAATATGATTAGCTTTTGGATAGACAAAAAACTGACATCGCATCTAAGATTGTATTGTATGTACCGAATTTTGGTACAAAAGGAGACGATAATTGAAAATAAAACGAGTGAAATCAAAGACTGGGCCCAAACAGACATTTTCAGTTCGCTCCCCTGTCAGGACCGTATGCTGCTATAGGACAGTGCTCTCTCCACAGTGCGACCTTTGCCGACAATTGAAATAAGCTGTGTCGGCATTGTATCGAATAATTATGTGTCGGCATAGTGTCGAATATTGTGGAGAAATATTGGAAAATTTTTAGTTGTAATAATTTGATTTATGTTATTTTGATTTGATGTGATTGAATAATTATTTTTTGTTTGCATTATTAGTTTCTTTTGCGTATTTGTTTAATGTATTTCAGTTTATTGTAATGTCAAAGGTTTTTTACCCGTTGTAATAATACTTTTATAAATAAATAGCCAACACTATGAAAATGAGCTGTATGCCTGCGTATGAATTTGTAGTTTGTGTGACTATTGCTTTAAAACTGTGACTTTTCTCATTAAATTGTAGTTAATAGATTCTTTGGCCATAGCTTTCCCATGTAAACATTTAGGACACGCTTATTTATTTTACGCTGGAAGCAAGCAGTCATTTCTTATTTAATTACAAACAAATTGCTACAAGCACCTTTGTGAAATTTGAGCGGGGATTTATTAACCGGCTGAATCAATAATATATAGAGGAATGTTGAATGAGACACGTTTATAATAAACCGACCGAGTTTGCGCAAAATTAACTTAAATGGCGATAATTACAACTGGTCAGCTGTAAAAAGAGTTTTCGCATTTTGTTGATTGCGTTTGATTAAGTCAAGTTTGCTGATGAATGACACTAGTTTCTGAGATTTCAATATATTATACAATTTTAAAAAGTTGAAAATTGTTGACCTTATTTACGAATTTAAAAAAATCCGTGAAATGAGCGACTAACAATGAGTCACAGTCAATATACGAGTAAGTTACACAACAAATACATTTCTAAGCGTCCGAATTACATACAATTTCAGGTGAAAATGTATTAAGTGGGCAAAGATAATACTAAGTGGGTGACTATAATTATAGCTGGTTTGAGTTAAAACATGAAATTATTCAATAATGCCACTTTGGAGCGTGTTTGTAAGCTGCGGTAATAATTAGTTAAATACTAGTAGACTGGATACGCTTTTGACAATATGGGTTTGATCGTCAGTTAATATGTTAATTTACCAGTTAGCTGGGACGAGAGTAAGTTGAATCGTTATGTGTAGAATTCTCAGAGTAAAAATACTAAAATATTGGCCCTAAACACGCTTTATTCACTACCGTACCCTGGCGCAATTTTACCCAGTCTACCCTTATATTATTGAAGGTAAACGCAATGTAGCAAAAAATGAAAGAAAGTAACAAAAATCAAACGACTATGAAGATGGAAAACTACTTTAGTTTTACTAAAAACTTAAAATATTTATCTGAATATTGGTTAGGTTAGGTCTTTGATTATTAACCTGTCTAGATAGAGTGTTAAACAAAAATTGCAAACTAGACAACAGTTCGTTTTATAAGGCTTGTGTGTAAATTAAACATGGCGTCTTATGTTTTAAGTGCATACCGAGTGATACCTGCTTTTGAAGCTTTTCCCATGATATATGCGAAAAATGTATTAAATTTAAATACATTTAAATTATTTGTTTTTTCAAATATTGCGTTTGTTTTCAATAAGATCACAGTTAAAACAAACAAAGGATAAAAAAAAATGAAGTTTTATATCCAAGGGGATTCTCAACTCTGATACCGAATTGGTAAGAGATGATAGTAAAAAAATAGAGTGAACATATTAATTAATGTTGACAAAAAAAATTGAGTTTATTTAATGTTAACCTCGATCTTACAAAGTAATATGTTCTTACAATTGCTGACCCATAAGTGGTCACATTTTATTTTAAGGGACGTCAACATTGTAAACATGTGACCGATTTTGGGGTTACTTGGCAGGAACGGAAAGTGTCAGTTAGAGTTTACTTATTTTATTGTCTTTTCTTATATATCAGCAGAATTTAATGTGTCAAATGCTAGAGTTTTAACGAATAAATATTTGTAGAGCTGTACAAGTGTGGAGAAAGTGAAATGCGACGATTTGGCTTCGCTTTTTAGTCATCCCCAAGTAACTCCCTTAGTGCCTACAGTAACCGTACTAGCATGTTACTGTAGACAGATTCATCATTTTCATTGTTAATCTTGTCATCTTCATCTCATTTATCATCTTCAAGGTCAATGATAATTTTTAACGATAAGGCTTAATAGGACTCGTATCCAGAGCCGTAAAAAATTTACAAACAAAAACAAGTTACCGATTTTAGGACAAAATACTTCGTATAATTAACTCACTCTGTAACATATAGCTATAAAACTGTATTTGCCGATGACTTTGCAGTCGTTTTCAGGCGTCCTCTATAATTCCTGCGCATAAATATTTCAGTACATACGCATTAATCAGTATTTTTGATGCTTGACCCTTAATCTGAATGTTTATTACATCGTTGAAATACTTGTCAATTTGAACTAGGGACTGATTAACTTTTTAACTCGGACTGGTATATTATTGAAAGTAATTTTTTTTAATACGTTAAAAGATGAGTCAGACCCGTACGTGAAGGATCCCTTACCAACGTATAAGACCAAATATTAATTATAAATACATTAAAACAAAAAGTTTCGAAATAAATTACGCTGTTGTATGGAGGATCCGTTTTTATTTTAATTTGTTTATGGCTTTATTATTTGTTGTTATAGCGGCAACAGGAGTAGACATTGAAGAAAATTAAAAAAAGCAAGTTTTTTTTAATAAGGCGTTATTTTAATTTTATGCTTTTAAATTACTCACTGTCAGAAAAGTTAAGTTTAACCGAACAAAAAAACAACCAAATCAATTTATTGAAAGCTAACAGAATTTAGTTTTGAAAATCGGTTTACTTTTAACAGTAATAAAATCAAACAATAAGTTATCATAATGCAACTAATTAATTCGCATATAAATCAAGTGCCTATCATTATATGATACCGCTTTTGGCACACACAACACAAGCTTTTCAAACTTTTGTTACACCTCATCGACCTATACGCCGTAAACCGTAACCGTAAAGGCGTTAAGATACAGAGTAACTTTTGTTACACCTCATCGACCTATACGCCGTAAACCGTAACCGTAAAGGCGCTAAGATACAGAGTAACTTTTGTTACACCTCATCGACCTATACGCCGTAAACCGTAAAGGCGCTAAGATACAGAGTAACTTTTGTTACACCTCATCGACTTATACGCCGTAAACCGTAACCTTAAAGGCGCTAAGATACAGAGTAACTTTTGTTACACCTCATCGACCTATACGCCGTAAACCGTAACCGTAAAGGCGCTAAGATACAGAGTAACTTTTGTTACACCTCATCGACTTATACGCCGTAAACCGTAACCGTAAAGGCGCCAAGATACAGAGTAACTTTTGTTACACCTCATCGACCTATACGCCGTAAACCGTAACCGTAAAGGCGCTAAGATACAGAGTAACTTTTGTTACACCTCATCGACCTATACGCCATAAACCGTAACCGTAAAGGCGCTAAGATACAGAGTAACTTTTGTTACACCTCATCGACCTATACGCCGTAAACCGTAACCGTAAAGGCGCTAAGATACAGAGTAACTTTTGTTACACCTCATCGACTTATACGCCGTAAACCGTAACCGTAAAGGCGCTCAGATACAGAGTAACTTTTGTTACACCTCATCGACCTATACGCTGTAAACCGTAACCGTAAAGGCGCTAAGATACAGAGTAACTTTTGTTACACCTCATCGACTTATACGCCGTAAACCGTAACCGTAAAGGCGCTAAGATACAGAGTAACTTTAGTTACACCTCATCGACCTATACGCCGTAAACCGTAACCGTAAAGGCGCTAAGATACAGAGTAACTTTTGTTACACCTCATCGACCTATACGCCGTAAACCGTAACCGTAAAGGCGCTAAGATACAGAGTAACTTTTGTTACACCTCATCGACCTATACGCCGTAAACCGTAACCGTAAAGGCGCTAAGTTACAGAGTCACTTTTGTTACACCACATCGACCTATACGCCGTAAACCGTAACCGTAAAGGCGCTAAGTTACAGAGTAACTTTTGTTACACCACATCGATCTATACGCCGTAAACCGTAACCGTAAAGGCGCTAAGATACAGAGTAACTTTTGTTACACCTCATCGACCAATACGCCGTAAACCGTAACCGTAAAGGCGCTAAGATACAGAGTAACTTTTGTTACACCTCATCGACCTATACGCCGTAAACCGTAACCGTAAAGGCGCTAAGATACAGAGTAACTTTTGTTACACCTCATCGACCTATACGCCGTAAACCGTAACCGTAAAGACGCTAAGATACAGAGTAACTTTTGTTACACCTCATCGACCTATACGCCGTAAACCGTAACCGTAAAGGCGCTAAGATACAGAGTAACTTTTGTTACACCTCATCGACCTATACGCCGTAAACCGTAACCGTAAAGACGCTAAGGTACAGAGTAACTTTTCATATTAAAACTACAAAAGAACTTGCAATATCTATTGATTGATAAGCTAAGTAGGTATACCGCGTTTGTTTAAGTTGAACAATGGTAAAGGCATCAAAACTTCCAACCACCGCGTATATAATAAAAATACGAGGAATTTATTTTACCACCGCATTTTTAATAGAACTGCATAGAGGATTGTCTGCTCATTAATTAATTTTAGTGGCAATTTTATCATCATAATAACATCTTGAATGTTAAATAACTTCCCCATTTTAATTTCAATCAAATCAATCGATGAAAATCGATTGTTAATAAAAAATCCACATCAGGATACACATTCATTCAAACCTGCAGTAAAAAAAAGGACACTACATTCAAGACAGATAAACGAAACATGGGCCCTGCTAAACACAAAAACACAAAGTTCCGCTCTCGCCGAATCTTGAACCCGGAACCTCTTGCGTAGCAGCCAGCTGTTTACACCGCTGCTTCACAAAGGCCGTAAAATATGGTACAAGTTCAGATTTTCCTTCGATCCATGAATACATAATATTTCATGTATTTTCTCGTAAAAAGTAAAAAACAAATGTTTAGTCCGTACTAATTGTAAATGCATGAGACCTGATGACGTCACTCGCTCGACGGCCGCCTGAACCTAAACCATTCCTGCAGTCACAAAACTTACCACGTCCTACAATACGAGAAAAGAAAAGAAAAAAACATAATTTCAACTGACACTTCTCGTTCCCGCCAAGCAACCCCTAATTACGGACATATTTATTTTTTCTTTAATAAGGTACCGTTTTATTTTAAAAATAACAATTACAACACTGCAGATGACAAATACAATTTATAATAAAATTCCAAGATATGTAACAGAAATGTCAGATATAAAATTTAAGCAATATGGTAAATAAATTTTAATTAAAAGGCTTACTATAAAATTCAAAATGATGTAGAGGATAAAGATATATGGAAGTAATTTAATTAGCTGCACAGTTTTATCTTATTGACAGTTGGAGTGTAGCTAGAATTATTATGTTGAAAAATTGTAATTTGTAGTAGAAAATATTGTATTTGAATATTGAACAAAGCAACTGCGGAGGTTTCTTGCCGGATTCATTCCCGTAGAAATAGCATTCCGAACCGGTGGTAGTAAAAAAAAAGACGATTTGAAAGTGCTTATTTTAAGTATATTCGAATACGCAGTACGGGAACATCGCAAATAAACAGGGCTACCTGAGAGCAACCGGCATCGAGGCCTGAATGATGATAGGATCAATCATTTCATAGCTCGTTCAGTTCATTAGATTCCCTCCTCCGAGAGATCCTTCAGAATGATTTCAATTACAGAGACTGTCATAAATCTAAGAAAAACAAACCACTCCATATAAAGCAATAAACGTCGATGCGACTCATTTACTGTAGACAGAGGGTTGCCTGCATTCAATATATTGAACCCATTACAGTAATTAACAGTATAACAGTTCACAGTCCTGTTGCATTTGTAACAATGACACTGATGGGGTTCACGTTCATGTCCAAACTGGTAGAGTATCAAATACAACTTAATAACAATAAGTAACTTATAGTTTAATACTTGGTTTGGATTGTAAGTAGTCTATAACCCAAGTACAGCAAATCCGGTGACGGTACGGTAGCAGTGCGTGTGTGTGCGTCAGTGAGTTGTAATGTGTGAGACTGTATGAATGACGTCACACCAATAGGCGTAGGGATCAATTTTGAGCTTTCCATTTCCCTGTAGAGGTAAATATCTTCTCTGCAATCGTCAATCAAAAGTTAGAAGACAACTAAATATTTATCGAGAAAATACTTAAGACGTATAAACATTCTGTACAATGAAATATTATGAAAATGTTTATCAGTTACTCGATTCGTTGGAATCGTTTTTTAAAATGTTACCTGTGACTTTTTAAATTCAAAAATTCAATTCAACTGATTTTCACAAACAAATGGATATTTTGTATGATTTCGTTGATATTTTTTACCTTTAGTTTTTCAGCTCGATTCATGGCTTTGATTATTCTGTGTGGCAAAAAATAAACAAAGCCATGAGTACGAGTAAATAGATCTCCGCTGCGCTTCACTACTAGTCATCTATTTAGTAAATAAAAATTCCAAAATTACGTTCAGAAAAAAAAACAGTTTTAGCCCCCTTTTCACGATTTCCAATCTACGCAGATGAAAAAAATGCAATGAAAATCCTGTATTCGCGCTTTATTTACAAATAAATACAGTAGGTACACAGAATGGGATTCAATTTACATATAAATAAATAAATAATCAAATAATATTTGATATAAATAATAATATTATTTATATAAATAAATAATATTTGATGATATGATTTATTTAGTAGGGCTACCGCGTTTTAATTTTAATTCAGTGACAGTTAAAAACAAAGACTCGGTTTGCTATCGGGGTTTGATCCTAGAAAAGAAATTTCATTTATTGAGCACATTAAGCAAGTTAGCGAAAAATCGAAACGGAATTTTATGCGTTAAATAGGATATCTACTTCGAGGTTTATCGTTTCAATCATTAAAGATAATATTAATAATTTATAATGCCACTTTCTTGGGTTGCATTTGTTATGGAGTCCCCGTGTGGGCGGACAGAGCCACGATTGGCGTTGCGCGACGTAAACTGCTTCAGTCAGAGATTAGCTTTAATTTTTCTTTGTAAAGCGTATAGAACCGTCAGCACTGAAGCCCTTCCGAACAACTCCCGGAATTGTATGAGTTCAGATTTTCTTAAACCGAAAGATAAGGCTAAAATAAGTAGATTATTTGATAGTAACGCAAACATTCAGAAAAAACTAATCGACGAATGGTAAACTAGATGGAATTCTTCGATAAAAGGACGGCATTTATTTAAATTTTTCCCTGCAGTTCGCGAACGGCTAGATAAAACGTAGTTAGATGTCGATCATTGCGTTACTCAATTCCTAACTGGGTATGGTAACTTTAAAGGCAAACTTTATTCAAATAACTTGGTGCCGTCACCTGTTTGCGAATGTTCAACGTCGGATAAAGAATTTATACAAACTGCCCATCATATCTTGTGGGAGTGTAGTCTCTGGCATGACGAACGATCAATCAATGTTAAATTCGATTCAGGTATCCGCGTGTTTACTATTTATTACCTAGATCTTGTGAAAACGAAGGGAAACTTCCGTACCTTTAAAAAGTTTTGTCACCAATATTACTGGTGTAAGATTTAGGTTAGTATTTAATTTATCCCCTGTTAGTTAGCGGCTTGCCGTGGTGTTTTGACGGTCAGGCGTCTCCTGACCGTAGATCCCTTTAGCTTTTGTTCCCTGGGCCGTTTCTATTGCGGTCTCCGCTTTGCTGGGAGGGAACTGTGACCGCTTTCTTACTACGTCCTATTTCTTCTGATTAAGTTCGTTGCAGATCCCAAGACAGCCGTCAGGGTGTCCGGGCACAGCCTGTGCGTCATTGCACAGCTGCATTATTCGTTGATTGTTCGATCAAAGGACGCCACTGTTGATCCTGGTGAACAGGAGTTGCAGAGGTGGGACAGAGTGGCGGGTGTGCCCCGAAAGAAATATATTTATGTATCTACATATATTTACATATCTATATATAAATAATCACAGATCGCAAGTGTGATATAGTATCAGGTCCAAAATACTGTTAATTTTTTATCACCTTTGACAAATCTGAGTGCAGGTTTACGTACGGCAAATTAACTTTGTGGTTTCTCCATGGCAATCAACCCATCTGTGAAAAGGAATCTTGTCTTCAGAAGGCAAATTTATTCATGCTACTGCTTAATGTTAATATTTATATGACAGATTAATAAAGAATATGAATGACTTTTTTTATTTATTTATTATAATTGGATACCTCATATATCCGTTAGACTTTCTCAAATATCTCACTTTTAACTTAGTTATTTTCTGGGGCAACTCGGTAGACGCGACAAGAGTGTGCAGGATCCAGAGGAGATGTGTATGTTATACATACTCGTATGTTGTTCTCATTATCTCGATAGTTGTAGGCCATTATTCAAACAGAAAAACATACTACCGTCCCTGTATATATAGATAAGCTACAAGAACCTTTTCAACGAATAAGCCTGTACACAAATAGTGCCCCAATAATGGCAATAAAAGTATTTAGTATTATATTATTGTTAAGTAATAGGTATGACAGTTAATCAATTTAAAAAGACAATTTTTACTTATCCCCTAAACAACTGCTTTTGCTTCAATTCACCAGGCTTTACATAATAAAACTAAAATTGCTACTTTTATTTTAATTGGCATAAATAAATATATTGTTGTAAAATAATTTTGAACCTTTGATTAGATTTAAGTTTGATTGACGTTTCGACATTGTTCATTATTAATATTGTTTTTTATTTAACATTCGCACGTCAAGACAATGTTTGACAAAACATGTACAGATCAACATAATATATAAGACCTAAACTGTACTCATGTTTCTGCGAATAAATGATTTATTATTATTATAGGAACAAATTATTAATTGTGCCAATTGTTTTGATTACGATGGAAGTCCTAAATCAAAAAAGTATTTTTAAATTTTGCAATTTCCACATACTTTTCGACAGCGGCGGTATTGTCATACAAGCCCAAAAGCCCGGTTTGCCCTATCGAACCAAGGTAAGTTCGCGCTCTCGTTCATTCATTACTTTTCAAATCTAATAACAACATGCTTTGCATAGCATGGTTCAAAATCGCGCTAATTCGAACGCGTAAGTATGAAGTGTAGATTTAAGAGTAATGAGGAAGACATTTATCGAAATGAATTATAAAAACTACAATAACGTATCTCTCGGCTTGCCCTATTCTAAAACTCTAGGCACGCCACTGCTTTTCGATAAATTGATTGAATATGTTGATAGCACGTTCTTCCCCGTTGATAGCATTTCGAACAGGGTGGTAGAACTACAAATAAATAATTTACTGTTTAATTTACTCTTCAAACAAAACCCCATATTTACATTCATACAATACAATGTTTAGGCTTCTAAGTAAACTTCGTTATTCTAGTTAAGAAGCTTTTAAATTCCAAGCTTCTAAATTATAATTTTCTTAGTTTTCCTTTAACACATGAAAAAAATAACAAAATGTTTTAACGTTCGCCAAAATCTCAGACTTGATGTGCATAACGAATGTCTCATTCAATCTCATCTCAAATAATTATATTCTGTTACATATTAGACAGTTGTAAAAATAAATAACAATATGCTATTTATGCACTGTTGTTATTGATTTGGTTTATTTAAGTGCTTTTATTTTATTGAATTATATTTAAATATGTTACACACTAACCATAAAATATTTCAATAAATAAAAATTCTAATATTTTTGCATGCAGGTAGTACAATGTAATCTTATATACCACATGTGGATCTTATTTATTCAAATTCGTAATAATTATGTACCATGTTTAAGTAACGAATCAATTTCTTTTATCGTGTAATTTCGATTCAAGACTACAGTGATAGGCACGTATATAATTTATTAGTGAAATATTAAGCTCGTCAACTTAATTTAGAAATTTAATGGATCTTCCTAGCTAGACTGGTATATTTTGCCTATTTTCTTAGGGCTTAGGTACTTGATGTCTATTTTGCAAAAAAGATCACTACGATAATATGACTTCTTTACCAGAATAATCACTTTCCATAAAACGGCTGCTTTTCCGTAATGTCTACTTCCTCCCAGCTTAAATTTAAGCTACTTAAAGCTTTATGGTCCTTTAATCAACAATTTTGAAAGATGACTTAGCACACCTGAATATTTTACAACTAGGTATGCAAGTTATGAACAAAATGAGAATTCCGTTCATTGATTGTACTTTCCAACAAATCCTGTGTTGATTTGTTGTAATGGCCACTATTAAACCTTTATCTGACCAATTGAAAACTCCTTGAATATCACTTAATACTGTCAATGTCCTGGCTTCCTGTCATGTAGTCTCAACGGGGTGAATAATGCTATTTTAATATATAACTAAACAGTGAAGTATTCATGCAAGTATTATGGATTTTATATTTTTTTAAACTAGAAAGGACAAGACAGTTTGTTGCAAGATGGTTATCGATGCAAATTACGAAAAATAAATAAAAATCTACATTGTGGAAATGCGTTAACGGGAAAGATTGTTCGTCGTCGCTTACATTGGACCTTACTAAAACAAATGTATTGCGGCAAAAGCCGCATACGTGTGAACGTGATATTATAACAAAATAAATTTGATTAACAACCAATAACTGTAAAAGAGATGTGTGCACAGATTTCGGATCAATGTTAGCAATGTACGAACGAAATTTTGAGGTTTTAAAACAAAGAGGAAAAAATTATGAACCTGAAATACCGGCGTTTCAATCCATCAAAAACATTCTTTACAGCGAACGCAAAAAATACTTGCAATCTAAAAATGTCTATTTCAAAAACTGGATGAAGTTGAAGTGCCAGAAAATTTCCAATCTTTTTTGCTTTGTCAAGACGGTAATGATAATAACAACATTTTGATTTTCGCAACATCTCTTGGCAAAAAAATTATAACATCTCAATTATCTGTTTTCCTTGGAGACGGTACATTTGGATGTGTTCCGGAACCGTATTACGAGTTATTTACTGTTCATGCACATTTGGGTTCAACTGATAAAGCAACTAACGCCGTACCGTTACTATATGGGTTGCTGCCAAGCAAAAACGAAGATACTTGCATTCGTTTTTTTAACTGATAAAAAATATATTAGAACTAAACATTAAAAATTCCAATCGAAAATCAGTACCTGTTTTTATCATTTCAATAAGGCTATTTAGAAGAAATCTAAAAAACTTAAAACAACATTTTACAAAGAAGCTAGAACGATAACCAGATTGTGTGCTCTTCTCCCATCTGATCAAATTCCGGAGGCTTGGGGATGGGGATGTCTTCTTGAAAAAACTCCGATTACACCCGAGATGCAAGCTTTAAATAAAATATTTTAAACGACAGTGGAAACCACTTAATTCATCGGAAGATTAAGCTGCTCAGTACATAGACACAGAACAACAAATCCGCTGGAGGGTTGGCACAGAAGGCTTAATGCTAATATCCCAAAAATACCTAACTTTTTTTCTTTTTACATAAACTGTTACAAAAAGCAAAACAAGTTCATTTTAAAATAAATAATATTTTATTTATTAATGTGAAAAAAAAAAAACAGAAAAAATATGAACATTATATAAGATAGTAAATTAAATAAGTTGCTTTCGGACATTGATAGTAATAACAAATCTTGCATTCAGTTCTTAAGGAAAGTTTTATTTTTTAAAAATGGGATGGGAACCAAGTTTTATTAATAAATTAGTACCTACTTAATAAGTAATTAGCAAACCAAAGTAGAAGAAAATGATAATTTTATGTTAAGTTTTAATGTAGCAGATAATAACATTTAAAAAGATTCCAAAAATGTTTACTTTTTCTTCTGCATGTACTTTGGTCCAGTTTGACCACAAAAAAGTAAACAATATAAGTGATTTTGGCGGTTTCAGAATGGGCCTGTACTACCTACCCGAGACATTTAAAATTGTATTGAAAAAAATTCTTATCAACTTATGACTCCCAGTACTTTTGAAATTATTAAGCCTTGGATATAGATTATTGAGATATTGGTTTAAATCATAGAAAAGTGATGTAATAATGTAATAGTACATTATTGACGAGCTCAAAAATAAAGCAATTCACGGCCGTCAGTGTTTGTATCTAATCGAGGAGGTTCATTGCTGTTTCGGCAGAGACGAATACAGTACATTTTTCTCTCACTTTTATAAATTTACTTTTATAAGTTGACTCTAGCACACCCATCATGGGTAGGTAGCCATGCAGCTTAATCTTCACTTCTTGCAAATATTTTGCCACGACAAAAATTGCATGACATTTCGGGAATTTCAGGTAGTCATTATGAAAAAGTGATCATTTTGTGCAAGTGATCTTTGTGGTAAAGAAGACGTCTAGTACCTAAGCCTTTCATAGTAGGTATTATGTCTTATGGTTTACTGCTATGGGGTAGAGCGGCCGAAATAGATACTATTTTTATTTTATAAAAAACACCTATACGAGCTACGTATAACTGAAAGCCGCGACATTCATTTAGACAATTATGTAATGCAATTCATATACTCACCTTACCATCCCAGTATATTTTTGACAATACTTATTATGTATGTGAGTAAACATCTAAATGAGTTTGATAGGCCGTGGTAAAGTACCACAAATAACGTTAAATTATGTATCCCTACAGTTGCACAGGCAAAAACTAGTCAGTCTTTGAAAATGTATAGGAAATTGAGTTCCTTTTTATAATAAAACTATCAAAGTTGACAAAATTATTCTTTACGCACACAAGCCTCGTTTCTGATGGTCAATACACACTACAAAATAATGTCAAAAACCAATTGCCGCATTTATTTAGCGATTGTTATTATGATGGGCGGCATCTACTACGCAGCGGAGACCAATCATTTATCTCATTGACAATTGAATTGAAGAGATCGCAATGTCGATCCGCGGTCAAAGTAAACTTTACACTGTGACTATGTGTTCATTATCGCTGAAATGTCAGTGCTTACGGTAATCTAATATGGTTGAGGAGGGCGATGGTTGAAATCCACGTAATACTCGGGATCGAGTGCTGTTTGTGTGGACTGACTCATTTGGTCACAATATTTCTATAATATAATTTTGCAAAACGGTGTGACCACGAGTCCGACGGGATTTTTTCGATCGCATGTTTCGTACATAACGTAAATACGAACGTCCTTTGTATTTCATTTCATGTACAATTTTATTCAGGATTCAATTATTTCAAATGTATATTGTAATGATTTATAGAATTAATGATGTACTTATTAATAGATAGAGAATTAATTAATAACTTCACAAAGTTGGTAGTTCACTTATTGGTGACTGTGTAAAAATATTTAATAAACTGCCACTAAACATTGTAGCCTTACTATGCATAAATTTAAGCCACTTATTAAGAAGTGCCTAATGAGTAAAGGCTATTACAACCTAAAATATTATTTTGATGACAAGAACTCATGGCCATGATAGTTAGCTCTGTTGTCCGTACAGTTATTTTCTTATTTTCAGGACATTTAAAAACGTGGGTTTTTATTTTTAAATCTATTAATTATTTTATTAACTTTTCTGCTTCAAAAGTCACTCCATACAAATTTTATCATCAAAATCGGTTCAGCCGTTTTTATAGTTGTAAATTGTATTGTCATCGGGTTTGAAGCTAACCTGAAAATTTCAGCCTGCTAGCTTATCGGGAAGTGCTTCAAAATTGAGTTGCAAAAATCCAACCGGAACGACAAACAAACAAGAAAGTGAGTGTATAAAAACGTGGGAAAAAAAGATTTGAAAGTTTTATTTTAAGTCTATTCGAATAAAAACATTTTGACTTTGCCTCTTTTGTTTTGGAACCTTGGAACTTTTGAGCTGTGCTCGTACAAGTATGGAGAAAGTGAAATTCGACCATTTTACTGATCTTGTCGTCATCTCCCAATTAATTCAATAATAACAGTACTAGCATGTGGTCAGATTCATCATTCCATCTATAATTTTCAATTCATTCCTCGTCAAAACTTGATAATAAATATTACTTGAAACTTGCAAAATACTCAAAGTCATTGCTATTAAACGAAAAAAAATGTAGTTTGGCAGCGGCAGTCTGTCGTCTTCATAATAACTAAAGTATTTATTTTGATTTAAACTAAATGAACCTTACTTTTCATTTTATCAGGTGTTTTATCTTGTAAGAATAGTCAAGTAGAGTATCATTTATATTTTTCTTAAAAATCTAATCTAAATATTTTCATTAATAGGGCAAAGCGAAGGGATAAGCATGTATTCGCAAATATTTTTGTTTTACGGTTCAGTTTCGCAGCTAAGTATCAATTTACGGGACAATTGAATGAGGGTGCAAACCTCCCCTTGCACAGAATTTCTAGAATACTTTAACATTTGATAATTTGAAAAATCCCGGACAAATAAAAATAAAAAGTAATCGAAATCCGGGACAATAAAGGTCGATTGCAAGTCACGGAACAACACGAAAAATTCTCGGAAAATGCCATATTTCCCGGCCATCTGGCGAGCCTAGTCGCAGCGCTGTAACAGCTGGCTGCAAAGCTAGAGGTTTCGAGTTCGAATCGCGGCAGAAGAGGAACTTAATATTTTCAAGACGCACTGGTCTTTTAAGTACTATTCCTATCTATTTACAGAATTTCGTTGCTTAGTAACTGCCATATAAGATTATAATTACGAGAATCTTTCAGCAGGCGTCAGTCAATGTATGGATTGTAATGTGGCTATAATTTGTAACTTTTCAAAGGTTAACAATTAAAAAATAAATTATTAATTTAACTTTAAACTATTTTCTTTATAAAAATTATTTTTGTAATATGTTGCTTACCAATACAGATTTCCGCTAACAATGCAGAATGTCTGTTCTAACGTTCTACTCTGGTCTATTTAAACTTAATAAAACTATCAAAAAGTTTTTGTTGAAAGTTATGCACTTCACTTGAAACCAAAATAAAATAATAAATAACACCACTTTTCATATGACTGAGCACGCACAATAATATAAATTGTCACAAAACTTTCCGCGTGTTACAACATGCTCCGAAAGCACCTAAGACAGGCACCCCCGGCGGACCGCGTCAGTAAACTACCTTACCCACCCCCAGCCAGCCACCGTGTTGCCAACCTGAACGTACTCAAACTATCTACAGTACAACCAACAGCATCCTACGTTTAGAGAAATTTCCTCGAACCATTTCATACCAACATATATGCTCTACCATGAGCAATACGTAATAAGTTTTCTGCCTTATCTTTCCCATGTTACCCTTTTTACATGACACTGAAAAAAGCTAATAAATTGTAGATCAATCATTGTTTTTAAAGTTGTTAAGGTGTTGCTAACAAACAAGATGACAGCAATACATTCGTTTTCGTACGACTACAGTACATACAGTTGTTTGATTAGTGTTAAACTTTTCTCTTTTTGTGGAGAGTTCGTGTCTGTGCAAGGTTTTACTAGTTTTTCCAATACCACTGAATGTAATCGTGTAGTTTTTATTTCATAGAAAAACTGAATCAAAAATTACATTTTAGTTTCTCGTCTGACACAACAGTTCTTTATTTAATTAATTTAAAAATGTCTCAATTGACAGCTTGCGATTGTTTTATTTTCATTACCGTAGGTAGTCCCAATGCGACTTACCGAAGAATGTCCTTTGACATTTAACGTCGGATTTTTTTTTAACAGATAACTTAAAAGCAAATGTGCATAGGACGTCTTAATGTATTTAAAGTAACCTCTCAAACGAGACGTTGTAAAACTCTAGCATAATAACTTAGGGACTTATGACAAGAATAAGGTCGAACCCTTTTTGTCAGGAAAAAAACAGCAATACTTACCAACTACCCTTGGTATTAGAAATTCCAATCCTTATTAAAGATAAATACAATCCATTCAACATCGACAGTATTAAAGTATATACTTTTATACTGATCATCCAGAAGTTTTACAGGTTGTGCTGAGTTTTCAAATAAAATAAGGTTAAAGTGATTAAAGTTAAATCGTCAATATTATATACATCAAAAACAAATTGTCCAGATATGATTAAGGAAAAAAAAGTTGGTATTTTATGACCAAGAATTTTGTATTTATTTTTGGTCGTAGGTAAAGCATAAACCGAGTCATGCCCTATCAAAGTTCGCTTTAGTGTGACTGACTGGTACCGTTTCGCAGTCATGTAAACGTAGTTCTTTAAAAAACTTTTAACGAAATTTCAAACCTATATCGGCTCGTAGGCCATGAAATTTCCCTCAAAATGCTTCAGTTTGGATTTTTTTTGGCTCAGGGGGTTTTGATCAAAGACCATAACAAATATAACTTTAATGTCGCAAGTTCAGAAATAAGGGAGAATATTCTAAACTGTTCGAACTTTGGGATCACATAACAATTTTAATATCATATTGTTGGACGTTTTTTTCTTAAATACGAATTTATTCCTTTCTTTTCAAAATTTTCACGTGTTTGAAACTATTTTGTGTTGTATTTTACATCTTTATAACTTACAAATGAAGTGTAACAAATAACACGACACTGACAGCAGCACACCTCGTTGTCATATCAAGAACTATAAATATTAAATGACAACATGAGCGAGGTATAATCCAACGGAAGCAACAAGTGCAGCCACCTGTGGCACGGGCGGGGGACGCCGCCGCTGCCGACACGCCTCGGGCCTGTCCCGCACAAGCAGTAAATCGACGTCATCATTTACAAAAAATAAAATGAGCCTGTTATACTTTCCTTTGTAAAATATTGAAGTGTCGCTGGTGACACCTAAGAAAAAAAACCGTTCAAGCGTGATTCGGACTCACACGTGATGGGTTCCGTAACTACTTATAAGATTAAACATCATACACTTTTTAGATATTTTCATGAGATACAGCCCGCTGACAGACGGACGGACTGCGAAGCCTTAGTTAGTTGCCGCTGTTTTGTTCCCTTTAGGTACGGAACCCTACATTTTTTTGTATGAGAGGAATTATAGGTATTCAATTTAACCGTGGTCATACGCCTATACCAGACTTAACCTAACACAATAAAAAAATGCAAGTGAATAAGTTCGCCTCATACTGTAGGTGGCATATGACTTATGAGCGCGGCTAAATTGAATAGTTAACTTCACAATTTCAAATGAGAATATGTTCTTGTTTCATATATTTTAGAGCGCGGTTTTCAGTAGTCGGGTTGTATATAATTTCTGTCGTTAAGTTTCTACGACAGGGGAGCTCCATCCCCATACCACTGAGTGCCTGTCCTCCGTATCAAGCTATTATGGACGAGGTATAAAAGCGCGTACGCTTTTGTTGTCTCTTTTAGTCCGGTTAAGCTGCGAAGGCCAATAGGGCCGCAGTTAGGTACATTAAAAAAAAAAAGTTGTCTCTTTTTTTGCTTGGATAAGTCTTATCTTCAATCGGTGTTGAGCGCGGGGTGCACAGGCAGTTCTAAGTTATATTCAGGGCCGCATTTAGAGGTCCGGAGGCCTCGGGGCAACAAAGCAGCGGAGGCCCCCTTGTACCAAATTATTTCCCAAATAAAATGATAAATTTTTTGGAGTGCACAAATATAGATCAATGATTTCTGCTGATAATATAATCAAATAATCATGTATGTACAAAGTACTGTAGGTAAAGCTAAAAGAGCCAAAAAAATAATATGAAAGGAAAAGATGTTTACTAGTGTTTACTAGTTGGAATATAATTTTTTATTGAAGTCTCTATTGTGGGGGCCCCTGTTTGTGGAGGCCCCGGGGCCTTCGCCCCGGTCGCCCTCCCCTAAATCTGGCCCTGGTTATATTGTAAACTAACGTTAGATAAACAGTCGTGTGACCTTTCATCTAGGCAGTTAGTTTTTGAACTAAAATGTTTATGTCATGTGATTAGAATCACAACTTTAAAATACAAATATAATTGAATACAATAATAAATCTACATAAAAATGTTATTTAGTTCCAATGGACCTAATTAGTTACGAATCATAGTAGCTACATTCGTCATTTTATAAACAGAATTCAAACAGCGCAACACTTTTTAGGTGTGGGCTATTTAAATTATGTAATAAAAAGTAGGAAAATCAACCGAATAATAGTCAGTTATTGAAGCTGTGTATCATTAACTGATACTCTAGTCAGTATCAGTTTTTAACCGTGAGTATTACACCTGTTTAGCAGTAAAGTACCAAGTGTGACGCCCACATAGTACGGTCCTGTGCAGCGGTAACGCTACTTTGAAACTTTGAAAAGTTTAAAGAATGCTTCGACAGTAAACAATACCGCATTGTAGAAAGACAAAACTCCATCTATTGACAAAAATACTAAACAAAGGTCTATTAAAATTCAACTACGATTGAACAGGTATCTGTACGATTTCTATTAATATTTGTTACTATCAATAACACAAGATGGCGCTTTTCATATTTTTGTTAAAAGGAAGCAACTACAATATGATTTGAAACAAATAATTTATAAACAGATACAAATAATTATTGATCTCTGCTGCGTTCTACTACCAATAATTAAAATTTGTTTATAAACTAAGTACTAATATGGTTGTAAATGAAGCTCCCATTATTATACGGGGCCCTAGTTTAGGCCATGGTGCGTAATTTCTGGAAAAAGCAACCAGATGAATCTTGGCATTTGACTTTGACGGCAACTTTTTTGTGCATCTAAACTCAAAATTGACAGATTCGGAAAAAGGGGGGGGAGAGCCGAAATCCAAAAAAAATGTTTAGTACACCCAATGAAAAGGCGGCAGCATTGAAGTACACATTTACTATTGTTTTAATTCTGACCTACTTTTATTCGGAAAAATATTACATATAAATAAAAACCCATAGTTCAAACATATCTTTTATTGAACATTTGGAAATATTTATATAGCTTTTGACCTAAGTTTCTGTTAATATTTTACGTTATTTTTTTACCGCTTGCGACTGCAGTTAAAAAGCGCCTCTAACGAATTAATGAGGAATCAAGATTCCCAGAACAAAATTTATTTAAATATGAAACAGACTTGTACTGAAACAATCCACTCATGTAAGACATTTTGACGCCAAATATAATAACACGCCGTATTACAAGTTGGCGCGCCGCTTGAATAAAGTCGCTGTAATGTAACGCGGCTCACGATTAGCCGCATTGAATTAGCCATTCTCATTCTTCAAAACATCTTTAGTGTCGTTCATCCCACATGCATCGGATGCCACACGGATGCATCTTCAATACGCCAATTTGAAAGTTTTAAGTTCCAGTTATCGCCACAAGTAATGATCACGAAAATGGCGTCCAAATTGAAAAAAAAGGCATTTCCTATCAGTCTGCCTATTTCAGTATACATCGCCTAGGTCAGGTATTGTGACCACAACAAATACGAACTGAGCGAGGAGTATCGCAGCAGCGGCCGGCGAGCGCCAGAATCAACATCTCGTCTTTATCTTCTGATTCTTGCAAGTGAGAGTATCGTTACATTTGTAGGTACAATACCTATTTGGCAAAATTGTAATACGACGTGTTATGCTATTTGCTGCGACAGACACACTGGATTACTACTATATTAAGAGAGGGGTCGATTTAACTTTAAAGACAAAACATTCTGATTAACAGAACACGCATTCAGTTTTTAAAAAGTTTTTTTTTGTATTAAACATTCTACATAACATAGTCGTGAAAAGCCAATTTTATATTGATGTTACTACTACTATTGCTTTATGATGCTTAATGTATTGCATGGTTTTTAATATATTTTAAAATTAATCCATAGTTTTTTGGTGATTTTCCTGTCACAGGCCCAGGTGTTTTGATTTAATGTAGCTGACGGAATCACGGTTTGCAGTCTCTGGACATTCTTTTGAAAGTGTTCCACTACCTAAAAATACAAACAGACGAATGACATACACTTTATACTGCTTTGTTGTAGAGAATATGGATACTGTGTAATTATATTTTAACCCTTTGAACGTCACGCCGATAAAACCGACTTCAAAGGCGCCGCCAAAACACGCGTATTTTAAATGACTATTACGGAATGATTTACAAATAGTTATTTTTGGTTGATCACTAGTGTGATCATGTTTGATTCAGTGTTCATTATTGTGGGGTTGTATTATGATGTTTTAGTAGCTTCTTTTTATAAAAGCAAAGTAGTCAAAATGTTTCTGTTTTTCTGTACTTTATTAATTATTTACGTTAGAGTTGTTGTATCTAATGATAAAATTTACTTGCTAAGTAGCGCATATTTTCTGCCACAGGTTGGCTAAATACTTGACGAATACGTTGACGAATTGCGCCTTAAAAGTGTGCAGGAATCGTAAAGGTCGACTGAAAACTAATGCAAAAGTTACATGTCATTGGCAACTACACTTTTTACGAATTTATTATACGAAGTTTGATTTTGTCTAAAAATCGGAAAAAATTTACCAGCCTGTTTAG
Source organism: Choreutis nemorana (assembly GCA_949316135.1). NCBI lineage: Eukaryota > Metazoa > Arthropoda > Insecta > Lepidoptera > Choreutidae > Choreutis > Choreutis nemorana. The sequence goes on from OX438595.1 coordinate 15,544,422, forward strand.
TTTTCTCCCTTGAAATTAAAATTCCCCCACTTATGGGTCAGCATATTATTCAAATTAAATTTGTAGGTAGGTGTAGGGTAAGAACATATTACCTTGTAAAACGAGATCAATATCAATCATTGTTTTTGTCAACATTAATTAAAGTGGTCGTTATATTTTTGCTTGTAATACAGTCGCCTCGTCTACTTGTGTACCCACAATAACGCACAAAGCCTTCTAGAATGAACTGTCGTCTAGTTAGCGATTGTTGTTTGATACTCTGTCTAGACGGGTTGATAATAACATGTAGCTCGTTTATTTTGGGCATATTTTGCTATGCAGGATTTTTATAACATTTGAGAATATGATCCCGTTGGCCAGTTTTTTCCTTTCCATCTATTACACATTTCTGATTTTTATACCACAATTTTTTTCTAATTCCTTTCATTAAATGTGATTATTTGTTTCCCATTAATCTCAAAAATACTGTTCTTGAATTATTTTTTCTTTTTTGTAATTTCTGTGTCACCTATTATGTAATTCATAGAACTTACAAAATATTTAAACCCAATTTCATAAAATTTTTACACAATTTATTTTATTTGCACAGGTATTTCATCTTTTCTGGTAGTTCATCTCTGTGGCATTACTGTAAGCTTTTAAACATAAAACTCAGAGCATGATCAGCAATTATATTTATGAATCCACTTAAGCAATCTGTTCTTCAACCGAGGTGTTCATGCTATTCCATTAAAAATATGAGTTTTCCCTCGATACTCATTGTTTCTACTTTCCTCTGTAATTGTTTATATACATTTAGATTTATTCCTGTTTTGAGGGAAGTACTGAAAACCATTCCACTCCCTATCAATGGGGATGGTAACATAAACAATTCTCATCCATCTGTATGACTGTGGACCCTGTTTGAACATAGCCAATGCCATTTTTTTTCTATCGTCTTCCAAATTTATTTATATTATTGCATTTTTAAATTGGTCTGTCAGAGTTTTCCCTCCTCTAATGAACAGATGTGGTTCGCCAAAGCAGTTATTTCAAGTGAAAAACAAGGAAACCTAAAAAACGACCGATTTCAAGATTGAATACAATGGAAATTGTTTAACTTAATGAACTTAATTTAAAGTGGACTTAATCTTAAAATTAATAAAACTTTTACAGTAAAAATTATTATATTATATTAAGATTAAATATAAATGTACCTTTAGATTGGTTGAATGACTTTTTAATAGAAGTCAATGTGCCCTTGTGTGATTATGTTTTGTCAACGGACTTCTGCAGGTTGTTCATTTCTAAGTCATTGAGTCTTCCTCTATTTCCAATAATTGAAGATATGACTGTGTTGGTAATATCTTGCAGAGGTTGTTGTATATCTGATGTCAAATCTGAAACTGTTATCATGAAACATTCACTACAAAGGCATTAAATTTAAAAATTAAAACTAACTATAATTTAAAAAAAAAAACTTGTTTAATTAGCATTTAAATTTATTTAATCATAATCTCAAATCAAGTATCTGTTAGAGTGGCAGGAGAATTTTCGAATGTAAATATAACAATGAATGTGGCAGCTTTGTTATGATAATTATATTATTTACCTAGTAACACCCATTTCGTATCAATGTTTGACGCTATTATCTAACTATGTTAGGAAAAGCAATAGTTTAACTGACATCCTCCAAGATTTAAACAGCAAATTAAAATTAATTAATCTAGTAACATGAATTATTCCAATATTAACTTGTCTGAAGATTGTCACTGCAAAAGAAATTATATCTCAAACAATTAACCCTGTAAGTATTTTAGGTGAGTATTGCATTAGGACTCAATCTGTTGCTATGTGTATAATAGCGGGACTCACAATGTACTCTACAATATGAGACAAATTAAAAACGTTTTATTAAACTGTTTATCAACCATATCAAATCAAAAATATTTTTTAATCAAATGAACTTAAAAAACTTTTAAATCAAATTAATTTTAAACTACCGCTGTCTCGGGAATAATCCGGCGAGAAACCTCCGTAGTTGCTCTTTTCAATATCACAATAATATTTTATTACAATCTTCAGGGCCAGATTTAGAGGTCCGGAGGCCCCAAATTAAATGAAAAAAAATTTGAAGTGAACAAATAGATCAATGAAAAGAAATAATATCAGAATCTAATAAACAATAGTTGTTTACTAGATGGAATTTATTTCCAAAATCTCTATTGCGGGGGATCCCCGTTTGTGGAGGCCCCGGGCTTTCGCCTCGGTTGCCCTCCCCTAAAAATCCGCCCCTGACAATCTTAGTTACAACAAAATAGTTCATGTAATACCTCCAATATCGCTTAAAATCTAATTCTACATTTTATACAGTCTAAATATAACAATAAACAAGTAAGTTATGTTCATTTTGAATCTCCATTCCATGGACCATGATTGCAACTCCTACATTTCAACGGTCAATAGAGGTGCCTGCGAGGGTATGATAGATAAGCCTACTTCCAAATGTCTTTGTCATCAATATATTTATAAATTTTATAGTAAGCCTCTTTTATTAAGATATCTTTAACATGTATCTGACATCTGTTATATCACCGTGGTATTTATTATAAAATCTAATATAATATACAATAAATGACTAACTTGTCTTTGCTAATTTTAGTTTAGGTATGTGTAATTTATCTTTATTTCTTGTATTTAAACCGTGGCCAAGCCTTGCAAACTCGTTTGTGTGTTTCCTAACATACATTTACTATCACGCATTTTTTGGGATTGGGATGGCAACGTTAAAATTCTTATTTCCTTAAAAAATCTTTTCGCCTTTTTTTGTAAAATAAATATAGTTTTTATGTCAGCAGCACAACCCCACAACAATAACCGATATGACATCACGCTACGAAAGTAAGCAAAGTAAACTAATCGAGCTGTAGGAATATCAGTCAAGCCTCGAATTTTTCCAACTGCATATGCTGCAGCACGTAATTTCATACTAATTACTTCTATATGATTATCCAACTGTAATTTTGTGTCCAAATTTATGCCCAAAAATCTAGTTGAGTCTACGGTCTATAATAGTAATAATAATAATATATCAAAATATACACCAACACAATTCAAGCTATTTTATTTACCAAACTCTGTTGAAGCTTAAGCAAGTGTGAGTCAGAGTTTTATTCCATACCATCATTCAAAATTAATCAATACATGATAAGCGGGGTCTATTTAACTTTACCAATTTCGTACGACGTCATTGTACCGCCCTTTAAGTTTTTCTCCTTTCTTATAAAGCATAATCCGTACCTTTATTATACGTCACAAAATTAATAAAATGCCAGCAGGCACATTGCTTTTCTTTCGAAGTACTGTAAATTTATGAATTTAGCTCTTAATGCTGCTATAAGTTTGACTGATCTAAGAATCATAATACTTACATAATCAAGTGCTACTCCCACAGACTTTCTGAAAACTTGAGTGCAGTATTTTACTTTCATTAATGGAATGGTTGCAATCTCCGCATGCTGGGGGTTATTGTTGACACCATGCGTACTCCATTAAAGCCTGGTGCCCTCTGAAATACATTTATGATATCTGAACTAAATTGCAACACCTATCCATTTTGTATTCAATGTTTTTTTGTTAGATGAGGCTTGAGGCTTGTCTCCTGCAATTTTTAAGGCAGCCCTGAATAATGTTTTTTTCACATTTTCTGTTGATGTTGTGCTTTGACAGAATGCATGTTTTTAATGAGCCCTCTAAACATTATTACAAGAACTCTCTACTCCATTATTGCGATATTTGCATTCAAAAAACAATTTCGCTGGCTCAATATGTCAAAAGGTTTAAAGAGGGAATTTACCTTGCTGAGGTTTATTTTAATTTTAAAGGATATGGTGAGGTTTGCCTTGGACATCTTTTTCAATTTGAGGACCAACTTCATAAGTTGTCATTCTTGTGTAGTTGTGGCATTTCTGAAATTAAATGAAAAACAATGGTTTAAACAATATTTATTTTAAATTTTCCGATACTTTCCAATTAATTAAAAAAAATAGAAATAAAAAATAATGATCTCAAATAATCAAAATAATAGCTTAATACGTATCAACCATAAACCATACAAAAATGCGGCATTGAATTGACGTTTAAAATATAAAACAATATTGTGTATACTTTCAGTAAAACAATAAAAACGGTATCATAGCAAAATGAAATGTTGTCAATTACATCGGCACCTACCATAGGTTAATTAATGATTGGTCTCCGTTGAGCCGCTCCGACTAGATGCAGCTGTTCATATTACCAAAACCTCAATCAATGCGAACTTACAACTGATATAGAAGGAGCTTTTGATAAAACAATACACGGCAGCATAAACCACGCTCTATCAGAATTCATTCATGTTGTCAACAACACAATCAGACAATGGATCAAAGAACTAACAAAGAAAAGGCCGGTTCAGGTAACGATAAACACTACCATGAGAGCCAAGGTAGTGAAAGATGTCCTCTAGGAGGCATCCTCTCCCCGTTACTATGGAACATTGTGGTGGATAAACTGAATAGAATACTAAACGAGAGGACCTATACCACTATTAGTTTAGCAGACGACTTAGCTATACTGATCAATGGAATGGCGCAGAAAGTCCTATGCAACGTGCTATGCTCCACTCTCCAAATCGTAGAAGAATGGCATGAAGAACACGAACTTTCAGTAAACCCAAAGAAAACAAAAGAAGTCCTTTACTCAAACAAAAGGAAAATAGCAGACAAGTTTTTCAAGCAGAAAGAATTATAATACAAATTAAAACCTGGCTGCGCAACATAACAAAGAAGTACCACAAAAACGAGTGGAACCAAGGTGTAGACTGCAGACAGACCAAAGCAACCAAAGAGTTCCTCCGCTGCCTCATTACATTAAGCAGAGACAATATCCGTATCGCGATAAGCACGATAACTGGCCACTGCCCACTTAACAAGCATCTATTTGTACTACGTGTAACAGACGAGCCTCCGTGCAGAGGCTGCATGGAGATCGAAGAAATGCCAGAGCATGTACTCATGGCCTGGATCCTCAAATCACCACAATCCCTGAAAAGATTCAGAAACATAACAAATACAATACCAACAAAATGTTTTTTTTACCAATTTATTGCCTATTCTAGTATACCTAATATGAAGTACATTATTGCATACCTTCATGAGTTAAAATTAATCAATGTCTTATTTGCATGTTGCTAATCTTTCACAGTATCAGGAATAGGTGGTGGTGTATCTGTAAAAAAGCAAAAATCTATTAAGACAGTGTTGTGTCCATATGACAAGAAAAATCTATTAATAGGCAGTGGTGTGTCGCCTCTGATAAAAACAAAATCTATTAATAGGCAGTGGTGTGTCCCCTATTACAAAAAAAAAAGGTCTGGTAACAGGGATATAAGATTAAAATAATTTATTATTATTGTAACATGTGGACAGAGTGGTGGTTGTGCCGGGTATAAACGAATTTTATAGACACAAAGACATTTGCTGATAATATCACCTTAGTTATCTAACAGATTAAGTTATTTTTGAGTTGTTCTGATGAACCACATCAACTAGAAGCATAATGGCTATTGAACCATACTTTTATTTTATTTTAAGACCTTGTATCCGCCAATAACAGGCAAACACAACATTTACAAAGGTTACACTTACACACAAAGTACTAAAAATTACAATAAGCACAACACTAAGCAAAGTGTATTCACGAATTTAAAATCAAAACAAACAAGATGTTGACATAGACAAAAATACTTGAATAAAATAAAGTAACTGTTGTACCTGTTCCATGTAAAGTCGGTACTGCACATCTAACAAGTCAGTTTTTGCTGCCATGGCACATGGAGAAAATATAGGAGTCTTCAAGTTCAAATAATACAACTATTGCCTTCCGAGTTTGTATCATATAGTTATCATTGGATGGATTCAGAAAATGATGTATTGGAACACCTTGAATATAAACAAGTTGTTTTTAAAACTTGTGCACTAATAAAACATCTGTATGTGAGCTCCGACCCTACTGCTAATACAAGAAAGTCAGTCGATACAACAATTGGGATAGTTTTAATAGAACAAAATGCATAAATTGCGACTTTTGTGGGCCTCTAACAACGAGGAAAGCTTAATTAGACGCAGAGATAGATGTTTTCGTCGTGAAGACTCCAAAATAAGGGATATTTCATAAGTAGAGTTCATTTGGTGTTTTAGACTGAATAAGCAAACGTTTTCGGCCCTATTTGAACGTCTTCGGAGTTTAACCAAATTAAACACACCGGAAATCACTATTGAAACAAAAGTAAGTTTTATCCATTTTGATGACTATCTTATTACTAGTTATGTGAATCTTACAAATTTCATTGACATGAGTTCATTATTTTTCAGGTGTTATGTGCTCTTAGCTTTTTGGCAACTGGCTCATATCAACGCATCGTTGGATTAACACATCACTTGGTTCAAAGAACTGCAAGCAGGTGTATTCAAGAAGTGGTGGAGGCATTAAATGAGCCAGTTCTGCTCAATAAGTGGATATTGTTTCCGAAGACGCGACAATAACGAGCCCAGATAAGATTACAGTAAATATACCACATTATATAGATACATAAATGAGTTGATTAAATAAATATCTAAGGATCATTTTTGAATAAGATTTTTTTAGATTTCAGAGAAATTTTCAACTTCCGGGCATAGTAGGATGCATTGACTGTACACATGTTGCAGTTATAAAACCTAATGAAACTGAGCATTTGTACTTCAACAGAAAGGGGTTTCATTCTTTAAATGCACAAATGGTAAGGAGTTGTATTGCTAAAATAAAAATAAAATGTTTTATAAATCCATAGCTCTAACACTTTATTCTATATGCTTTTTTATTTTATCTTACAACGGGTTTGTGACAGCAACCTGAAAATCATCAATGTCAATGCAAAATTTGGTGGGGCTACTCATGATTCGTTCATTTGGGCATCAAGCCGAATGCAATATATGATTTACTTGCTCTCCATCATATGGTTATTGGGTATGTCTGAATGTTATTAAAAGCTGCCTAACAGGATATATATTTCTGGTATGCATAGGTATCATTTTATATACTCTTATATTTGTATTCTGTTTTTAGGTGAGTCTGGATATCCTCAGCGGCCATGGCTCATGATCCCAGTATTGAATGCTACCACTGGTTCTGCTGAAGAAACTTACACCCAATGTCAAATCCAAGCATGGAACTGCATAGAATGTTGCTTTGGGTTGGTGAAATCTCGCTGGAGGTGTCTTCTCAGGCATATAACATTACATTATCACCCTATCGTAGCTGGTAAATTTGTCATTGCATGTTCTATCTTGCACAACATTGCATTAGGTGCTAATTTTCCTTTACCAACTACAATAGAAATTGAGGAAGACCTAGGAAATAATGCCTCCGAAATCAACCACAATTCTAATGAACTACTTCAAGGCAGAGCACTTTTAAATAGTCTCTCTATTGAATACCAGCTTGTTTTTATAATGCTCAAAGCTTAAAAGTTAAGAAAGCTTTTCTCTGTATTTTTACTGCTTGTAAGATAGGTAATGTATGGAATAATTAGTAATACCAAGGAGTAGTTCCTATGAAAGAATCCTATGTTATATGTATATAGATAAACTAATCAAAAACTGCCTTGTAAACTGCTTAATTACTTTATATTATTTAATGTCGCAAGTCTCGCATTACTTACTACTGTGTCGTATTACGCCACACACTACTCCTGTTATTATTATCGTCAATTTATTTTTGATGTAATACTACATATTTTATTTAATTTGATAAACACCGTCGTTAGTCAAGATCTTTTGATAAATTTGAATAAACTTTGAGAGCCTATAGCTCCTTGTTTCCGGCATTATGCTTCCGGCGGGGTAAAATGTGTAATACAATGAACCAATTGCTACCAATTTAAGTGCATGTCGACTCTGGGTGTCTGGTTCATGCCTTTTTAGACTATCTCCTTAATCCAAATTTCATAATATTGCTTAAATATACGTTTATGAAATGTATTTGACGCTATCAAATTAACGTATTATAGTAAGATATACGATATAATTAAATTAGGGTTTGGAACTTTTTTGTGAATTCATTAATTTTTTAAAGGAAAATGTTAAGTTGATTTATTCCAATCTGTCACCCTAGCTATTATCTTAAGATACTTGAGATTAATATTATTTTACAATTATTATGATTTTTGTTTTTGGTGCCAGCTTAGAGATTGCCTTAACTGATTATAGTTAATTTAATATTGTTTGTACAATTGTCTTGTATTTTAATGTCAACTAGCTGTGAATATTATTATTTACTAGGATATTTATAGAATCAGTTTGATGAAAACCTTTGATTATTGATTTACCTGTCTAGATAGAGTTCGAGCGTAAAACGTCAAAAAAATAGACTGTAAGGTGGCGGTTGGGGGCCGCGACTAGACATCAAAATGCAAATTTACTATTCATTTACATTATTTACATTTTTACGATAATTTTATCAAATACCTAGTTATACAACAAAGTATATGGAAAAATATATTATAATATCTATAACAACGTCACGATAAACACATTGGATCAGCCATGCAGTAAGATTGTAGAATCTCGTGTCGTAGGAACTAAGCAACGATATGGTATAAATAACAGATATGAATACCACCTTCAAGACCAGTAAGCGAATCAAAGACTTGCAAATAACACAAAGTTCCGAACCCACCGCGATTCGAGTACGGGTGTTTTCTTTGTAGTTTAACTTTTATGCTATAAAAGTATATTTGCTATTGGTACAGTGTTAAATTCAGTTTTATTTTTAATAATAGGTTTAAAGTGTAGTGAGACTACTTGTGCTGTGTTTAAACCATACAATAACTTAACGATCGGGAGCTCCCCTGCCTAGTACAAAGGACGTTATTTGTTTTTATTTGTTGAGGACATAAAGCATAAGTGTAATATAATTAAAGCTTAAAGGAAAAGATCCATATATTTATAAAATATAGAGCACTGGGAGAAAACATCACAAGAGTGTATTTGATTATTTTATATAACGCCATCATCATTTATTTTTGACCATGTAATTTTAAATGATTGCACTACGTCTTTTAAAAAATATTTAAATAACGAAAACTGGTTGAGAGAAAAAGAAAATAAAATTTAGTATGAGTGAACAAATGTTCGGAATTGTTTTAGGTGCATGTATGTGAATTAGTACCACGGAATGTAATTAAGATACATAAATAAGTTTTCGTAGAATCAAAATGTTTCCCTCACTTTTTCATGTATTATAATTAACTCTTTTTAATGAACAGACAGAAATCTGTAGTTAAGGATGGAAATTTATGGAGATGATAAACATCTGATGTTAAAATTAAAAGGTAGCTCGTAATGAATGTATACAAATTTGAAATCTTTTAATTGTTATTGTTTTCTAACCAACAACGATTTCAAATTCCGTAATTTTTTCAATAACAGTATATTTATATGTACAAAACAACCTTTTACCTGGCTAGATTGTCGCTTTAAACTTTTCTAAAAATAAAAATTCGAATATCTTCTATTTTGTCTTTTTATATTATAGTTTTTACTTGAGCCAGCAATTCTTCAAGAAAATTGCAATCAAATGTCAATACGAGTGTGTTCGATGGCGATGTATGTGTGGGTGAGGTACGCAGCGGTGAACGCGGGCGGAGGTTGCTCGCTGGAGGTGCAGCTGTGCCCTCTGGTGCTGGTAAACATATTTCAAGCTGTCGCGCAAACGTGTCTTGTGTCGGATATCAGCCACTTTCTTATTAGGTACATCAAACACGCTTACGGTTGCTAAACGGACTTCATTGAATTCCCCAAAACCCCAAACAATTTAACCAAATTTGGGAAGAACAATTGGCCGATTCCCTGCAATTTATGACTCAGTCTCTACGAAGAAAAATAAAATCAGGGAAAATAATATGGTTTTTTTCAACAACAACATCTAAGGTGAGCTAAATAACGGTCTTATTCTAAAATTTTTAAAAAAGGACATTACTAATAATACATTATTTCATTCTTAAAATTTGCGAAGTAACTAATTCAAAATAAATTTTCAAATTCCTTGCATTTTCCCTTCATAAGACGAATTGCCAATGATAAGGCAACTCCAAACTAGGCATAGTGTCAGAAAACTAAACATTTTGTAACAACATAAGAATATAATATATATAATGTGTCAAGGGTATTTTAAATATTTTCTTGCAAATTTTGTAAACTATCCAAAAACTTGAGGACTTGTTTTGTGTTGGTCCGTGTATTGTAACGCAACAAAACAAGGACACCAATATAGTTTTATCTCGTTTCTGTATGCAGTTTTGTTAAAAACATTCGTTCTTTCATTCATTTGTCACATCACTGCCGTTTTAGAATCGGAATGTAAGATCAAGATGTACTATTTGAATTTCTAAATTCAATTATGGACATCGTGACTGCCTTCGACAGATCTTTGAGGCAAAGTTGTCGATATTTTGAAAGCTCAAGGAGATGGAACATATATAGGATTGGTCCAAAGTAAGTCAATACGAGTGAACATCAAGTTTTTTTTTTTTTTTTTGTAGTAGTACTTTGTGGATTTCAAGCCAAAATAAATAATAGTCCCTGGAAAACAGTCTGTGCATTCATAGACAGGAGGAGGCCCGTCAAATAAACAGCATCTGTCAAATTCAAGCTATTTTAAATAATTTTAGAAGGGATAATATCACATTTTCTTACAAAACTGTTCAACTGTATAAATTAGTAAAAGGTAATAAAATAATACACTTTTTTGTTAGCACATTAACTCATATAATACAAGAAACATACTTAAAAGTTACTACTACATAACAGTTAAATAATCCAAATTCACCTGAAGACAGCCACACTTTGTTTAAGTATGGTAAAACAAAGATAAAATGATTCCATATATTAGATTTTAATAAAAATTTGAATAAAAATCTTATAATAATGTTTTATATTAAGCAAACTTTTATCAATCAGTTGTTTAATAAGATTACAGATCAATAATTAATATCTTAAAAGTGAATTAAGGTATTGTTTAAATATGAACTAATTCAAAATTATTAATTATTTATAGAATTATTAGTGGGGCTTATCCCAGAGCTGCTGAGTAAAAGCAGTCCTCACATCCCAATTTGTGCTGCATGTATTGTCAATGAAAGCAGGACTAAGCTGAAACAGAGCATCTTGAAGCAAATCCTTGTTGCTTAATGGTTGTAAGATGTAAAGACCCTGCTACTTCAGGAGCATAATACAGCACTCTGTGGGCCAGCAAACAACGAAAATTTGCCTTAAAAATAGTGTAGTCTTCAATATTTCTGGCACAAATATGTAATTTGTATAGTGGGCTTCAGGTGTGTCTCGTGGTGCATCTAAGATTGGTGTCAACATGTATTTCTATAAAGGATGTCCCGAGTCACCTGTGAATGAAAATTAAATGATGTATTCTAGAGTATATCTAATACTGTATTCCATTTGGAACTGAGTGCCCTTAGTCATTCCATTTATGTATTGTATTTTATTACAGTGATCTTAATTAAAATATACTAAGAAATACAAAAGTGAGTTTATCTTGTTATTTGATTGTATGTTTATTAACATAGGCAGTCTGGTAAAAACGTCACAAATTGTAGTGATATTTTGTATATACATAATTATACCAACTGTACTTTGGTTTTGTTTAATAGTTATTGTACCTAATTCAGCAGTCATGAATTTATCTTGTACCTAACACATTAGATATATGTAAAATTATAAAGACATGTCACTGTAAACATGAAGCATAATAAATGATACTTTGTTTTATTTCCATCTGGATCATTATTTTGGAACACAATATATTTGTCTCATCAGCATTTGATTGAGGCTAGCTGTAATTTGCGCAGTAACAGATGAGACAGTCTTTTATTCAATTAATTGTCTTTCTATGCTTCCAACGGGACATTGATTTGTTCCTTTCGCATAGGAGGATTAACATCTAACATCAGCAGTCAACATCTAAAATGGTTAGATATCTTAAGAGAATTTGAGTTTCAAAGCCACACTATTAGAACAATAAATAAAAACATAAAATACCCGTGTTTCCACAGATATTAATCACAAATATTAATTCGTCCCATTGGGAATGTGTGAATACTTTCATCAACCTCTTTCAAGTGTCTCTTTTATAAATTCCCTTTTCAATAACTAAAATATGTTTGTGAAAATATTTGCGTCGCAACAATCAGAGTCAGTTGAATTTTAATTAAAATAGTCGCAGGTAATGTTTTAATAAGCGAATCGAGTAACTGATAAACATTTTCATAATATTTCATTGTACAGAATGTTTATATGTTTTAACGTATTTTTCGATAAATATTTAGTAAATACAGTTCTCTTCCTAACTTTTGATTGACGATTGCAGAGAAGATATTTACCTCTACAGGGAAATGGAAAGCTCAAAATTGATCCCTACGCCTATTGGTGTGACGTCATTCATACAGTCTCACACATTACAACTCACTGACGCACACCGTACCGTCACCGGATTTGCTGTACTTGGGTTATAGACTACTTACAATCCAAACCAAGTATTAAACTATAAGTTACTTATTGTTATTAAGTTGTATTTGATACTCTACCAGTTTGGACATGAACGTGAACCCCATCAGTGTCATTGTTACAAATGCAACAGGACTGTGAACTGTTATACTGTTAATTACTGTAATGGGTTCAATATATTGAATGCAGGCAACCCTCTGTCTACAGTAAATGAGTCGCATCGACGTTTATTGCTTTATATGGAGTGGTTTGTTTTTCTTAGATTTATGACAGTCTCTGTAATGTCCATTGAAATCATTCTGAAGGATCTCTCGGAGGAGGGAATCTAATGAACTGAACGAGCTATGAAATGATTGATCCTATCATCATTCAGGCCTCGATGCCGGTTGCTCTCAGGTAGCCCTGTTTATTTGCGATGTTCCCTTACTGCAATTGGACAGGAGCAGGGTGTTACGAAGTAAGAAAACAGGCTGACTCCACGCTTCGTTCAATTAGACCTCGGTGGCGCAGTGGTGTAAACAGCCGACTGCTACACTAGAGGTTCCGGGTTCGAATCCCGGCGGGGGCGGGACTTTGTTTTATTTGCAAGACGCATTGTTTCGCTTACCGGTCTTGGATATTGTATTCTTATTTATTTAGTATAAACCATATCGTTGCTTAGAACCTGCGATACAAGTTCTTACGATACTTAGTGCAGGGCTGAGTCAATGTGTGTGTCGTGATGTAGTTATTTATTTGTTTATGTATTTATTAGATCACTTGTTTGATATTCAAAGTCAAAAGTCAAAGTCAAAATGTTTTTGTTCGTATGGACTTAAATAAGCACTATCAAATCGTCATTTTTTACTGCCACTGGTTCGGAATGCTGTTTCTACGGGGAAGAATCCGGCAAGAAACCTCCGTAGTTGCTTTTTTCAATATTCAATTACAATATTTTCTACTACAAATTACAATTTTTCAACATAATAATTCTAGCTACACTCCAACTGTCAATAAGGTAAACCTGTGCAGCTAATTAAATTACTTCCATATATCTTTATCCTCTACATCATTTTGAATTTTATAGTAAGCCTTCTTAATTAAAATTTGTTGAACATATTGCTTAAATTTAAGATCTGACATTTCTGTTAAATTTATTGGTATTTAATTATTAAAACGGACACAATTTCCAATAAATTCATTCTGGGAATATCAGTGTTGATACAGTAAAAAATAAAGATTTAATTATTTAATGTAAATAATTATTACTATTTATGTCTTACGACAATTCTAGAACTCAATGAAAATTTCCAAACGAATATTATTTTGAACAGGATATTTAGTTTTCGAGGTGTCGGATGTGTTCGGATGTCGTTTGAGCAAAAGTAATACCTTATTTATTATTTACTTTGAAGTTTAACCATTTACGATAATCCTGGCTACGGAACCTCGGCTATGCGTGGTTCGACAAGCTCTTCGCTTTGAACGATCGGTTACAAAATGTCTTTGAGTACGTTTAAACTTCTAATCTATTTATTAATTTAAAACTGCTCTAAATACAATATGCAAACACACATGGACTATATCTGGACAGGGTAATAATCAAATGGAGAAACGTACAAATCCACTTTTCTCATTCCCGTATAAACTGTCCCTGGCTGTCAATTTAAACATGAATGTCAAACAAATGATACTGATTTTTATTCAAGCCATTTAACATTAAAATCGAACTGTATTGCATATTTTTAAAAACTATTTAATAAAAATTAAAAAAATGTCACTCATGATGAATTCGCAACTAGAAAAACCCAATATTTTGTAACTAAATAATTTTTAAATTTTGAAGACATGTTGCCATGGTAACGGACAGGTAGGTGTAGAATTTTTTCATTTGCTAATAACAAAAGATGAGAAAAGTTTATAGTTTTAATTGTTTATTTCTTTATTTGGAGATAAAGCAGTGGACAGATTACAAATAATAATAATAATAAAACAAACATAAATCTGACAACCATAAACATATCTCACTAAGACACAATATACAAACACTCAAAATAAGCGTTATTTACACAGAGGACAAGAACAAACATAACAAAACATAAACAAAAAAACAATTAGAGAAAATCGTTAATACTGTCCAAAGATTTTTTGGCTGTCATGATAAAAACGGATTTTAAGACTTTTAATGTAATTTCCATGCAGGAGGGTAGAAAAGTGACCTGTCCACCCCCTTACATTAAACTAAAATAGTCAGATTAGCAAAATGTTTACTTCCTAACTAGTAATTAACTCCCCATATCTTAATCTGGCGCGCTCGAGTTAATACATGGGCTCCCACACTGCAAGTTTCATCTATTATTAATATTAACTGGAGTTTTATAGTTATGTATATTTGCATACAATGGAGTAGTTTGAAAATACTTTATTAAACGTTATCACATTAAAATATAGCTAAGGAAACTAGTAAATCGGTGATTTTATTAAAATCCATCAATAAATGATAAAGTTTAGCGTAAACTTTAAAGTTTAAACTGCAGGAATGGTTTATGTTCAGGCGGCCATCGAGCGAGTGACGCCATCAGGTCTCATGCACATGATAGATTAATATAAATCTATCTATATGTAATGTCGTAGTGTACTGTGACTTTCATTGATGTTTAAACTACAAGTGTCGATTTGACTTCTTCCGTCAAATTTTACATCAACTTTATGATTGTTATATTGTTTTTGGTAATATAACAGTATGATAGTACTACTAGAATAACTTTTAAATAGTTATATAATTACTGATTAAACATTAATTAATGTTTGTTCTTTTTTAGGAATTTGAAATAAAAAGTATTTTGTTTAGCATTTCATTTGTTTCGTAACTTTATGGAAATAATTGTGTTTATCAATAAAATATTGTAAATAATATAGAAATGGCTATATTTAAGCAATTATGATGTATATTAATTCTTTTCCTAATACAGTAGAACTCCAATTATCCGAACTCCGACTATCCGAATCACGCTCTATTATTCTTCCCCCCGCGAAGCCAGTGTTTGCGCGTCAAGTCTTGACTTGACTTGTCTTAAGTTGCCGTTGTGCCTACACTGACTTCCCCCCGCGAAGTCAGTGTAGGCACAACGGCAAGTTAAGACAAGTTCCGGCGCATTGCAGTCACGGCGCACCTGTCATTGTTATTTTGATTAGCCAGTGTGCTATTGACCTTGCTCGAGGACGCTACTCTTTCGCTACGGCTTACTTTTGTTTGTGCGTATACAATACTGTATTGTTTTTATACCATGGCTTCGAAAAGAAAACGTGTTGTGCTATCGTTAGCGGACAAACTGAAAATTATAGAGCAACTCGATAAAGGTGTAACAACAATTTCTGACATTAAAAACAGTAAGTCAACACTTTTAAACTTTGTTTCGGTGCTTGAAAATGAAGATGGAAGTTCCTCCAGAAAAACAATGAAGACAGCAACCAACAAAAATTTGGAAGATGCCGTGTATAAATGGTTTTTGCAGCAACGTTCTATGGGAAATCCGATTTCAGGTCCAATCCTTTGTGAAAAAGCCAAAATCTTAGCAGAAAAGCTTGGTTATTCATCTTTTAAGGCTAGTAACGGCTGGCTAAGGAATTTTAAATTCAGGCATGGTGTACGCGAGTTAGATTTGGCTGGTGAGAAGCTTTCAGCAGACTCTGCAGCTGCTGAAAATTTTATTGAAAAATTTAAAACTGCATCAGAATCCTATGATCCGGAGTTTGTTTATAATGCCGATGAAACTGGCCTTGTTTGGAAAGCATTACCAAAAACCACTTTGGCTTCTAAAAGGGAATCTAGTGCCCCTGGACATAAGGTCAGTAAAGAACGTGTTACAGTGCTTAACTGTGCCAACTCCACTGGAAATCACAAACTGCCACTTCTTTTGATAGGAAAATCAAGAAATCCAAGAGCATTCAAAAACGTAAAAAAACTTCCACTCTTCTACAAAAGTCAACCCAAGGTCTGGATGACTGCAGCTTTGTTTACCGAATGGTATGATGAAGTGTTTATTCCTGAAGTGAAAAAGCACCAAAACTCGGTGGGAAAAGAAGGCAGTAAGGTGCTTTTAATTGTTGATAACGCACCCACTCATCCTACAGCAGAACTGTTGGAAAGAGAGAATGGGCAGTTTAAAACAACGTTTTTGCCTCCCAGTGTTACAAGTTTGCTGCAACCCATGGACCAGTCTGTTATTGAAACAATGAAGCGCCATTACAGAAGGCAACTGCTGAGAAAACTGCTGATCGAAGGTGCTGAAGATGAAGAATTGGTTTTGGCAAATCATAACAAAATAAATTTAAAGGACTGCTGTTACATGGTAGCGGAAGCTTGGAGTTTGGTTACGGCAGTGACGCTAAGACGTGCGTGGAATAAACTGAAAGGCCTACCGTCTGAGAAGAACAAAAAAAAAGAATCTGAAGAAAATGAGAAACAAGAATATGGAGAGGATGATGATGATGAAGATGCGTTGTCACTAGAGGAAATAAGAAAAATGATTGTAAAAATTCCTGGTTGTACAGAAGTAAGTGCTGAAGATGTAGGAGAGTGGATGGCTTGTGACACGTCTGACCCTGGTTTTCAAATTCTCAATGACGATGAAATTGTTGTAAGTGTGAGAGAAGATGTTGAAGTGGAAGTGGAAGAAGAACTTTCTGCTGATGTTGAAGTAGACACTGGACCATCAGCTAGTGAAGCATTTGCCGGCCTCGAGACTGCTTTGAAGTGGATGGAGCGTCAGCCCGAGTGTGACCACTTGCAACTGCTCACCGTCAAGCGAATGCGTGACCTGGCTGCCCGAAAACGGTTGAAGACCGCAAAACAGCTTACATTAACGGAGATGTTTTAAAAACAATGATTTTTATTTCTAAACTTGTACATAAGTACATTTTATTTATATTTAAAACATGTGAAAATTTCATGTTTCTTTCATTTAATTCAATAAAAAATAGTGCAATATCAAAACGTAGCTTTTATTCTCTCCAATGGCAATTTAAAAAAAAAAATCCGATTATCCGAATATTTGATTATCCGAATGGGCCCCGGTCCCCATTAATTCGGATAATTGGAGTTCTACTGTAAGTATTGATTTGATTACATGTCTAGAGTAATACTTGTTTGTGATTGGTTCGTTATCATTTGTACAGATTAATCGGTAACTTGTTATGACTTTGATTTAAAATTTGTGTATTTGATTGATTAATGACAATAACTGTTATGATATCAAAGTTACGTGAAACGGGTTACGTGTTATCTATTATCATCGATTCATTTGATTGTCATTGAAATGGGGAAGTTATTTAACATTAAAAAAGTTTTTATAATCAGTTGAAAATAAAATTTGTCAGTAAAATTAATTAATGAGCAGCCAAATAATCTCATTCCAAGCAATTCTATTAAAAATGCGGTTGTAAAATAAATTCCTCGTATATATATATGATACGTGGTGTATGTATGAGTATCCTCTTGGATATTACACTTAAATTTTTATTTATTTTATCCTGCGTTTGTTTATATTAAATACATTTTAAGTATCTTCTTATTGAACACAAACTCAATATTTGAAAAATAAAATAATTAAAAGTGTATTTAAATTTAATACATTTTTCGCATATATCATGGGAAAAGCTTCAAAAGCAGGTATCACTCGGTATGCACTTAAAACATATGACGCCATGTTTAATTTACACACAAGCCTTATAAAACGAACTGTTGTCTAGTTTGCAATTTTTGTTTAACACTCTATCTAGACAGGTTTATAATCAAAGACCTAACCTAACCAATATTCAGATAAATATTTTAATTTTTTAGTAAAACTAAAGTAGTTTTCCATCTTCATAGTCGTTTGATTTTTGTTACTTTCTTTCATTTTTTGCTACATTGCGTTTACCTTCAATAATATAAGGGTAGACTGGGTAAAATTGCGCCAGGGTACGGTAGTGAATAAAGCATGTTTAGGGCCAATATTTTAGTATTTTTACTCTCGTCCCAGCTAACTGGTAAATTAACATATTAACTGACGATCAAACCCATATTGTCAAAAGCGTATCCAGTCTACTAGTATTTAACTAATTATTACCGCAGCTTACAAACACGCTCCAAAGTGGCATTATTGAATAATTTCATGTTTTAACTCAAACTAGCTATAATTATAGTCACACACTTAGTATTATCTTTGTCCACTTAATACATTTTTCACCTGAAATTCTATGTAATTCGGAAGCTTGGAAATGTATTTGTTGTGTAACTTACTCGTATATTGACTGTGACTCATTGTTAGTCGCTCATTTCACGGATTTTTTTAAATTCGTAAATAAGGTCAACAATTTTCAACTTTTTAAAATTGTATAATATATTGAAATCTCAGAAACTAGTGTCATTCATCAGCAAACTTGACTTAATCAAACGCAATCAACAAAATGCGAAAACTCTTTTACAGCTGACCAGTTGTAATTATCGCCATTTAAGTTAATTGTGCGCAAACTCGGTCGGTTTATTATAAACGTGTCTCATTCAACATTCCTCTATATATTATTGATTCAGCCGGTTTATAAATCCCCGCTCAAATATCACAAAGGTTCCTCTACTAATTTGTTTGTAATTAAATAAGAAAATATTGCTTCGCGCTCAAAAACTGCTTCCAGCGTAAAATAATTAACTAAAGTTTAATGATAAAAAGTCACATTTTTAAGTAACAGTCACATAATTTTCAAATTCCTATGAAACGAAATCCCTCGTGAATCATCATATTTTGGACAAGCCGACCCTGCCGCTTGCACTGGCATCCGGCTCATTTTCCTGGTGCTGGCTATTTGTTTATAAAATTTATTATTACAACGTGTAAAAAACCAGTAATATTACAATAAACACATTTTCATTAAAATACTAGAAACAAATTCGCAAAAGAAACTAATAATGGAAACAAAAAATATTTTTCAATCAAATCAAAATAAACAACGAACTACGAACTATATACATATCAACGACAATATGTTCGGAACTCTCAGTACGCGGATTTTTTTCATTAATGTTAATATTGTTGCAGGGTGTTCGCGCGGAGTAGGTACGAAGACACGTCACGCTGGCGGCGCGCGTGCTGTTGTCGCTGAACGAGGCCAAATGCACTGCGCTGCAGAGCGGTGGCGTGCAGTGGGACAATCCGATTTTTTTTGATCGACGTGCTTGTCATAGCCGGTAAGAACCTTCAAAAATTACATTTCTTTGTTAAATTGTTTCTCGCCTTGCTCGTTTCGATCGATATGCTCCTTATAGCCAATCAGCTTTAAGAAAACTGACTTTTTTGTAACATGGTCCAATTTTAAAATTCTAGTTGAATACATTCAACTAGAATTTGTGTTTTGTTAGATTTTGTTTTATGTAAGCTGTGCTCACCTTTAATTGGATAAACACAGGGAATGTTATTAGTCTTTATGTTGTATTGCATGCATGTGTATTATTCGTTGGTAATTAAAATAAATAAATGAAATGAAAAAGAAAACAACTCGTCCACGGAAGTTTCCAAACAAACTGTGTGTTTTTTTCAGGTGTGAGATCTACGTGTGCGATCGTCTAGGTAGGTACCGGGCCCCTTTATAGTTCGCCGTGTTTTTGTTGTCAGTAAGGATTGGACAGCCAATGTTATTACTGGCGGTGCTCTTAGGGTTTTCAAACGTCGAAGGCATCGTCATGTCAATAGGCGGCGGTATAGCTTTCCATCACCAGAACCGTCTGTATTAGGGTGGAGCGTCAAACTTCATTTTATATTTTCAGTATTGAATACCAATAGAAAAATGCATCACACTTGTAAAAATATGAAAAAATGGTACCTATTTTAGCCCTCTACTGTCGCTAAAAGGTAATAAAATACTGTAAAATCAGTCTTACGTCGTCGTATCATGAAATTTAAACATTATAAACAATGTTGATACAATTTAAAAAGCAAGCAAAACACATAAAAATTCGACCACAAAATTAACAAAAACGCGCTATCTTTGATAGGTGGTTGTTTACTGTTAATGTTATACTGTTTTATATATGAAGGCACACCAGGATTGTCAGATACAGTATCCAATCTCTCTGGGTCCTCCATCATGGGTTATCAAGGCGTGGGTTAACGGGCGAGGAGTTAAAATCACGTTTAACGAGTCACAAAAGTTTACTATAGAAAAGTCACTTCAAAGACGTTCTGCAGAACACGTGGTGCTTCGGTAATGTAATAAAATTCAATCTTACTGCGAACATCCGATTCAATAATGTCCAAAAAATCAATCTCCCCTTCTTCCTTTTTTTCTTCTTCCCGCGCTGTCTCACTGACTCTTATGTTTTTTTTTTAAATCAAGCTCCAGTGTTCTGCATTACGTCAAGGGCGTCTCAACATACAGCCATTAAAATTACAATTTAAAAATAGACGCGCCGTCACGGCCATTCTGACATGTCGCTCGTCCTCGCGCGACTTTACTCTGAAAAACTCTGAAGAAAGAGAACTCTGCTTTATGACACCGGCAAATGATACGCTCGCCCATCCCTGACTCGCCACTCAGAATGCAAGGACCAGGCCACCACATATTAACATTGTTTAACTGTCCACGTCTCATTTACAATTACAACAGACAATAGGACTAAGCAACCACTGATTGGCGCTCCTGCGATTACTAAAGTCAATCGGACCAGGCGACCACTCATTTTCGCCCCTAAGATTAACCTGTCAATCGGACCGGGCAACCACTCATTGGCGCCCCTACGATTACCGTTGTCAACCGGACCGGGAAACCACTCTTTGGCGCCCCTACGATTACTGCTGTCGATCGGACCGGGCAACCACTCATTGGTGCCCCTACGACTCACAACATACACAAGCAAAATAATGACAAACACACTTGCCTTCAGGACATCGACTCTCATGGGCCAGTCCCTTGGGGCTCACCTACACACATTAACACATCTGATGATAAGATTAATTCACAAATTCAATTTTACTTACAACTACTCTGGTTCGTCAATTTCAGAAGCGGAGAGGGTTGCTGAGCTGGCAGTCTTTGTCCGAAAGGTAGCTACTGACACTGTGTCACTTTTACTACCGTCTTCAGATAAGACCTCCTTATCCCTCCGACGGTGAACCGCCGTCTCGGCATCCTCCGCGCCACTTAAGCTAGTACTTACTTCTACTAAACCCTCATAGCCACCGGGTACCGCACGCAGGTTCTCATGGGAGTATTTATAGAGTATGTTAGTACCGTAGATATTGCGAAGTTCATACCTATCACTGTCTAAAACGCGAGTTATTACAAACGGGCCCTTGAATTTTGGATGCAACTTCGTTTGGTTGCGCTCGCTGCATTTAATAAACACAAAATCTCTTTCTGAAAACGGCTTTACTTTCGCTCTACCCCGGTTAAAACGTTGCGCTTCAGCTATTGCTGACCTTGAAATATTAGTAGCTGCATGTTCACGAATAGCGTTGAGGTCTAATGAAGTTGCTGGCTCAGAATTGCACGATATTTGTGATAAACCTAAAGATCGCGAACGTATACCTAGCATCATTTCAGATGGAGAATATCCTGTAACCCTAGACCTAGTACTGTTAAGAGCTAATTGCACTTCTGGGAGCTCTTCCCGCCACACTCTGTTCGGGTCGTTTTCGACTATCGTAAGTAAGCTCTTTAGTGTACACATGACGCGTTCTACCTGCCCATTAGCCCTACTCGAACCCGTGGCAATGAAATGTAGTTCGATGTTGTACTTGGTGCAAAATTCTCTAAATTCTTTACTAGCATAGCATCGACCTTGGTCAGCGATAATTCTTTTAGGTGCTCCAAAAAGACAAACGGCTGACTTCAAGGCCTTTATCGCGCTGACGGTATCTAGCCAGGAGGTGTACTCGAGTAAAACAAATTTAGTAAAAGCATCGATAATTACTGAAGCATACTCTTTTTTGTCGCTTTTACCACTCAGTTTTCCTGTTATGTCTATGTGAATGGTGTCCCAGGGTGTGGATGCTTTGGGGATTGGATGTAGCCTTACTTGCTGGGCTCCCGAACATCCTTTGGATGCTTTACAAACTATGCAAGAATCGATAAACCTGCCGACCTGCTTTGACATCTGTGGGAACCAGTATTGTTCATATATTTTGTCTAAAGTTTTATCTGCACCTAAGTGATGAATTTCTGTATGCACATGGTTAATTAAAGTCCAAATTAAAGAACGCGGTACGACCGGAAGCCAGAAACTAGATTTATTACGTTCAATCTTCCTGTACTGAATGCCGTTACGCACATCATAAGTGTGAGATATAGCATCTGGAAGTTCATTGTTGCTGTGTTTAGTAATTAAATCCTGGATCTCATGGTCCCGCTTTTGCTCGACGCTAAGCCAACCTTGATGAAGCTCTACAAAATGGACTATTTTATGTGTCTGCTTCTTTTCAATTGTTTTCAAGCAAAGATCATTTGTCACCGGTCCAGATAGAGGATTCCTAGAGAGAAAGTCGGCATGTTCCATACTACTACCCTGTTTATGAACTATATCAAAATCGTATGCCTGTAAAAAGGCCCACCACCTATGAACTCGCGGAGTTAAATCAATTTTAGACTTAGAGGCTTTTAGAGAGTTACAGTCTGTAAAAACTGTGAAGTGTTGTCCATATAAGTAATGACGGAAATTTTCCACCGCCCGGACAACCATGGTTTCTAACTCATAGGAATGATACCGCGATTCCGTGTCTGTCGTCCGGCGGCTGATATAGGAGACAACATGGGGCACGCCATCCTTCCTCTGTATTAGTATGGCTCCGTATCCCTCTAAGCTCGCGTCTGTATGAAGCTCTATGGGGACTTTCGGATCAAAAATTACCAAAACGGGTTCTGACGTTAAAATTTTTACTATTTTCTTATGTATCTCATTATGAGTATCCGTCCACCGAATGGGGCCTTTGAGTTTAGTAAGAGGATATAGAGGTCCCACAATACGGGTAAATCCAGGTATAAAGCGCCTAAAGTAAGAAGCGAGACCTCAAAATTGTCTTACTTGAGTCGCTGTTTTTGGTGTCGGTGCATCTACTAGGGCTTTTACTTTTCGGGGATTTGGTGTTACTTCGCCCGATTTGATAACATAGCCCAGATAGTCGACCTCGGATTTTAGGAATTTACATTTGCAGATATTGAATGAGAATCCTGCTTCCGAAAGAGCTTTTTGAGTCAAATCAAGTCTAAGCAAACCTTCATATACATCTCTTGAGAAACAGAGGACATCATCCATGTAAGCCAGCGCCATTTCATCTTTTGAAGTCCCTAAAGCTTTATTAATACACCGCTGATATACAGAAGCAGCGTTTCTTAAACCAAATGGCATTGCCAGGTACTCAGTACGGGCTATGCTGTTACCTTCAGGGTCTACCAAGATCTGATGGTAGCCGGATGCCATGTCAAGGGAGGTGAAAAAGCATGCGCCATTTAGTCGGTCTATCTGTTCGTCAATCCTAGGCAATGGGTAATGTTCAGGTTTTGTATTAGAATTTAATTATAGTCTACACACATCCTATCCGAGCCATCCTTTTTCTTTACTAAAAGAATAGGACTTGCTTAAAATTTGTAAAATAGAATCATTTGTAAAGTCAAGATCATTTTAAAATGTGAAAAATAATGACATTATGTCAAAAAAGTAACAAGAAACGAAATAGTGTCCTACTTTAGGATCAACTTGTTTAATTAATAAAACAGTACTTGCAAAAATGAAGGGCAATAGCAAACAGCCACCATTAAACATATTTAAAGTTTTCGATGCAGTAGCACTGCTTCCTTACGGATGGAACTTTTTGTTACAAACACCTCTTGGAGGAATACAGTATTTAATTATATGGAATTATTTATTTGTCAATTATTTGCAAATGAGCTACCATTTCGACATTTCGACCTTCTAAATAAGATGGACTGACCAGTGGTCCTCAACTCTGAGCTGATAAGAAAAGCGTTGGAAAAGTTCCGATCACTGAGTTTTAAACTATCTAACCGTACATTCCTATTTTGCTTATAGAAAGTGAAATAACTCTGAGTAGAGATCAAAAATATTTTGTCCTGAAGATTTTTCATTCAAAAATCATGGGAATAAGGCTCATTCTAGATTGTTGACAACGGCTAACGGAATATTGAGGTTACATGTGGCCTCACCGAACCCGTCAATGCAATCAATTATACTCACAGAATGCTCCTATGCCCCTGGATACTCGTAGTTTTGGATATAGAAATACAGTTCATATAAACAAGGACCAGACTACGTCTACAAATTAATTGTATTCTCTCGATGTTTGAGTTCTGGTAAAAAGATTACCTATTGATCTAGTTATACAAACATTATTATTCTTTGTTCATCCTGAAAATATGTAATTAGCAGTATCGTATGATAGCCAGCCACATATAAATAAGGGATTACGGGGAATATTAGCAACTAGCAAAACAGTTCCAAAGTTAAACTTTAATGCCAACGATTACACTGATATCATTATGTGACGTGAAGCGCAAGATATATATCTGAAGTACCAATCTACTAGTTAGCAGTAATGATGAATTGGAAGGTCTGGTGCACTATAATCCCACATCATCATAGAGTTACTGTCTTAATGTACATGATTACATTACATAATTCCTGACATCCGTTTTTTCGGTCGCATTCCTGCTAAATTGCCCAAAGTCCTGACACGTCAACTTGTAAAATAAAACCCCAAGTAAGCGCGAGTGACAATCTGCCTCAAGTGGTGCCCGCCTGATGTAGGTATACAGTGGATTATTATTACATTTAAAGCTGTCTAGTTTTTATTGTATAACAGTTTTATTGTTTTAAAATTAGATTGTTACGACGACTAAGATGGACGAACAAATTCATTTACCTTGAAGTTCCATCGAACGAAATGAAATGCACCTTATGTTTGTGAAGAAAAATAAATAAAATATAATATTTGCCAACAGGTGGCGCGCCAGTCGCGTAGCCAGTGTGCTTTGTAGTTAAGGTTTACTTTGTTTTGTTGGCTATCCGTCTGCGGACGGGCGCCTCGCGTCGAGTCGCCTGCCGAATGTTTTTTCTATATAACCCGCGTATAAAATACCTGTGCATTAATTGTTTTTGAGGACGAGACAACACAAAGCAAATCTTTATGTACGTACGTAACGTTAATCGTCTTAATCATGAAAGAATGACGAGTAAAGTAGCTTAGTTGTTTATTATGCTTAAATAAATCGAATAAAAACCAAGTAAAATATACTTTCTGTATATCCTAATTATATCGTCTTTATGGCAACCTTACTCAACCGCAGCACGCACAACTCAACGTCAAAGAAAAAAAACTGCGCGGTTTCTTTAAGGGTAGTAATTAATGCAACTTCTTTAATTTCGTCGTCAAAAATAAAAAGAATAATACATTTTAATTCCAAGGCATAACACCACTGTAAACATGACGTTTATTCTTTTGTGATTTTAATTCAAAATTAAACTTTGTTTAACTACGAGTATTTCAATATTCGTAATATTCCAGCTCACTTTTGGCGCAGTTCGTATTTTTCACATACCACAGGATACGTGCTTACACATCAACGACAGCAACCGTTAGTTTGTATATTTTTTGACGTTTCTACGCTCAAACCCTATATGGCTCAAAGTTTAGCATAAAGGATGAACCAATGCATCGTATACTTGTTTGTATACCTTCAGTTGTTTACCTACGGGTTGAAAGAAAATAAAAAAACTGTTAATTTGATTAATTAAAAAAAGAAATGGGGTTAGACTAGTTCAAATCCGTATAAAACAAGTCCATTTTTTGTTCTTTCTTTTGAGACATTATTTTAATGGGGTAGCTTATTGAATAGGTACTATAATTGTAAGGTGCCGCCGCACTATAGCTGGTTGTCAACCGTCAACCCTGACAAGTGTATGTCGGTGCGCAGCCGGAAATCTCCTCAGGATTCATCACTAAATTTATTATGTTTTTAATCGACTTTTCTATCTCAATCCGCCATTTTAGTGCCACGTCAATAAGCCAATGGTTAACGAAAGGTACAAAGGTACTTAATATAACATTAGAATTAAAATAGAAGGCGTATCTTAAAATACTAGGGTATTCAATTGCGAAGTAATTAATAAGCCAATCATTGGATTAAGCTTTAGTATATTTAATAACTGTAACACTGAAAAATAGGTATATAGGCACGTGTTGGTGTGAATTGGTGTTATAAATATTCCTCTAAGAGTATAACTGTTAATCTGTTGTATGTATGAGGGTGAAAAAGTCGCTCAAATTACCCAAATTCCTCACAAACAGAGTTCAGATTATTCGCGAAAACATTTCAACACTACCAAAACTACTGATGTAGAAAAGTTAATTTGAAGTGATATCATGTAATATAAAATACGAATTTTAAACGAAAAACGTTGAGACGTTGTAATTTTCCGTTTGGTTTTGACCTTGTAAATATATTTGCTATATGATTTACTAAATGAATGTAACATATTATTAATTTAAAAAATTTAAACATCGTTTTATTTATTCTCTCCCATTAACCTATATCTTTTTTCAAAATATCAATTCTCTGTGATATAGGTTTTAAGAAAACGTCAGAAGTTATATTTATATTATTCTACGCGAAAAATTCCCACTCAAAAATAATTTCTTATTAAAAATAACATCAAGATGTTTTTAGAACAATCAAATTAGCTTAGACGTAAGTTTACAACAGATAAAAAAACAAATTAGCTTTAATTTTAATAAGACTAAGTGTCATAAGCCAAAAGGTACAAACGAAATGAAAAACAGTACAGTTGGGTACAAGCCTAGTACAATCATATGCAATTACCTAAAAACTGTTTTTAAACCTTGCTTGCCAACTTCACACAGGTTACCGATGACCGTGGCTGGAAAATTAACTATACATTCTACACATTTTCAAGGACAGGCGGGCTTATGCTTTAGCGCGTAGCGATCGTTCTCCTTCACTCTAACCTCCATGAGGCCACCAATAATAGTTTTATCTCGTTTCTTCCTAAATTATTTATTTTTATTTTTACTCATTATAATTTACCTACAAACTAAACTTCCTTAATTTACATACTTAATACGAAAACTATTGCTTTAATTATAATCTTACAGTTTAAGTACTATTAAAAATAATTATAACTTATAGAGAAAAAATATTTATAGACATAGTAAGTATAGATGTAGTAAGTATGACCTTGATTCTTCTCTGTCCGCATAATTTTCGTATGTATAAAGGATTCAGCTTTTATTGAAAAAGGAGATGACTAGTTAACCCTATGATCTCGGTACCATGTGACTGTTCCCTAGATTTTCTCCTCTTTTACTTTTAAACTTGTGTAAGAACTAAGTAAAAAAGAATTATTCCAATCGGTCAAACCATATATTTTATAAATGTCACCGTCATATTGGAAGTAGGTTCATACCTTTACTTTTATAAATTATTGGAAAATACTGCGTTAAAGCAATTATCCCCTAGTTTACAAATGTACGGTTTCACAATCTGACGGTGACATACGTAATCAGAATCAATGATAACATTGAATTGTACAATATTAGCTATAAATTGCAACCTTACTAAAACTACCGCCACCGAATTTGGAGTACTTCTTGTGTTTGCTTCTAGGTATGGTATAAATGGGTCATTTGGAATACGAAACTATTTACATTTTCTACAACGTATCTCGATAGTATGGAGGTTCATATTAGATTATGATTATACAGAATAATTTCATTCCATTTGATTTGGTTTTATCTAAAGAATTTATTTATATAAATCATAAGTATTTTTAAATATTTCTATTTACATATCCGTGTTGTTTTCTACACCACCCAAGAGGTACTCGTACAACACAAGGTGCGTTTTCTTGAATGTCTTTTCCCCTATTAGGCCTAATTCACCAAATTAATCCTAGAAGGCATAAAATAATAAATGAACAAATATGTGTATACATAATTAAAATATACATTTTAATTGTATGTAAACATAAATAATTGGCTTAAATCATAAAGTACTTACAAATTTGAGTTGGATGTCTACTACCGAATATATAACTACATACCTACATACATACTAATAGGTACACTACAGATACTTTTAGCATAATTATGTACACCTAAGTTACTTAAATTTAAACTAATACCCACTAATGATAGATACCTAACATGCATACCTATAAGTATACAAAGTCGCTGGTTATTTTATATACCTACAACTACATAGATAGACTTATTCTACACTTTTTGGTGGCTGAATACTCTAGAGGAATTATTATAGTTTTGGATTTTTCAAATTTGGACGATTCTATTAAAACAATGCGAGACGAGTAAAGTTTACAGCGGGAGCAATGACTTTTTTACCGTAATCCGCCCGACTTTTTGATCTTCAAGCAAAAAATGTGAAAAAAGTCTTTATATGAAATGCAACACAACATTTTTTGAGGATCGCCAGGATTACGGCAGGAACAATAAACTTTTTGAAAACTATATTCATATGGTGGAATGGGAATTATTCTGTTTTCATCAATAGATGGAAATTCAGGAATTTTAAATATTTTCACTGGATTATTAAATATTTGCAACAAATTTCAAATTGCAATACTGTTTGGTTGTAAGTCTACGTTCAGTGTTTTAACTTTTCTTCTTCTTCTTTTAACTTTTATTTGGAACATATTTGGTATTAAATTTAAATTCAACATTATAATCGATAATTCTCGCAGCAAGATTTAAGACCGGATTTAAATATAGGGACGACATGCGCAAATTTCAAGTATTTTGGAAATATCCTGGTTTTATAGATTCATTATTTGTGGGATGAAGACATCCTACCCCCTACCCTATATGTCATTGTTTTTTCAATCCAAACTTCCAAAATCTAGCGATATAGATAAAGGAAAATATGGATAGGACATAGAGACTTCATAATCAGATGATTCCTATGTCTCTGATCATATTTCTATGAAAATGTAATAGCGGCCTAGTTTTGTAAGCAATCGTAACCCGAAACAAGAAAAATTATGACAAAAATGACAAATGTTGTATACAATTTGTCATTGTTGTGAATGTTTGTTTTTGTTGCTTGTTGCCTTTAGACAGTACGCCGACAGTATCGCCCGGTTTTTGAATTAACTAATAATAACTGTAAGTTCATGAATTCGCGCCATAATGCGTTCGCCTTTATTCCACCCACACTCCACACCTCCACACCTGCCTTGCCGAGCGAGATGGGAGAGATTACCTAAGAGATTAGCTTACCCTATGTGCGGATGACGAAAAACCATTAAACCTTTGTAATACTACTTTATTTCTGAATTGTAATATTGTTTTGTGTCAATAAACGTTATATTGGATTAAATAACTTAATAAGATAGTCGCAAATCATTCTCTTTATTACAAGTACTTAAAGTCAAAAATATGTAAAATGTTAATAGCTACAAAACCGGCAGCCTGATTAGCTAATTTTAGTGATTCGTAAATTATCGCTGAATCTAATCAAAATCGAATTTTTATCGAAACAATAATTTTGTATTTTGTAACTTTTTTTACTATAATTTAAATTGGATTTAACTTTTCTGCGCCAAGTTTTTATGCCATAGAAACTAGCGACATTTTTTCTGACGGCGGCAAGCGTAAACATTTTTGAGTATCGTAAAAGAGGGGGACAAAAACAACAGACGAAAATGCTGTATAGGATAAATGTCTTTGCTTTTATTATGAGATAAATAAAAAATAATCTACATCAAACGCCTTATAAGTCAGTACTCAGTCAAACACGTATTTGTCATTGAAGGTATTCATTATTGTGTTTGTTCTATAAGAATGATAATTTATTTTGATAATTCGAAAGGTAAAATAACTTTATTTTGCAATTGCTGAATGAACATAAAGGCTCCATCTCCCAAATTGATGATTTAACAGATTTTTACATATTTCCTAGTTATTTGCAGAAGGGCCAAAAGCAGCAGAAGAGATGGTTGAATAATCTTTCTCAAAGATTATACGCTCACGGATGTTGTGTAACAAAAGATTACCAAAGTTAGAAGGTGGTAAATGTTGTCTTTTAAACCCCATAAAAGTGCATTAAGATATTAGGATATCATATGTATCAATAAACTAATGCAATATAGTTATCGCTTTCAGAACTTTTGTATTGATTGATTCCTCAAGAATATTGAAATTCAGTTATAAAGGTTAACTGGTGTCTTATAAGTTGGAGGAAACATCTGAACATGTTTCTTGATGCCTTTGCTTCCACAGTCTTGCAAAGTGTGAATGTTATAAGAGTCAAATGTTTTATTGAGTTTTTATGTGGCTATTAGGGTAAAAGTTTTTATTTAATATAAATAAGCTTCTTATTAAAAAATGACTAAATAAAGTAGGTAGGTATATGTTTTGATCTTCAATTCATGAAAATATATTCATCTTTTACCTGAAATTAAATAACAACAATTCAACAAACGATATTCATAGTTAATTGAAAATATACAAGTTCTAAGGGAAGCCATTCTGATGGTTAGTAATTGCCATAGTCTATACTTGCAACACTCAAGATAAAATGTGCACATTGATGATGCTGCAAACCTTTGACAAGGAGGATTATTCCTTGAGGAGCAAGTATTTATATACTATAAACATAAAACTGGGACCTAACTGTCTAGGTATTCTGTTTCAGCTCTGGCTAGGTAATCACTCTCTAAATCAGTTTTTACAGCCAGCTGTATGCATCATGGTGTTGTTCACTGTAGAATTCATATTCAATAGGTTGACATCACTATCACAAATCTGAAAGGATCCAAAGTATTTCAATAACTTTCGAGGAAATAGTTTAGTCTTAGTAAACATCGTATATACCAAAATACGAATTACTCAGAATTTCAGTTAGAATAACACTTCTCATCAATGTTGGTCCAGACTGGTGCCCCATAGGCTTTGTTAACCCTACCCTAAACTAAAGGGGAGGCAAATTCATTTGAAAATCATAACATGCTAAATAATATCGTGTAATAAACAGAAGTATGACAAAAATATGATTGTATGAAAAAATACATACCCTTGCGCAATACCCTGGCGTTCAAATTGTGCCAAAGGTAATTTAATTTGTTTCAGAAGTATATTTTTATTTAAATTTGTAAAAAAAACATATCAGAAATCACTCAATTATCACACTTTGTTTGATTTTTGTTTGACAGTCTAAATCTCTCAAAATTTGAAATCGAATCGATAGCAAAAAGCTTACGCAATACGAAATTGTTGTTTTTGTAGGAAGAAAAATAAGGGCCAAGTTTTGATAACGTCAATAATTTTTCATTAAATCGGCAATGTCAGATACTCGTTAAACTTTTTAGCTTTTGTTTGACAATTGTTTTAAAAGTCAAAACTGAATGTTATATTCCCAAGATGTTTTTTTTCGGTTGAACAAACTAATTTTTCGGTTTAATATATCGACGAACAGTGCAAGTGGTTTGCACGCGGATGCAAAATCACAACAAAAGAGTAATTAAATGATTCGAATCTGAAAATACCAAGCAATTAATACCTACTTACAATAGTTTTAACGATCCGCAGCCTGATTAGCTAACTCAAAATCATCAATTTCGCGAAAATAATTCGTAAATAATCGCTGTCAAACGTGAATTCGTATTACCTAAAGAAAATGAAAGAAAATGCTTCTTCTTGGTTTAATTCTTCCCTTTTATCGTGAAGGGCAAAGAGCTTTAGCCCATACAACACAAGTTTTCCGTGTTAAATTTTTCTTCTTTCTTATTTGTTTCTACAGTAACATGCTAGTAATGTTACTGTAGGCTTTGTTGAGTTACTTGGGAGATTTCGAAAAGAGCAGCCCAATCAACGTATTTCATAGCACTACAGATGTTCCCTGGTTAAAACACTAGCATTTTACACATTAAGCTCTGCTGATACACAAGAAAAGGCAATAAAATAAGAAAATTTCAACCGCCACTCCCCGTTCCCGCCAAGTAACTCCAAATGACTTATGCTCAAAAGTTTGGAAACTATTTGTATAAGTACTTGCTCACAGCTTAATTCTGCTCCAGACCTTCAGATTAAGGTAAAGTTTTTTTTGTTTTCTAAAATAGAAACACAAAAAAATTGTACAATCTTACATAAAGTTCTATTAGCATTATTATAAAAATGTCAATATAATTTAAAACTATTTTTTTAATTAATTAAAAATATGAGTTATCTTATTTTTTTTAAATTTGCATTCATTTAACCCGTGCTAAGGGCACACATGTTTGAACTTTTAATTTTTATAAGACTTAAAATTTTAGGTTTTTATCTCAATCACACATATAATTTTATTAAATTGTCATCCATGAATAAATACAAACAAAAACATATTTAGAGTATAATCCAGCACCAGTACTTGCCTCTATCAGTCTATTGAGTAATTTATGGAATGCGTCCATCTCTAAAAAACAATCTGTCAAGGCTCTACCTGCCTACCTCCACCAAATATAACCGCACACAATGTGTGTGAGTTAGGCCAACAAGTCCTGACATCATATCCAACGCTTGCTTTCCCCAGGGATGATACTCGTATCTGGTTTTGGTGAGGAGAAAAGAACACTATAAGTTAAATTTAACGTTATGAAACAGAATGGCATGATCAATAAATATAAAAACCCCCGTGTTGAATGATTCAATGAACGTTGTACGTATATAATATTCGAGTAGAGGTAGTCCTGTAGCTGTAATGGCCTGCAGAGTGCAGCTGCACAATGCATTCAGTTTGCCATCGACACCCGTGGGAGGGTGGCATTCGCGCTTGCATTTAAACTTTACTACGACCTCACGTGCAATATTTGCGGAAATACAATACGAAATATAAATACACCCCAATACCAAAACGTAGTTTAAAAAAGGTAAATATGACTTTAGAAAATATTTGCGGGACTATATATACAAACTTTAATATACCAATAATAGTGGTATCATTTATTGTGAACTTTGCTGTGTTCCTGAAGGCGGCTATGAACTATAAACAAAATTCTAGGTAATTAATTCTTATTTATTTACATGTTAATTAAAACCGAATATAACGGCATTGAAGTGACCACATAACACACACATTATTTGTATAATTTTTTTCAAATTCAATGACGAAAAACAAATAAAAGTTTTCAAATTCTTTATTTACAAATATAATATAACATTAGATGTAGTTTGTTCATGACTCCTGCTTGTACCGCAACGCTAGCTAAGTTTTTGAAGTAATCGTTATGTTTGTCGTTATATCCAATGATTTTGTATAAAGTGGGCAAGTGATGTTGTCTGTGATCAGTAGGTAGGTCTTGTTATGGGTTTGTGTAGTCATAAATGTAGGGAAGGATTGAGTT
Source organism: Choreutis nemorana (assembly GCA_949316135.1). Classification (NCBI taxonomy): domain Eukaryota; kingdom Metazoa; phylum Arthropoda; class Insecta; order Lepidoptera; family Choreutidae; genus Choreutis; species Choreutis nemorana. The sequence goes on from OX438595.1 coordinate 15,578,379, forward strand.
GCTCCTCCATTTGTTGATCGATATTTTTGCGGTCCATTCTTCAATATTTTTCTTGTGTTTTGAAGGCAACGTACAATATTCATGAACGAAACATCGAGAGGATTCGCATAAAGTTAGTTCAATATATTAAATATCGTCGGCCACACGCAGATGCACACACACATGCCGATCACGTCATCCCGTCATTGGAATCAATCAGAGATTTAACTTTATTACATAGAGTTCTCAACAGCGAAGTTTTTCCACCGCGCATTATAATAATGTCTCGTTAGTTGTACATAGCTAGGGATACTTTGTAAATACCCTTTTGCAGAGCCAGACTCAAATTCGTTTACCCATAGAGCTTGAAATTTATGGAATATTCATTGGAATGATAAACATTTCTTTTGCTCATTATTCAATAATAATAATAATCATCATATAATAGGTAATTACAGTTTTCATTATTTAACTGTATGTGTCCCGAACAAAAATCCAAAGCTTGTTTAGCCATTAACAATATTGATAAATAATCGATGGGACTGCTAGCGCTGGTTTGGAGACGAACAATTTTTAAAACAAAATATAAAATAAAAAAACTACCATGATTTTGGATTTTTTTTATTCAATTGAAAATATTCGATTTAGGAATGATTTTTACCATTTAGTATTTTTTTACCAAATAATATAAATCAAGTATTTTCCAGTTCCTCGATGGTTTGAAAATCTATATTCAGATATAGATTCAGTTACATTTTTTGATATTAAAAATTAACTTAACAGTAAAACAATAATCTAAATTGTGATTCTAGTAGGTGTTAAAACTTCTCCATTATAAATATATAAAATGAACATTAAACATTACTTTTAATTTAATGTTTACATGATTTTAAAGACAAAAGAAAGAGATAGTCGTACGGAGTAGTATATAGTTATCATTTTATACCTTGAATGTGCTAATAGACTTTACATCTAATTATATCCGTATTTGACGAAATAGGCGCGTGAGGAACTTCGTTCCTGACTCCCTTTTTTTGCCACCCGCCTGCACTCTACCTTTTTATACGTGCATTTTTGATGTTGTAATAATATAACAAAAACTACAGTTCGTTTGGCTGTCGGCATAAGTAAATATAATAAATCCAAGCTAAATTATTTTATTTACTCAGCACACCAAAGCCTCTGATTGGAAATTTGAACATGTTCATATAATGGGTTGTTGTATATTTGCCACAAAGTAAATTCGCCATGTTTTAATTTAGAGTATTGTAAATCATTGTTTTGTTTTCGTACCGGCAGCAAAAATAAAAATAGACAACTAAAAACATTTGTTCCACAACAGCATTTTTAGGAATTCATCCTTACTCGTACATCTTACATAAAATCACAGTTGTCGTTGGCCGATTTACTGTTGCTTATTATCAACTATGAATACGTTCTAAAATCAGAGCAATTATCGAAAATGTTAAGAGTACTTTTTTTTAGTATCGAGATAAACGAATTTGAAACCATCAGAAAATTGATGTTATGGCTATGTGTTCAAGTTGACGTGCGTGTAGACGGCTTACGCGATTCAATACTTTGATTAAATGAAAAATAAAAGGATTTTCCTCATACCGATGTCGTCCAATTAGTTTGTATAATCAACGCTCTTCTGGTATACTCGTAGCTAGCTATGATTGTATTATAAATGGATTCTTTTTAGATGTATTTAGGTTTTTGATTAGTATTTAAACATAATTTCATATTATTCGTCTAGATTATTACTATTCTCGGTACTGCTATGCCAATAATTAGTCCGACACTTATGAACGGTGTAGGTCGAAAGCTGCCGCTTTACAGATTGACTTTTCAAAAATCTAATTAGTAATATTAGTAATAATTAGTAATATAATATAAGCGTACTAATTTAATTAAATATCGGTTCACAGATAAAATTCGGTAGATGATTCATAAATCATCCTCAATTTACATAGCCCTATTGTTGATATTTTATTTGAATTTAAATGGGAAAATTTCAACTTCTCTTAAAAAATCTATGCGTGGCAATACATAACAAATATACGGTCGACTTGAGAACCTCCTCCATACTTGTTTTTCGTTAGTTAAAAATAAAAATCTGCAGAGTCGATAAAACCCGTATTTAGGTGTTTATTATGTGATGTTCAATTTTTTATCGTTTAAATTTGTTACTGGAAATAAATTTAGACGATTTTTACACCATCGAAATTCACGGTAATTTATTTTTAGGTATGTATAATTAAGGAGTTCCATAGTTCATGAATGAGGTAAAGGAAAAACCTATTTAAAATTGAATCCAAAATACAAAAAGTCTGGATTGTGTCTTTGTTCTTATTATTTTTATCCAAAATACAAAATGTCTGGATTGTGTCTTTGTTCTTATTATTTTTATCCAAAATACATAAAGTCTGGATTGTGTCTTTGTTCTTATTATTTTATCCAAAATACAAAATGTCTGGATTGTTTCTTTGTTCTTATTATTTTTATCCAAAATACATAAAGTCTGGATTGTGTCTTTGTTCTTATTATTTTATCCAAAATACAAAATGTCTGGATTGTGTCTTTGTTCTTATTATTTTTATCCAAAATACATAAAGTCTGGATTGTGTATTTGTTCTTATTATTTTTATCCAAAATACAAAATGTCTGGATTGTGTCTTTGTTCTTATTATTTTTATCCAAAATACAAAATGTCTGGATTGTGTATTTGTTCTTATTATTTTTATCCAAAATACATAAAGTCTGGATTGTGTCTTTGTTCTTATTATTTTTATCCAAAATACAAAAAGTCTGGATTGTGTCTTTGTTCTTATTATTTTTATCCAAAATACAAAAAGTCTGGATTGTGTCTTTGTTCTTATTATTTTTATCCAAAATACAAAAAGTCTGGATTGTGTATTTGTTCTTATTATTTTTATCCAAAATACAAAAAGTCTGGATTGTGTCTTTGTTCTTATTATTTTTATCCAAAATACAAAAAGTCTGGATTGTGTATTTGTTCTTATTATTTTTATCCAAAATACAAAAAGTCTGGATTGTGTCTTTGTTCTTATTATTTTTATCCAAAATACATAGTCTGGATTGTGTCTTTGTTCTTATTATTTTTATCCAAAATACAAAATGTCTGGATTGTGTATTTGTTCTTATTATTTTTATCCAAAATACAAAAAGTCTGGATTGTGTCTTTGTTCTTATTATTTTTATCCAAAATACATAGTCTGGATTGTGTCTTTGTTCTTATTATTTTTATCCAAAATACAAAATGTCTGGATTGTGTCTTTGTTCTTATTATTTTTATCCAAAATACAAAAAGTCTGGATTGTGTCTTTGTTCTTATTATTTTTATCCAAAATACATAGTCTGGATTGTGTCTTTGTTCTTATTATTTTTATCCAAAATACAAAATGTCTGGATTGTGTCTTTGTTCTTATTATTTTTATCCAAAATACAAAAAGTCTGGATTGTGTCTTTGTTCTTATTATTTTTATCCAAAATACAAAAAGTCTGGATTGTGTCTTTGTTCTTATTATTTTTATCCAAAATACAAAAAGTCTGGATTGTGTATTTGTTCTTATTATTTTTATCCAAAATACAAAAAGTCTGGATTGTGTCTTTGTTCTTATTATTTTTATCCAAAATACAAAAAGTCTGGATTGTGTATTTGTTCTTATTATTTTTATCCAAAATACAAAAAGTCTGGATTGTGTCTTTGTTCTTATTATTTTTATCCAAAATACATAGTCTGGATTGTGTCTTTGTTCTTATTATTTTTATCCAAAATACAAAATGTCTGGATTGTGTCTTTGTTCTTATTATTTTTATCCAAAATACAAAAAGTCTGGATTGTGTCTTTGTTCTTATTATTTTTATCCAAAATACATAGTCTGGATTGTGTCTTTGTTCTTATTATTTTTATCCAAAATACAAAATGTCTGGATTGTGTCTTTGTTCTTATTATTTTTATCCAAAATACAAAAAGTCTGGATTGTGTCTTTGTTCTTATTATTTTTATCCAAAATACATAGTCTGGATTGTGTCTTTGTTCTTATTATTTTTATCCAAAATACAAAATGTCTGGATTGTGTCTTTGTTCTTATTATTTTTATCCAAAATACAAAAAGTCTGGATTGTGTCTTTGTTCTTATTATTTTTATCCAAAATACATAGTCTGGATTGTGTCTTTGTTCTTATTATTTTTATCCAAAATACAAAATGTCTGGATTGTGTCTTTGTTCTTATTATTTTTATCCAAAATACAAAAAGTCTGGATTGTGTCTTTGTTCTTATTATTTTTATCCAAAATACAAAAAGTCTGGATTGTGTCTTTGTTCTTATTATTTTTATCCAAAATACAAAAAGTCTGGATTGTGTATTTGTTCTTATTATTTTTATCCAAAATACAAAAAGTCTGGATTGTGTCTTTGTTCTTATTATTTTTATCCAAAATACAAAAAGTCTGGATTGTGTATTTGTTCTTATTATTTTTATCCAAAATACAAAAAGTCTGGATTGTGTCTTTGTTCTTATTATTTTTATCCAAAATACATAGTCTGGATTGTGTCTTTGTTCTTATTATTTTTATCCAAAATACAAAATGTCTGGATTGTGTCTTTGTTCTTATTATTTTTATCCAAAATACAAAAAGTCTGGATTGTGTCTTTGTTCTTATTATTTTTATCCAAAATACATAGTCTGGATTGTGTCTTTGTTCTTATTATTTTTATCCAAAATACAAAATGTCTGGATTGTGTCTTTGTTCTTATTATTTTTATCCAAAATACAAAAAGTCTGGATTGTGTCTTTGTTCTTATTATTTTTATCCAAAATACAAAAAGTCTGGATTGTGTCTTTGTTCTTATTATTTTTATCCAAAATACAAAAAGTCTGGATTGTGTCTTTGTTCTTATTATTTTTATCCAAAATACAAAAAGTCTGGATTGTGTATTTGTTCTTATTATTTTTATCCAAAATACATAAAGTCTGGATTGTGTCTTTGTTCTTATTATTTTTATCCAAAATACAAAAAGTCTGGATTGTGTCTTTGTTCTTATTATTTTTCTTAGGTTCCCAAGATTATAAATATTTACTTTCATTTAAAGCAATAAATATGTTATTTTATTTTGTGCGCTAATAACCAATAACTTTGCTTGCTGTCGGTACTTTATATAAAATAATGAATGGAATTTTCACAATGAATCTTTTCTTCTAAAGATCTGAGATGCGAGACTTGGTTTTTCTACAAGTTATGTTTTTGATGGCATCTCATTTATTTTTGTAGATAGTCCTTTTTCATTTCGTTATATAATTATATCAAGATATAATTATGTACGTATCTGCTCTTATTATTCCATTATATTATACATATACGTACAGGTACACTGGTACATGTAACCACAAATGTAACGCTGTAATACTATATATAATTATATCGGATTACAAAGTTATTTATACAGTTGGTGTATCTAAAACACTGGACCGAAATTGCAAAATACTTTATTTATACATTGAACACTAATTGTATTCTAAATTTGAAGCTTCTATGTCTACTAGAAACGCCTTAGAGTTTTGATGATCGGTCAGTGAGTGAGTGAGTGACCAAATTAAGAAACTTTGACTAGTTATAATTCTTAAAAAACTGATTCAAATTGAAAAAAAATGGAAATATAACGTGTTTATTAAATACCTGCCTGGTTTCTGAATATTCGGGCATCTAGTTTCATCCACAACAAAGTTATAGAGGTTCGAAAATGGCCTGAACTGCTTCGAGAAAACTATGGTACGGCCGCGTCGCTTTTTTACTGGACTTGGCGGTGGCACTGCCGTGCCTCCAGATTGTTAAAAAGCACAAGTTAGCTTAATTTTTTCCTCTTCAATGCGACGTGACTGTGGAAGTCGGAATACAGCTATGCCATGCAGCCTTACTCCAGAATCCGCGGCGCCCCACAACATTGAGTGGTATGTTGAATCATAATCATCCATTTTGCTTCACTGTAGTAAGAAAAACAAGCGCGCGTTTGTTTGAAGGTGTGCTGAATAATTTCAATTATGGTAAATATACTACTCAAAACAAAATAAGGGCCACGAAGAATTTGTCTGTACCATGAAAATAATAAAACCAATATTTATTTTTTTGTCTCCATAATGAAAACTAATGTTGTTTTTACCGTGTAGACCAGTAAACTTATTCCAATTATAATGATTAAAAAGTTTATTTGCTTTTGAAAGAAAAAATCACATTTAAGGTTAAAAATAAAAACAATGTAAAGTTACTGAAAACAAAAGAAAATACTCCATGCTCATCTTTTAGTAACGAGTATGCCCTCCTCGTTTCGCTACGCACTCCTGAAGCCTGGAGTGCATGCTCTCAATCCAATGCCTGACATTTTCCATTGGAATCTCTTCCCAGGCCCTTTTAACAGCGTTGATGAGTTGCTGTTGGTTGTGGATTTCCTGATCACCGTTTCTAACTCTTCGTTTCAACTGATCCCACATGTGCTCTATTGGATTTAAGTCCGAACTGTTCGCCGGCCACGGCAAGACTTGAATTTGAGACGCTTCCAGTACAAACCGAGTCGCTTGAGCCGTGTGTGCACGAGCATTGTCTTGCATCAAGATGAATCCAGGACCCGCTCGCTGGGCAAATGGGATCACATGTGGTCTGACAACTTCCTCAATATACCGCTGAGCAGTAACAGTACCCTCATTTAAAATAGCGAGCTCAGTTTTGCCGTGTAAGCTTATCCCGCCCCAAATCATTACATTTGGACCACCAAAACGATCGACTTCATGGATGTAGGCTTCTGAAAATCTCTCGCCACGTCTTCTCCATACTCTAATACGCCGATCGTCGTAAAAATTTAACTTTGCATTAGTCTGTGAAGAGCACTATGCCCCATTGGTTTATGTCCCAGTCCAAATGTTGACGGGTAAATCTTAAACGATTTGCACGATAATTTCTGGTTAATGGAACACGGACAACTCGCCTGCTTGATGCCTGCTGGTCTTCATGCAATCGATTACGAATAGTTTGGTCACTGACACGAGTACCCGTTGTGAGCCGTAAACGATTTTGCAGCTTGCGGGCCGTCGTTGTGCGATCTCGGCGCGCACTTAATCGAATGTAACGATCCTCTTGAGCTGTTGTAATGCGAACTCTGCCCGAACCAGGTCTTCTTCTAACACTACCGGTCTCTTGGAAACGATTCCATAGATTTTGAATAGCTCTTCGAGAAAATCCCAATTGCAAACCCACAGATCGTTGCGAATGACCTTCTTCAATCATTGTAACGGCTCTGGTTGCTGTCAGCGAGTCCATATGACGCCTGCGTGCTTGTGGCATATTGCAAAAGATGTTTCTGACTCGAGATATCAATGAACTCTGATAATTTCTAATAAACCAAGAAGCTAAGGAAAGCAAAACGACAAAAAAAATGGAAACAAAATTTTCAAAAATAATTTTAAATCAAATTTTATTTAAAAATTGTTGCCAGCATTAGATGAATACTACAATATTAAAAAGTTTAGGTATCAAAGAGTTTGTATACTCAATATTTTACTACTTTCAAAATGTGAATGTTAAATAATTTACACCAAAATGAAAAGATACCTCGTGGCCCTTATTTTGTTTTGAGTAGTATACTTATATAATTGGTGTAAGTAAGTATTTATTGTTTGGACACATTTTAAACTTTATTCTGACAGTAAAGAAATAGATAAGATTCGCTAGAAGTTGAAATTGATTGTCGTGAAATTTTGTTAGAGCAATCATTATTAGACACGTGAAAAGTAAAGAAGTTATTAATGTTAATGCATTTGATTTCGTTTCATTACACTTTTATATTTTATTCGTCAAGGCCGCGTTTTGGTATGGTTTTTGGTTGATACATACCTATTTAATAGTGTATTTAGTGTATTTAATAGTGGCAACAAGTCTTCCGGTTCGCTATATTGAGTCATCCTATATACTAAATTACACGTGCGAAGCCGGGGCGGATCGCCAGTCCGCCCGTAGTTGGGTACGCAAAACTAATAAACTACGATTGACTGACTACGGCGTAGCTAGGTAGCCACCGTAGTAGGTCTGCGTAGTAAATACGACCGATAATCCCTCGTCTTCAAATTGAAACATACTAAACTCCTAGAATATGTTATATACTGTATAATAGAATAACCAAAAACCCTGGACCACAACATTATTTCCTTATAATAATATTCAAACCGGATCGGATTTTAGGCTCCTTTAAAAACTGATTTTCATAGAGTCAATCAATCAATTTGTGTGAAATCCTAGATATATTTATAAACTTCATTTTAATATCATTTTTAAAACTAAATAAAAACTTTAAACTAAGTTCTATAATACGTTTCGTTTTATTATAAAAGTGTGGCTCTTAAACATCTGTTTCATGGTTAATGATTGTGTTAAACAATTAAAACTCTTAAATTAGTTCTGCGAAAACTAAATAGTAACGTATTTAACTTTTAAAGTTTTGAAAATTCCCGTTTCCATGGAAAGATAAAAAATATTCCGTATTACCTGGGAACGCAAAAAGGCAGGGAAAAGCTTTTCATATTTCCTATTCAAATCGGTTATACAATTTAAGTAATGCAATTTAATTATTATTGTAGTTCCCTTGCAGAGTTGGTGGTCTCATTGTGTAACACATCAGCCGCCATTTATTAATAAAAACATTTAAAAATTATAAAGAAGTAAAATATTTATAGACGCCGGTTAATAGTAATACCTGTAGCTATATTCTGGGGTGTGATTTTCGTGTGTGTGTTGAAACCGACTTCCGCTTTTTTTTTTGTAATCTACGCACAGATTGGTTTCAGTCGATCTATCTAGGTAGACAGAATATTTTTTACTCTTTGAAGTCGCATAGTTTTTTCGTTTATTGTTGTTAACATCAACATATTATTGTAAAATGAATTGACTGTCTTTACTTTTGCTGTCTATAAAATTAACTGTCGAAAAGTATTTTTAATTTCAGTTTTATTTAAATAATCTCAAAATTAAATAAAACCCATGAATGATTTACATCGCACTATTCGCGACATTATTTATTTTCCTTTAGAATTACCTACATGTACATACATAGCTGAAGGACGAGCAAGTTACAAATTGTGTCCTTACTGATTTACAGAACATGTACAACCTCACCCCGCGACTAGTTTTATATCATATCAAATGTGTAGTGTCGTATTGATGGGTTCGATTAAACTATGATACACCTATGTCTAGAAACGACATTTAGTCAGAATACTTTGTAAAAAGTCTATTCTAGTATGCAATATACATTAGTTCATGGTTAAATCTTTCGCGCTCAAAAACTTTTTGACAATTATCAAACACTATTCACCGACAAAACTAGAGTATAATGCCCAAAATGACTCCTTGGAGGTCACCGAGCATTTGACGCTGCGGAGAATGGGCATTTGTCTAAGCCCCTGAACCGGAGACGAGCACGAGTTTAATAAATTCGATGACAATTCACGTTGTTTTGAAATAAAAGTAATGTCTTTAATGATTTTCCATAAAGCATATGAATAATTATTAAATACGTAATAAAACGGTCTGACTAACAGCAAGCGAGGGAAGGTCACGGTATCACAGCTGGAGTTTGGTGGATGCACACTTCTTCTGTTGCAGTCGCAGTTGAAATATGAGCACACCGCGACCAGAGATCGAGACAAGCACTTGTCCGTTGGCTTTGTAGCAGCACTAGTCACATGACACCGGAGACAAGATGACGGTCTCCGCCTCGGACCAGTAGTGTCTCGTATCATTCTTGAAAGCACATTGATAGATATGTATGGAGGTGGCATCGCTTACTGATTGTTTTTGGTATAAACGAACATCACTCTTCACAAGTAGATGTAGTTTTAACAATAAGATACGTATGTTCTTATTAAACAAATTGATTTTATTATTTGGCAGCGATCAGAGGGAGGATAATCTTTTAGATGTCCTATTTATTTATTTTGACTCTACGATACGGTTTGCTCGCGGTCGCGGTGTCGACCCACAGCACATGCAGATGAGTCCGAGACACCTGTAGCGGTAGCGGCTGGAACCCGCCACCTTACTAACAAATTATTGATTAATTATTATTAAGTAACTATAGCTATTAGGTAAATATTGTTACTAACAAACTATGGATCGATGGTCTGATTTTTTTCTGACTTTCAATTTAGTACTTATCTATTAATGGTTCATTTTTACCTATTTTGGATTACAAAGATAACCTTTACATAATTCAGAACACTCCATGCAAAACTTCAAGAGGCAGTTGAGCCGCGATGAAAAAAAGGAACAATCGGGAAGCATTCACGTATTCTGCAGCACGTTATTTTGGTCGTTTCAATGTTAATTAAGAGAATTCAAATTCATATTTATGCCCAAAAAAAAATTCAAAGAACCCGGTTAGTTCTGACTCCTCTATTTTTCGGTAAGGAATCGGTTTTTATGAAAATGCTTCAGATGACAGGGGCAGGACTTGGCATATGTCGGGTATTTCTCCCTCGTGCTGTCATTTAAGTGTCTAATCGCCTAGGCATACTAGATAATTTAGTTGACGAGTGTTTTCGGGGGTAAATTTTGTTTTTCTACAATTACGTCGGTTCTGAGGTCAGGAAATGATTTATTTTGCTGGTGTGTGCATATGCACATAGACATAGGGAGTATTATGGTGAGAGGGTGTTTAAAAATTATAATAACTAATAAACCAGGGTTGAAGATTACTATCATGTTCGCATGTACTTACAATATGTAGGTGTTTGGCAGGCTGCTAGGTGACATGCTGAAGGTATTTAATAATGTTTTTATTTTATTGTTTCAGTTTCCAAATGATACTGCAATTGAACTTGGCGGTAGCTGATGCCTTGTCATCGCCGTTCAACTTGTGGCAGGCATTTCACAACATCGGGTACAACGGAACAACAGTTTGCACAGTTAGATGTTTAAAAGGTAATTTTAATAAAGATTGTATATTTTTGGATTTAAAGTAAATATTGAATGATTCGTTTAGTCATGTTATGATAATTTGTAACTGTACAAAAGTATTATTATCATTTAATGCATCTAAACGTCTTCAATATTTAGCTTTATTCACTACATTTTAATTAAAACATTAGATATGTAATAATGAATCCATGAATTTTGCTAACTTTCTTATTAAGTAGGTATTCGATCATTGACGTGAAATAGTTGTAGTTCATTACTTGTAATGACATGATCCTACATTAGTCATGTACTGGGTGACCACGTGACTGTTGCTTTTGGAACATTATCCCATATTTCCATTGCATATGTATCCATTTATGCATTGGAGTGAACAAATAAAAGAGAATCATTCAAATTGGTCCAGCTCTCGGCTCTTCATATTTACCCGACTGCGGCGAAATAAAAAAAAGAAGGGTTACGTTTTTGATATATAATAACCACATAACGACACACACACATTGACTCAGCCCTGCACTAAGATATAATCTTGTGTGCAGGCACTAAGCAGCAATATGGTATAAATTACATAGATGATACTCGTAAGAAATGTAAAAACCTGCATTTGGCTAATAAAACATTTGATATGATTTGAAAGATAAGAATACAACATCCAAAACATGAAAGCGAAACAATGCGTCAATGTATGTAAGTATGTCCATTCCAATGTCTCTCGGAACTACTAAAATAATTTGTCGTCAGTGTTGCCAACTGCAGCGCAACAAATGTCTCAGTATCAGTCTTCTAAATTCTCTAGAAATCGCCAATCCAGGCATGGCCCAAAAATCGCCAGGATTCGCTGCTTTTTAGGTCGTGAACATGCCACCTTGATGACAAGATTAAGTTTTTATTCCCTGAGGTGTTTTCAACAATCCCAAAACATTTAATTCGATAGTCAAAGTTTACGTTTGATTTCGGCATCATCACCTACCTTTGTTATTTTTGATAGAAAAAAATTCGCCGTGAAACAAAATTGCAGTAAAAATAACGGTTTTCTAAAAAATATATGTCACAAATAACATGTCGCCAGAAATCACCGTTCGAGCGAAGAAATCGCTAGTATTCTCCAAATGCCTGTCAAAAATCGCTAGGGTTGAGAGAGGTCTTAAATCGAGCAAAAAAATCTCTGCGCAGGATCGAAAATCTCCAGATATAGCTAAAAAATCGCTGTGTTGGCAACCCTGTTTGTCGTTAATTTCATTATATATGATAATATATGATATAGGTAAGGGTATCAAATTGAAGCTATTCGTTGCCAAAGTATTGCTGGGTATTACTAGGCCCAAAAGTACGTTCTAAAAAATTACCATGTCAATATGAGAATGAAATGAAATCTAGTAAATAGAGCACTGTAAAGAATTTAAAATCTGTATCGTATAGGAGTTTATTACGAGTATAATGTCCTTATCCATAGACACAAGGCTGGATTATAGTTTTCACTTCCTCTTGATTCAGAGTCACGGGATAAGTTAATTTAGAGTGTCAGGATCTTTAATATGAAATAGAAGAAAAATACAAAATATACAAATGAAGACATTGTATGATCACGTCATGATACAGTATTGACTGTCTCACGGCGCATTGATTGGTTAGCTCAACCACCTTTAGATGTACACACACAACGCTGAATAAATACTTAATGCGTCCCATCTACTTTTAAACAAATGTAATTAAATAAGTTTAAAGTAAAGAGTATTCATGTTTGCTTTATTTATTTATTGTTATTAATTTGAAACGTCTTTTTAAGTTTACCATTTACCCTGATTGAATAATAAGTAAACAGTTACTTTATTCAGCATTGAATTAATAAAATAAATCTATTTATGACTTTTTTAAGTACAATGCAGTACTTAATTCTTCTAGATTAATATTTTTTCTGTCCTAAAGAGAAACAAAAATTATTCTAGTACAATCTTACATAAGATCCTGTTTGCATTGTTATTCTGATTAAATTATAAATTTACCCATTAATTAAGGACACACTTTATTGAACTCATAATCATGTTTATTTGTATTTATTCCTATTTCCATACAATTTTATTTATATTGTCAGATGTGCATTATAATATATTTGTTTTTTTCCCATTATTGACATAAACCACAGCACAACAAAACCAATAAAAGTATTTAAAGTAAACTTCACAATTAGCCAATTACGGTTTCATTTATTTAATTTATGGAACATGTAAGAAAACGATATTCAGCGTACAATCACCGGCATTTGTAATGTACTTGCTGCATTGGGAATACATGGGCTGTTGCCAAAGACCCCATCACCACCAATTAACACCACATACCAGTAATGTGTGTCAGTTTTGCCAAAATTCTTGACCATTTATCCAATTCTTCAGTCACAGGAATGATATTTGGGTAATATATAAATATTAATAAAGTAAAAATAAATTAGTTATTATATATTTATTTGTTGCAACCTCTGGAACTTGTTTGTTGGGTATTTTTACAGAATGTCTGTTTTTAGTTTAACCATTTTAGTTTTGTCTGTTTTTTTTTGCAAGAAAAATAAATATTCTGGCATTGAAAAAATAATACCTCTGCTCTGCAAGTATATTAAAGAAATTTGTCTGTTTGTAAAAAAACACCCATTATTTTAAGATACACTGACTCATAATACAACAACTAGGCACAAAAATGTGTTAGCTATGCCTAAATCAAATAAACTGCTACAGAAAAATTGTTATGGGATGTGTAATAAAATTTGTAATGCACTGCCTAAAATGTTTAGGAATTGCGCTTTTCTATTTTCAAAAGAAAAATAAATCATTGGTTAATACAAAAACTGTAATTATTATTGACATTTCACGGGACAATTGATAATGTAAAGTAATGTAAAGTAATTTTTGTAGGATATTTCAAATGATTTATAGTATTGACTTCAGATTTTTTTTCCTTTTGACATTATATATCGTAAATGTTATTATTATTACCTTCATTGAACTTTTTATATATGTATGCCTCTATGGTAGATTTTTCTGTGACTAATTATAATGTATGACATCTGTATAACGAAAAATCTGACAAATAAAAACGATTTATTATTATTGACAGACAGACGGACAACGACTTTAGGTACGGAACACTAAAACCGATAAATAAAACAATAATTAAAAACCCGTCTACTTAAAAATATGAACCGAACAAAAATTAAAGTAATTACTAGGTCGGTAGCAAAGTTACGTTTGTCACCGCGTACAGCATTTGTTAATGTAGGTTATTGCATTGTAGTTGTTGTTTTTGATTTTAAGTTAGTATTCTCAAGCAAACGGACCCTGATTATGTAACGAGCAATACAAATTGAAATTTCAAAATCAATTTCACGTGTAAATATTTCGTTTGACAACTGGAGTTTGTAAATTATCACCGTTTACGCGGTAAGACACGTCGCCGTAGCAACTGAGTTATTTAAATACGTTATCTTATTACGTCCGCTATAAAGTAGTTAGAGAGATAACCAGAAACTGGTCTGGTTATATATTGTGCTATGAGATATGGCCCCCCACTGTCCACAGTGGCGACTCGTCCCGCTACAATGTCAACCCGTCAAGCACTCGCTGCACCCGCTCATACATCGCTCGCTATTACTCGTTTGACAGTATAATGTAATCATTGTTTATTGTTCCAGGTGTTTCGGTAGCTGGGTACGCCATTACGTTAACTGCTATAGCACTGGATAGATATTTGTCATTGCTTCTGAAACGCAACGACATGACCTAAGGACGGCGGCATGCACTCTACGTCGGAGGAGTCTGGGCTGTAGCATTCATAATGTATATGCCTCTAATATTTGCCTTACATGTAAGTATATTTATATACCTACATACATTTATATACGACCCATGCAGTATTTTAAATGTCGGGTTACAGAGGTTTCGGATGTAGCGGTTTTTGTAAAAAACATGACTGACTTCAAAAAGTACAAAATTCATTATATATAGGTATTTAAACTCGGAATACTCTTTCGATATAAAATAATATTTAGACCTTTATCGTCTAAACCCAATCAGTAGATCACAAAATATTTAAAGAAGAAATTTTTATCCTTCGTGTTTAATCGACTTCCATATACTATGTATATATATTTCGTGGAAAACATTAATTTAAGTTGCGTTTCTGAACAGTCATTTGTACTGGATTGAACGCCGTGAAGTTGGCGCTGCAACTTCACGTGAGACTGAGTCGTGGACGGGGAGAGCGCGGGAACGAGTGGAAGATATTGAGTGATTGGCGGGAATCGGCATCACTCCTCGCCCACGAAACTGTCGGTTTAATCCTTAATTCTTTGTGTAATTTGATTTTACTTAAGTTTAATTCAAGATTAAACAAGTGTACGCTCTGAAAGTGAGTTATCAATTATGAATCCTGTACTACACGACCCTACTGATGACGGCTCTGTCGCTCAGCCATCGCTGGCGCCGTCATCAGAAGTGGGATCAGATTCCCATTGGCGCGCTATGTTCGAGATGCAGCAGAAAAATATGATGCAGCTGATTGAAGCTATAAAATGACCATCAGCGCTATCGTCAATCACCTTACCGGATATCGATCCAGATTTACCTGATTCAGACCCCCGGCTTGGTGTGCAACTGTTGACATTTGTCTGTCCGAACGGCCACTTGAAGGCGCATCGCTCATCATTGCACTAAGTAAGTCGCTTAAGTGAAGTTCTTCTTCGTGGCTTTCGCAAATATCACATGTCGGCATGAAATGGCAGCACTTTCGTGATTTATTTCTCGCACGTTATGACTCGGCAGAGACGCTTGCAGCAACGTTTATCAATTTGAATAGCGGACGACCCAAGGACGGTGAATGTTTGGCCGCATATTCTAGTCGTGCCATAGCTTCACTTTTGGCTAGATTAAAGGATACAAATACAGAAGAAATTGCAACGTCATTTGTGTTATCTCACATTGCTCAGTTCGATTCCCGCTTGAATCGATTAGCATTTACTAATGAGATAACTACACGTAATAAACTTTTACAAGAAGTAAAGGCGTTTTCAAACTTGAAACGAAAATCAGAAAAAGATAGTAATTCACCATTGGACGCAAAAAGGTTCAAATCAGAACTTGGTACAAGTGTCACAGCTGTGGACGATAAGGGCATAAAGCGGTAGACTGTCGCTCTAAACCTACAAAATTTTTGTCACCGTACATTGCTAAGCCAAGTTCATCGACTACCACACCGGATACGAAGAGATCTGTGATTTGTTTTCGCTGCGGTGAAGACGGTCACATTGCCGTAAACTGTCGGAGACAGGCTGGCGCGGGCAGCAATGCAAGCGCAGCGAACAGTGGCGGCGCCACCGGCGGGTCTGTCGGGCGCCGCATCGACTCCTGCGAGTTGTCAACGTGTAACGTGCGTGGAACAATGCAACTATCTGGTGAGTCGCACGATTTTATTTTGATTCCGGTGCCGAATGTTCTCTTGCTAAACAAACTCTATCAGGCAGATTCAAAGGAGTGCATTCGAGCTCGGTAGTTCGTATAACGGGTGTAGGCAGTGCAACCGTAACTTGTAATGAACAGATTTTATGTGACGTAATTATACCGGATAGTTGTATGAAATATGATGTAATGATCGGTCGGGAAATTTTAAAAAAGGGTTTTACTGTTAATATGACTGATTCATCTCTGGTGATGTCGAAGCGAAAGCTTGTCGAATTTTGTGATAGGGTTCCTAGTGAAGTAGATTTTAATAACATTGACACCGATATTCAAGACAAAGACTGTTTGAAGACAGTATTAAAAAAGTTTTCGAATTCATTTGTTGACGGTTTACCTAGTACGCGTGTATCTACAGGGGATCTGAAAATCAGGCTCAAGGATCCCAATCGTACTGTATATCGTCGCACTTATAGGCTTAGTCCCGATGAGAAGCAGGTTGTTCGCAGTAAGGTAAGCGAATTGATAGATGCAAACATTATTCGTCCTAGTCATTCGCAAGGAATTTGAAAATTTATTTTGAATTAGTTACTTCGCAAATTTTAAGAATGAAATAATTTATTATTAGTAATGTCCTTTTTTAAAAATTTTAGAATAAGACCGTTATTTAGCTCACCTTAGATGTTGTTGTTGAAAAAAACCATATTATTTTCCCTGATTTTATTTTTCTTCGTAGAGACCGAGTCATAAATTGCAGGGAATCGGCCAATTGTTCTTCCCAAATTTGGTTAAATTGTTTGGGGTTTTGGGGAATTCAATGAAGTGCGTTTAGCAACCGTAAGCGTGTTTGATGTACCTAATAAGAAAGTGGCTGATATCCGACACAAGACACGTTTGCGCGACAGCTTGAAATATGTTTACCAGCACCAGAGCACAGCTGCACCTCCAGCGAGCAACCTCCGCCCGCGTTCACCGCTGCGTACCTCACCTACACATACATCGCCATCGAACACACTCGTATTGACATTTGATTGCAATTTTCTTGAAGAATTGCTGGCTCAAGTAAAAACTAAAATACAAAGGACAAAATAGAAGATATTCGAATTTTTATTTTTAGAAAAGTTTAAAGCGACAATCTAGCCAGGTAAAAGGTTGTTTTGTACATATAAATATACTGTTATTGAAAAAATTACGGAATTTGAAATCGTTGTTGGTTAGAAAACAATAACAATTAAAAGATTTCAAATTTGTATACATTCATTACGAGCTACCTTTTAATTTTAACATCAGATGTTTATCATCTCCATAAATTTCCGCCCTTAACTACAGATTTCTGTCTGTTCATTGAAAAGAGTTAATTATAATACATGAAAAAGTGAGGGAAACATTTTGATTCTACGAAAACTTATTTATTTATCTTAATTACATTCCGTGATGGACGTGTAGGTGTGCCTATGGGTGACTGTTCAGTGCTGAATAATACCTACACAGGTTAGGTTAGGTACACATATTGTATTTAGCCAACCCGTACAGTACATCGGTAAGGCAGGGAGGCGACTGTACTCAAGTAGTACCTAACGCGGACTGCTTTGTAAAGATAGAAAGAGTTGACTGATTAATAACTTATATATATTTCAATAGAGCAAGCCTCGCATTACGTACACTGTGTCGCCACAGACGCATTTTATACTTTTTCATGGATGAATAATTCCAAAGATTTGAAACAGTTGGCGCTAGCTATCAATTCATTTCAACATTTTCCGAAAATTAAAAACACCAACAATTAATTACAGATGATAATTATAAAAACGAATCACCTTTAGTATCGTATAAACATTCATGCTACATTAATATAAGATCACATTCATACCGAGATAACTATATCGTAGTTTATTACTTTATTTATCCAGTTGTACGTATGCGAGCGTTGAGGAGACGTTAAATACTAAACCTGATGGAGGTTTCGTGCTTGCCCCAGGTATCGTAAACGTTCATTGGCTACAAAACCTCGAGAGATGCTCACTAGATGGCGGTCTTCACCGATTTACATCGCGATATCGTTGTTTGTCGAGCCATTATATGAAAGCAAAGGGCAGCTGAGCTTCGATAAACTACATTAAAAAATAATTTTTGAAGTGAATTACACCAGGGATGGTACTAATTCACATTAATGCACATGAAACAATTTCGAACATATGAACACTCGTACAAAATTTTGTTTAATAGTAATAATAATTTATTTTACAAGTGAAATTTAACAATTTGGTATTAATACTAATGGCCGTCACACTAGGCGTAAGCCTGTGTTGTGATCGGTAGAGCCCTATAGATATAGCTTGATTTTACTTTCAAAGTTATTTTTGTTATCTACAATCAATTTGGCAACTTTCGAGAGGTATTGAGCAAAGAAAAACCAAAAAATAATAATTCGGGATACCCTAATCCGTAGCTAGAAATGTTTCAGGATTCATTATTAAAAATGCTCCAAGACAATTAAATAATTTATTTCGTTAAAGATCGACTTTTCTATCTTAAAAATTGACAAAAGAATGCCACACATCCACTTAAAGTCCCGCCCTTTTTGTCCACGTCAATAACAAGCCTATTTAACTTTACTTTACAAATCTGCATTATTTAAAGGGCTGGTCACAAAATGCTTCTATTCAGTCAAGGAATACTTGGAGACAAAAAAATCGGTAATTGGATATGTATGACCTACCTTATTCAATTTATTATTTCACATTAGAATTGCTTATCTATCCTCCTTCATTGTTTGACATTTGAACGGCTTATTGTATATAAATCGACATTTGTATTTCATATTATTTGACATTAGAATTGCGTACATTTTATATTTGTCATGTAAATTGTTTTCTTTTTTAAATTATTAGTCCTGATGACCCCACTTGGACCTGACCAAAATTTTGCATGCGTTTATAAAGCGAAATATGTATGAACTATTTTAAACGAATGTAAACATCTGTAATGCACCATATTTCTAGCAAATAAATATCATTTTATTTCATTTCAAATATGCTTTCTTAATACAGATAAAAAAAACAAATATATTTGAATATAATAATAAATCAGAATGGAAGTATTATTAAGTCTTAATTGACTTAATTATTAACAAAATAGTCTTAAATCAAAATAGATTTGACTCTTTAGGAATCAGAATTCAAATAGAACCAACACAACACTTTTAAAGTAACAACCCCAGCTGCATTTTGGGTATTTAAATTAAAGTAAATACAATTAACTAAAACAATACTTAAAGGTATAAAATGTGAATCATTCATCAAAAACTTTAATTGCAAATAATTCACATTAAAAGTATCTAAACAATTTCTTTATTTAATTTAAGTTACTATTTAAAACAAAAGGGATTTTAATGCACATAGAACCCAATAGATGGCGCTTTAAAAGTGAATCATTTATAACTTAAGCGCCCTATATATCTACTATACGAATATACCTAAACATTCGAGTCTCTATGTCTCTATTTCCGATTGTACTCTTTGGTCAACAGTGACAGACGAAGTTGCGTTTACAAACACGTTATTCAACACTGGCCATGAAACCAACAATCTGTCAACAATTTTCCAAAATAACTTACAAATCCTACATCTATTACAATAGGTTACACTTTAACCAAATTACAAATATGTGTTTACGAAACTTAACAATGTTTCATTCATAAAACCTCTGAATACACAAAAAATGGTTTAATTATGCTACGCATTTACTGCTTTACAAATTTACCGTGAACATCTCTACATTCAGGTTTTGTTTGTATATCCGCTATCATTTCAGTAGTACACAAATATTGTACATTATTATAACCATTACAAACATGTTCCCTGACAAAATTGTGACGGGTGTCAATATGTTTAGTTCTAGCATGAAGCATAGTTTTTACACAACTTGTGTGCAGATCATTGACATTGTCAATTACTATTTGAAGTGTCAATCCAAGTATTTCATGCAAGAATTTGCGGAGACACAGTGCGTCTTTACATGCATCAGAAAGAGATATATACTCTGCTTCTGTGCTTGCTGGAGCAACTTTTCTTTGCTTCCTGCTCTCCCAAGAAACAGTTGACTTACCAAACATGAAGATTTAACCAGTGTATAATCGTCTGTCCATCTCGTTTCTTCCCAGTCTGCATCAGCATAGGCAGTAACAGCGATCTCACCTTTTGGAAAAGTTAAATAAGGTTCTTTAGTACCTTTTTAAATAACGAAGAACTCTCTTTGCTGCCTTCCAATGAGTTCATTGTAGCATAACTGGCTTTAAAAAACTCACTGCATGTGCAATGTCTGGCAGTGATCCCATGGCAACATACAGAAAAGATCAAACTTGTGATTATCCCTTCACACCAGTCTCCATGGGTGTTGTTGAGGATTTGCAATCATCCATTTTGAATTTTCGTAATAGTTTATTGATGTAACTTGACTGATCTTAACTTGAGTGTTTTCTTATCATACCTGCATAAACGCATTTCCAGTACATGATGAGCTGGCCCAAGATCTGTGACTTCAAACTCGCATTTTACTTTTCATTGCTCAACATCATGCTTATCTACTGTGTTTGGACTATACCTGTAAAAGTAATATAATTATAATAATTGCACCGCATCTTGCTACTATTTTTAATAAATGTGTTGGTCTAAGTTAATTTTCTTGATAGTTACAAAACCTCGGGAGATGGCGGTCTTCACCGATTTACATCGCGATATCGTTGTTTGTCGAGCCATTTTATGAAACCAAAGGGCAGCTGAGCTTCGATAACTACATTCAAAAGATATTTTTGGAGTGAATTACACCAGGGATGGTACTAATTCACATACATGCACCTAAAACAATTCCGAACATTTGTTCACTCATACTAAATTTTATTTATTTATTTTATTTTTTATATATACCAATTATAAAATAAAAAAACTAAACTGAAAGAATGTGTTTATTGATACTCCAAGGAATTATTATGACCCCGGTCATGGTACATACCATTTGTCTAGGTCCTGTGTGACTTCGTATATGTACAGGGTATATGTATAGCTACAGGGGTTCCTTTTCTCGAACACGCTGGTGTCGGTGGTGGCGTAACTGAGGCAGAGGCAACGTCTCTCGAGTTATACTGCACTCCAGCTTCCTACCAACCACATCATTATAAAACATTTATTATTACATGAGTAAGCGGCCCTCTAGGCAGGGCTATGTTCAAGTAAAAATATTTGCAAACAATACTCAATAACACTTTGTATTATACCATCCTTACATTATTTTTTATTTTCTATTCATTCCACTAGGTATCCTGATTAAGACGCTATTTTCTTACCTTTTTCTCTCAACCAGTTTTCGTTATTTAAATATTTTTTTAAAAGACGTAGTGCAATCATTTAAAATTACATGGTCAAAAATAAATGATGATGGCGTTATATAAAATAATCAAATACACTCTTGTGATGTTTTCTCCCAGTGCTCTATATTTTATAAATATATGGATCTTTTCCTTTAAGCTTTAATTATATTACACTTATGCTTTATGTCCTCAACAAATAAAAATAAATAACGTCCCTTGTACTAGGCAGGGGAGCTCCCAATCGTTAAGTTATTGTATGGTTTAAACACAGCACAAGTAGTCTCACTACACTTTAAACCTATTATTAAAAATAAAACTGAATTTAACACTGTACCAATAGCAAATATACTTTTATAGCATAAAAGTTAAACTACAAAGAAAACACCCGTATTCGAATCGCGGTGGGTTCGGAACTTTGTGTTATTTGCAAGTCTTTGATTCGCTTACTGGTCTTGAAGGTGGTATTCATATCTGTTATTTATACCATATCGTTGCTTAGTTCCTACGACACGAGATTCTACAATCTTACTGCATGGCTGATCCAATGTGTTTATCGTGACGTTGTTATAGATATTATAATATATTTTAATGAATGAATAGTAAATTTGCATTTTAATGTCTAGTCGCGGCCCCCAACCGCCACCTTACAGTCTATTTTTTTGACGTTTTACGCTCGAACTCTATCTAGACAGGTAAATCAATAATCAAAGGTTTTACATAAACTGATTCTATAAATATCCTAGTAAATAATAATATTCACAGCTAGTTGACATCAAAATACAAGTCAATTGTACAAACAATATTAAATTAACTATAATCAGTTAAGGCAATCTCTAAGCTGGCACCAAAAACAAAAATCATAATAATTGTAAAATAATATTAATCTCAAGTATCTTAAGATAATAGCTAGGGTGACAGATTGGAATAAATCAACTTAACATTTTCCTTTAAAAAATTAATGAATTCACAAAAAAGTTCCAAACTCTAATTTAATTATATCGTATATTTTACTATAATACGTTAATTTGATAGCGTCAAATACATTTCATAAACGTATATTTAAGCAATATTATGAAATTTGGATTAAGGAGATAGTCTAAAAAGGCATGAACCAGACACCCAGAGTCGACATGCACTTAAATTGGTAGCAATTGGTTCATTGTATTACACATTTTACCCCTCCGGAAGCATAATGCCGGAAACAAGGAGCTATAGGCTCTCAAAGTTTATTCAAATTTATCAAAAGATCTTGACTAACGACGGTGTTTATCAAATTAAATAAAATATGTAGTATTACAGCAAAAATAAATTGACGATAATAATAACAGGAGTAGTGTGTGGCGTAATACGACACAGTAGTAAGTAATGCGAGACTTGCGACATTAAATAATATAAAGTAATTAAGCAGTTTACAAGGCAGTTTTTGATTAGTTTATCTATATACATATAACATAGGATTCTTTCATAGGAACTACTTCTTGGTATTACTAATTATTCCATACATTACCTATCTTACAAGCAGTAAAAAATACAGAGAAAAGCTTTCTTAACTTTTAAGCTTTGAGCATTATAAAAACAAGCTGGTATTCAATACTCTGAGAGTGTAACAATTCAGAGTCTTGACAAGAGACTATTTAAAAGTGCTCTGCCTTGAAGTAGTTCATTAGAATTGTGGTTGATTTCGGAGGCATTATTTCCTAGGTCTTCCTCAATTTCTATTGTAGTTGGTAAAGGAAAATTAGCACCTAATGCAATGTTGTGCAAGATAGAACATGCAATGACAAATTTACCAGCTATGATAGGGTGATAATGTAATGTTATATGCTTGAGAAGACACCTCCAGCGAGATTTCAGCAACCCAAAGCAACATTCTATGCAGTTCCATGCTTGGATTTGACATTGGGTGTAAGTTTCTTCAGCAGAACCAGTGGTAGCATTCAATACTGGGATCATGAGCCATGGCCGCTGAGGATATCCAGACTCACCTAAAAACAGAATACAAATATAAGAGTATATAAAATGATACCTATGCATACAAGAAATATGTATCCTGTTAGGCAGCTTTTAATAACATTCAGACATACCCAATAACCATATGATGGAGAGCAAGTAAATCATATATTGCATTCGGCTTGATGCCCAAATGAACGAATCATGAGTAGCCCCACCAAATTTTGCATTGACATTGATGATTTTCAGGTTGCTGTCACAAACCCGTTGTAAGATAAAATAAAAAAGCATATAGAATAAAGTGTTAGAGCTATGGATTTATAAAACATTTTATTTTTATTTTAGCAATACAACTCCTTACCATTTGTGCATTTAAAGAATGAAACCCCTTTCTGTTGAAGTACAAATGCTCAGTTTCATTAGGTTTTATAACTGCAACATGTGTACAGTCAATGCATCCTACTATGCCCGGAAGTTGAAACTTTCTCTGAAATCTAAAAAAATCTTATTCAAAAATGATCCTTAGATATTTATTTAATCAACTCATTTATGTATCTATCTAATGTGGTATATTTACTCTAATCATATCTGGGCTCGTTATTGTCGCGTCTTCGGAAACAATATCCACTTATTGAGCAGAACTGGCTCATTTAATGCCTCCACCACTTCTTGAATACACCTGCTTGCAGTTCTTTGAACCAAGTGATGTGTTAATCCAGCGATGCGTTGATATGAGCCAGTTGCCAAAAAGCTAAGAGCACATAACACCTGAAAAATAATGAACTCATGTCAATGAAATTTGTAAGATTCACATAACTAGTAATAAGATAGTCATCAAAATAGATAAAACTTACTTTTGTTTCAATAGTGATTTCCGGTGTGTTTAATTTGGTTAAACTCCGAAGACGTTCACATAGGGCCGAAAACGTTTGCTTATTCAGTCTAAAACACCAAATGAACTCTACTTATGAAATATCCCTTATTTTGGAGTCTTCACGACGAAAACATCTATCTCTGCGTCTAATTAAGCTTTCCTCGTTGTTAGAGGCCCACAAAAGTCGCAATTTATGCATTTTGTTCTATTAAAACTATCCCAATTGTTGTATCGACTGACTTTCTTGTATTAGCAGTAGGGTCGGAGCTCACGCTACCAAACAGTTTCGTGAAAACGCTAAATCAATGTTTTCGACTGTCAAATGTGGCATTTGTATGAAGATTAATCGTTACGACGCCACGCTACGTAATATTCTTTTCCGCAGAAATAAATAGCGGCCCTTGCCTACCAAACTTAACAACAGTCACTTGTCATCTGTCAAGTAAATGTCATTTCCATACATTTGGGTATTGGCCATTTGTCTAAGCCCCCTTGAGCTTTAACAGTAGCGATAGCTCAACCAGTGGAGTTTACTCCACTACTGGTACCTACAGTCCATTTCTGCGTTGCCATTGTGTCGTCTGCGCAATGGCATCCAACAACGGACTAAACTAGTTGCTATGTTGTGAACTAAAAAAATACGAAAATAAATTAACATTTGTCTTGTTGTCAACAAATGTGATATTAAGTATATCTTTGGACTACTACTGCAAAAAGCCACTCCGCCAGAACCAAGAGCCATTTCCTGCACAATGGTATTTAAATTTTGTTCTATATAGATTTGGTAAATGATGGCACTGTCTCCTTGATTTTATATATTTACAATAAATACCTAACTATACTATAAATACTTAATGAAACAGATTGTAGTGTTTCACACAAATTTTCATCAATCCGTCAGTTTCCATCAAAAGCCATTTTCTAAGAAGAAACGAGATTAAACTATATTTGTGGCCTTGTTTTGTTACGATACAATACACGCACCAACACAAAATAAGTCTTCAAGTTTTTGGATAGTTAGTTCAAAAATAAGTAGAAAATATTATAAATACCATTAAAACATTAAATATATTATATTCTTAAGTTTTTACAAAATGTAGATACCTACTGCGTGATTTCAAGGAACGGAATAGTTTTTTGACACCATGCTTAGTTTGGGGTTGCCTTATCATTGGGAATCCGTCTTATGAAGGGAAAACGCAAGGAATTTGAAAATTTATTTTGAATTAGTTACTTCGCTAGTTTTAAGATTTAAACATTGTATTATTAGTTATCTACGTTTCTATGATGTAATATAAAATAAAAATTAAGACCGTTCTTTACTTCACTTTTGATGTAGTTGTTAAAAAACATATTTTAGCTGATTTTGTTTTTCTTCGTAGAGAATGAGTCATAACTTGCAGGGAATCGGCCAATTGTTGTTCCCAAATTTGGTAAAATTGGGTTTTTGGGGAATTCAATGAAGTACGTGAGAGGAGGTGGTAGGCCCCCTGAACTTAAACATAGGCGCATACAAAGTTTTATACAATATATGTATGCATTATATTTATAGGTTTATTTGTGTTTAAATTGTAAGAGTGGGAGTAAGGTGGGGTGCGCTAAGTTTAGTTTCGGCCATAATTTGTTATTATTAGCGGGAACGAGAAGTGTGAGTTAGAATTTTCTTATTTTATTGCCTTTTCTTATATAACAGAAGAGTTTATGTGTAAAATACTAGTGTTTCAACCAGTAAATATCTGTAATGCTGTACATATGTGGAGAAAGTGACATACGACGATTTCGCTTCGCTTTTCGTCATCTCCCAAGTAACTCCTTAGAGCCTACAGTAACCGTACTAGCATGTTACTGTAGGCAGATTCATCATTTTCATTGTTAATCTTATTATCATCCTCACATTTATTATGTCACCATCTTCAAGAATTATGAAATTATAATTACTGATGATTAGGCAGTATAATAAATAAAACCAATGCCTCTAAAGAAATCCATAAAAAAACAATATGTTTTATGATTAAAATTAATTTACGAAAGACGAGGCGGTATGGTCGGAAGACTATAGCCTGCGCCATGGCCGAAAATAAAAAAATGTTATGGAAAAGAGTGGTACCTATAATCTTGCACCGAATTACAAAAATCGCTACAAACGATTGTTAATAATGGTAAAACTAAGAAAATCAACAGCCAATTAGATCTAAACAGAAAAACTTAAGTAAACTGGAATTATTGTTTACTCAATAAAGTAACCTTTACAAACCTTGTTTTACGTTGCTGCTATTTGTTTTTAATTGTCATCTTTCAATTTTGTTTTTGCTGTATTTAGATTAATTTTATGACTCTTCAACTGTCGAAAGTGGTTTTGATTGGGCATTTGATGATTTTCCATTAGATGTATGTAAGTAGGTATTGGCACCACTGAGTAGATGTTAGTACCTTGAACCATTTTACTGATATGTTTCTCAAAAATGTTAATGAAACTAAACGACTTGTTTTGAATTATTATTTGTTAAAAATATATAATAAGTAATTAAAAGTTTAAATTGATTTCAGATGACAAAATGTAAAAGTGGAACATGTGACTACATCCCAAAAGTGTAATGGTTCCCACTGCAGATGCAGATGCCCAATATAACTTGGATGCCCAATTACTTCAACCTGACTCTGATAACATGGACACACAGCAGTGACATGGACAAGAGGTTTTTTTTTTGTGCACTTATTTTACCATCATGCCAGTGTACTCTTCTGATGCAATAGATTCAAATGTGTCTATTTGGGATCTTAAGATCGAAATTTCCGACTCATAATCATACTTTAAAATTGGCAATCAGACTTGCATATTTTTAAATGTAGTAAAAGCTACTTCATACTTAATTTTCATGGAATTCTAAGCATATTCTTTGTGCTTCATTGATGTTTAGTTTTTTTTCTAATTCAAGAGTTAGATTTTTCAAAATACTTGATCCTTTTGCAAAATCTCTACAGAAACAACTTTTGGTAACATTTTTCTTCACAACCAACAGTGTTTGAGATATTTAACTTGAGGTGAGGGATGAATTAGGGTGTTTTCTTCCAATCCTACGGCTTATTCAGGGTTAGGTTTTTAGACCTTGTTTGGGCCTAAGAGGATGACTGCATTATGAATAAATTAATGAAAGTACAGATATTTCTTGGATAATTAGTTATGGTAATTAGGCCTTTTATTATACAATTTTTGTGGCTCATTAAAACTTTTTTCATTTTATTGTTATAGTTGGGGTTTCATTTTTATTTTTTTGTTAGTTATTAATTGAGGACCAATTTTTCCATCATCAGATAAACAATCAGAAAGTCTTTATTTGAGGAATAGCCAAAAAATTAATTGTTTAATTGTCAGGCAGGCTTTGTTTGATGAATAAGTGGCTCTGTCAATGAAAATGACTTTGTTGGTTTCTTTCACCACTTTTTAAAAAACCATAATAAAAATGTAAATTAAAAGTTAAATCTAAATAAAAATAGCTCACAAATATTAATCTATTTGTTAGTAGGTCAACAAATGTTGAAGCTATTGAGTTTAAAAATTCTTGGAACCACATGGTTTGAAAGGATAAGAAACATGATGTTAAAAGTAGGTAAAAACAAAACAACTAACAGTAAGGAGACAATAAGAATAGACAGCGATATTTGCCTGCACATGGGCATTCGTCTTTTCTAAATGTTTGCCTATATAAGCAATATGTTTGTTTTATTTTCTTGAAATGGGCGTTGCCAAAATCGAAGTTATCAGAGTTATTTCTTGGGCGAAAGTCGATTGAAAAACGCATAGTGAATTTAAATCCTCTGATAATTTTATTTGTGCAGTAGTTATTTGACTTTGAGCATATAAAATCGCCCCTAAGACAAAGAGTACAGAGTTCAGGTACAGCCCAATATAAAATGTGAAAATGATTTGAATTTATAAAATATTATGATTTACTATATGAAACTTGTAACTTAAGATTTTAACTTTGATTTAATTGTTATGTCATTTTTGTACATAATGCTCTATTATTCAAAATGACTTTGAAAAATAAACCATTGCTTGCCTGATTGCACAGTCACCTCCTCTGGCTGTATGTACCTACATAAAGTTCTAGCAACAAAATGAAACTACTCAATTCATTGTTACCAATGTCCGATACAGATGTTTTATTAGTGCACAAGTTTTAAAAACAACTTGTTTATATTCAAGGTGTTCCAATACATCATTTTCTGAATCCATCCAATGATAACTATATGATACAAACTCGGAAGGCAATAGTTGTATTATTTGAACTTGAAGACTCCTATATTTTCTCCATGTGCCATGGCAGCAAAAACTGACTTGTTAGATGTGCAGTACCGACTTTACATGGAACAGGTACAACAGTTACTTTATTTTATTCAAGTATTTTTGTCTATGTCAACATCTTGTTTGTTTTGATTTTAAATTCGTGAATACACTTTGCTTATTGTAATTTTTAGTACTTTGTGTGTAAGTGTAACCTTTGTAAATGTTGTGTTTGCCTGTTATTGGCGGATACAAGGTCTTAAAATAAAATAAAAGTATGGTTCAATAGCAATTATGCTTCTAGTTGATATGGTTCATCAGAACAACTCAAAAATAACTTAATCTGTTAGATAACTAAGGTGATATTATCAGCAAATGTCTTTGTTTCTATAAAATTCGTTTATACCCGGCACAACCACCACTGTGTCCACATGTTACAATAATATTAAATTCTTTTAATCTTATATCCCTCTTACCAGACCTTTTTTTTTGTAATAGGGGACACACCACTGCCTATTAATAGATTTTGTTTTTATCAGAGGCGACACACCACTGCCTATTAATAGATTTTTCTTGTCATATGGACACAACACTGTCTTAATAGATTTTTGCTTTTTTACAAATACACCACCACCTATTCCTGATACTGTGAAAGATTAGCAACATGCAAATAAGACATTAATTAATTTTAACTCATGAAGGTATGCAATAATGTACTTCATATTAGGTATACTAGAAAAGGCAATAAATTGCTAAAAAAAACATTTTGTTGGTATTGTATGTGTTATGTTTCTGAATCTTTTCAGGGATTGTGGTGATTTGAGGATCCAGGCCATGAGTACATGCTCTGGCATTTCTTCGATCTCCATGCAGCCTCTGCACGGAGGCTCGTCTGTTAC
Organism: Choreutis nemorana; assembly: GCA_949316135.1. NCBI lineage: Eukaryota > Metazoa > Arthropoda > Insecta > Lepidoptera > Choreutidae > Choreutis > Choreutis nemorana. The sequence continues at coordinate 15,608,153 of OX438595.1, forward strand.
ACGTAGTACGAATAGATGCTTGTTAAGTGGGCAGTGGCCAGTTATCGTGCTTATCGCGATACGGATATTGTCTCTGCTTAATGTAATGAGGCAGCGGAGGAACTCTTTGGTTGCTTTGGTCTGTCTGCAGTCTACACCTTGGTTCCACTCGTTTTGGTGGTACTCCTTTGTTATGTTGCGCAGCCAGGTTTTAATTTGTATTATAATTCTTTCTGCTTGAAAAACTTGTCTGCTATTTTCCTTTTGTTTGTGAAAAGGACGTCTTTTGTTTTCTTTGGGTTTACTGAAAGTTCGTGTTCTTCATGCCATTCTTCTACGATTTGGAGAGTGGAGCATAGCACGTTGCATAGGACTTTCTGCGCCATTCCATTGATCAGTATAGCTAAGTCGTCTGCTAAACTAATAGTGGTATAGGTCCTCTCGTTTAGTATTCTATTCAGTTTATCCACCACAATGTTCCATAGTAACGGGGAGAGGATGCCTCCTAGAGGACATCTTTCACTACCTTGGCTCTCATGGTAGTGTTTATCGTTACCTGAACCGGCCTTTTCTTTGTTAGTTCTTTGATCCATTGTCTGATTGTGTTGTTGACAACATGAATGAATTCTGATAGAGCGTGGTTTATGCTGCTGTGTATTGTTTTATCAAAAGCTCCTTCTATATCAGTTGTAAGTTCGCATTGATTGAGGTTTTGGTAATATGAACAGCTGCATCTAGTCGGAGCGGCTCAATGGAGACCAATCATTAATTAACCTATGGTAGGTGCCGATGTAATTGACAACATTTCATTTTGCTATGATACCGTTTTTATTGTTTTACTGAAAGTATACACAAAATTAATACACAATATTTCAATCAATTCAATGCCGCATTTTTGTATGGTTTATGGTTGATACGTATTAAGCTATTATTTTGATTATTTGAGATCATTATTTTTTTATTTCTATTTTTTTTAATTAATTGGAAAGTATCGGAAAATTTAAAATAAATATTGTTTAAACCATTGTTTTTCATTTAATTTCAGAAATGCCGCAACTACACAAGAATGACAACTTATGAAGTTGGTCCTCAAATTGAAAAAGATGTCCAAGGCAAACCTCACCATATCCTTTAAAATTAAAATAAACCTCAGCAAGGTAAATTACCTCTTTAAACCTTTTGACATATTGAGCCAGCGAAATTGTATTTTGAATGCAAATATCGCAATAATGGAGTAGAGAGTTCTTGTAATAATGTTTAGAGGGCTCATTAAAAACATACAGCCTTATTGAACATGCATTCTGTCAAAGCACAACATCAACAGAAAATGTGAAAAAAACATTATTCAGGGCTGCCTTAAAAATTGCAGGAGACAAGCCTCAAGCCTCATCTCCTAACAAAAAAACATTGAATACAAAATGGATAGGTGTTGCAATTTAGTTCAGATATCATAAATGTATTTCAGAGGGCACCAGGCTTTAATGGAGTATGCATGGTGTCAACAATAACCCCCAGCATGCGGAGATTGCAACCATTCCATTAATGAAAGTAAAATACTGCACTCAAGTTTTCAGAAAGTCTGTGGGAGTAGCACTTGATTATGTAAGTATTATGATTCTTAGATCAGTCAAACTTATAGCAGCATTAAGAGCTAAATTCATAAATTTACAGTACTTCGAAAGAAAAGCAATGTGCCTGCTGGCATTTTATTAATTTTGTGACGTATAATAAAGGTACGGATTATGCTTTATAAGAAAGGAGAAAAACTTAAAGGGCGGTACAATGACGTCGTACGAAATTGGTAAAGTTAAATAGACTCCGCTTATCATGTATTGATTAATTTTGAATGATGGTATGGAATAAAACTCTGACTCACACTTGCTTAAGCTTCAACAGAGTTTGGTAAATAAAATAGCTTGAAATGTGTTGGTGTTTATTTTGATATATTATTATTATTTCTATTATAGACCGTAGACTCAACTAGATTTTTGGGCATAAATTTGGACACAAAATTACAGTTGGATAATCATATAGAAGTAATTAGTATGAAATTAAGTGCTGCAGCATATGCAGTTGGAAAAATTCGAGGCTTGACTGATATTCCTACAGCTCGATTAGTTTACTTTGCTTACTTTCGTAGCGTGATGTCATATCGGTTATTGTTGTGGGGTGGTGCTGCTGACATAAAAACTATATTTATTTTACAAAAAAAGGCGAAAAGATTTTTTAAGGAAATAAGAATTTTAACGTTGCCATCCCAATCCCAAAAAATGCGTGATAGTAAATGTATGTTAGGAAACACACAAACGAGTTTGCAAGGCTTGGCCACGGTTTAAATACAAGAAATAAAGATAAATTACACATACCTAAACTAAAATTAGCAAAGACAAGTTAGTCATTTATTGTATATTATATTAGATTTTATAATAAATACCACGGTGATATAACAGATGTCAGATACATGTTAAAGATATCTTAATAAAAGAGGCTTACTATAAAATTTATAAATATATTGATGACAAAGACATTTGGAAGTAGGCTTATCTATCATACCCTCGCAGGCACCTCTATTGACCGTTGAAATGTAGGAGTTGCAATCATGGTCCATGGAATGGAGATTCAAAATTAACATAAACTATATTTCTGCTAGCTTTTATCAGTTGGATCTTTTTTGCAACTCCAGTAGTTCATGTAGTAGCTTTACATAATAACAATTCTGCTTTACTTGAATTCAATAGGACTACTTAAGTAGGTACTTGTTTATTGTTATATTTAGACTGTATAAAATGTAGAATTAGATTTTAAGCGATATTGGAGGTATTACATGAACTATTTTGTTGTAACTAAGATTGTCAGGGGCGGATTTTTAGGGGAGGGCAACCGAGGCGAAAGCCCGGGGCCTCCACAAACGGGGATCCCCCGCAATAGAGATTTTGGAAATAAATTCCAACTAGTAAACAACTATTGTTTACTAGATTCTGATATTATTTCTTTTCATTGATCTATTTGTTCACTCCAAAAATTTTTTCATTTAATTTGGACACAAGGGGCTCCGCTTCATTGTTGCCCCGGGGCCTCCGGACCTCTAAATCTGGCCCTGAAGATTGTAATAAAATATTATTGTGATATTGAAAAGAGCAACTACGGAGGTTTCTCGCCGGATTATTCCCGAGACAGCGGTAGTTTAAAATTAATTTGATTTAAAAGTTTTTTAAGTTCATTTGATTAAAAAAAAATATTTTTGATTTGATATGGTTGATAAACAGTTCTAATTGTAGAGTATGATTTTATTAATAAAACGTTTTTAATTTGTCTCATATTGTAGAGTACATTGTGAGTCCCGCTATTATACACATAGCAACAGATTGAGTCCTAATGCAATACTCACCTAAAATACTTACAGGGTTAATTGTTTGAGATATAATTTCTTTTGCAGTGACAATCTTCAGACAAGTTAATATTGGAATAATTCATGTTACTAGATTAATTAATTTTAATTTGCTGTTTAAATCTTGGAGGATGTCAGTTAAACTATTGCTTTTCCTAACATAGTTAGATAATAGCGTCAAACATTGATACGAAATGGGTGTTACTAGGTAAATAATATAATTATCATAACAAAGCTGCCACATTCATTGTTATATTTACATTCGAAAATTCTCCTGCCACTCTAACAGATACTTGATTTGAGATTATGATTAAATAAATTTAAATGTTAATTAAACAAGTTTTTTTTTTTAAATTATAGTTTAAAAAATAATTTTTAAATTTAATGTCTTTGTAGTGAATGTTTCATGATAACAGTTTCAGATTTGACATCAGATATACAACAACCTCTGCAAGATATTACCAACACAGTCATATCTTCAATTATTGGAAATAGAGGAAGACTCAATGACTTAGAAATGAACAACCTGCAGAAGTCCGTTGACAAAACATAATCACACAAGGGCACATTGACTTCTATGAAACAGTCATTCAACCAATCTAAAGGTACATTTATATTTAATCTTAATATAATATAATAATTTTTACTGTAAACGTTTTATTAATTTTAAGATTAAGTCCACTTTAAATTAAGTTCATTAAGTTAAACAATTTCCATTGTATTCAATCTTGAAATCGGTTGTTTTTTAGGTTTCCTTGTTTTTCACTTGAAATAACTGCTTTGGCGAACCACATCTGATCATTAGAGGAGGGAAAACTCTGACAGACCAATTTAAAATGCATTTAAAGCTTTCAGAAAAACAGACTTAAAAAACAATTGCCAAATTTACTGCAGCTGCAATAATATAAATAAATTTGGAAGACGATAGAAAAAAAATGGCATTGGCTATGTTCAAACAGGGTCCACAGTCATACAGATGGATGAGAATTGTTTATGTTACCATCCCCATTGATAGGGAGTGGAATGGTTTTCAGTACGTCCCTCAAAACAGGAATAAATCTGAATGTATATAAACAATTACAGAGGAAAGTAGAAACAATGAGTATCGAGGGAAAACTCATATTTTTAATGGAATAGCATGAACACCTCGGTTGAAGAACAGATTGCTTAAGTGGATTCATAAATATAATTGCTGATCATGCTCTGAGTTTTATGTTGAAAAGCTTACAGTAATGCCACAGAGATGAACTACCAGAAAAGATGAAATACCTGTGCAAATAAAATAAATTGTGTAAAAATTTTATGAAATTGGGTTTAAATATTTTGTAAGTTCTATGAATTACATAATAGGTGACACAGAAATTACAAAAGGGGAAAAAATAATTCAAGAACAGTATTTTTGAGATTAATGGGAAACAAATAATCACATTTAATGAAAGGAATTAGAAAAAAATAGTGGTATAAAAATCAGAAATGTGTAATAGATGGAAAGGAAAAAACTGGCCAACGGGATCATATTCTCAAATGTTATAAAAATCCTGCATAGCAGAGCACAAGGCCGATGCCCAAAATAAACGAGCTACATGTTATTATCAACCCGTCTAGACAGAGTATCAAACAACAATCGCTAACTAGACGACAGTTCATTCTAGAAGGCTTTGTGCGTTATTGTGGGTACACAAGTAGACGAGGCGACTGTATTACAAGCAAAAATATAACGACCACTTTAATTAATGTTGACAAAAACAATGATTGATATTGATCTCGTTTTACAAGGTAATATGTTCTTACCCTACACCTACCTACAAATTTAATTTGAATAATATGCTGACCCATAAGTGGGGGAATTTTAATTTCAAGGGAGAAACTAAACAGGCTGGTAAATTTTTTCCGATTTTTAGACAAAATCAAACTTCGTATAATAAATTCGTAAAAAGTGTAGTTGCCAATGACATGTAATTTTTGCATTAGTTTTCAGTCGACCTTTACGATTCCTGCACACTTTTAAGGCGCAATTCGTCAACGTATTCGTCAAGTATTTAGCCAACCTGTGGCAGAAAATATGCGCTACTTAGCAAGTAAATTTTATCATTAGATACAACAACTCTAACGTAAATAATTAATAAAGTACAGAAAAACAGAAACATTTTGACTACTTTGCTTTTATAAAAAGAAGCTACTAAAACATCATAATACAACCCCACAATAATGAACACTGAATCAAACATGATCACACTAGTGTTCAACCAAAAATAACTATTTTTAAATCATTCCGTAATAGTCATTTAAAATACGCGTGTTTTGGCGGCGCCTTTGAAGTCGGTTTTATCGGCGTGACGTTCAAAGGGTTAAAATATAATTACACAGTATCCATATTCTCTACAACAAAGCAATATAAAGTGTATGTCATTCGTCTGTTTGTATTTTTAGGTAGTGGAACACTTTCAAAAGAATGTCCAGAGACTGCAAGCCGTGATTCCGTCAGCTACATTAAATCAAAACACCTGGGCCTGTGACAGGACAATCACCAAAAAACTATGGATTAATTTTAAAATATATTAAAAACCATGCAATTACATTAAGCATCATAAAGCAATTGTAGTAGTAACATCAATACAAAATTGGCTTTTCACGACTATGTTATGTAGAATGTTTAATACAAAAAAAAAACTTTTTAAAAACTGAATGCGTGTTCTGTTAATCAGAATGTTTTGTCTTTAAAGTTAAATCGACCCCTCTCTTAATATAGTAGTAATCCAGTGTGTCTGTCGCAGCAAATAGCATAACACGTCGTATTACAATTTTGCCAAATAGGTATTGTACCTACAAATGTAACGATACTCTCACTTGCAAGAATCAGAAGATAAAGACGAGATGTTGATTCTGGCGCTCGCCGGCTGCTGCTGCGATACTCCTCGCTCAGTTCGTATTTGTTGTGGTCACAATACCTGACCTAGGCGATGTATACTGAAATAGGCAGACCTTTTCTACCAATGAATTCCCTTTTAGGATTACCACAATGCATTGTCAAATGACTTTTTTTTCAATTTGGACGCCATTTTCGTGATCATTACTTGTGGCGATAACTGGAACTTAAAACTTTCAAATTGGCGTATTGAAGATGCATCCGTGTGGCATCCGATGCATGTGGGATGAACGACACTAAAGATGTTTTGAAGAATGAGAATGGCTAATTCAATGCGGCTAATCGTGAGCCGCGTTACATTACAGCGACTTTATTCAAGCGGCGCGCCAACTTGTAATACGGCGTGTTATTATATTTGGCGTCAAAATGTCTTACATGAGTGGATTGTTTCAGTACAAGTCTGTTTCATATTTAAATAAATTTTATTCTGGGAATCTTGATTCCTCATTAATTCGTTAGAGGCGCTTTTTAACTGCAGTCGCAAGCGGTAAAAAAATAACGTAAAATATTAACAGAAACTTAGGTCAAAAGCTATATAAATATTTCCAAATGTTCAATAAAAGATATGTTTGAACTATGGGTTTTTATTTATATGTAATATTTTTCCGAATAAAAGTAGGTCAGAATTAAAACAATAGTAAATGTGTACTTCAATGCTTCCGCCTTTTCATTGGGTGGGTTATAAACCTTTTTTTTTTGCGTTTCGGCTTTTCCCCCTTTTCGAATCTGCCCATTTCGGGTTTATGATGCACAAAAAAGTTGCCGTCAAAGTCAAATGCCAAGAGTCATCTGGTTGCTTTTTCTAGACTGAAATTACGCACCATGGCCTAAACTAGGGCCCCGGATAATAATGGGAGCTTAATTTACAACCATATTAGTACTTAGTTTATAAACAAATTTTAATTATTGGTAGTCGAACGCAACAGAGATCAATAATTAATCTGTTTTTATTGTGTTTCAAACCTACCTATAGTTACTACCTTTCAGTTATTCATAGTATAGTAGTTCATAGCGTAGGTATGGTTGCTACCTTTCAGCAAAAAAAATAAAAAGCGCCATCTTGTGTTAGTGATAGTAACAAATAATAATAGAAATCGTACAGATACCTGTTCAATCGCAGTTGAGTTTTAAGAGACCTCTATTTAGTATTTTTGTCAATAGATGGAGTTTTGTCTTTCTACATTGCGGTATTGTTTACTGTTGAAGCATTCTTTAAACTTTCTCCATGTAGGATATCGAGCTTCAAAGTAGCGTTACCGCTGCACAGCAATGTAAAATGCGGGCGTGACATTTAGTGATTTACTGCTAAACAGGAGTAACACTCACGGCTAAAAACTGATATTGACTAAAGTATTAGTTAATGATACACAGCTTCATAACATACTAATATTCGGTTTTTTAATCTACATTCACATAACATAAACATTTTAGTTAAAAAACTAACTGCCTAGATGAAAGGTTTTCATCTAACGTCAGTTTACAATATAATTTAGAAGTTGTCACCTACTGACACACTAACCTGACCCACTTCCGTTTGACGTAGATACTTAAATCCAATAAAACTACCTCAACTCAACTGCGTGAACTATACCTAACTGCCCGTGCACCCCGCGCTCCACACGGATTGAAGATAACTTATCCAAGCAAAGAAAGGGACAACAATAGCGTATGCGCTTTGTATACCTCGTCCATAATAGCTTGATACGGAGGACAGGCACTCAGTGGTATGGGGATGGAGCTCGCCTGTCGTAGAAACTTAACGACAGAAATTATATACAACCCGACTACTGAAAATCGCGCTCTAAAATATATGAAACAATAAAATATTCTCATGTGAAAAGTTAACTATTCAATCAGCCGCGTTCATATGCCACCTATAGTATAAGGCGAACTTATTCACTTGTATTATTTTATTGTGTTAGGTTAGGCCTGGTATAGGGGTATGACCACGGCTAATTTGAATACCTATGATTTCTCCCATACAAAAAAAACTTTTTTAGTGTTCCGCACCTACCCTAGGGGTAAAAACGGGAGCCTATTACTGAGACTTCGTTGTCCGTCTGTCCGTCTGTCAGCGGGCTGTATCATGAGCATGAGCTGAAATATAGGTACTTGCTATTATGGACCCTTGAAATTTTCAGAGAATGTATACTTCTGTTGCCGCTACAACAACAAACACTAAAATTAAAAATATAGAAACTAAATAATTTAAAAAATTAAAGGCGGCTTGACGTGATTTTTTCGAAATTTTTGCTTTGCTCTTGTTTATTTCATGAAAATATCTAAAATGTACAAGATGTTTAATCTTTTAAGGTTTTACGGAACCCATCACGTGTGAGTCCGACTCACACTTGACCGGTTTTTTTCTTAGCTCTCACCAGCCATAGTTCAATATGTTACACACGAAAGTATAACAGGTTCATTTTAATATTTGTAATTGATGCTGATGATTTAGTGCGTGTGCGTGTGCGGGACAGGCCCGGAGCGTGTCCGCAGCGGCGGCGCACAGTGGGTCGCAACTGCTATATGAGGGACAATCAGATTTTTTTTTCAAATCCATAAAAAAAACCCCTTCGAAATATATTGTCATCCTGATGAATATTGGATCTTAACGTTTTCCTCTGAAACTGATAGTTTGCCAAGAAAAAATATTTTCAATTTTAGTTGTATGGAATGAGATAGAAAATGCTAAAGTGTCGCCTAGTCTTGAAAGGTCTTGCTTTGTAAAAAAATGTACTATATTCTTTATCTTTGGTTTTAACGTTATTTGCTATCAGCGCGCGCCCATAGTTGCCCCTTTAAGAGTTATGAGGTTTAGAAAATTGCGAAAGTAATTAAGTAAAAAGTACTTTCTTATGAATATTATGAAGGATGAAATAATAATATGACATGAAAATACTTATAATTAAAAAATATTAATTATTTTAAAACATATTTATCGAAAAAAGTACAATGTTTTAAAATTAAGTAAAAAGTACTTTTTTATTTGAAAATATCATAGACAAAATAGTTGTATTACATTAAAATACTTATAATTAAGGAATATTAATAATTTTAAAACATATAATCTCATTTAATGACATGATAACAAACCAAAGATATAGAATATAGTACATTTAAAGCAAGACCTTTCAAGACTAGGCGACACTTTAGCATTTTCTATCTCATTCCATACAACTAAAATTGAAAATATTTTTTTCTTGGCAAACTATCAGTTTCAGAGGAAAACGTTAAGATCTAATATTCATCAGGATGACAAGATCTTACGATAGATTTTGATTTGAAAAAAAAATCTGAATGTCCCTAACATAGCAGATTCGACCCAGTGTGCGGCGGCGTCCCCCGGTCGTGCCACAGGTGGCTGCACTTGTTGCTTCCGTTGGTTTATTCCTCGCTCTTGTTGTCATTTAATTTGAATAGTCCTTGATATGTCAATGAGGTGTGCTACTGTTGTTTGCTCCACTTCATTTATAAAGGTGTAAAATACCTAGAACAAAATATAGTTCCGAACACGTGAAAAATGAAAAAATAAAGGAATACATACGTACCTATTTAGGTATCCGTTAGAAAAAAAACGTCCAACAATATGATATTACCTAATTGTTATGTGATCTCAAAGTTCGACCACTTTAGAATATTCTCCCTTATTTCTGAACGTGCGACATTAAAGTCATATTTGTGATTGTCTTTGATCAAAACCCCCTGAGCCAATAATTAAACCAAACTGAAGCATTTTGAGGGAAATTTTATGGCCTACGAGCTTATATAGGTTTGAAATTTCGTTAAATTTAAAAAAAACTACGTTTACATGACGGCGAAACGGTACCAGTCAGTCACACTAATTCGAACTTTGAAAGGCACGTCTCGGTGTGTGCTTTATCTACGACCATAAAATAAATACCAAATTCTCTATAGTAAAAATACCAACTATTTGCTTCTTAATCATTTCTGGAAATTTTTGTTTTGATTTATACAATATTGACGGTTTTACTTTAACCACTTTAACCTCCAGTACCAGGCGGTACTGTCATACAAGCCCAAAAGCCCGGCTTGCCCTATCGAACCAAGGTAAGTTCGCGCTCTCGTTCATTCATTACTTTTCAAATCTAATAACAACATGCTTTGAGCATGGTTCAAAAGTATGAAGTGTAGATTTAAGAGTAATGAGGCAATAAGACATTTATCGAAATGAATTAAAACCACAATAACGCGGCTTGCCCTATTCTAAAACTCTAGGCACGCCACTTAACCTCATTTTAATTGAAAACTCAGCACAACCTGTAAAACTTCTGGATGATCAGTATAAAAGTATATACTTTAATACTGTCGATGTTGAATGGATTGTATTTATCTTTAATAAGGATTGGAATTTCTAATACCAAGGGTAGTTGGTAAGTATTGCTGTTTTTTTCCTGAAAAAAAGGGTTCGACCTTATTCTTGTCATAAGTCCCTAAGTTATTATGCTAGAGTTTTACAACGTCTCGTTTGAGAGGTTACTTTAAATACATTAAGACGTCCTATGCACATTTGCTTTTAAGTTATCTGTTAAAAAAAAATCCGACGTTAAATGTCAAAGGACATTCTTCGGTAAGTCGCATTGGGACTACCTACGGTAATGAAAATAAAACAATCGCAAGCTGTCAATTGAGACATTTTTAAATTAATTAAATAAAGAACTGTTGTGTCAGACGAGAAACTAAAATGTAATTTTTGATTCAGTTTTTCTATGAAATAAAAACTACACGATTACATTCAGTGGTATTGGAAAAACTAGTAAAACCTTGCACAGACACGAACTCTCCACAAAAAGAGAAAAGTTTAACACTAATCAAACAACTGTATGTACTGTAGTCCAAAAATAGTAAAGGGAATCGATCACGCACGCTGCTGCAGGGATACCAGGGGGGGGGGAAGGGAAGGGAGGATGCAATTTCCTCAACGGATAATTTGCATTGCACCTGTAATGTGTGCGCATGTGCTAGAGTTTTCAAGGATGATCACGATATGTAAATATAGGTGACTACGGTGTTGCCAACCGTAGGATAATATCAGGCTTATGTACGATGTAAGTACGATAGAATCATACATCGTACATCATTATCGTACGATCATTTTCAAGACGGAGAAAATTTTAATAATCATGTGTTTCCTAAGCAATATCACGAAAACGAATGTATTGCTGTCATCTTGTTTGTTAGCAACACCTTAACAACTTTAAAAACAATGATTGATCTACAATTTATTAGCTTTTTTCAGTGTCATGTAAAAAGGGTAACATGGGAAAGATAAGGCAGAAAACTTGTATTGCTCATATATGAGCATAAATGTTGGTATGAAATGGTTCGAGGTAATTTCTCTAAATGTAGGATGCTGTTGGTTGTACTGTAGATAGTTTGAGTACGTTCAGGTTGGCAACACGGTGGCTGGCTGGGGGTGGGTAAGGTAGTTTTCAGATGCGGTCCGCCGAGGGTACCTGTCTCCGGTGCTCTCGGAGCATGTTGTAACACGCGGAAAGTTTTGTGACAGTTTATATTATTGTGCGTGCTCAGTCATATGAAAAGTGGTGTTATTTATTATTTCCTTTTGTTTTTAAGTGAAGTGCATAATTTTTAATAAAAACTATTTTATAGTTTTATTAAGTTTAAATAAACAAAAGCAAAACGTTAGAAGACACATTCTGCATTGTTAGCGGACATCTGTATTGGTAAGCAACACATTACTAAAATAATTTAAATATTATTTATAAAGAAAAAATAGTTAAGCTACAAATTAAAATTGATAATTTACTTTTTAATTGTTAAGTTTGTAAATTGAAAAGTTACAAATAATAGCCACATTACAATCCATACATTGACTTACGCCTGCTTTAAGATACACGTAATTATAATCTTGTATGGCAGTTACTAGTGACCATTGGAAGTGGTTGGAGGGTGCCTCCGCATGAACAAACAATCAATTAACCAACTCAAATCTATTGATGTACTTTAAAAAAAAAGATTAATTTCAATTAATAAATTAAATAGAATTATGTATACAATTTGCGAGGAAATAAAGGCTTATTAATATTATGGCAGTTACTAAGCAACGAAATGCTGTAAATAGATAGGAATAGTACATAAGTAAGACCAGTGCGTCTTGAAAATATCAAGTTCCTCTTCTGCCGCGATTCGAACTCGAAACCTCTAGCATTGCAGCCAGCTGTTATAGCGCTACGACTAGGCTCGCCAGATGGCCGGGAAATCTGGCATTGTCCCGGAAATTTTCGTGTTGTCCCGGATTTCGACAACTTTTTTTATTTTTTAATGGATTTGTCAAATTATCAAATGTTAAAGTAGGATATTCAATTTTATCATAAATCTATTAGGGGTTGAAAAGTTTGTATGATAACTTGATTATAGATATTCTGTGCAAGGGGAGGGTTGCACCCTCATTGAATTGTCCCGTAAATTGATACTTGCGACAGTGAATCGTAAAATAAGAATATTTACGAAAATATGCTTATCCCTTCGCTTTGCCCTGTTAAAATTATAATATTTATAAAGATTTTTAAGAAAAGTATAAATGATACTCTACTCGACTATTCTTACAAGATAAAACACCTGATAAAATGAAAAGTAAGGTTAATTTAGTTTAAATCAAAATAAATACTTTAGTTATTATGAAGCCGACAGACTGCCGCTGAAACTACATTTTTTTTTTTCGTTTAATAGCAATGACTTTGAATATTTTGCAAGTTTCAAGTAATATTTATTATCAAGTTTTGAAATTATAGATGGAATGATGAATCTGACCACATGCTAGTACCTACTGTTACTATTTTATTTCTTGCGAGATGACAAAATGAGCAGTTAAATGGTCGTATGTCACTTTCTCCATACTTGTACGAGCACAGCACTACACGTATAAAATGGTTAAAACACACATTGTTTACATTAAATTCTGCTGATAAACAAGAAAATTGAAACTAACAGCAAGTTGCTCCTGGAATTTCATTATGGACAGTGTTGAAATAGTCAAATTAGGGCTCTGTACGGTAGGTCTTCTGCAGTAGGTACTTTGAAGCTGTTTAATTAAGAACCACATTTACATTGATTAGGTTCCGTAATTAAAACAAGTACTATGGAATCATAAAGGATATGTTCCAAGGTTCCAAAACAAAAGAGGCAAAGTCAAAATGTTTTTATTCGAATAGACTTAAAATAAAAACTTTCAAATCTTCTTTTTTTTCATCGTCAATATTCAAAATAGTTACCAAATTTCTATTACAACTTACAATTTTTAAAACATCTGGTTTTCTAAATATGGAAAACAAGTAAACCAAGTTTTCTGTAAATGCTATGATGTGTGTTTTTTTTTTACATTTACAATGATGAGTATGATTTTAAGTGTAGTTTAAGTGTATGGTTATAGGATTAAGAGAGTATGGTATCGAGCTCACTTCATACAGGAGAGGTTGTCAGCAAAAGGGATAAAAATTAACTATATATGTCACTAGCGGCCCGTCCCGGCTTCGCACGGGCATTATACATTACATTTAGATTTGTTAATTTTAACACATTCATAATAATAATAATATAACACACGTATTCACTCCTTTTTGCGTCAAGCTACTAAAAAAGAGAAAAAACTCCCCTCCCGTACCCCTGCCCTAGTGACGTGACACCCTACAACGCATAAGTATCCGAATGGAGTTTATTTTTTCAAAGTTTTAAACTCGTGATATCTTTTGAATGGAAATTCAAAATCGAATAATTCAAAAAGTAATATAAAGGTATTGAAGCAGTCTTAAATAATAAATAATTTATTTTGATAAGGTACAAATAAAGAGCTTTTTGTAGCGGTGGTATTTAAATTTACTTTTTTATAAAAAACGCTTATTGTGACATGACTATAATAGTTAGAGACATGCTGCCGCAGATTTTTTTGTAGATAATGGTGTGTTGTCAAAAAAATTCATATATCATTTTGTTCTATCATCAATAGATCGTAATTTAAGTAAGGATCCCCATTTTTTTAAAATGAAATATAGCCTTTGTCACTCAGGAAAAATGTAGCTTTCCAACAGTGAAAGAATTATTCAAATCTGTTCAGTAGCTTCGGAGCCTATTCAATTCAAACAAACAAACAAAAAATCTAACCTTTCCCCTTTATATTATTAGTATAGACATGGTATTGTTAAAGCAATTATTATATGAGACGTCCATACCTTAAGACATTTATTAGAAGTTGACGCCATTTCATCACAAAGTTTGGGGGGATAACGTACCCATAGGATTGTTCTAATTATTATAGCCAATAAGCACATTCACAAAGCAAAAGATAAATAAGTATAATACAGACACTCATGGGTAAAAACAAATAAAAGGAAAACTTACTTGAGTACAGGATAAGGTATCGATTAAAACACTCTTCGAGTAACTGGTACAGTGGATGATAGCGCTAGGCCGTCTGACTACCGACTGAGCCCGTTCTTTACGGAGCGCGATCTTTTATAATCTCGTATTCCCAGTTGATCACGTGATCGTAAACACGGGCAATAACCGATGAGTCATTCACCTCTCTCATAATATTATATCTATTAATAAGTACATCATTATTTCTATTAATCATTAAAATATACATTTACAATGATTGAATCCGGACATAAAATTGTATGAAATACAAAGGTATGAAATAAAATTGTATGAATGTTATGTACGAAACATGCGATCGAAAAAATCCCGTCGGACTCGTGGTAACACTGTTTTGCGAAATTATATTATAGAAATATTGTGACCAAGTCAGCCAGTCCACACAAACAGCACTCGATCCCGAGTATTACGTGGATTTCAACCATCGCCCTCCTCAACCATATTAGATTACCGTAAGCACTGACATTTCAGCGATAATGAACACATAGTCACAGTGTAAAGTTTACTTTGACCGCGGATCGACATTGCGATCTCTTCAATTCAATTGTCAATGAGGTAAACCTGTGCACATAGATTAATGATTGGTCTCCGCTGCGTAGTAGATGCCGCCCATCATAATAACAATCGCTAAATAAATGCAGCATTTGGTTTTTGATATCATTTTGTAATGTGTATTGACCGTTAGCAACGAGGCTTGTGTGCGTAAAGGATAATTTTGTCAACTTTGATAGTTTTATTATAAAAAGGAACTCAATTTCCTATACATTTTCAAAGACTGACTAGTTTTTGCCTGTGTAACTGTAGGGATACATAATTTAACATTATTTGTGGTACTTTACCACGGCCTATCAAACTCATTTAGATGTTTACTCACATACATAATAAGTATTGTCAAAAATATACTGGGATGGTAAGGTGAGTATATGAATTGCATTACATAATTGTCTAAATGAATGTCGCGGCTTTCAGTTATACGTAGCTTTTATGGCTCTTTTTTGTAAAATAAAAAAAGTATCTATTTCGGCCGCTCTACCCCATAGCAGTAAACCATAAGACATAATACCTACTATGAAAGGCTTAGGTACTAGACGTCTACTTTACCACAAAGATCACTTGCACAAAATGATCACTATTTCATAATGACTACCTGAAATTCCCGAAATGTCATGCAATTTTTGTCGTGGCAAAATATGCATGGCTACCTACCCAGTTTTTGTGGTTGAACTGGACCAAAGTAAATGCAGAAGAAAAAGTCAATATTTTTGGAATCGGTTTATATATTATTATCTTCTACATTAAAACTTAACATAAAATTATCATTTTTTTCTAATTTGGTTTACTAATTACTTTTAAAGTTATTAATAAAACTTTTTTCCCATCCACTTTTTCAAAAATAAAACTTTTTTTAAGAACTGGATGCAAGATATCTTATTACTATCAATGTCCGAAAGCAACTTATTTAATTTACTATCTTATATAATGTCCATATTTTTTCTGTTTTTTTTTTCACATTAATAAATAAAATATTATTTATTTTAAAATGAACTTGTTTTGCTTTTTGTAACAGTTTATGTAAAAAGAAAAAAAAAAAAGTATTTTTGGGATATTAGCATTAAGCCTTCTGTGCCAACCCTCCAGCGGATTTGTTGTTCTGTGTCTATGTACTGAGCAGCTTAATCTTCCGATGAATTAAGTGGTTTCCACTGTCGTTTAAAATATTTTATTTAAAGCTTGCATCTCGGGTGTAATCGGAGTTTTTTCAAGAAGACATCCCCATCCCCAAGCCTCCGGAATTTGATCAGAAGGGAGAAGAGCACACAATCTGGTTATCGTTCTAGCTTCTTTGTAAAATGTTGTTTTAAGTTTTTTAGACTTCTTCTAAATAGCCTTATTGAAATGATAAAAACAGGTACTGATTTTCGATTGGAAAGACATTTTTAACGGCGTTCATTGAGCCTGTTCATTGTCACATTTATAATTTTTAATGTTTAGTTCTAATATATTTTTTATCAGTTAAAAAAACTAATGCAAGTATCTTCGTTTTTGCTTGGCAGCAACCCATATAGTAACGGTACGGCGTTAGTTGCTTTATCAGTTGAACCCAAATGTGCATGAACAGTAAATAGCTCGTAATACGGTTCCGGAACACATCCAAATGTACCGTCTCCAAGGAAAACAGATAATTGAGATGTTATAATTTTTTTGCCAAGAGATGTTGCGAAAATCAAAATGTTGTTATTATCATTACCGTCTTGACAAAGCAAAAAAGGTTTAAAATTTTCTGGCACTTCAACTTTTTTTAGATTGTTAGTATATTTTGCGTTCTCTGTAAATGTTTTTGATGGATTGAAACCGGAAAGCCGGTATTTCAGATTCATAATTTTTTCCTCTTTGTTTTAAAACCTCAAAATTTCGTTCGTACATTGCTAACATTGATCCGAAATCTGTGCACACATCTTTTTTACAGTTGTTGATTGTTAATCAAATTTATTTTGTTATAATACCACGTTCACACGTATGCGGCTTTTGCCGCAATACATTTGTTTTAGTAAGGTCCAATGTAAGCGACGACGAACAATCTTTCCCGTTAACGCATTTCCACAATGTATATTTTTATTTATTTTTTGTAATTTGCATCGATAACCATCTTGCAACAAACTGTCTTGTCCTTTCTAGTTTAAAAAAATATAAAATCCATAATACTTGCATGAATACTTCACTGTTTAGTTATATATTAAAATAGCATTATTCACCCCGTTGAGACTACATGACAGGAAGCCAGGACATTGACAGTATTAAGTGATATTCAAGGAGTTTTCAATTGGTCAGATAAAGGTTTAATAGTGGCCATTACAACAAATCAACACAGGATTTGTTGGAAAGTACAATCAATGAACGGAATTCTCATTTTGTTCATAACTTGCATACCTAGTTGTAAAATATTCAGGTGTGCTAAGTCATCTTTCAAAATTGTTGATTAAAGGACCATAAAGCTTTAAGTAGCTTAAATTTAAGCTGGGAGGAAGTAGACATTACGGAAAAGCAGCCGTTTTATGGAAAGTGATTATTCTGGTAAAGAAGTCATATTATCGTAGTGATCTTTTTTGTAAAATAGACATCAAGTACCTAAGCCCTAAGAAAATAGGCAAAATATACCAGTCTAGCTAGGAAGATCCATTAAATTTCTAAATTAAGTTGACGAGCTTAATATTTCACTAATAAATTATATACGTGCCTATCACTGTAGTCTTGAATCGAAATTACACGATAAAAGAAATTGATTCGTTACTTAAACATGGTACATAATTATTACGACATTTTACGTTGTAGTTTACTGTTTACATGCAAAAATATCAGAATTTTTATTTATTTAAATATTTTTTGGGTTAGTTAGTTAGTAAGTGAGATGTTCAAAGCATAAGCAAAATTCAATAAAGTAACAAGTAACAAAATCAATTATATGAATGGTGCCTAAAGATGTATTCGATCCTACGATATCGAGCATATTGTTATTTATTTTAACAACTGTCTTATATGGAACACAGTACATATAATAGTTTGAGATGAGATTGAATGAGACATTCGCATAGCAAATCAAGTCTCAGTTTTTGGCGAAGATTTAAACAATTTGTATTATGAAGTAATAATTTTACTTTAATTTTATTTTAATAGGACTAATTAAGTAGGTACCTGTTTATTTTATATTTCGCCCGTATAAAATGTAAAACATTTAAAATGTAAAACATTTTATACATTTCTAGATTTTACATAAATTATTTTTTGTAATAATTTATACTATAACTGTAATGAAACATTATTATGATATTGAAAAGAGCAACTAGGGAGATTTCTTGCCGGATTCTTCCCGCAGACAGGCATTATAAATCAATTAACATCAATCTAGCAATTTTAGTTTTGTTATGTAAAGCCTGGTGAATTCAGAAAATCCTTCGCACTATAAAAGCAGTTGTTTAGGGGATTAGTAAAAATTGTATTTTTAAATTGATTAGAAGTCATATTTTATAATAATTGCCATTATTGGGGCACTATTTGTTATTCGTTGAAAAGGTTCTTGTAGTTTATCTTATTTTTTCCTCCTTACAAAAAAGCACATTTCATATATACAGGGACGGTAGTATGTTTTTCTGTTTGAATAATGGCCTAGAACAACATAACGCACGCACATGTTAGAATTTAAAGTGGAAATATCAACAGTTGCAAGTAAAATTAAGCTTTATTAGAAAATAAAGCTCAGAGCTATTTTGTAAACTAAGCTATAGTCAGAATTTAATAGGTTAACTAGTCATTTAAAACTTTTAATTTGAATACACACCAAAACTTATCAATATATATTCAAAATCAAGAATAAACATCATAATTATTTATGTAACAGTTATCCTTTTACTATTACAATTATTTCAATGACAAATGTACAAGTCTATAAATAATATTAGTAATTTAAATAAACAAATGATAACGAACCAAAAACAAACAAGGATTACTCCAGACATGTAATCAAATCAATACTTCTTAGGAAAATAATTAATATACATCATAATTGCTTAAATATAGCAATTCCTATATTATTTACTATATTTTACTCACAAACACAATTATTTCCATAACATTTTACAAGTTACGAAATAAACAAAATACTTTTTATTTCAAATCCGTGAAAAAAGAACAGACATTAATTAATGTTTAATCAGTAATTATATAACTATTTAAAAGTTACTCCAGTAGTACTATCATACTGTTATATTACCAAAAACAATTTAACAATCATAAACTTGATGTAAAATTTGACGGAATGAGTCAAATCAACACTTGTAGTTTAAACATCAATGAAAGTCACAGTACACTACGACATTACATATAGATAGATTTATATTAATCTATCACGCGCATCTCTTCTGGATCCTCTCTTGTCGCGTCTACCGAGTTGCCCCAGAAAATAACTAAGTTAAAAGTGAGTTATTTGAGAAAATCTAACGGATGTATGAGGTATCCAATTACAATAAATAAATATAAAAGTCATGCGCATTCCCTATTAATCTGTCACATGAATATTGACATTAAGCAGTAGCATTAATAAATTTGCCTTCTCATGACAAGATTTCTTTTCATAGAGTTGATTGCCATGGAAAGGAAATGAACTTTGTGGTTTCTCTATGGCAATCAACCCTCCTAGAAATATATATACATATATAATTCTGTTTACTAACTGTATTTATTTTTATCCGCAAATAAAGCGCGAATGCAGGATTTTGATTTTTTCATCTGCGAATTTTGGAAACCGTGCAAAGGGAGCTAGAACTGTATTTTACCGAACGTACTTTTGGAATGATTTGGTAAATGATAGGATTGAATCACTTAATAATAATAATAACCACATCACGACACACGCATTAACTCAGCCCTGCACTAAGATATAATCTTGTATTGCAGGCACCAAGCAACGATAGGGTATATACTACATAGGTAAGAATACAACCGGTAAGAGAAACAATGTGTCTTGCAAATAACACAAAGTTCCGCTCCCGCCAAGATTTGAACCCGCAACTTCTAGTGTAGCAGACGGCTGCATATACCACTGCACCACCGGGGTCGTCACTTGTACCTTAGTTTATTAATATGTATGAATGGAAAGAATTTAAATGGTTGGAAACGAACTCGATTAATTGATTTATTAAATCAAAGTAAAAAGCTTTGTGGCCGCGCGTGTAACTTGAATATGCTGATTCGATCAATTGTACCCACGGTTGCAGCATACATGCTCCCGACACAGATACATGCGAGACGAGATCATGAATGATGGTGACATGTAACATGGTGATTCCATTGAGGAATTTTACCTTAAAAGTGTGCAGGAAATATAGTGGACAACTGAAAACTACTGCAAAAATTAATACAATCGAAAAGTAACTATATGTTACAGAGTGAGTTAATTATACGAAGTGTGATTTTGTCCTAAAATCTTACCGTAATCATATCGTAAAAATTTACCGACATGTTTACAGTGTTGTCCTCAGATGATCCCCCCTTATGGGTCAGCTTATTATTTTAATGAAGTTTATAGGTATGGCATAAGAACATGTCACTTTGTTTATTATTATTTATTTAAACAATTACACGATCACAACAGTTACATAGCAATTTGATAGCGCAGTAAACAATATTATATACAATTAAATTAAACAATAGATAATAAAATCACATTTTACAATATTACAAATAACATATTGTATTCAATTTAAGTTTGGAAATAAAAAATATTAATTCTTGCTAATTGTTTTGATTACCATGGAAATCCGAATTATAAATTAAAACCACCACAACTTTAAAAACACAAAATAAATAAAAATCTAATAGTACGATATGAATAGCAAACACACACAACATTGATTAAAGTGGTCTCATTACGTTTCAACCGAAGTTATCTTAATCTTACAACAATTATAAAGCAAGTGCTAATTGCTGCTCGGAATTGTATAACTGCTACAAAGGACGAAGTTTCCATCATTTTTGTGAACTTTATTCTTATAAACGTATGAACTTGGTTTTGGTTTATAATAATAATAAACCACATCACGACACACACATTGACTCAGCCCTGCAGTAAGTATCGTAATCAATTGTATCGCAGGTGCTAAGCAACGATATGGTGTAAACTACGTAGATAAGAATACTACATCCAAGATCGGTAAGCGAAACATTGCGTCTTGCAAATTACACAAAGTGCCGCTCCCGCCGGGATTCGAACCCAGAACCTCTAGCGTAGCAGTCGGCTGTTTACACCTCTGCGCCACAGGGGTCGTCAAAAATAATACAAACTCATTATTAATTTCTCACTTTAACGGAAGTAAAATCTTTCAAAATTTCATTTCATTTCATTTATTTAAAGTCAAAATACAATTTTATTTACATAACTGTGCCGCAGCCAATTACGTACGCGGGCCTAACACCTCCTCTCATAGCATCATTACTTTAAGCTTACATTCAAAATTCGTACCATTGAGTCTTTAAAACAAGCTCACTTTAATAATGAAAAGGTTTGCGATTTTATGACGTCACACAATATCATTCACTCAAAGCGTACCGCGACGTGCTTTTTGATAGTAAGTATCGTTACTATAACCTTGCTTAAACTTCAAAATAGCGATCTTAAAGAAGTTGATCTCGCCCGACGGATTTAATCTTTTTACTTTGGTTTGGACTCAATTTGTAACTAGAAGTGTTTTTTTTATTAAAAGTAATTATGTTAAAATTGAATACGCTGAAATCTTCCAAAAAGTTATTTTGGACACCAAATTTAGTGTACTAATAGATGGCAAATGAATATTAAATGTTCGTGTTTTTGGAGCTAGACCGACACGGAAACTTATCAAGGATACAGCATCGAAGGCACCTGAGAGAGAAATTTTACAATTTTATTGAAAAGGGAATCTATAAAAAAGAGACACTTGAAAGAGGTTGATGAAAGCACTCACACATTCCCAATGAGACGAATTAATATTTGTGATTAATATCTGTGGAAACGAAGGTATTCTAAGTTTCTATTTATTGTTCTAATAGTGTTGGCTTTAAAAACTCATATTCTCATAAGATATCTAACCATTTTAGATGTTGACTGCCTAATCCTTCTATGCGAAAGGAACATATCAATGTCCCGTTGGAAGCATAGAAAGACAATCAATTGCACAACAGCCTGTCTCATCTGTTACTGCGCAAATTACAGCTAGCCTCAATGAAATGCTGATGAGACAAATATATTGTGTTCCAAAATGATTGGATCAAGATGGGAATAAAATGATATCACAGTAAGTTTTTTTGGCTCATTTATTATGCTTCATGTTTACAGTGACATGTCTTTATAATTTTACATATATCTAATGTGTTAGGTACAAGATAAATTCATGACTGCTGAATTAGGTACAATAACTATTAAACAAAACCAAAGTACAGTTGGTATAATTATGTATATACAAAATATCACTACAATTTGTAATGCTTTTACCAGACTACCTATGTTAATAAACATACAATCAAATAACAAGATAAACTCACTTTTTTATTTCTTAGTATATTTTAATTAAGATCACTGTAATAAAATACAATACATAAATGGAATGACTAAGGGCACTCAGTTCCAAATGGAATACAGTATTAGATATACTCTAGAATACATCATTTAATTTTCATTGACAGGTGACTCGGGACATCCTTTATAGAAATACATGTTGACACCAATCTTAGATGCACCACGAGACACACCTGAAGCCCACTATACAAATTACATATTTGTGCCAGAAATATTGAAGACTACACTATTTTTAAGGCATATTTTCGTTGTTTGCTGGCCCACAGAGTGTTGTATTATGCTCCTGAAGTAGCAGGCTCTTTACATCTTACAACCATTAAGCAACAAAGATTTGCTTCAAGATGTTCTGTTTCAGCTTAGTCCTGCTTTCATTGACAATGCATGCAGCACAAACATTCAACTGCAGCAAGGTTGGGATGTGAGGACTGCTTTTACTCAGCAGCTCTGGGATAGGCGCCACTATCAATTCTACAAATTCTGAATAATTTTGAATTAGTTTACGTTTAAACAATACCTTCATTCACTGTTAAGAGATTAATTATTGATCTGTAATCTTACTAAACAACTGATTGATATAAGTTTGCTTAGTATAAAACATTATTATCAGATTTTTATTAAAATCTAATATATGGAACCATTTTATCATTGTTTTACCGTACTTGTACAAAGTGTGGCTGTCTTCAGGTGACTTTGGATTATTTAACTGTTATGTAGTAGTAACTTTTAAGTATGTTTCTTGTATTATATGAGTTAATGTGCTAACAAAAAAGTGTATTATTTTATTACCTTTTACTCATTTATATGGTTGAACAGTCTTGTAAACAATGTGATATTATACCTCCTAATATTATTTAAAATAGCTTGAATTTGATAGATGCTGTTCATTTGACGTACCTCATCCTGTCTATGAATGCACAGACTGTATTCCAGGAACTCTATTTTTTATTTTGGCTTGAAACGAGTACTAAAAAAAAGTTTTAACTCATTAACTTCTATGAGTTATTTTCACTTGATGTTCACTAGTATTGACTTACTTTGAACTAATCCCATTTAAGTTCCATATCCTTGAGCTTTCAAAATATCGACAACCTTTCTCCAAAGAACTGTCGACGGCAGTTACGATGGCCTTAATTGAATTTAGAAATTCAAATAGTACATCTTGTAGAAAAACGACGAACTTTGATGCTGTAAGTCATGAGTAGTTTAGATGATCGATTTATATTTTTATTGTGCCCCTGACCAAACCCGCCAATGTTAAAAGCTGCAGGCTGCGGGTACTTTTCAATATATGCAAGCTATCTCCCACATCTTAATGTGACGTTTAAACTGGAAGCATCAATAGTTGCAAGGATAATAAAGCTTTATTAGAAAATATAGCTCAGAGCTATTTTGTAAACTAAGCTATAGTCAGATTTTAATAGGTTAACTAGTAATCTAAAACTAATTTTAAAAAGTAACTCAACAAATTATTGGAATTAGTCCACTTTATATTGAATAATTAATATTACTGGCACAATAAAATAACTGAAACCATTTCAAAAAGTATTCAAACCAATGTTGATTACAGACATGTTATAATAGCTTTAAACAGAAAGGAAACTTAATATACCTTTGTATCTATTCTCACATACCCACATTCAAGTTTATGTACACAAATATATATGTACATGGACAAATATCTACAATGAATAGGTGTTATACTATATACTGGAAATCAAAATCAGAATCAGCCTCAACATGTTTTTATTTAAACAGGCTAATAAACCACCACCGGTTCGGAAAGCCTATCTACGGGGAAGAATCCGGCAAGAAACCCCGTAGTTGCTATTTTCACATAACATTAATATCATAACAGTTATTGTCATTAATCAATTAAATACACAAATCTTTTAATCAAAGTCAGAATAAGTTACAAATGAATTACAGTTTTACAAATAGAAAAGGAAGTACTTGTCTGATGATGGTCCCAAACGGACTCCAAAGATAATTCCCCGTATTAGCCTCGGGAGCCCTAAATCACGCCACATATCCTACCAATAATTACAATGGACCAATCAGAAGCTAGAATTTGAATACAAACCAAAACTTATCAATATATATTCAAAATCAAGAATAAACATCATAATTATTTAGTTAACAGTTATCCTTTTACTATTACAATTATTTCAATGACAAATGTACAAGTCTATAAATAATATTAGTAATTTAAATAAACAAATGATAACGAACCAATCACAAACAAGTATTACTCCGGACATGTAATCAAATCAATACTTATTAGGAAAATAATTAATGTACATCATAATTGCTTAAATATAGCCATTCCTATATTATTAACTATATTTAATTCACAAACACAATTATTTCCATAACATGTTACAACTTACGAAATAAAATTAATAAAATTCGTTAAAAATAACAGACATTAATTAATGTTTAATCAGTAATTATATAACTATTTAAAAGTTACTCCAGTAGTACTATCATACTGTTATATTACCAAAAACAATATAACAATCATAAAGTTGATGTAAAATTTGACGGAAGAAGTCAAATCAACACTTGTAGTTTAAACATCAATGAAAGTCACAGTACACTACGACATTACATATAGATAGATTTATATTAATCTATCACGCTCGAGTGAGTACAATAATCCCCTCTTGGGCTCCCATGCTACAAGTTTCACCCCTTCATGGGTGTAATATTACAAAACGTTAGACTCATATTTGATTATTTTTAACTGTTAGTATAAACACAAATTATTTTATTAACTAGAGTTTTATAGTTATGTATATTTGCATACAATGGAGTAGTTTAGTGACGTTGTAAATACTATATTAAACGCATGTTACGTTGACCGGTATTGAATGTAGTGTTCTTTTTTACTGCAGGTCTGAATTAATGTGTGTCGTGATGTGGATTTTTATTAAGAATCGATTGATTTGATTGCCATTGAAATGGGGAAGTTATTTAACATTCCAGAAGTTATTATGATCAGTTGAAAATAAAAATTGCCAGTAAAATTAATTAATGAGCAGCCAAATAATCTCATTCCAAGCATTTCTGTTAAAAATGTGGTGGTAAAATATTTGACGACCTCGGTGGCGCAGTAGTGTAAACAGCTGACTTCTACACTCTAGGTTCCGGGTTCGAATCCCGGCGGGGGCGAGACTTTGTGTAATTAGCAAGACGTATTGTTTCGCTTACCGGTCCTGGATGTTATATTCTTATCTATGTAGTATATACCATATCGTTGCTTAGTTCCTGTGACACAAGTTCTTAAGATACTTACTGCAGGGCTGAGTCAATGTGTGTGTCGTGATGTGTATTATTATTGTTATTATTTGTATGCGGATTAATTAGTTGCATAATGAGGTATCATTGTTTCATTTTATTACTATTAAAAGTAAACTTATTCTCAAAACGAAATTCTGTTAGCTTTTAATAAATTGATTTGTTAGTTTTTTTATTAAATTTAAGTTTTCTGACAATAAGTAGTTTAAAAAGCATAAAATTAAAGTAACCCCTGATTAAAAAAACTACATTTTGTAAAAATTAATGCATTGATTAGCCCGCTAACTTTATTATGTAACATTTCGATTCACGCGTGTCTTTGCGTCTGGTGACCGCTAAATAAATAAGATTACATGAAATATAATTAAAATAGTAGTTTATTAATGATAAAGTATGAAATAGGAATACAGGCACCAGCACTAGGCTACTTAGGTGAAATCTAACAAATCGGTCCCACGACGCGCCGTCGGCACTCAGACAACGGAAAAACGGGACCGACGGATATTTTCTAAGCCCACGCTGTCCGCCCATCTGTACGTCCATCAGTAATACAATAACAGATTTTTTTAATTTTCTTCAATGTCTACTCCTGTTGCCGCTATAACAACAAATAATAAAGCCATAAACAAATTAAAATAAAAACGGATCCTCCATACAACAGCGTAATTTATTTCGAAACTTATTGTTTTAATGTATTTATAATTAATATATTGTCTTATACGTTGGTAAGGGATCCTTCACGTACGGGTCTGAGTCATCTTTTAACGTATTAAAAAAGTTACTTTCAATAATATACCAGTCCTAGTTAAAAAGTTAATCAGTCCCTAGTTCAAATTGACAAGTATTTCAACGATGTAATAAACATTCAGATTAAGGGTCAAGGATTAAAAATACTGATTGTGTATTGAAATATTAAGTTCATTAAAATGACGAAAGGAGCCTTAAAAATGCTCAGGAATCATAGATGACGCCTGAAAACGACTGCAAAGTCATCGGCAAATACAGTTTTATAGCTATATGTTACAGAGTGAGTTAATTTAAATTTTGTCTCATAATCGGTCACATGTTTAAAATGTTGTCGTCCCTTGAAATAAAATTGTGACCACTTAGGGGCCAGCAATTGTTATTAAGTTTATAGGTAGGTACACAGTAAGAACGTATTACTTTGTAAAATCGATGTTAACATTAAGTAAACGCAATAATATTTTTGTCAACATTAATTAAAATGTTCGCTCTGTTTTGTAATATTAATCAATTTCTTACCAAATCGGTATACGAGTATCCTCTTGGACATTACACCTAAATTTTAATTGTTATATTCTTTATCTTGCGTTTGTTTATATTAAATACATTTCAAGTGTGTTCTTATTGAACACAAACGCAACATTTGAAAAAACAAAAAATAAAAATGACCTAAACTAACCGAACCAATATTCAGTTAAATGTTTTATTTTTTCAATAAAACTAAAGTAGTTTTCCATTTTCATGGTCGTTTGATTTCTGTTACTTTCTTTAATTTTTTTGCTGAATTGCGTTTTCCTTAAATAATATAAGGATAGACTGGGTAAAATAGTGCCAGGGGAGGGTAGTGAACAAAGCGTATTTAGGGTAGATATTTTAGTATTTTGACTTTGACAAATCTACATCTAACGATTCAACTTACTTTCGTCTCAGCTAACTGTTAAATTAAATTAATAACGATCAAACCCATATTGTCAAAAGCGTATCCAGTCTACTAGTATTTAACTTATTATTACCGCAGCTTACAAACACGCTCCAAAGTGGCATTATTGAATAATTTCATGTTTTAACTCAAATCAGCTATAATTATAGTCACCCACTATCTATTTTCATTGTCCACTAAGTACTTTTTTTCACCCGAATTTGTATGTAATTCGGACGCTTGGAAATGTATTTGTTGTGTAGCTTATATTGACTGTTGATTTTAAAATTGTATAATATATTGAAATCTCAGAAACTAGTGTCATTCATCAGCAAACTATATTTAATGAAACGCAATCAACAAAATGCAAAAACTTTTTTCACATCTGACCAGTTGCAATTATCGCCAGTAAAGTTAATTTTGCGCAACCAATTTGCCGCCGCTCGGCTTATTATTATCGCGTCTCATTCAACAGCCCTCCATATATTATTGTTTCACCCGGTTAATAAATCCCCGCTCAAATTTCACAAAGGTGCTTGTAGCAATTTGTTTGTAATTAAATAAGAAATGACTGCTTTGCTTCCAGCGTAAAATAAATAAGCGTGTCCTAAATGTTTACATGGGAAAGCTATGGCCAAAGAATCTATTAACTACAATTTAATGATAAAAAGTCACAGTTTTAAAGCAATAGTCACACAAACTTCAAATTCCTATGAGTCAAAATCCCTCGAATCATCATATTTTGGACAAGCCGAGCCGGATTCCTGGAGTACCTGAGAATAAGGCTTGACGAGCCGACAGACAGACGGGCAACGAAGTGATCTTATAAGGATTCCTTTTATTGTTTAGAGGTGCGGTTTCCGGCAAAAATCTTCGACAATATGTTCGGAACCTTCAGTACGCGGATTTTTTTCATTAATGTTAATATTGTTGCAGGGGGTTCGCGCGGAGTAGGTACGAAGACACGTCACGCTGGCGGCGCGCGTGCTGTTGTCGCTGAACGAGTCCACGTGCACTGCGCTGCAGAGCGGTGGCGTGCAGTGGGACAATCCGATCGCCATCGTCAAACTTGCCACACTCGTCTTGATCGACGTGCTTGTCATAGCCGGTAAGCACCTTTAAAAATTGCATTTCTTTGAAAAATTGTTTCTCGCCTTGCTCGCTTCGATCTTTATGCTCATCGTAGCCAATCAGCTATAAGAAAACAGCTCTACTCGTGCACCGAAGTTTCCGAACAAACTGTGTGTTTTTTTCAGGTCAGGTCAGGTCAGGATCTACGTGCGAGATCGTCAGGGTTGGTTCCACCCCTTTATAGTTCGTTGTGTTTCGGTTGTTAGTAAGGTTACGACAGCCAATGTTATTACTGGAACGAGAGGTATGACATCTTTACCTTTACATGAGCAACGCATTGGCGGTGCTCTTAGGGTTTTCAAACGTCGAAGGCATCGTCATGTCAATAGGCGGTGGTATAGCTTTCCATCACTAGAACCGCCTGCATTAGGGTGGAGCGTCAAACTTTATTTTATATTTTCAGTATTGAATACCAATAGAAAGTCGCATCGCAATTTTAACAACATGAAAAAAATATTGGTACCTACGTTTAGCCCTCTACTGCCGCTCAAAGTAATAAAAATACTGTAAAATCAAAGTATTACTATAATACAATATCATATCGCATTTAAACATCTCTACGTTGTTAGTGCAACTCATAAACCCATGAATAATATCCAAGTTTCTATAACAATGTTGATTTATTACTTACAAAATGCATAGAAATGCAACTTGAAAATGAAGAAACAAACAAACACGCGGGTATCATTGATAGGCGGTTGTTGTTGTTTGCTGTTAATGTGTATTATGTTTTTGGTCTTACCTTTGTTTACAATTGGTGAAACAATATTACTAGTAAACCCGTGCAGTTAAATTAAGCTGCTTCGCTAGTTTTCTACCATTTAAGTCTTATGACTAGTATTTGTATGCCACATTGTCTAAACTTAGTATAACATTTATATAATGGAAAATTAATTTATTGCTTAACAATGATGGAGATTTCAGCTTAAAAGAAAATGAAAAAGAAAATAAATTAATACTCAGTGAAAAATTAAATTAATGCATGATATGACATATAATATTCTGCATGTTAACTACAAATAAAAAAAGTTTTTTCATACAATAGTGGAGAAAAATATCTCAAACTAATTAAGAGTACTCCGTTCTAAATGAACGTTTAAGATAAAGCTCAACACATTTAACGAAACAAAAGCTTTGTACTTACAATTTGTTAGTCGCTGAGTCGTATGACGTCACCCGCTCGATCGCCGCCTGAATCAAAGCCATTCTTGAAAGCGCAACTATAAGGTCCCATCACTTTTTCATTAATTGATGGATTACAAACACTACTTTGTTAATTTTGATCTACATTTAAATGTGAATGATTAATATAGCATTCCGACATCGTGGAACTTCTCCGTTGTATTAACTAAAGTACTGGAAAATGCTCCAATTTATTTAGATTTACTAAAGGATTCCTATGAATCATTATTTTTTAACGGGCACTGGAAATAATAATTATCACGAAAATATATTTGCTTTTATCAGCGTAAACGTCAAAAATGGTTCTAATAGGATTTTTTAATTACTTAATATTTCTCGTTATATTTGGACAATTCACATAATATCTTTAAAAATTTTAGTCTATGTATTATTCTGAAGTATAAGCTATATTATTGTAAAGTTTCATTAAAATTCATTCAGTAGTAGTTGCGTGAAAATATCCATTTATCCATAAATCTTCACAAACTTTTGCGTTTATAATATGTTAGCTTGTATCTTACTACTACTACACTAATTATTTATTAGGTGATTTATATTGATTATTAACATCCCTTATTTTACATAATGTTGGTGTTTAATTATGTTGAAATATAGCATTAATTGTTTTTCAGTTGAACACCGATAACATTACACTTCCGGTATATCTATGCTTGGCGCGAAACGTGCGTCAATGAAAAAAGACGTTCGGCGCGCATAATTAATTCGGAGTTAGTTCGAAGTTCTTTGTTTTAATTGTTGAGTATTATGTTGAGTTTTTCGAATGAAATTTAGATTGAAGTTGTTGGTATTATTCCTGTATGTGTGTCACAATGTATGTACAGCATACATGCAGGGTGATTTTATGAGAGATTATTCAAAAGTCAGAGTTTTATTCAGAGTATAACGCAGCACCAGCATATTTAAAGTCCTAGCCTCTAACAGTATTGAGTCATTTATGGGATTGTATCCACAATATGACAAGGCTGTTTCCATGGAATCCAACACCACCAAATAACGCCGCACACTAGTAATGTGTGTGAGTAGTGCCAAGAAGTCCTGACATCATATCCAATGCTTGCATTCCATGTATATGGAATATACTATACGTTGATGTTGAGGTAATCAATAAGTAGACAGAATCACATTGTCACATGTTTTGAGCGTCTTCTTAACATTGTAATATATCTTTATTTGATAAAAATACGAACATAAAGTGAATATTTAACTTAATGGAAAGTTTTTTTTAAATGGCAACAATCGTGTTAGACGACTTCTATGCCAATGTCACGTGTTGAAAACAAACAGTGTTGCAATATTAAAGTGACCGGTGGGTTTTTATAAAATGGTCAGTTGTCGGATCTGACATACAACACATGTTCATAATTTATAGACAACACAAGAACAACACAAGAACATCACAGTTTTATAGCATTGGATTTTATCAATTTAATAAGGAATTGGACAAATTCGGTGTGACACAGGGACACCAAATAGTTGAGGTTAAATTGAAAGTTTATAAACCAAAGTCCCACTCTTATGTTATGACAACGATCGTTCAGGGTGGCTTAGACAAGTGCCATTCTACGCAGAACGTTGACACTTGCGAAATGTATTTAAATTATATTAGCTTGAGCTTGAAATAAACCATAAAACAACATGGCGTAAAATATAGCGGATTCATGATACACCTATGTCTAGACACGACATTTGGGACGAATACTATGTAAAGTGTCTATTCTAGCATGCCATACACACTAGTTCATGGTTAAATCTTTCTTGCTCAAAAACTTTTTGACAATAGTCACGACTTTTTGAACTTTTTGACACGACCTCGGTGGCGCAGTGGTGTAAACAGCCGACTGCTACGCTTCCGGGTTCGGATCCCGACGGGTTATTTGCAAGACGCATTGGTTCGCTTACCGGTCTTGGATGTTGTATTCTTATCTATGTAGTATATACCATATCGTTGCTTAATTCCTGTGACACAAGTTCTTACGATACTTGCTGCAGGGCTGAGTCGATTTGTGTGTCGTGATGTGGTTATTATTATTACTATTCATCGAGAAATATAAATATAATCATACAAGAAACGCAACCATAGACCTCGTGTGTGTATGAAATGGCGTCGGATGCTCATATGTCATAGACAAAGCAAATATCAAAATAAGAGTTACTTGGCGGGAACGGGAAGTGTCAGTTAGAATTTTCTTATTTTATTGTCTTATCGTATATATCAGCAGAATTCATTATGCTGTACAAATGAGGAGCAAGTGAAATACGACGATTTGGCTGCGCTTTTCGTCATCTCCTAAGTAACTCCTTAGAGCCTACAGTAACAATACTAGCATGTTACTGTAGGCAGATTCATCATTTTCATTGTTCATCTTATCATGTTCATCTCATTTATCATCTTCAAGAATGAACAAATTATAATTACTGATGATTAGGCAGTATGGCACTAAAACCAATGCCATTAAATAAATACATAAAAAAGTCTAAAAACAACAACAGTAATTTTTTTCACATACTTTATTGTTCAGTATTTGTTGTTATAGCGGCTACAGAAATAGTGATCCTGCATTTTTTAATTAATAATCAGCTGACATACAGACGGACAGCGGAGGCATATTAATAGGGTCCCGTTTTCAACCTTTGGGTGCGGAACCCTAAAACTACCCTGTATTATAAAATTATTAAGAAAAAATCACTCAGATTAGAATTTAATAGCTGTGAGAAAGTGGTACACCTGAATACAATTTGATCAGGTCTCTCTGATAAACAAATAAATGCAAATGGAGCTACGGAAAATGTAGAACGGACGTGCCTGGAGCGTCGGCAGTCCCCTTTCGAGCGCCGCTAAATTAAACAGTAAATAGTGAATAATATGGTGTTAAAAGACTATTAAAAGTAAAGGGCTTACTGTAAGTGAACTGGGAAAGATTTTGGTAACAAAATAAGTGTGACCGAAGGAGCCGCTTGAGGCTCTGCGCGCGACCACTCATGCGTTCACAACCCTCCGACATTAAATGATGTGGATACCAGTTTATTGAATCTGTCAAAACTCAAATGTATCTTGGGCTGATTATTGATTATATAAAACTCATCTCTGAAAACTAAACAACAATTATCAAACATTAATTACCTTATAACGTCACGTTATCACTATATTGTGTGAATCTTTAATAAATTAAGGCCTCAATAACTACGGACGTACGTACAAATCGTCTATCGAGCAAGTATATACATTTACCGGTGTAATTGCCGTAAAACTGTTGTATCCTAAAAATACAAAATTAAATACAAACAGAATTGTCATGATTTGTTTTCGTACTGCCGTTTTATGCCAATTCAAGACATGGTAAAGTGCATATTGCTACTGGACGGGTATTTTAAACAAAGTTTAAGGGTAATAGAAAAGCCAAACAACGTCATTCGAAATGTTTCTAATAGAAAGTTTATTGTTAAACTTACAAATAATATTTATGGAAAACGAACTCTGGACTTTTTAACATCTACCCTAATTAACGCATTACCCTGGCAAGCTAAAAACGATAAAACTTAAAAAAAAAGAAAACTGTTCCGATGAAAAACAGTAAATAAATTAAGCAAAATTAAAGTAATATTAAAACTCATTATGAACTACACACAACACTAGCCAAGATAGACACTGACTTCAGTTCGCATAGTTTTTCTACGTGTCAGGTTACATAGATTACTACAGTGTTTTTGTATGAGCAATCTTAATTCCTCAACTATCCGTTAGGGGCGCTTTACAAACATTCATTCAAATTTGTGAATGCAGTCGACAATCGAAGGTAAAACTCATGGCAGGGACACAGACCGCTCCCTCACGCACACTCACAACGTAACGTCGTCGGAGCGCAGGGTTACTAGATACAATTATTGAAATGCCTGACAAAATTCCTGTATTGCCCAAGTAAGCGCGAGTGACAATCTGCCTCAAGTGGTGCCCGCCTGATGTAGGTATACAGTGGATCATTATTACATTTAAAGCTGTCTAGTTTTTATTGTATAACAGTTTTATTGTTTTAAAATTAGATTGTTACGACGACTAAGATGGACGAACAAATTCATTTACCTTTAAGTTCCATCAAACGAAATGAACCTACTGTTTGTGAAGAAAAGTAAATAAATAAAATACAATATTTGCCTCCAGGTGGCGCGCC
Source organism: Choreutis nemorana (assembly GCA_949316135.1). NCBI lineage: Eukaryota > Metazoa > Arthropoda > Insecta > Lepidoptera > Choreutidae > Choreutis > Choreutis nemorana. The sequence continues at coordinate 15,642,419 of OX438595.1, forward strand.
ACTCGCCTCTGCCAAAAACGAGCCAGTGCTTTGTAATTAAGGATTACTTTGTTTTGTTGGCTATCCGTCTGCGGACGTTTTTCTATATTACCCGCGTATTTCGAAACTCACACTGGACCGCAAATATAACACAGAAAAACTGCGATACATCACAAAGTTATTTATTTAATCGTTATGTACAGTAGCGCCGTTCAGAGAGTGCGATCCAGACAGCTCTTAATCGAATGAGTGATGTGACTGAAGTGGTGAAAAATGTACAGCACATACATATATTACTGTCGTTTACTTACCCTGTTAACGAGTGATAGCATTATAAACTGTAGGCCTTAACTTAAATGTACAATGTTACAATATAAAATGAAACGGTCAAGTTGACCAATAGAATGTATGTACTTAATTTTACTTACTAAGTATTTGGTAAAGTTATTAAAATCATAAAAACTAAAAATATTATATTCGAAAACATTGACCGAAACATGACAATGACTCTTCAAGCGAATTGGGCTGATAAAATGTTGGTTTGACGTATGAGTTTTGAGGATCAGACAACACAAGACAAATCTTTATGTAGTGGCATGCTAGCAAAAAATGTTTTTTTAATGTTTGATTCTATTTCTTAATTAAGCATCAAACTTTAAACATCTATCAAATACTTTTCAAACGACCGTTTATTGTTATTTAAGCTTTAGTTAATATGATTTGGCATCAATATTATTTTATAGCATATACATTAGTAATACCGCTACACATTGCCAGCTCCTAATTAGTGTAGGTTTTGTATCTATAATATGGCATAGACGCCTCATTTTCAGCTTAAGTCATTAATGACTGGATCTAATGTATTTGAACATTAAATTAACTTATATAAGTAATTGGAGTGAACTACATTTCAGTGAGTAACGAGGGTCTGATAATGAAGAAAAAATATTGCTACTAGAACTCCCTGACGGAGGGATTCATTGACGTTTTATCTGCAGCACCTTCCATTAAACATGATAATGAAGGCCTGACGATGAAGACAAAATATTACATCTGCAACACTAGAACTATGATCGCTATCCCGGTCGTGTCATTCTCATTCCCAGCGGACATTCAACTCGCGCGCGAAATTTGATGGTAATTTTATTTAAAAAAATCTAATATATCAATAAAGTTGCTGAAAATTGCTACAATTTAAATTTATTGACAGATAACTTTAGATTTTCTAAAATAGAAAAACAAGCTAGCTATCAATTTTTAAGCAATATATTAATCGGTTGCTAACTTATATTAATTGTTGTTTTTGAATTGGCGCATTTGATTAAATATGCTAATTAGGTAGTAGGGATGACGAATTATTTTAATAGAAGCTGATCTAATAACCCGTTGCTTACTTACATAAAAAGATGTTCTTAGGTTGCAGCTGCTAGAGAACACTAGACGCTGCACTTATTAATAATTTGTTAATAGCTTGGCTTGTTCAGTTACGCTCTCGCGCTGGCAAATTTTATACCAGTACAAAGATGGCAAACATGCATGACTTGGACTACACAACAAATCAACTATAATGTAGTGGTGAAGTTACAAATTGTATGACGTCATATCATGGCAGATATAAGTAACATATTACGCAAACATACTTTATTTATGTTTGGGTTTAGGAAGTTAAACAAGCATAAAACATTCATTGATTGCGTTAAGTTTATTTCATATTACTCAAATTGATTTCAGCCAACTGCTCTTATAAAAAATTATTATAATATTGAAGCCTCCAACCAATATCTCAAATTTCAAAACAAAATTCATCCACCCTACTACTGTTATATGCAGGAATTCTTTAATGTCAGGAAAATCTTGGAAGGATTTTTTATAAATCTGTAGTTTCATTTTTAATTAGGTATTTACGATATTTTAATACTGACATATATTTTTGACCGACTTCATAGTTAATTGAATCCATAGCTAACATTCTATTAATTTCTTATCACGAATAATTATTAATGTATGGCTGTGGTTGTATAAATGCGGTGACAAAACTCAACGTATAAAAATAAAATAAAAATTGTAATATACGAATGGCGGGAAGAGAAAATTAATTATACACGAATTAATACAAAACTAATTTTAATTAAAATAATTGTAACTAAATATCCTGAGCTACTCAGTTAATCTTCATTAAAAACGTGTTAAAATTATCAAACAATAACAACAAAGAACGATTAAATAATGTTGTACAATTTTTTTTTTCGGGGCACACCCGCCACTCTGTCCCACCACTGCAACTCCTGTATATCAGGATCAACAGTGGCGTCCTTTGTTCGAATAATCAACGAATAATGCAGCTGTGCAGTGATGCACAGGCTGTGCCCGGACACCCTACCGGCTGTCTTGGGACCCGCAACGAACTTAATCAGAAGAAATAGGAGGTAGTAAGAAAGCGGTTTCAGACTTCCCTCCCAGCAAAGCGGAGACGGCAATTGAAATGGCCCAGAGGCCCAAAAATCTAAAGGGGAGAGTCAGGAGACGCCTGACCGTCTAAACACCACGGTATGCCACTAACTAACAGGGGATAAATTAGATACTAACCTAAATCTTACACCAGTAATATTGGTGACAAAACTTTTTAAAGGCACGGAAGTTTCCCTTCGTTTTCACAAGATCTAGGTAATAAATAGGACTACACGCAGATACTTGAATCGAATTCAACATGATTAACCGTTCGTCATGCCAGAGACTACACTCCCACAAATGTAATGTTGTACAATACATGCGTAACATGTGAAATATTTGTATAGGCTACATTCACAATAAACGAGTTTCACTTTGATAAAATATTGTTAGGGGCTTAAAAACCGTATTTATTTGCTATGTTCTGGGGGTATTCATGATGATGTGTTCATGGCGTCACCAGGATTATTTTCAGATGAATTTGCACTACACATGTTACTAAAAAAATCTAAAAATATGAAATTATCTTACCCTCCTGCTGGTGTCGTCGGGAAAAACTATTATATTGTTTCTGAGTACTTCCTTGAATCCCCGCCCGGCGCCCATGGATGTATTTTTATTTAATTTATTCAGGGACGTTTACAGCAAGTAAATTACACAAACATATTATAAACAGAAACTGATGTACATGCCTGTAACAGACGAACACAACATTTACAAAGGTTAAACACACAGTATTATTAAACAAAAATAGGTTACAAAGAAAAATAACATTAATTTTATTGTTCATTGTTTACTTGAACGAAAGCCAATATTTTTGTTTAAATGCAAATTTGGCCTGACGGAAATGCTCTGGAAAAGCTCTACGAGTAATTGTTTTAGACTAGGCTACTTAAAGCTTGAATGAAAATCCCTCTCGTAGTGCGGAGGGTGCGGAGCTCCCAGCCCCGACGCACCAGGGGAGGGTGTCGTCCGTGGTAACGCAGACACGTCTGTCTCGGTGAGTCCATTAAAGGGTTTCCTATTTCCTGCTTTTTACTTTTCTCTTTTTTTACTGCACTGCAAATTTTTCCGACATGATTTATTCATAAAGTATGAATTGTAATATAGACACAGCTAGTACGTTGGCTGGTGTATGGAAACACTCTGATATTAAACAAGTGTTAATTATTATAAAGTTTTGAGCTATTGAGTTTGTTGGAAGTAAAAAAAGTAATATATTGTTCAATTCCATACTCGTATCTTTTGTCTGGTGAACAAAATATATATGCATTGTACTTAGTTAAGTTGAGTTAAGTTTACATTTTTGTTAAGGATTCATATCAACAAAAGATTCAATGTAAATTGTAAAATGTAACTTGTATTATAACGATTGCTACATGTGTAGCATATAATATACAAAACAACGCTGTACATAGTACAACTATGATTATTTATTGTTTCCGACTTTACTACAATTTGTAATAGTAATGAGACAAATATTAATTAAAATGGAAACTAGATATTTTGATGACAACAAAAAGCCGTCCAACAGAATTGTAAAGGTTCATCGAAATATTCATCTCTTTTATGGCAACATATTAAACGTGGAAATGTTTAATGAAATATGAAACTGGACTTTTACTGAAACATTATTAAATAACAGTCATTCAATGTAGCAAACTTTTGTATCGATAGCTTGTATAACAGAAAAACAGCGATAGGGGGTGGTTGCATGATCCTTGTAAAGGATGTTATTAAGTTTAAATAGCGCCGATATTGTACATTTTTGTGACCGGTTGAACGAGTATGTGATATTGCCTGTGCAGAAATAGATGAATATTAAGTTATACGTGTGCATCGAACGCCTAGTTCAGAATTTTACAAATTCTTTGACAAAATGGAGGACATTCTTGCTGTAGAAAATAGGGTTAGTAAGCCAGTAATAGTATGGATTTTAATAAGAATTTAAAGAGGTTTATTGGCATACTACCGACAAGCGCCGGTTTCTCGTGGGTAATATAGCCTACAGGGTAAACTACGCAAAGCCGCGATGTTAATCGTGAACATCTGTCAAATAAAAAAAACAATCTACTTCGTTTTGTCACTTTTTACGTACCCAATAATAATCTTTTTGTTTAATTAACAACAGAAAACAAAAAAATTGACCGAATATGAATTTTCAATAATTATTTACCAAATAAAACAAAAATGCAACATTACAATAATTTTTATTTTATTGAGGGTCGACAAACAGTTAAAAAAAGATTTACAAATTAATTTTACATTTGTAACATAAATATATTAGAACCAACAACGTCAACCACAGATTTTTGTTGTGTTTAAACTTTAAAGTTATTAATATCCTTAACTGTAAAGTTATTCAGTACACCTTCCAACAAAACGCGCGCTTTTATTAGTGGCGGTGGCGGTGGAGCGCGGCGGATTATACAAACAGACTGCATCGTATGGCTGTATCAAGCGAAACCATACGCGCGTCGTCCCATCGCGTCACTGAGAAAAAAAACAACATCTGTAGGGGTGTAACATCTCACACATACAATAACATTGTGTATGGGAGTACACATGTTGCCCTTTACACACATTATCCGTTGCGCAATCCATACTGTACACAATACCTAAGCAAAGCATACAATAAATAACATTTCATACATTACCTACACGTACCTATTCAGGTAATCTATATATTTTATAGAATACCGGATTATACTATTTAGCGATATATGTATATTATTTAGCGATAGTTCAGATTTTATTAATTATATATTAAATGAAATAGAATTGGTATTGCTTGCACCTGCCCATACAATTAAACACATACTATTTATAATAATTCAAAACAAACAAACGTTTTGCAAAAACAGTATTATGATTTTGATTTTTATAGGAATACCTATTCAAGATACATAACTGAAGCAAGGTTTTGTTTTTCATAAAATTAATATACTTTTCATGGAACGAGACAAAAGTTTCGATCCTTAAACCATGAAAGTTATTTAGGTTTACAAACAATTTTTGTGACCACACTCAGTCATGAAGGACGATTGCAAACCAGTTGCGATGCTGTAAAGATGCGGTCATGATAGCTGTCAAGCATTTCATGAAGTTCTATTTAACAGAGCGCATACCCTAGTAACTGAGTTACAAAAACCACTCCACGCGAGTTCATACAGTTTAATTCAGCACAACCTCTAATTTTAATTTGCTTTAAAAACATACATAATTTTATAAAATCAAAAGTACCTCGGCCTCATCAGTATAAACAAATAGATCCAAATTATTCGAAAAAAAGTTCTATGAATGGAGTTAGACTAGTTCAAATCCGTATAAAACGTGTCCGTTTATTGTTCTTTATTTTGAGACATTATTAAAATGGGGTAGCTTATCAAATAATAAAATTATAAGGTGCCGCCGCACTATAGCTGGTTGTCAACCGTCAACCGTGACAAGTGTATGTCGGTGCGCAGCGCAGGAAATCTCCTCAGGATTCATCACTAAAAAGGCTCGAATGCAGTTTGACAATTTATTATATTTAAAATCGACTTTTACGAGTATATCTCAATCCGCCATCTCAGTGCCACGTCAATAAGCCAATTTCACTTACAAATATGCTTTCTTGTCAAACAAAATAACATATAATTGAATATAATAATAGATCTGAATAAAAAGTATGATTAAGTCTTAATTGACTCAATAAGCAACAAATTCATGTAATAAATCACGATACATTTGACATTTTCGGAAACAGAATTGAGACAAAACTAACACAACATTTTAACTGTAACAAACTCAGCTCCATTTAGGATATTTGAATAATACCTTATAACCTCCGCTGTAGTAATTTTTGGAAATATACAGAAATTCTAAAAAAACTAGATTCGGTTATTTAACACTCGTGATACAAAATTATTAATATTTCTTTCCATGAACGCTCATGGTCCCAGGCATCTTTACCAATTCGTCATGGGGGTCTTAGCCTTCGATCTCCAATGCAAGTAGCCCTTGCACTTTCCTCAATTCCGACCTTATCAACAAAATTATTCAAAAAGCTTGTGACTACATTCCTCAAATTCCATACAAATTTGAATCCATTAAATCATGGAAAATAGCTTTTCCAACTGGGAGCCTACTGGTTAATTTCTGCGCACAAAGGTCTCGGAACAATCCACTATGCAAACTAGTTCAGAGCAGTCTCCAGTTTTGCAGATCGTGCTCGTCTCCTGGCAGTCGGTGGTGTGGTATGCCCTACCGTCATCAAAACTGGGTACCCTATTGGAGGACACCAGTTTTCGTACAGTTGTCTGTTTTCGATTAGAAGTTCCATTTGTCGTCGAGCACCGCTGTCAGTGTGGTAAATGGTTGATTCGCTTGCACATCATGGCTTTTCGTGCTGCAGAAGCGCTGGTAGATTTTTTCGACATTCCATCTTGAACGATATTGTTTGTAGAGCCTTTGGCATTATATGAATTCCGTCGGCCTTGAAACCAGTTGGTCTTAGTCGAGACGATGGTAAGAGACCAGACGGAATGAAAATGATGCCTTGCTCAATAGGTTGTCTCTTAGTTTGGCAAGTCACTTGTGTTGAAACCTTGCTCATTCCCATCTCCATAGAGCATGTCTTCAAGCTGGTTCAGCCGCTTCTTTTGCCGAATAAGCCAAAAGGCGCATGTATATCATTGGGTACGAGTAACAATGACATATCTGAGCCGTAATGTTACAAACGTCCTGCTTTTTTTTACTAAATGGACATTTAACTAAACATAAGAGTATTCGTAGTACTTCAAATATTTTGTTCCGGCTTATCTCCGGAAACAGCTACACCGATTTTAATGAGACTTTCACTGGCTAATAACTTAGGTATTTAAATATGTAGCTTTTGTATAAAACCTTTAGAGATTTAGTTGCTGCTGTGATTTAGTATATACCATATCGTTGCTTAGCACCTGCGACACAAGTTCTTACGATACTTACTGCAGGGCTGAGTCAATGTGTGCGTCTTGATGTGGGTATTTATTATTTATTTATTTACTTATGAGCAAATAATTTTATTTGGTCCAGGTAACAGCCTGGTGATCGCGGCAGTGGTGTGCTCGTCCAACCTTCGCAGCGTCACCAATTTCTATGTGGTGTCGCTTGCAGTTACTGACTTGCTGGTTGGAGTCGTCGTGCTGCCCTTCTCAGTCACCAGGGAAGTTTTGGAGGTAAGCCTATTTAGTAGCCTGTAAGTGGGTTTTCACAACATAGGCAATGAAGCTGACGGTTCACCTGATGGAAAGTGATGCCACCGCCCATTGACACGATGATGCCCTTGATCTATTACAACGCCAAGATCACCGCCAATGCGTATATAGTAGAGTTAAAGATGTTATACCTCTCGTACCGGTTACCGTTGCCCAATCGTGAGACCAAGACGAGACTCTAGCCAGACTTGGTATTGTTCCACCTGGTCTTGTAGTCGGGCTCGGTTTTGTGGCATGAGTTTCCTTGGTCAACATTTAATGAAATAATTTGATCTGACCAAAGAATGAACGAGTAACGTTTCTGAGTCGGGAATCGAAGTATTTTATTGCTGACTACCATCCAGTGGTTTTGTTCCCGAAATAATATGTCACCTATGCACGTATGTGTGTTTGTATATGTGTTAATCAGTGCCTCATCTAATCGATCTCTACCAAACATCATCTTAACCGTTGAATGGAACTTACATCTTAACATCCATACATCGGTAATGTTAGTATGATTATGTTTATATATCTTGTGGCAAAATCCAATAGGTATATAATCATTCAGCGCTACACATCAATATAAAGTGCGTATGTCCATCCTGCGGTTTCTATAAAGTAGCCGCCGTCAGGGAGACAATTTAGAAAATATTGATTTTCGGGAGCTTTCATCAGGAATATCTACGGACAGGTGACCTTCGTTGCTTTTGAGACAACGTTTATGATGCCGAAACAACGGTCTATACAAAAAACTAGCGTAATCCGATTCATTCAGTGGTTGAAACTTACATCTGAATATTGCACAGCACTGTATAACTATGAAGGCCCGGATTTAGCCAGGCAACACAATTGCGAAGTATTGTAATACGTTTTATCTAACATAATACGCTTTCATAATCAAGAGGTGAGCGTATATATTTGTACGACGCATCCAACACATGAGATGTTAAAATAAATATGTATGTGACACCATGTGAGGGCATGGTGAAATGTTGAGAACAAATATGGATTTAAAGTAAAATAACACTTATTTTATAGTTCAAAATGACATTAAAAGGAAGCATTATAGTAATAATGCACGGACTTAAACTTGACTCACTAATATACAATAATTACTTATTATAAAACATCTTTTTAAAATTTTAATACTAAACACAATTGAATATTAATACTAATAAAAAGTTGTGCGTGTACCATGTTTTAATTTTTAAATTATTTTCGTTAAATCTCATCTATCACATTATTTCAATGTTTTGATTCATGAAGTGATTTTAAGTAAAGAGCTTGTGCTGAAATGTATGTTAAATATGCCTACATAAATCATGTACCAACAGTATTGTTTTAAAAAAAGGTCAAAAAGCCGTTGCCTCCTCTTTTTCTGTCAAGAGGAATCAATTCAGGCAGTCGCATGTCGTATTGTTATTAGTTAATAATTTAGAATGAGTTTTAATTTATATTGAAACACGAGTGACGTCATTCTTAATAATTCATGAATCTTAAAGAGTTGATTAATTTCGGTTTTAATTTGATGTTTTAAAAATACTACAATTTGCGTCAGTTTTACAATTAAACTACAAATAGTAAATATATTTTACTAAAACTAACTAAACTGCTTACTTACTGACTTTCGAAATTTGTTTCTTATCTATAAGATATTTTGATATTTATTATAAATATCTGGTCAAATAATGTACATTTGTACACAGGCGTCAACGACTTTTGGTCTCGATTTGTTTGAATCAGAGTATATAGAAAATAATAAAATCACTTCCCGGAAATATTTTCAAACAATATGACTAATCTTCGAACTAAAAAATAAAACAATGACCCAAAAGTTCTCCGCCATCTTTTTGTCGCAGTTCGTAAAATGCGTAAACCAAACGCAACTGTCAAAACATTCAATTTTAACTATTTCTACCGAGATTGAACCTTTCCTACCTATTTCTACCGAGATTGAACCTTTCCTACCTATTTCTACCGAGATTGAACCTTTCCTACCTATTTCTACCGAGATTGAACCTTTCCTACCTATTTCTAACGAAATTGAACGTTTTTTCTACGATTTTTGAGAATAACAGATATCCTCCCGATTTTTTAACATTACAATCTGCTAATGTGTCTCCTTGTTTAAACACATTGAACACGTTTTTACAAGCAGCAACATTCAATATAAAACAATTTAGTAGTGACATAAGTGGAAAACTGAATTCTTAACATTTTTATTCTCAATTGCAAATATCATTATTTCCATCGTTACGCTTGTTTTGCTCGTACTATTCTCCCCTGGTTTATTAAGGAGCTTATACGGGATAGATTTTATTTTTCCTCACAGACTACTTTACTTAATTGAAGATATTGATTTAATAATCCTTCTAATTGTTGTTTTGTAGTTCAAATCCTGATCAAATTAATTTGTTTAAGCGTAAATCCCTTGATTTTTATATCGAAGCATGAAGTGCCGGATTTAGCATGATCGGCGCCCTGGGCAAGATTTCTTCCGTCGCCCCTCTTCTACGATTTTGTCAAACCGACGCGACGACGACGGCTGGAGGTGTCCTTTACTTGTGTCTTCATTTGACAAAAAAATATCATCAACTCAGGATTTCCGCAAAAATATACTAGGTACTTGTAGACCTACGATAATTAATGATTTTGGCGCCCCTGGGTGGTCGCCCATCCTCGCCCTACCCTAACACCGCAACTGTGCATGCCTCTAGCATGCAATCAAATTACGGCACAGTTTCCATTGAAAAATAATCCTAGATTTCATATATCCAACAAACGTAGAATGTGGCAACATTGTTGCGATCATTCCTTTAACTGGAAATTGATAAAATTGAAAATAGCGTGTTTGAGAAATTGAGAACTATTTATAACTAAAATACGTGAATACTGATCGCATATTCTCACATTTTGATCTAATTTATCAAAGCATCGAAATAGGTTATTAACAGAGTCAGTCACTGGACTATTATTAAATCTAAATCATAGGCATGATCCACAAGATAATGATTTATTTCTAAGTTGTTGATCAATTAGATGTAAGTTGTTCCTTTGTTTTACGTTACTTACTAATAATACTTGCTTGTTATTTTGTCTGTTTTTGTCAATTTGTAATTGTATTTGATCGATAGAAATGAAGAAACCAGAGATGTCAATTGTATTCTTTCCTATTGAGACCTGGATTCAGTATTTGTAGGCCTTTTCTGGTCTACTGCAATTAGTTCAATGCAAATCATTATAAACTATACCTTGGGCGCAGTGGTGTAAACAGCCGACTACTACTCTAGAGGTTCTGGGTTTGAAATCCTATCTGGGGCGGAAACTTGTCATTTACAAGACGCATTGATTCGTTTACCGGTCTTGAATGTTGTATTTTTATCTATGTAGTTTCTTATGTAGTCAGTGTTTATGTCGTTATATGGTTATTATTATTACTGATATACTCTTAAACGATATCGAGCCTTTTCAGCAAGAATATCGTAAGCGACAGATAGCTTTTTACAGGAGAGAGTTACTTCATTGTTTTATAAATGAAATTAAATATTTTTATTTTGAATGTTGATTTTAAATTGTTGCTAAATATTGATCCAAACGTTTTTTTACTAATTGCTATTATGAACTTTTCTACTATTAAATTTATAGATTTTTTGCTTTGACTTTTGTTTTCTGATTTACTAGCTCTTACCCGTGGCTTCACTCGCGTCACATTCGGGGTAACACAGTTCTTCTTTCTTGATACGGAACTCAGAACAGAATGAAGAACAGATCTCGTAACAGAACGCTACTTTATTACACTACTGTAGGCGACATTATATTTCTTTCCATTTGGGGATAGATTGTAAAGATTCTCGGCATTGGACGCACGCGACCATGCTACATACAACTGACCATGGGATAAGCATGATTTTCAAGTTCACCCCGGTTTCATGTTCATGTTTGCCCTTTGTGCTTTGTTAATGGTCATAACGAAACTATGCTTAATCGGAAATTGCAGCCTTTTGAATTGGATCATAAGATCTGTAGGAATTATTGGGATTTGTGAGATCATTACATTTTAACCCTTTCCTACACCTGTTCAGACGGTGGTGCTAATCATGTTCCGTTCAAGTTGTGTCTCGTCCCATTACTTAATCTCTGGGCATCTAAATTTCGTATAGACATGAATTGAAGAGTGAGCGGTGGTACACCTGAATGGCTCAAGTGAATTTAGAAACGGGATAGGCTGTGCACTGTTCTGTGTCCATAGCTGTGCCTATTAACAAAAACTTGACAAACGTCGTTTTTAGGTGCAAGGGTTGCTCTATACAACAAACTATGTTATCGACTTATAAGAATCTCATAAAATATCAAGGAATAAGCGAAAAATATTACATTTTGAACCAAAACACCAAAACCAATTCACAATGCTAAACAAAAGCCAAAAAAATCTCGGAATATCAATATCAAGCTAGTATTTTTCGTTTATAACAGAGTCTGGATACCAATTCCCAGTTCTATTTACCTTTAAAACTAACATACAAACTATCGACCCCTCTTTTAGGGGGTTGGGGGCTGATAAAAAAAAGATAAACGAATTTTATAAAAGCCCAATACAAAATGTCAACCCCTCTTTTAAGGGGATGGGGCGAGATTTCCAAAATAAAATTGATGCCCGTATTGTTCGATAGATACATAGAGTCTAAATACCAAGATTTATCTTTCTGCCTGAAAAAATTCTGCCTTCCACCCTCTATTTTAGGCTGGTGGGGGATAAGAAAGACACAAAAAGTAGCTTATATCAGCTGTGCAGTCCAATCACACCAATCCGTTGCTTCATTTTTGCAATAATGTTAAATTATGTAATGTAATATCATTTATATTTTAATTATTTTATATCTATATGTGTGTGTGTGTGTGTGTGTGTATAGTACAGTATTGATACAAATGACTATAATAATATTATTACTAGTATTATTAATTTGTTATTTTGGATGAGATTCTACGAAAAAAGTTCACCAATGTGTAGGACGTCAATATTGTGAACAATCGTTTACAATATTGTTAAAACCATCGAAGCAACCATGTATCTCCATCTACAGGTCCAATCTATGTTTGTGGGACGTGAAAGTAAAGATTGTACGTATGAATAGCGTCCTGCATTAACTATAGCTTTCCATGTGAATGGCTGACATGCCCGTGTGTGCGCAACACAGGCAAGCGGCAGGCTCCGGCCGGGCTGGGCTGCCCGCCAGCAGTTTTATGCGGAATAACGCTCTTAACACATTTCTATTTTGGTGCGGATTTTCCAAACACGGTGTTCTGTTCCATGTTAAAGGAGCTCGTTTTTTTAGTACTTCATTTAAACTAGACTCAGAAATACAAGATGATGTTTAAGCCGTTACTCCTTGCCCAACATAGTAGTCGAATTGCTGATACTACAATTATCGGTGTACCTAGATAACTTGTAATGACGTGTCTCATCATACCTTTGTATTCCTAGCATAGTGCATGTCACTTCAACAATTACGTCGTCGTACAAATTGTTGTTTTGCAAATATGAAAACGCGCGTCCGCGAGCTAATTCGCGGGTCAGTCCTTGGTTGGCGTTTTCATAGCTGGATAATGCTAATTTACGCGTTACCTGTTGGAAATAAAGGTGAATTGTTAAAATATTGTATCCTGGGTTCCTTAAAAGTCTCAATGTTTTCTCAATCATGTTAAGAGCGGGTTTGCAACGCACACATAGACATCATTCACTATTCATGTGATAATGGGAAGGATTTGGAAGCAAACAAGCGCGATTGTCACTCACCGTACACACGCCATTTGTGAAGTTTTTCTTTGCAAAAATGGAGCGACGACATAGAACGCGTCATTACAGCTGTTCAGTTTTTGGTGGTGAAAATTCCACATTAAACATCGAATTATCCTTTTTAAACTACCGGTTCTCCAAGAGAGGTAAGGCAAATGTGCCTGTAATTCAATAATCGGAGATCGGACTACTGGACGATTTTATACTTTATCTTGATTTCAGAAATTAAAAAGTAGCTTTTTTCATAATTTTCATTTTTCACACTTGTACAGCACTACAAATATTAAAACTGGTTTAAATACTAGCATTACGCATTAAACTCTGCACATATACCTACAACATATTAACTTCAAATTACTAAAGCTTGTTCTGACATTTTAAGTAACTCTTACATAGAGGGAAAGTAGAATGTTTAGTGACTCACTTCTATAAATTGTTAAGTCACTGGCTGCATTCAATAACTAAAAAGATTGAGTTTTAAATATTGACTTTATTTAAATTGACTAAGTATAAGTTATAAAAAACTAGATAAATAAACTAGAGGTAGCTCAAACATTGAGCTAATTAAATATTTTTTGTATCTAACAACTTTGTAAATGTTGCTGGATCTGGCTTTAAATTGGTAAATTTTAATAGCAACATTTACGATTGCGATTGAAATAATTTTTCAAAAATTATTTATATCTCTATTTCTTTGTAATACGGGTTTCTACTAGCGATGGTTTTTATAATGGTAATAATTAAATTTAAAAATAACCCGTTTATTAAAGTTCGACAAGAATATTATTTATTAATATACTTGTATTGATATAGTTAAATTAAAGACAATTATCAAACTATTATCGGATATGACTAATAAAAATAACGTTTGTTTATTAACTGTTTAACAAAAATTTAAAGATTGTGAAGCATAAAAGTGAGTTATTGAAATGTAGCCGTTTTTGCCATCGCTTGTTGAAAGGTGATAAACTAAATAATAATGTCAACATGTTGTGTAACGTCAGTAAGTGGTAGTATTGTTTGATTAGTAGTGTAGACACACTACTAATCAAACACTGCACTACTAAGTGTGTCTACACACTAATCACTTACTAATGCACTCGTAACAATACTACCACTCACTAATCACACTAAACACTCCGTATCTCATCACACGGATCAATCTCCCTATGATACCAATGATAGATAAACCTACATCTTACGCCAAAGTACTGGTTAAATTATATTAATTAAAATTATTTAAGGAAAGGTTTTATTTCTGTTATTCGTGTTTATAAATAGTAAAAATCTGAAAACATCCAACGAATAACACAAGTTCTACCCCAGCTGGTACTCGAACCCAGAACCTCTTAACAGTCGGCTGTCTACACCACTGCGCCATAGAGGTAATAAAATATACAAAATATGTATTACATGTAAAGACTGAGCACGGGAAGCTGCGAAGTTTAAAACTTTAAACTGCAACAAGGGCCTAAAATCCCGGGACACAAGACAGCTAAATTTACCAAAATTCCGAGAAACACGAGACGCCTCGAAACCCGAACCCTGCTGCACATCGACGGCAGTTATTTTCATCAACGACGTCTTTGATTGATAATGCTATTTCTCTGGTTGCTAATATAATAATTCTTAGTTTAAAGTATATTTGTTTTTTTTTTCATGTCACATCTTGCCTTATGTTTCTACCACAAAATGTACCCGATGTCACGTAATGACAACTATGAATGGATTGACACCTCATGTATCAAAATCGATTCTTTCCATTTAGGAGCACATAATATACTCTGTTAAGGTTGAACACACATTATTCGTATTTAAATAAACAAATAAAATTTAACAGCAATGTCTGATCAATATGAGTATACCTATACAGGCACTATAAACTCCCCACAAATTATAGATTTATAAAACAACAAATTTTTTATGAACAATAAAATACTTCAACAATTTACCTAATAAAACCAAATACCATTAGTTTTTAATAATATAATCCACAGCAATTTAAATTAAATAGAAAAAAACAATAATAAATTATCAAATTGAATTTCAATAAATTTTAAGATTATTTTTTTTAAATGGATGGATTAACTATGGTTTAATATCTTTTTTAGGTTGGTGCGAGTTAGCGAGTCATGATCAAGATATTATTTTCATGTTATCTATATTAGTTAAATAATTATACTAAAACCGAATATATTCAGCCTGCAAATTACTGATAGCGTTAGTTTTTTCACTCATAAAGCTTCACACAACAAGTGCAATATCAATCCTTATGCTGTACAACTTAAGAATAATACAAACTCCACACAGGTTACAGTTGATCACTGGCCTTGTTGATTACAAACGATCAAACGATGTATCCATGATCCATGATCCAATGTACAATGACAAGTAAGAGAGAAAAGTCATTGGCAAAATTTTGATTTCTTTTTCTCTTTTTAATTTCTGAGGAAAAAATATCGGTCCCCAAATTTGCCGCCCCACAATCTGCAGCCCTAGGCTCGAGCCTACTCAGCCTACGGGTAAATCCACCACTGACTAGCATACTAATAACATGTCATGATACAGCATACAGATAATGTGAAACTCCACATTTGCATTGGTGTGATAGCTTTAGGTACAACTTTTTATGAGTACATTGTACCTACACCCAAGACAATGAATAGTTACTCGTACGTACAAATCTACCTGAACAAATAAATAAGTTTGGGTTTTTATTATTTTCCATTAATTTAAACCATTTTTTTCAGTTTACTGTTGATACTGATTGAATAATAAATAAATAGTTTATTTTAGTTATCGAAAAATGAATGAAATAAAATGGCTGTTTCGTCAAGCATCAATTATTGGCATCTTGGAAATATAAATTAAAAAATAATTGACTTCAGGTTTGATTAACGATACATTTGTTTTAAAATAAAAAGTTTAATGAAAATGACTTTTGCTTATATATGAAGTACTATATTTTGTTAGCACTTAGCTTAATTCTGCTCCAGACCTTCAGATACAGATACCTATACGTTATTTTTTTCTTTACTAAAATGGAAACGAAAAAAAAAGTAAAATCTTACACAAGGATCTATTAGCATTGTTTTATCTTATATTAACCTTTTATTTTATTTTTTTAACTACTTCAAAATATGAGTTACCTTATTCATTTAACAGGTTTAAAAATATATTTACATTATGCCCGTGCTTAGGGCATATATTTTTTGAAATTGTAACTTTTATAACAGTTAAAACTGAAATTATGTCTATTTCAATACAGTATAGTCTAATTCAATCACATTTAATAGTATTAAATTGTTATCCATGAATATTAACAATATATTTAGAGTATAATCCAGCACCAGCATATTTAAAGTACTAGCCTCTATCAGTTTATTTGATAATCTATGGGAATGTGTCCGTAACCACAAAAACAATATGTGAAGGCTGTTTAAGTAGAGCCCGTCACCACTAAATAACGCCGCACGCATGTGTGTGAGTAGTGCCAAGAAGTCCTGACATCATATCCAATGCTTGCATTCCATGTATATGGAATATACTATACGTTGATGTTGAGGTAATCAATAAGTAGACAGAATCACATTGTCACATGTTTTAAATCAAATAAATCAAATAACCATATCACGACACACACATTGACTCAGCCCTGCACTAAGTATCGTAAGAACTTGTATCGCAGGTGCTAAGCAACGATACGGTATATACTAAATAAATAAGAATACAACATCCAAGACCGGTAAGCGAAACAATTCGTATGGCAAATAACACAAAGTCCCGCCCCCGCCGGGATTCGAACCCGGAACCTCTAGCGTAGCAGTCGGCTGTTCACACCACTGCGCCACCGAGGTCGTCATTTTGAAAACAATTTTCTTATTTTAATTTAAATAAATTTTATCTACTTATCGCAAAATGTGTTAACGCCTTGTATCCATGGCATTCAAGAAATTTTCAATGTGTAAAAATGGCGACGGATGCTCATAATATGTCATTGACAAAGCAAATAGTCAAGATTTAAACTCCATTATGACGTCACAGAATTTCCTCTATGACTTTTCTTTCTTAAATTGGATTGCACAAAGAACTCTTGTTTATACAAATACACATACAGGTGTTTTCTTCAATCAAAAAAAAAAATCTGTAAAAAATAAAATGGTTTGCTCCTAAATCACAAATTATATTTTGATTCAACGATTTTCCTGTTTTCATTTGCAATTTGAGTTAGTGTACTAGTATGACCAGCAGGGTAAAGGTACTTTATTTTATCAATCAAGTTTTCAAAGAAGAAAGAGAATGCACTATTGTCAAATCTGACTTGAGAGACGGAGTAAGGACAAAAACAAACTCCTATTAATTTGATTGGTTGGACCCGTGAGGTCAAAATGGGTTTGTTTTGCCTAAATTACCCTTTTGACGGTTATTTTTTAATTTGACGTAGCCCACGTCATGTCACAGTTCGTATATTTACGAATGATATGGGTGACAAGGATAAACACACACATACGTTTGCCAAAGGCTGCGAACACATTTGCTTCATTTAATTATTCAAAACCATTCGAAAAACGGATTAAAAGGAAAAATCTACAAATAAATTATATAATAAACATATAAATATTATAAGTAATTTGTTTTTTATTTGTTGCAAATGAACTAATCGCGCTTTTATATTTCTTGTTTATATTGAAAGTTTGTTTTATTTTATATGAGAGAGGTCGAAAATGTTGCCACTAAACAAAAAAGTTTTATTTCCGAGGAAAACTCAGTACACTTGTAAAATTAGCAGTGACTGTTAGATTTTGGAACAAGATCTATTTGAAATATTAAAAATAGTTTTTATTTTGTCTAAAGCTAATTCGTTAGGTAGAGGATCACTGAAAACCCTTGTTTTACTTATAAATTTCTTTGGTAGCTAATTGGTCTTTAAGTATAGGTAGGTTACCTTAAGTGAAATTTCAGTCAGCGTTTCTTAATCAAATTCAGCTACGGACCCCTATGAAATCATCCAGAACTTTAAAGGACTCATTTCATAAAATTAAATGCGGCCAAGTATGAGTCACCCTAGCATTGGAGGGTCGCTTGTTCATGTTTTTGTGAGGGTGGTATTTATCAATTAGTTATAGTACTATATTTTTAGGAGATATATCCGCTAATCTATAACTATTGTCTGTGGTAGATAGACGAAGAAACAATGTACTAGAAACCTAACTATAGAGACGCGGCCAAAAAATATTGGAAATTTAAGTCGCAAAACACGTTTCAACATTCATTCAAACATAATTATAAAAATACGGCCTTTGTGCCGCTACTTGGTGTGCTTGACCTGCAAATACAAAATAGCAGATCTATCTTAATTTAAAGATCCATCATATACATAGTTGGTCAAGCCAAAACCCGCTAATTAACGAAGTTAAAATTTCGAGAATCTGATTAATTTTAAAAATTTGTTGACGACCTCATTTTATTCAACTGTTTATTACTTTTTGATTTTGAAACAAAATTTATAATTTGAATTAAAAAAATATAGTTTGATTTAATTTAATCATAATCATACGACACACATAATAAAAACTTTTTATTAAAACAATTATCTTTTTATTAAAACATTAAATAATAACACAACACAATAATTAAATATATAACATAACATAACTAACATTGACATAATTAAATTGATAATAAATAACGAATTTATTATAACATCATTTATTCACATAAACAGATTTGATTAGAAACTTGCCTCCAATAGAGCAGTTCCTGAGTAAGGTATACTTGGATGGATGAATGGAATTTGCATCTATTTTATATTGCCATAACTTTGACTTAATTCTGATATAATGTCTAAAAAACCCTCTAAAGATTCAATAGCGATCAGCTCCGGCTTCGCACGGGTGCAATGCTGTTACTATATATACTACAGAATGTCTTATACAACGTTCACAGTTAAACAATACAAACATGTTTTCTATAGAGTTGCTCTTGAACGATCGACATATAATTGGCCATTTGAAAAACACTCAACGCTCAAATGCCGGTAACATTTAAATTATATGGTTACATAGGAACAGACAGTGGGAAGCGACTTTGCTTTATGCTATGTAGTGATAAAGTATTAACACTTAAAAAATACTATGAAGCACCATAAATTAAAAAATGTCCTGGCAATGCAGAAAAGAGTAAGGTTACCTACTTTACGTAATTTTATTTACTTTTAAACATAATTAAAGTTACTTAATATTCATTACTTTATCAATATTGCAAACACGAATTAAAAACGATTTAAGGTACTCGTTGAATTTACTATTTTTTGGGTAAAGTTAAAACGATATAATTTAGTATTGTAACAAATGTTCATTGCCATTATTGTAACGTATTAAGTGATTGTACTAGCCGTACTTACATTGAAACGATCATATTTAATTATGACTGTTGTATGTGTGATTCTTCTTTGACAGACCAACTGTAGGTTGTATGCTTTTCTACTAGGCTTATATTTATTTTTTATTAATAATGTTGATTTACCAAGGTTACTCAATATATTAAACAATACCATACATAGTCCAATCATTTTTTGTAGGTCATTATTTTCACTTAGATTTCACTATCAGTTCAGGTAGGCATTTTAAGTATTCACAAAAGTTAACTCTGAAGAAATAATTAAGAGAGGTTTAAGGTTAGGTGAAGGATTCAGTAAGACAAAATAATTTATTTTTATATTATACTTGATTGACAATTAAATATAATTAGTTCTGTGTCAACTTCATTCCACCTTCATAACATAAAATGTGCTTTATTTATATCTTTAAGACAATATTTTCCACTATACTTCTTATTGTTTTAATAAAATATACAACAAGTATTTAAATGAACCATGACAAGTACAGTTCTTTATATTGCAGTTTGGACTTTATATTGTATAATTACACTTATTATTGTATAATTTTGATATTGGCACCAAAAACTTGTATAAATATCATAAATAGATGTAAACCAATGTGTAGGATGGTAGCTCGGTCGGTAACCAGGTTGTGGGTTGGAGTCTTGGTTACATACATTGTAGCTGCCATATTGTGCTGCTGTCCTTATTGTGATTGGATAATGGCAACACATTCGCAACTTGTTACAATGGGGCTTGACACGAACATGAGAAATACGGTGTTGAAAACCTCTGCCAATCCCTCTCGAGAGATTAATTATGGCGTGAATTTATGTAAGTAAAACAGTTTGAAAAGAAATACTCAGATTACATAAGATTTCTCCTCTTCAGGATCTTTTTATTTATTGCTTAGATAAAAGGAATCAAATTTTAATACAAATCTAGATTTCTATTTAACCATTTTTTTAAATTAGAAAAAACATTAATACTAACGAGAAAAAATAAAAAAACACTTGAAAAATGAAGTGCTTATTTAATACTAATACAAGTTACAGATTGATAAAGTCAATACAAAATCAATAATTTACATGTAAACAGTTTATATACCCATTCCATGATAAATAGAAAGAGAAAAGGGGAAAATTTTATGTTTTTAAAACACGAATGATAGTAATTTGTAGGTAATAAAAATACAGCATAGTAAGTTACACGCATATACTTCATGTAATATGTTTCCTGCGTATATGTTCATTACTAAAAGAGTACAATTATGAACTTTATTTTAAAGAATCTTCAATTTAGTGTTATGTTTCCATTAAATGTTTTTCTGAACTGAAGTAACTCATCGTTTTTCAATTGTAGTTCTTCCACCTTTTACAAACCAAACAAATTTCAAACAAACCAAATTTAACTTTTCTTTCAAATGTAAACCGAGTATCAAATACCATTTTCCAAAAACTAAACTAAATTAATCAAAATTACTATTATAATCTCTTTGTTTCACGTAATTGTAAACATTGTCAATCATTTGTTTTGTTTTCTTTTCTAATGGCAAGTTTTGTTTCTTAATTCTTATGTTGTCAATCATAAAAACCCTGTCATACAGGCAAATGAGTTACTTGGCGGGAACGGGAAGTGTCAGAATTTAAGTTGTAAAATGCTAGTGTTTTAGCCAATAAATATGTGTATGTGTGCTGTACAAATGTGTAGAAAGTGAAATTCGATGATTTGGCAGCACTTTTCATCGTCTCCCAAGTAACTCGTTAGAGCTAGCAGTAACCGTACTAGCATGTTACTGTAGGCAAATTTATTTATTTATTTTATTATAAAGATCACCAACATAGTGTACACTTATTTATGCAATCGGAGAACAATAATAGTATAAAACAAGTCAAATGTCACTACAAAAAAGGTGAAGACAGCATGCAAGAAAAAAAATCAAACATTTAAAACATCAACATAATAATTTCAAACAAATTACTGTGTCAGAGGTAAAAAGCAAACAAACATTCATCAAGATTCATCATTTTCATTGTTCATCTTATCATCTTCATCTCATTTATCATCTCACCATCTTCAAGCATGAATAAATTGTAGTATCTGACGATTTGGCAGTATGGTATTAAAACCAATGCCGTTAAAGAAATACATTTAAAAAAAGTCTAAAAACAACAACAGTATTTTCACATAATTTTTAGTATATGTTATTATGGCGGTAAAAGAAATAGTGATACTGCAAACATTTAAAATGTCAAACCATATAGCTATTGTGGTTGATGATATACAACTCGCTGACAAACAGACAGACGGACAGCGGCGGCACATTAATAGGATCCCGTTTTCACCCTTTCAGCCATAAAGAGAAAAACATGTTGTCACGCGAGCGACGTGTCCACTTCTAACCTAGCTTAAAGTGAACCATACAATGTTGATTTCCTTTTTCTAACTTTCGTCCTTTGACGAAACATTACAATATTTTTAAAACTTTCTAAATTGCTATACATTTGATTTTGTTAATATTGCGTGGATTTATTTCGTCCAAATGATTTAATGGCTTTTAAAGTCAATTTTAATGTAGGCTGGCCATTTAGAAACAATGAGGAATAGAGCCCAGCTATTGAGTTCACAATTAATTTCCTTAGCAAATAAATCAATGTATCCAACCTTATTCGTGCTTGGTATGGTTGGGTATATCAAATTTGAGATAAGGAGAAACGTAATGTTGGCTCTATATGTCCTCCAAGTCTTCCGAGGTTACTGCACAAACCCGCCATCCCAGAGACAATACAGATGACGGTCCCTAATAACTACACTATCGTCAGCTCTCGCTATTTAGGGTTCCACCATTAAGAACAAATCTAGGCAAATATGTACCGCTTACTCGAGCACTTCGGCTCCACAATGCGCTGTCACCTACTGTCGATCTATTTAGTAGTTCACTGGCTACGATCACGAAACCTGCATATGATCACACCTCTAAAGTGTTATCTAATTTGTATTCTTTGTTTATATAAATAATAAATTTACTTATTGCATTTCAATTATTATTTTTATATTGATGGAATTGAAACATATTCTTATATAAGTGTAATATTGGATTGGAGTCTTTCTGTTATGATATTGTAACTTTATGTTAAAATAATAAAAAAATGGCCCCACCTTGACCTGTGTTTTTACAAAATAGGAAATCGTTTAGCAGAAATATCTTGTTTTCACAAATTTTGTTAAGGATTTTTATTTATTATTGCAACAAAAACATTTTGTTACTAATTTATACTCAAAATTACTGTGATAAAATACATACCACTGTAAAAAAAATATATATACCTGAAAGTGAAACATGATCACACTTAGTTGACATACCCGTATAAAATGTAAGAAAGGAAAGAAGAAAATGTCTATTCTCAGAACGTACAGTTTACATTTCATTTTTCTATTTAATCAATAGTGTTTTTAGGGAGAAATTGAAAACATAATGTATATACAAATTCATTATTAGTAATATATATTGGTGGAAAGAAAAAAGAAAGAATTTCGAATTAGTAATTTTTGTAACGCAGTGGAGAAACAAACACGGTGGTAGTTTTGATCAGCATACAATTTGATATGCGAATACTATGTCTGACATTTTACGTCGACTGTACAGAGAGAGTAAATTGTGTTTACGCAGGGCTTCGTCTAATCCGTCACTAACGGTGCTCTAACGATAATTTATTGTCTCCGTGATTTTTTGCCTTTCAGTCTAGTGATGTGGATACTATACATAGCAAGGTAGCAAATAGCACTAGAAAAGTCGATATGGGTGCGAAAATACAGGATTTTAACGTGGTTGTGTTTTTAACTTTCAAAATGAAACCCAGTCGCCGAAACGCGGCACTTACAATATAGTCGATATGATAAATGAGATCGTCTGAGTTGGCATCACCCTTTCTGCTGTGTCTGTCATGAAGCAGCTCGTTGTGTTTCGGCTTGAAGGATTGGAGGACCATTGTATTTACCGGCAAGTGAGGTATAACATCTTTACATCTACATGGGTAAAGAATTTACAAACATCAAGGGCATCGTCGTGTCAATAGACGGCGGTATCACTTTCCATCAGGTAGGTGAACGGTCTACTTATTTGCCCAAAATTGTATATAATATAACCACATCTTATACAATATCATGTGTTGTATGTTGTGTGGTTATTGTAGTAATATAAATACATATTAATTTAATTATGATAAAGTGTTCAGTTCAAAGTTTATCCATTAAAGCGGGCCCTCAATTCTCTATGTGAGCACCGAAGGTCCAACTTTTCCGTCCATTAGTCGGTTAAATGATTTCACAACCTGAAAACAAAATGGCCCTCGCATAACACAAAGCGAATACTTTGGCGAAAACTGCATTAAGCGGACCTAAACCAAATATATAAATATATAGAATGCGAAGTTGGGAGAATTTTTAACCTAATTATTCTATTACGAGGTTAGACCCCAAGCTCAGGGTTCCTTCGGTCTACCGACTCCCCAGCCGGTGCACGACCCCGGCTGCCGCTCCGATAGCATGTTTAGCATTTGGGCATAAAATTATGCCTATTTAAGTTTTAGTGGTGGATGTAAATCGAGTAGGTTTCTAAACCTGGAAGTCATAATTATATGAGTGGACGAGTTGCCTAAAACTATCGGTTGCTTTGAATTCGAGAGTAGGTCTAAAAATACAATTCATTCTCCCAATATCTTGTAGGTATTTTTCACCTTCAAATTTGTTTATTCCAAACCGTAGGTAACTCTTATTAAAACTTAAAAACTTATTAAAACGTAAGTAAGTTACTTTTTCATTTAAGTACATTTAAAAACTGATCGGTATTCTCTCCTTAGGGCTGGACTTTCGGGGACGTGTTGTGCTCAATATGGCTGGCTGTGGACATCTGGATGTGCACCGCCTCGATACTGAACCTCTGCGCCATATCCGTGGATAGATACGTGGCGGTCTCGCGCCCGTTGAAATACCAGAGCATCATGACCAAGAAGCGAGCTAAGGCCGCCCTAGGCTGCATTTGGATCCTTTCATTTTTTATCTGTTTCCCTGCACTGTTAGGATGGAAAGTTAAAAAGGTAAGTTTGACCTACGCACGTAGAAGTGACTAACTACTATCCCTATCTATCGTATAATACGGTAGCAACTTATTGGTTTGCATCAGGATATAGAAAAAAGTCCATCTTAATTACAACCATACGAATCCACCAAATTTTATTGTGTACATCTTTAATGAATTTGGATAAAGAATCAGAAAAGATGGTGGTGTCTAGAACGCTGGCTCGCACCATCGTTTATGATCACACGCAAAAAGCTCCTTAAAGCTCATCGACGAGCCCCACAAACCATTTCAACACAACACAATGACATTGTTATGTATTAACTATTCAATATGCCTTCAGTATTAGGTCATCTTATTCGTTGGTAAAATTTTTAAGTGAATAATAAGTTACTTAAAACGAAGGCTATATTGTATAGTAAGTAGGTAAGTTCATAACAATTTCTGAGTATTTTCTTGTTTTACATTGATTATAGCGGATATTTAGTTTTTGATTTCATTTTAAATATTTTGGTGTTATTAATAATGAAAAACGAATTTTGTGTATGTATTTTTAGCAGGCTTGGAGAGAAAATATGCAGGGTTCACATTTAAGACATTATTTAAAAGAAATTATCCCTAATTATCGATTGCGTGCTAACAAAGCCGTAATACTATCTCAGTTTTGGAATGGCATCAATAAACCAAATCAAGTTTTTGTTCACGTCTTTGTGTGCTCTAGTCAGGGGGCGCCACATTTAATGTGATGTAACGTCACACAGCCTACGTCAACAGCGGTATCCTCAACCTTATTTGATCGCGGGCCGAAAGCACAACTACAGACTTTTAAATGTTGTTTATTTAAAAAACAACTAAATTGAAAGCATTTTTTTTGATGACAAAACTCTATATTTATTATATTTACAGAGTTTTAATCTCCGCAAATTTTTTAAAGGTTGTCAGTAAAGTACGTAAATCAGTAAAACCCCATGTGAGCCATTCTCAAAGGCCTGACCGCAGGTTGAGGATCACTGGCATATAAACAATTAACCATTGCCATTGGATTGGACTTACAACTAATTTTGCGGACTCTGCGAATTTTGGGGACCGGAACCTTGTGTTATTTGCAAGACGCATTGTATCTCTTACCGGTCTGGAATGTTGCATTCTTTATAATAATAATAATAATAACTACATCACGACAGACACAGTGACTCAGCCCTGTAGAAAGTATCGAAAGAACTTGTGTGAAACTAAGCAACGATATGGTATATACTAAATAGATAAGAATACAACATCCAAGACCGGTAAGCGAAACAATGAGTCTTACAAAGTCCCGCCCCCGCCCGGGATTCGAACCCGGAACCTCTGGCGTAGCACAAAACCGGTCAAAATCACAACCTTCCTTTGCCGTAGTCGGATAATAATAATATACGTCGCATGGACAGAATTTTGGATGCTGCGTGTGTAAACCCGAGGCGAAATTTTAACTTTTCCAAAGCTACGTATAATTTAATAATGTAGGTACGTAGGTTCAATAATATACAATCTGGGGGTGACAGGTTATTGTTTATAAACTTTTCAGGAGAGCGGTCTAAAGTTTTGAAATTTCGGACAAAAATTATAGTTTAAAAGCATTATCTAATAGGTTTTAGTTAAGATACTTAATAGGTACTTACTTACTTAATCAAGTGACAAAAAATATGTTCTAACATAATGTCCACCCAATAAAAAATATGGTATGGACTTTTTGTGTGGTGTGAGTGATATACAAGAGACATTAATTTTGTTTTGGTTTTTTAATAAGATCGGTTGATTACACCTTCATGTAGTGTTCTTAAGGTTGAATTTGCTTCAATGTCTATTTATTTCTAATAGAACTATCTATGTCTCGGTCACCCCATCCATTTGTCAATTGATGCCAATTTTTGAGTGAAGTTTTATATAATGCATCTATTGAGTTATATATTTATATTTAAAAAAGCGATTCATCTAACTTAAAAAAAGAGAAATAAACTTTATTACAAAACAAATAACTCTAATCTGCATTGACTTTTTATGGAGTTAGGGAAAATGATACAAGTGTCAGCATCTATTGCAGGCAAATGATACAAGTGTCAGCATCTATTGCAGGCAAATGATACAAGTGTCAGCATCTATTGCAGGCAAATGATACAAGTGTCAGCATCTATTGCAGGCAAATGATACAAGTGTCAGCATCTATTGCAGGCAAATGATACAAGTGTCAGCATCTATTGCAGGCAAATGATACAAGTGTCAGCATCTATTGCAGGCAAATGATACAAGTGTCAGCATCTATTGCAGGCAAATGATACAAGTGTCAGCATCTATTGCAGGCAAATGATACAAGTGTCAGCATCTATTGCAGGCAAATGATACAAGTGTCAGCATCTATTGCAGGCAAATGATACAAGTGTCAGCATCTATTGCAGGAAAATGATACAAGTGTCAGCATCTGATGCAGGCAAATGATACAAGTGTCAGCATCTGATGCAGGCAAATGTTAGAAGTCACTTGACAGTGCTAATTCAATGCCAAGCAAAATTGAATAATCGATGATACTCATTACCGGCCGGCGGCTCACCTGATGATGAGATATACCGACGCCCATGGACATCTGGAACCAGAGGGTGACAAAAGATGCGTTACTGGTCGTTAAAGATAATATATTAAAAAGTCCCTAAGTTTTATTGGTCCGGGAATACCGCTTTTTATTAGTTTTTTTTGCACACAAAATGTAACCTATGTCTACTGGACCATTGATATAAATTAATTGACACCTCATTCAACTGCGACCGTCAGAGTCAAAAGGGAGTTGTCCTTAAACTAATGATCTGATTTTGATGAATAAGGTGTTAACCGAGTGTTATTAATGTCATTCGTACAGATTGAACAATAACCTATGCAGGTTATATTTTTTTTGTAAAAAATGTCGCTGTCATAACGAGTGGGGTGTCAAAATAACGGGCTTAATTAGGACATTTCAAGATTTGAGATTTGTATATTTCAAGCCTTTGCTCAGGGTTATGCTTGCAGTTAACTCTATAAAATAACGTCTTAAATTTTAACCAAATGTATTTCTTTCCGAGCCCACTAAAAATACATATACATCTAAAATGGATAACACCGAAATAAAAATAAGCTCAAAAACGAAAACCTGACTAGGTACTGAAAAATTACGCCCTAAAAATAATGAAGCCGTAGTCATGTACCACCCACTCTAACAAAACATAATCTTTTCAACAGGACTCGTCTCCGGACCCTGCCTGTGCTCCGAATTGTGAGCTGACCAACGACACTGGCTACGTGCTCTACTCAGCCCTCGGCTCCTTCTATATCCCCATGTTCGTGATGCTGTTCTTTTACTGGAAGATATATAAAGCAGTTTGCAAAACCGTCAAGGCACACAAAAAGGGTTTCAGAACAGTGAAAGGTTAGTTTATTGGTTGTAGATGTGGCATGCAGATGTTCTCACAGTTTTCGAAGTCAAACTCGTTTACTGTGAATATAGTAATATAATTACGCATTCACCGTACACACACACACATTACACTATGCTCTGCCAGGAGGCATACATCATTATTTAAGCTTTCTTAGCTATCACTTTATTAGTTTATTTATTATTTTATTAGTGATAAAAACTTTAATTAATTAAAAATATAGATCTTTTATTGGTGTGTTAGTAAACATTATTTAAATTAAATTCAGTCAAGATTAAAACATTGAAATAGGAAGTTAAATTAATGTACCATTCATACATACTTAAAATTAAACAACAGATTTATCGCAAAACTAAAAATTCCTTCCAAGATTTCCTTCTTAGGTACGTATCTAACAAGGCATATTAGATTCAAAACAGACATTATCCATTATATTTTATTGAAGATTGTCTGCCTTTTCGATAACTAGCGGAGTTATATTTAGTTTGTTATGTATTTTTAGGGCGACGTACAATAACTTTAATATACCTAAAGTTAATTGCCTGTGTGTTTCTCTGGAGCTAGTGAACTCCAGAAAGTATCTTGGGATGCTCCTAACCACCTGCCCTGAAAACTTATTTTTGTTTTCAAAAACTTGCGTCATATCGCCGACTTCAAGCTAATAAATAAAACAGTTTACTACGCTTCGACATCGTCTGTTGCGTATTGTCTTTTCCTTTCAATCATCAAGTCACCAATCAAAGCGTGGAAAGCTGTAAATAGGGGCAAGTCATAAATTTGAAATGGGTCAGTGTGGGTTGCTTAGTTATGGCCTTTGAACCCTGTAGATTAAGTCATGTTATCAGTGGGACAATTATTTCAAGTTGAAACTACACAATACGCATCAAAAAGTAGATTTCATGAAATGAAACTCAAACCCGTAGAAAAGAAAAAATCTGTAGAACAAATTCGGGTCGATTATTCCTCATCAACAAATTTAATATATTTATAGTCTCTTACTTGTATAATAAATAAACGAATATCTGGATTTATATCCACTTAATAAGCATTAAAGTAAAGGTAAATT
Organism: Choreutis nemorana; assembly: GCA_949316135.1. Classification (NCBI taxonomy): domain Eukaryota; kingdom Metazoa; phylum Arthropoda; class Insecta; order Lepidoptera; family Choreutidae; genus Choreutis; species Choreutis nemorana. The sequence goes on from OX438595.1 coordinate 15,671,824, forward strand.
TTTTGTTAATTTGGCTATAGATCCGATGTTCCAATGACGTTGAAATCATTTTCATAAAAATATTTTTATAGGACACGAAGAATTGTATTGGTGTGTGTAAATGTATATCTAAGTATGTACGAATGTGTATAAAACTCTCAATTAAATTACCATTTATTTTATTTTACATCTACCTAAATATATATAAAATAATAAAAATAACTCATTATTTTTACCAATATATGATATTGCAATTCCTGGAAAGATTATAATTTTGAAAACAAGCTAAGATCTACCAATATTTAACAATAATAACGAAACACAATGTTCCTCCGGTGGAGAAGTTTAGTGATGTTCAAAATAATTCATCAAACATTATCACATCTAAATATAGATCAAAACGAGTAAGTTTTTGTTTTTCTTAGACATGCATCAATTAATGATAAATGTATGGGACTTGAATTGACGCGGCGATCGAGCGTGTGACGTCATCCGGTCTCATGCAACTACAGTTAATGAACAAAACATTCGTTTCTTACTTTTTTCGAGATGCGTTAAAAGTGTTGACGTTTAATATATTACATCATTTAAAACTCAGTATAATAAATAAAAAAGACAAAACTCGCAAATGTTGACCTCATTTAATAGTACGAGTACGAATACATAGGAGATGAGCGATGTTTTAAATATAGGCAATAATATGCATTAATGGATCGAAGCAAAGTCTGAACTTGCAACCATATTTGACGACCTCTGTGCAGCAGCGGTGTAAACAGCTGGCTGCTACGCAAGAGGTTACGGGTTCAAGATTCGCCGAAGCGATTCGTTTACCTGGCTTGAATGTAGTGTTCTCTGTTTACTGCAGGTCTGAATGAATGTGTGTCGTGATGTGGATTTTTATTAAACATTTTAATACAGTTATTTATCATTCGAGAAGTTATTACGAGTATGATCAGTTGAAAATAATCAATTATCAGTAAAATTAATGAATAGCAGTATAAGTAATGATTGAGTAGCAAAATAATTAAATAATCTCATTCTAAGCATTTCCATTAACATTTCGATATTTAAATCTATCTTTTATTTATAATAAGTTCCAAAAATATAAAAGTTTCTTTTAAGGTAAACGCAGCTATAAACTGCAACTAAACTGCTTTAAGCAATTTTAAAATTAATGTCGATTGATTGTAATCCGTTACATTATCTGCTTACAATTTTACGCATTAGTATCGGCAGATTATAATCCATCGTCAAATTGTCGTACGCCATATCATAAAATAAAGTTTAAAACTATAACGGGTTTTATATATACATAAATTATCATATCATTTGCTAAGTATCAAAAGAGACGTCTTGGCGAGCACGTTAAATATATACAAACACACACACACACATATATGAGTATATATTTGTGCGTATATATCTAACGTGCTACAAAGACCTCTCTTTTGATACTAAGCAAATGATGAATATCTCAGTTGATTTTTTTGAGGTTACAATTTGAGGTTTATCTAGCCCACGTCATATGAAATTTGGATAAAATTAATGTAGCACATGTCACCCAGGCCATCAAAACGAATCTATTGATACCTCATTTATTAAAATCAGTCCAGAAGTTAAGACGCTACGTACTGGAACACACATACATACTTACATACACTTAGATTATTAAAACAATCATTTTCATTTACAATAATTGTTTGATCTTGTTATTTAATAATAAGAAATTAAAAAACAACTTTGCGAAAATCAAATATGATGGTCATATTTGTCATTTGTTTTTAAAATGTTTTTTAACAAAAAAATACTGTGTAATCTTCGAGTTCAAAGAGTTCAAGCAGATGCAAATATTAGCTCACTGTACAACTTTTTCACTGATTAGTTAAAATTGGAATAACTGTTTGTGTTTATGGAGAAATACAGAATTATATAATTATAGACTGCCAAAAACATTACCCTTCCTCCTGGGAGGATTTTCCTTCGCCGTAGTCGGATAATTAACCGCCCACACGTAACGCTCATTTAGTCATTTTGCTTCTCACACTTTCATTTCGCCTACGATTTAATTATTTTTATTATTTATTTTTGTTTACTTTACTGCTAAGTTTCAACTGCCTCTCTAATTAATAAACATGCATTTTGCCATTAAAATATTAAGATATTTTTATGTAGCGCTTTAATTTAAATCTACGATTAGGTTTTATTGTGTATGAACCTGATTTTCAACATCCTTACTCATATACAAATACGTATGTCTTTTGTGTAATTCGTCTTTATACATACATAATGCATACAAACCTAAGAACCAATAAAAACTCTGCCAAAGATTCCTTCATTATAAACGTCATACAGTAAAATGTCATCCGTCTCCGATATACTATTTCTGATGCAATATAATTAAGATTGCTTAGTTCTAAATAAACTAATACAAGGTTAGACCTCAACACTTTTAACGTGTCTCGTAAAAAGCATAAAACACAAGTTTTGTCCGTACTAATTGTGAGTGCATGAGACCGATGACGTCACTCGCTCGATGGCCGCCTGAATCTAAACCATTATTGAAAGCGCAACTATGTAGTCTCATAACTTTTTAATCTTTACAGATATAATTATAATAGATATAAAAATGTTTTTTTCACAGTTATGTTTCGTTTTATATAATTGTTCTAATTAATATATAAAATGACACTTAAAAATATGTCTTTAGTTCTAGTGGTCGAACTCTATAATGTTCATTTGTTCATATACGCCCCGTCAAATAGTAAAACACCTGGCCGCCATGTTGGTGACGTCAAATTGACGTCATCAGAAACTAAAAATTATATAGGGGACGAAATAAAACTCACAGCAAATTTATGTTATTTCAAAAATTGAGTCATTATTGTCAAAAAGAAAGGGTTAATAAGAGTTGTACCTAACATTACGATCATAAGATTTTACAGAAACGCTAAACTCTAAAACTAAACAGTCACCGATCTTTTGTAATTATTTCACGAGCACGACTATATTAGTATTTTTGTACTTTTTTAAATAGTATTTAGTAGTTAACATAATGGCGGGAAGTGACGTCGATTTGACGTAGTCAACAAAGGTTTTTTACCATTTTACGGGGCTTTTATAGTGTAAATTATACTCCTACCTACATTTATTATTATTTTGGTGTATTGACCTTGAACTATATTTAACTGTGTTCTGTGTGTGTGTGTGGTTTAAGTGTAAATATAATAGTGATTTTATCTATTACCAGGAGCTAAAGGTGGTGTGGACCGCTCTGGAAAAAGCCACGGGACCCTTCGCATCCACCGAGGCAGGAGTCCAGAACGCCCTCTCGGCACCCCGCTGTCAAAGGCTAGGACCAGTATCTCACTTGACACCTCCCCAGAAAGGAACAGGAGGTAAAACAAACTTACAAATTTTAAAAATCCCCACTTTACCCCCCTTTATGTTTTGAATAAGGGAACCGATATCGATTAAACATTTCTAAGAACACGAATATATCTTGAAAAACTATATCAAAATCGCTTTCGTTCGAGAGTTATGATGCTACAAACGGACACACAGACAGACACTTATAATGTCCCTCTTTTGCATTGTGGGTTAAAATAAAATAAACATCAATGCATGCGGCATATGCTCGCTCCGGTTATTTCACAGGCCTTTGTCCACCTATAGATGGACATATCACCAAAGTTTATACGAATGCTTTTATTAGCTTTTGTAAGAACTTTTATTTAGAACAAATTAAAGGAGGTTTAGTTTACTTCGGTGACATTACCTGCAACCAGTCTAAACTTTTAATATCGGTGAATACCTACGATCAGGGGAACATTAAAATAAAAATCAATTATCTAAAAAACTCGGGCGCGTCAGATTAAGTATAACATAGGGGGGTGGACGGGTAGTTTTTCAAACCCAATAGGTAAATCAGCAGATTTATTATATATTTCATGCTAGCCACATGCTGGAGCAAAAATATTAATATCTGGGGTTTTCCATGTCATCGTTGTTCACTTTTTTTCACTCTTTAAAGCCTCCAGACGCTTTCCCCAGCGCTTAAAGTAAAATCCTTATAGGACTATTTATTCTTGTCCTGTCATCTAATCTACCAGCAGGGCTATTCACAAACGTCTCGGAATCGACTCGGATTCGACAACGAGTACTAACATTTGTAATCAAAATCAAATATTGTGTTTGTGTTCAACAAGTACTACTAAACATTTATTTGTTATAAACATACACAGGATATAAAATTAACAATCAATATTTAAGTTACCTATAAACTTAATGAATAATTGCTGACCCATAAGTGGTGGATTTTGTAATTTCAAGAGAGGGCAACACTGTAAACATTTAACCGATTTAATGACAAAATCACACTTCGTATAATTAACTCACTTTGTAACATATAGTTATAAAAAGTGTACTTTCCTATGATATGTAAGTTTTGCAGTAGCTTTCAGTCGTCTCTATACTCTCTACCTTCAGTTCCATCATGTGACATTCTACCTTTCTTTTCAAGGTACTCCAAGAAAACACGAGGACAAAAATGTTTGAAAAAATACGAATCCGCACCGTCGATGGAGAAGATAGGAGAAGAAAGGGTAAATTAATTTTCTTTAATAAAATACAATCGACAACTTTGTAAGGAACATAATATTACAATTCCTCATTAAACAACTTTGTAAGGAACATAATATTACAATTCCTCATTAAACAACAATTAATTGATACCACTACAATCAACTTTGAACAATCATCTTATAGATTATGTTACTCTCAAAAACCGAAAACGCACTTGAAAATGTAAATATTTACCAAACAAAAATACAACCTGGAAATGATTTATCATTAACATTATTCAGTACACCTTCCAACAAAACGCGCGCTTATTTTTCAACATGAGGTGTAGCGCGGCGGATTGTGGAGCGCGGCTGCGTGGCGTGGCTGTATATAACAATTTACTTTCACACACGTTGTTTTTTATTAACTACAATTCCTAATACATTAATTTAAATCGCATGGTGTACACAGCTATAACAATATGTATGAGAAGTTTTAGGTAAGTACCGAGTTAAATTTTAAAATATTAACACCGATTCAGTCGAGAGAGCATTTGCAAATATCACATTATTTCTAATATTTGTTTAGAAGTTACGGTGGTTGTAGTAAGCTATCTTTCATACTTAGGCATATGTCAATGCGGAATTTTTTGTAGACATTTAAAAACAAACAATCCCATCATACATTACGTTACATACATACATTGTTTTGTTATACATATCTCAAACAGTTCAGGCGGCGTTTTCGCTAAAAGCTCCCAGACCGCTTGATTTCTTTCCGACTTGTTCAACAATCATCGCCATATTTTAACCAGTTTACACAAAACCTTAACGAATGATACATTAAAACCATCCCAAGGATCCTTTGTTGACAGATGAAAGCAGTTTTAAAATCCCGGTCGGTTGTTTTTGCGATTATCACAAAGATACATGTATGTACGTATGTATGTGTACAAAGAAATTATATTTTACGATTATTATGTCTTATCTCTTGTTTTACATCTGTATACGTTTTTAAATATATAAAATATTATATATCTCTAATACTAAATATTATTAATATAATAAAGAGGTCAGATTTGTTTTTTTTTGTATAATTGCAGGTTTGTAATGGATAAACTTAAAAATAAACTACTGGAGCGATTTCATAAATTGTTTCACCATTAGAATGCTATTACATCCCTGATTACCATGGACTATAATTAAAAAGTATATTTTGTAACGCGTAACGCGGCAGGGAGGGGTACTGAAGAAAGAATAACATTTAAGAATAGAAATAGAACATTTTAAAAGAAAAATGTCATAGTAATTTGAAGAAAAAACAACGTATGCCCTGCATGAAGACTACGCTTATGGCAATATGTTTAATAATTAATAACTACCCATGCGAAGGCGGGTCGGGTCGGTTAATATTTCTGGTTTTATTGTTTAATGTTTAAGTTTTCGATATTTGAGCGTACCAGATATAACAAAGTTAAAGAAATGCCTTCGACCATTGTCTGCACGTGTGGGCAATATGCATCACATATGTAGATATGCTGTAGGACGCCGACGCGAGGTGGGACCACCTCGTGTCGGCGGAGAGACCCTAGCAGCAGGGGTGTGCGGCCGTCACTCATTGTTTACGCCGAATACTCTACAAAATATTCAAAACCTTCTTGATTTTTTGAAGGTGCTCTTGCCCACCATGTTGATGCCACCACCAGGGATCTTTAGATGTTAGATAGTTACTTACTACACAATAATGATTGTTAATTTATTAATGCGCGCGAAATAAATGGTGCTGGGCGCTCGTATCTCAGACACAATACAATTCACACGCGCAAGGCGTCATCCGCATTGGTTACAATCGATCGTACGAGTAAACGATGCGATTTCGTCGCACGACTAGATTAAACTTGCACATTTCTTTAAAATGTCCTGCGATCAGGACGCGCGGTGTCATCGTGCGAGCTATTCGGACACCTGTTAGGCCATCGACCGATCTTTTTATCACACGACGAAATCGCGTCGTTTGATTGTACGATCTTTTGCCAATAAGGACGGCGCATAAAGGACAGCCATTGCTTTAGTTTTTGCGTGACCATTATTGTCAGCTGAATACTAATGCCCGGTCTTTCCCTGTACAGGTTGAAACATCCAGCTCCCCCAGCCGGTCCCTGCAACCATTGGATAATGAGAGAGAGCTCACGGAGAGCAAGCTAAGAGTCCGGCAGTCATACAATCCAGCTCAGCCCCCAATGAATGGTAATACTATCGACGACGGAACCAAGGCCAGGAAAATGAGGATGATGAATATAAAGAAGATTAAGGAAAAGGTTGGTGTTTCATGGTATCTTTATAATACAATATGTTTTTACCGTATTTAATATTCATGTTCCGCATTTTTATCAAATCCTTGATTAAACAAGGCTTTAGGGCTTATACCAAAATTTAAACCTATTTGACTATGAACTCACGTTAACTTTTACTGAACGTCATTTACGAGTAATTTCATTGTAATAGTTAATATTTGGAAGATTTATCAAACTGCGCTTTTAGGAAAACCTTACAAATATGTCATATTTCTACAATTTTGTAGAATGTAACGTTAACTGGTTTGACGTTTTAACTCTAGCCGAAATTATATTATAATGTTGGCTTTGCTTTGCCCTAGTTTAATGCACAAAAAAACCTGTAATTAAATAATAACGAAGTAGGTAATCTAATTACGTGAAACAACTAATGACCACATCACGACACACACATATTAACTCAGCCCTGCACTAAGATATAATCTTGTGTCGCAGGTACTAAGCAATGGTATGATATAAACTACATAGATAAGAATACTGCGTGTATATAAATAATATATAATATTGTATATATATAAATATATTATAGTAGTCCAGAAAGCGAAACAGGGCGTATTGCAAATAACACAAAGTGCCGTCCCCGCCGGGATTCGAACCAATTACCCTAATTAATAGCATAGGAGTCAGCTGTTATATTTATTTATTTTTTTATTATGCCGCAGGATGATCTTGAAAACCGGATTCTTTTAAAAGATTTTCGCAACTATGTTTTTCACTTACAATAATTATAAGGATTTAGTTATTTAGTATTTATTTTAACCATCCAAATGGAACTTTGTTGTTCGAAAATAAACTTATTTTTATTATTCTTCGTGAAACTACTTTAAACATTTTATGTTCCAATGAACCCAAAGTAGGTATTAAAGAAAATTTAATCGATGGCAAGTTCCAAAGAACTTTTTCCAGTACATATTATAAACAATTTTACAAACATCCATTTGTTAAAAAAACAGTACTTGCATTTTAATCCATAACTTATCGAGACATCATTTTTCGTTTTCAATGAAAATTCCATAAAAATCATATATTTTGCCATAATTCGACCTAATCTTTGTCCCCTCATAACCAAACTATAAATGACAATAGGTTGTAGCTAGGCGAATCATTATGCGAAACTACGAAACCTTTCATGATGCGAGTCTGACTCACACTTGGCCAGTTTATTTAACTTTGTTTGCTCTAATATAAGGAGGGATGGGTTATCTATCTGAACAAATAAATCAAAATTGTAGCGTCTGTTTGTATTGTGATGTCAAAGTATCAGCTTTTGACAAAATTAATATCAAAATACATGCGGTACTAACAACAATATTGCATTTTTCCCCCTTTTTCGTCGATCTTTCTTTTTGTTCCGGATAATCTACAAAACGGCTAACGACCGATTTTGACCAGATTTTCTCTAGCTGATAGGCAAATAGGGCACATTATAGGCAATTTTTATTTTTGAATAAAGCTAGGTTCGGGGTTTTAGATCATCAAAATTTAAATTTTATCTACTTTTAATAAATAAACAATGTCGCTTATGAATTTACAGATTTAAGGGGGCGAAATGGGAAATAAATTATTTTATGAGGGTATAGGTTTTTAAGGCTGGATTTATTTTTAGGCGCGACCGAGCGGGTTGGCCGCTAACTCCAGCAACCGCGGCCGCACGCTTCTTTGTCGTAGTTGGGTTTTAAATTTCCGCAATTTTATGGGGAATCTAGTTTTTTGCATGTAGATATTCCGAAATAAAAATTCTATCTACTGATCATAATACGTAAAGACGTGTTTCAGTTTTTCTGGATTTAAAGATTTTGGGGTTTGGGGGGAATTATATAAATTCCAAAAATGTATATAATTATTGTATATAAACAATAGCTAGGGTTATTGTTGTTACAATAATTAATATGCTCCTTAACATAGTTATTAAAATGCCTTTTTATATTATGTAAAAGAAATAAACAGAAACGTGGCGGTACCTACAGTAGGTACTAGGTTCTAGGAATAGAAAAGTAGATGATAAATCTCTTTAAATCTTTGGTACACAATATCAATCCTTGGTTCCAGTTGATTAAATTCAAGCAAGAAGCAAAAGCGGCAAAGAAGCTGGGCATCACAGTGGGCGGGTTCATATGCTGCTGGCTTCCATTCTTCATTGTGTATGTGATGAGGGCATTCTGTGAGGCGTGCGTGTCTGACGCAATCTTCTCAGTTCTGTTCTGGCTAGGCTACTGCAACTCGGCCGTGAACCCATTCATATACGCGCTGACTTGTGAGGAGTTCAGGTGAGTTATAGAAATTTATTTTGAGATAAGTTTAAGCAATTTGAAATCAATTATTATGATTATATTACATTACAGGAGCCTAAGATTTTTATCTATATATATAATACTCAAAACAAAATAAGGGCCACGAGGTATTTTTTTAATTTTGATGTAAATTATTAAACATTTACATATTGAAAGTAGTAAAATATTTAGTATACAAACTCTTTGATACCTAAACTTTTTAATATTGAAGTATTCATCTAATGCTGGCAATAATTTTAAATAAAATTTGATATAAATTATTTTTGAAAATTTTGATTCCATTCTCTTTGTCGTTTTGCTTTCCTTAGCTTCTTGGTTTATTAGAAATTATCAGAGTTCATTGATATCTCGAGTCAGAAACATCTTTTGCAATATGCCACAAGCACGCAGGCGTCATATGGACTCGCTGACAGCAACCAGAGCCGTTACAATGATTGAAGGTCATTCCCAGCGATCTGTGGGTTTGCAATTGGGATTTTCTCTAAGAGCTATTTAAAATCTATGGAATCGTTTCCAAGAGACCGGCAGTGTTAGAAGAAGACCTGGTTCGGGCAGAGTTCGCATTACAAAAGCTCAAGAGGATCGTTACATTCGATTAAGTGCGCGCCGAGATCGCACAACGACGGCCCGCAAGCTGCAAAATCGTTTACGGCTCACAACGGGTACTCATGTCAGTGACCAAACTATTTGTAATCGATTGCATGAAGACCAGCAGGCATCAAGAAGGCGAGTTGTCCGTGTTCCATTAACCAGAAATCATCGTGCAAATCGTTTAAGATTTATCCGTCAACATTTGGACTGGGACATAAACCAATGGGGCATGGTGCTCTTCACAGACGAATGCAAAGTTAAATTTTTAACGACGATCGGCGTATTAGAGTATGGAGAAGACGCGGCGAGAGATTTTCAGAAGCCTGCATCCATGAAGTCGATCGTTTTGGTGGTCCAAATGTAATGATTTGGGGCGGGATAAGCTTACACGGCAAAACTGAGCTCGCTATTTTAAATGAGGGTACTGTTCCTGCTCAGCGGTATATTGAGGAAGTTGTCAGACCACATGTGGTCCCATTTGCCCAGCGAGTGGGTCCTGGATTCATCTTGATGCAAGACAATGCTCGTGCACACACGGCTCAAGCGACTCGGTTTGTACTGGAAGCGTCTCAAATTCAAGTCTTGCCGTGGCCGGCGAACAGTCCGGACTTAAATCCAATAGAGCACATGTGGGATCAGTTGAAACGAAGAGTTAGAGACGGTGATCAGGAAATCCACAACCAACAGCAACTCATCAACGCTGTTAAAAGGGCATGTTGGCAGGTTTGATTGAGAGCATGCACTCCAGGCTTCAGGAGTGCGTAGCAAAACGAGGAGGGCATACTCGTTACTAAAAGATGAGCATGGAGTATTTTCTTTTGTTTTCAGTAACTTTACATTGTTTTTATTTTTAACCTTAAATGTGATTTTTTCTTTCAAAAGCAAATAAACTTTTAATCATTATTATTGGAATAAGTTTATCGGCCAAGTGTGAGTCGGCCTCGCACATGATGGATGCCGTACCGTCATAGGACCTAAAATATGTGCTTTTAGATAATTTTGTTAGAGGAACAAACAAACAAACAAGGAAAAAACTACGAAAAAATCACGTTTCTGTTATTGGAGCCCAGATAATTATTTTTAACGTTTTAAGTATTTGTTGTTACGACATTAGACAATTGTAAAAGTCTAGCTATAATGGTTTACGAGATGCAGCCCGCTGACAGACAAGATTTTTGCTGTCTATTGTTTATACAACGTCTTAGGGTAACAAATGCTTGTAAATGGTTGTAGTTACAGCCATCCATAGATGTAATAACCAACATGTTCATCATCAGCTGGAAGACGTCCATGACTGTACAAAGAAGGCGTCCAAAAATGTTTCCAAGTGGAGCGATCATATGCCGCTAGCAGGCTTTGCCTGCAGAGCCCGCAAGATCGCTTGTTCAAGACGTGGGGGGCTGGGGCAAACACTATTGCTGTTATGAAGAGGTTGTTTGTACTTTACATGCAGGGTCGCGTTCAAGCATGTAATCTGTCGTTGTTTGTGCGGGTGGTGCCGCCCCGACCCGCCCGAGCCTCGCCCCTCGCCCGCAGCGGTCACGGCCACAGCGGTCACAGCACTGTAAGATGCACACGCGGACATCTCTCACTGAGGTTTGTTTACTATTTCACTTCATAACCATAGACATGGCGAGTTCACAGTTCATCATCATGTAGTTAAAGAAAGGGAAAATGGTGGCCGAATAAGCCAATAACAATAAGGTCCGTTAACAAAATAGTTATCTTAATATTATGTATTATTATTATTTAAGGAAATAAATAAATCAAATGAATCTTTAGTTTGACAAAACATTGGTCACTCAGTATACAAAAAGTTTTGTTGGTAATATTAAAAAGTTCATTTAAAATGCTAACCCAACTACTGATATTGTAATATAAAAATAATTGAAAATTAAAATTATAATGATAATAAAATGATAACCGACAATTCCTACGCTTTCTATAGCTATGTACGTGTTATTTAACGTTGTTCGTTGTTGTGTTAATATTTCAGCTCGGCTTGTTCTTCTTTTACATTACAATTTGACATCTAAAATCCCGATCGATATGATAGCAAAAACTGAAATACCCTTGAACAGTAAATAAAATCGATTGACACCTTATCTATCACAATTGATAGATTGGGCACTATAATATGTACGTATCCTCATACGTAAATATGTTTGTACACTGCTATAAGCACTCCATTCTGCTCTGCAGGTTGGTAACCCAGCGCTCGCGGCGCGGACTAGGGGGCTGGTGCCATCAGTGGTTACCACCGGCTGCTGCTAGTTACTAGGTGCGGCCGCCGCTGCACCTTCTGCTGGTCCGTGATACAGGAATTAGCAAAATGTAACGTCCTTATTTTCTTGTATTCATATCTATTTTTCTAAAAATGTATTTTTATATACTTTCTTGGACTTATATTATATACACTCCAGCATACAAATTAACAATATAGTTCAAAGGTATTAATGACATTAAATTACAATACATATTTTCCTAATTGTATTGATATACACAGAGACAAAAATAGCGGAATCATATGAAAATTCCGAGTTCTTTAATGATTTTTAATTTTATTAATACATTTGATTCACAAATTGTAGATTACCTGAAATCAAATCATAGATTTAAAATATGTATGTTTAAATAAGAAAAGAGTTTTATGTAATTGATTTACAAACAAAATTTTAATTATTCCGCTAATTTTGCCGATGTGTATGCATTAAAAAAAATATAGAGATATATATTTGTTTACGTAGTTGTATTGTTAAACATTTCAAATATTATGTGTGAAAAATATTAATGTTGATATAAAAACGTTAAAGTAGATGTTGTTGTTAATTTTGGAAATTATAACTTCTATCTCTATTATAACTTAAATCTCTCCAAACTGTGTAACTCCTACTCCAAGTGTTCATCAGTCAGTTATTTTTAATTTTAAATATTCTTGATATGCATATACATATTTAATATGTTTTATTAGTCGGCTGTAGATGAGTCAGAATAAATGTTAATAATAAATGTACTAATATACGAGATGTTTCAAATTATAACTTTCTTTTACTTTTACCGTAAGTCCCACTACAAATATATATTCGGTCGAGATATATTCCTATGGTTGCATACTTATTGCTTTAAAATTACTTTAAAGTCCTGGTGTCCTTACTTAGAAATGGAATCTGCTTACCCCTTCATGGGAACATCCGCGCCGTTTGCCAATGGCGTAAAAGTAAAGTTGCTCTACTTTGTATTTTTCTCTTTTTAAAACTAGCTTATTTTAAATGGAATATTAGGAACAATTTTTTTTTGTCTTTTATCATTTTAATTTAACAGTTTCTTAAAATCACAATTAAAGAATGCAACTCCGAAAAAAGTATCAATCACAGTATTTTCGGGGCTGGAAAATTTGAATCCCGCCTGATCCAGATATTTACCGCACTCTCAGTAATTGCAAATCACTTGAACAAGTTCAACATTTCAAGTGACTTATAAATCTTTATACTACGTGAACTGTCAGCTTGTTTGCCAACAACATTGTATACAAATAAATAGAACCTACTTATCATTCATTTCGACATATGCATAATTATCCCTATTTTGCTATAATAGGAAGAACACAATATGTACTTCAAAAAGGATACAAAGTTGACATTAGCAAAAAATATAATGAAAAGCAATCAATTCCAGATGTCAGGCTAGACATCAAAGCAAACGGAATTTCGTCACTCAAATGTTTGAATGTTACTTGCCTATTAATTTATTACTAGGAGTATCAGCGACCGTTACTAGCCATGCACAGTGCTTGGGGGTCGTATTGCATTCTCTAATCATAGTCGACAGGGATGGGGGGAAATTTCTGTCAACAAAAGTGAATAATCAAATAATAAATAATGACGAAGGACATGTAGGTATTAGTTTTGTTACCGAGTTTAGGTTTTTGACTTGTATTTTAAAATATAACTAGGAATCACAAACATTGTTTGACTTACACAAGTGATAGTAAGTTAATTACATTATGAGGAACTTGAACAGTGCCGAATGGGAAAGTATCAGAGAGATTCACGGCGATAAAACCAAATACAAATACCTATATGTCATAGTTCAACAAAATTACATTAGTTATCTCAGATTATCCCTTCAGCCCGACACAGGTTCGGTAAAGCATGCAGATCATGAGTTATTACAAAATGTCTATCTCTATTGCCAATAAATCATGTTATTCCTATAAGATCGTACGGAACCCATCATGAGCGAGTCCGACACTAAAAGAGAACATTTACATATTTTTTTCAAGACGTAACTTTGTGTTGTACATCACCTGGCCTACAGCTGCATGTAAACATGTTTTCCTCTGCAGTCTAGGCACTCCTCTAACACTAGACTCTAGATATCAAACGTCACAAGGTAAGTTCGATTGATTCGTAATTATAATATATACACTAAAATGTCTGACAGGGTTTGCCCGCTCATATAAACTACAGTTTTTGTCTCCGACTCGTTTTTAGCTTAAATACTGTAAAATTTATAATTATAGTATACATTTATGTGATTTAAAGTAATTTATGTCAGCAAATAACAATTCCGAAAATGGCCGCGCTCGCTTTGACAATTGTCTCAAAAATCAATTAAATTTGTAATTACACCACTGCGTGATATTGATTGAGTGATTCAAAAGTGCGACACAATAGGTTTGTATAGAATGTGACGAGGGGTGGCAGATCAATAGGAGCTGCAGGCAAATTATATTACGTGTAATATATACTGCATGCCATTTATTTCGTAATTAATTAATTCGTATTATTATTAATCGATCTGAGGCTAAGCTCGACCAACACATAACAAGTTAATGGATATCAATTTAGTTAGATTCTACTAAATATAATTATCTGTACATTCGCATTTACGTCCACGATAGTGTTAATTTTATTAGGGATGACCCACCGTTAGGGATAAACATTTTATCCTTTATTTTTACGAGAATTAATGGCATATTTACGACGCGATTATAAGATAGATAGATCAATACGGCCCTGTACAGAATTAAATTTAGATGAAGATGTTACATATTTAAAATGCATGGACATAGCGGTTGCGGCGGTACCGGCCTGGGGGCAGATTTTGCAGGAGATTAAGGGTTGGATGATATTGAAAAACTGTATCTAAGATGTTTAACATTAAATTATTTCTTATAATCAAACTAGAAGCGTATACGTCCATTGATATTCAAAAAGAGAGAAAGAGGGGAAAAGGTTTTTCAAATTACAACATAAATTGTTGCCAGAACCTTTATTTGTAAATCAACTTTTACTATTTTATGTCTCATATTAAATCGACCTTCTTTACAATTATATTTACTAGATAAATTTTTGCGTTATTTATTTATATAATTCAAGAGATTTAAGCATTGAGTGTTTTTCACATGGCTAATTTTACGTCGCTCTTTCAAAAGAAACCTCAAAAGAAAACATGTTTGTATTGTTAAACGACAAAAAAGCTATAAACGTTGTATAAAACATTCTATAGTATATTTGGTATAGGCATTGCACCCGAGCAAGCCGGGGCGGGTTGCTAGTATTACATTTCGTTTCCGGATATTGTTAGTAAAATTATGAATAGTAATGTAGACACAGCCAGCACAGTAGTTCTGATGTATGGAAACAGTCTCACTATAAATAAGTCTCAATTATTAAAAAGTCTTGAGCAGTTGGGCTCATTGAAAGTTAAAAATGTAATGTTTTGTTCAATTCCGTACTCGGACCTGCTGTCTGGTGATCAAAATAGACATAGTTACGGACTAAATTCAATCATTTGCAACTACGCAAATTGTCATAGCGACAAGTTTACATTTTTTGATGTAAATAAGTTTTTAAAAGGTTTTAAATTAACTAAAGATACTATGTATCTTAATAAGAATCAGACTAAAACGATTTCTACGTTGGTAGCATATAATATACAAACCCCTGTTATACACGGTATAACTAAGCTTATTGTAACTGACTCTGATACAATATGTAACAGTAATAATAATGTTGTAAATTTAAACTAAATAGTACGACAATAGAAAAGCCGTCCAATAGTTTCCTAATGATTGTACATCAAAACATCAATCGCTTTTCTGGCAAAATACTAGACGTAGAATTATTTATCGAAAGTATAAAACTAGATATATTTTGTATTACGGAAACATTTCTACACACACAAACAGCAAAATTACTTTCAATGTACCAAATTTTTTATTGGAAGCACGTTTAACAGAAAATCAGCTTCAGGAGGTGGTTGCATGATACTTATAAAGCAAAATATAAAGTTCAAAGAGCGCCACGATATTGTAAAGATTTCTGTTGAACGGGTATGTGAGATTGCCTGTGCAGAAATAGATGAATATTTAATTGTATGCGTATATCGGCCGCTTCGTTCAGATTTTTCAAAATTCATTGATATTATGGAGGAGGCTCTTGTTGTAACTAGTAGGTCAAGAAAGCCAGTCATAGTGTGTGGGGATTTTAACGTTGATTAAACAAAAATAATAACCCAGATAGACTAAAATTATTAGTATTTTTAAATCGTTCAATTTTAGTCATATATTCAATGAACCTACGCGAATAACACCAAACTGTAAAAGCTGCCTCGATAATATATTTTTAAACTGCCCGGTGATAGAAAAATTTATAGTTGGCGTTAGATCAGACCACACGGCCCAAGTAGTGAAACTTGAATTTAAAAGGAAAGAAAAGAATCGCGTAATAGAAATTAGACCTTAGTGAGGCAGTTAAAGGTAACATAAAAAATATAAATTTAATGGAAGATGACCCAGATGTTTTGTATAATAATATGTTTGAACAAATAAAAGTGAAATTTATCAAATATTGCAAAAAAAAAAAACATTTTTGTAATTGGGCCACTCGAGGCATAAAGAGATGTAGAATTTCATATTTATGTTAGGCGATATTCAAAATTGTTTAAAAAGTTTGTCAGGAAGCGAAAGCTATGTATCTGAGTAATAAAATAAAAAAAATCATACAATAAAATTAAAACGACATGGAATGTAATTAATACCGAAACAGAGAAAATAGACAAAAACTATAAAAATATAGCTTTAAATTTAAATGAAGAACTGATTTCGGAAAATTCACTAGTAGCTAATGTTTTCGAAAAATATTTCACTCAGATACCAGTAGATCTCACAAAAAATCTTTCATCGTCTTGTGTTACATCTGTGAATTACCTCAAAAATGTAAAAATTACACCGGCCGTTTTTAAATTTAACAACGTGTCAGAGGACGATAAAATCAAATCATTTAAATCTTTAAATATAAAATCGACTGAGGACTTGTGGGGATTTTCGGTTAAAGCCCTCGGTTCAATAGTGCACGTAATTGCTCCTATCCTCTCAAAAATGTTTAATACTAGTCTTGAAAAAGGTGAATTTCCAGAGTCGCTAAAATCTAGTAAAGTAGTTCCAATATATAAAGCAGGTAGTAACGAAGATCCATCGAATTACAGGCCAGTATCAGTTTTACCTGCTATTAGTAAATTTTTTGAAAAACTTATGCTTACTCAACTATCGTGTTTCTTCAATCTGAATGGGATCCTACATCACCAACAATTCAGGTTTACTAAAGGACAGTCAACAACAGATGCAGGAGTAGATCTGGTAAGTAAAATATTTGCAGCCTGGGAGGGATCACAAGACGCTATTGGGGTGTTTTGTGATCTTTCTAAGGCTTTTGATTGCGTAGATTACACCTTTCTCCTCAGGAAATTATCATGTTATGGCTTTGATAATCTTTCACTTGGCTATGTGAGATCCTATTTAGACGAGCGTGTTCAAAAAATTCAGATCGGTAGCACTTCATTATCTGGGTCTATTTTAAAAATTGGTGTGCCTCAAGGGTCAATTCTGGTACCATTTTTGTTTTTAGTCTATATCAATGTTCTTCCGTTTATGCTAGATGAACTTTTTGGTGAAGTAATTTTATTTGCTGATGACACATCTTTTATTTTTAAAACCAACAGAAAATATAACGAAGAAAATGAAATAAATTCAACTTTAAAACAAGTAACAGATTGGTTTTACTCTAACAATTTGCTTCTTAATAGTACCAAGACTAAATGTCTCAAATTTTCTTTGCCAAACGTGCGGACATTATCGACAGATGTTAAAATAAATAGTGATGTGCTCGATATCGTAGGATCAACTAAATTCTTAGGCATTAATATCGATTCAAAACTTCAGTGGAACGCACATTTAGAATTAATTAGTAGTAAATTAAGCTCGGCCGCATATGTAGTAGGGAAAAAACGGATCTCTCGACAGCTAGACTGGTATATTTTGCATATTTTCATAGTATTATGTCTTATGGGTTACTTCTATGGGGTAGTGCGGCCGAAACAGATACGATATTTATTTTACAAAAAAGAGCTATAAGAGCTCTGTATAACTTAAAGCCGCGACATTCGTTACGACAATTAATTAAGGAAATTGACATACTCACGTCCCAATATATTTTCGACAATATTATGTATGCAAGGAAACATCTAAATGAGTTTGATAGACTAGGTCACGGTATAAATACCAGAAATAATGATAAATTACGTATCTCTACAGTTAGATTAGCAAAAACTAGTAAGTCATATTGGAAATTGTGTTCGCTTTTATAATAAAATTCCAAGAAATGTAACAGAAATGTCAGATATGAAATTTAAGCAATGTTAAACAAATTTTAATTAAGAAGGCTTACTATAAAACTCTAAATTATGCAGAGGATAAAGATATATGGAAATAATTTAATTAGCTGCACAGGTTTATCTTATTGACAGTTAGAGTGTAGCTAGAATTATTGTGTTGAAAAAGATTGTAATTGAATATTGAAAAAAGCAACTACGGAGGTTGCTTGCCGGATTCTTCCCCGTAGAAATATTCCGAACCGGTGGTTGTAAAAAAAAGACGATTTGATAGTGCTTATTTTAAGTATATTCGAGTAAAAAACATTTTGACTTTGACTTTGATTTAACAAAAAATCCTGTTCACTTTCGCACATTTAATACAAATCATATCGCACACTACAGGTTATTAATAATATAATAATAATAATAGTTATAACCAACTCACGACACAGACATTGACACGGGCTATAGTAAGTGTAAAATCGTGTATCGCAAGCATATGGTATAACCTACATAGATAAGAATACTAAATCCAAGACTGGTAAGCGAAACAATGCGCCTTAAAATAACACAATTTCCGCTCCCACCACCATTCGAACCCGGAACCTCTTGTTATGCCGCTGCACCACACAGAGCAAGTCACCGTCAAGTAGCAAAATATCAGTTTTTTCGTAAATGTAATTTAATGTAATATTTGAAATCCCTATTAAGTAGTGTTCAGTCCATCAAAAATCTTTGATAAAAGTTTTATACTTAACTACATCAATACGTCTTGCAAATAACACAATTGTTGTGTTCGCGCCCTCCACCCCCCTCCCGGAATTTTGTAACGCGATGTGCAGCGGCTGTAGTAGTGAGTCTACGAAACATATGGTTAGTTATATATCTCCTATTTGACAGGTTTGAACGCATTCTAATCTCTCCAAGTCCGGTAATGGATTGTAGAAATCCAATAATGGACTATGCATGCAGGGACAGATTTAGAGGTCCGGAGGCCCCGGGCAACAAAGGAGCGGAGGCCCCTTGTGTCCAAATTATTTTCCAAATTAAATGATTTTTTTTTTGTGTGAACAAGTATAGATCAATGAAAATAAATAATATCAAAGAAAAAGATTTCAAAATTCCATAAAAGGATTCCAATTAATAAACAACTATTGTTTACTAGTTGGAATTTGTTTTTTTTCCAAATTCTCTATTGTGGGGGCCCCCCGTTTGTGGAGCCCCGGGCTTTCGCCCCGGTTGCCCTCCCCTAAATCCGCCCCTGTTCATAATGCACGGAACGTTTCGACGCTTGTTCGTTCACACTCAGGTATTGACACATCACACAAAGTGTCAAAAATCCGCTGCATCCATGCGTCTAATCGTTTTAAAATGTGAATTTGCATGTGCACACTGTAGCTATGTCAATGGTACTTAAGGCCGGCAGTGACAGGGAATAAATCGATTCCATTTATAGGCTTCCCCTCTGTTCCTAGTGTTTGTGGTATTCACACGAACTCGTTTCAAGCGTTACTTTAATTATATTTACCACATTTGTATGTTTCAATATGTTACAATTGAAATACCAACTTGTATGATATTAAGTGTAGTGTAGGCACATAGTGTTATTGAGTATATGTACGTAAAACATAATTATTAGTAAAACGGACGCTTACTGTTGTAGCGATGGTTTCATTATGAGCGAACGCGGTAGCTCAGTTTGCTATGTGCCTTAGTAAACCGACGCTATGGGTCGAGGGTTCGACTCTCGGGTTGTCGTACATTGTAGCTGCCGTGATCCTCGTTGTGCCCCGACAGTGGCGTCAGTTCGCGACATGTCACACTGTGGCTCAACAGGCGGAATGCGGTGTTTAACACCTCTGCCTCTCGAGGTATTAATGACGGCGTGAGTTTATGAGTTTGTGTCATTATCATATTAAAATATTATATACAATTTTAAAAGGGAATGGATGGTTTATAACACAAATTAGATGCATAAATGCATTTGTTAACAATTTCATTATGTATATATTCTGTTAGTAATGGTAATAACATCTGTACAACATGCTGTCACCGCTGAAACCTTCATATAGCATATACACTGGTTTTTGAGGTAGAAGTTAACATTATAGGACTCAATTGTTAGTTGCGTCCATCTCGGCCTTTTCAGACGAGTACCTTTCTGTCCATTTGATTTACTCTGATGTCTCAAGTTGCGAAATGGTTGGGATTCCTTGAAGCTTTGAGATGGCATGTAGATAACCAAAAATCAACCTTAGAGCCATCACAGCAGGTTTTATGACTGGGCCTAATATGGACCACCAAAATAAATTTAATAAGAGAAAAAAGTTTAAAAATTAGGGGTATAATGTAATGTAATTGCACCACCTTCAAGGTATGTTAGCCTACTAATCTTTGTTAGTATTCCCCTTGTGGTTAACCACGACTTAAATAGTTGCAGGGTTGCAATTAATCTCAGTTTCAAGAGGTTGCACAAAAATTTAAAGCTGCACTAAATAATCATTGACGTGGAGAGCTGTGCGCGGGGTGCGGTGCGCGACTCGATAACGTGTAGGTAGCTGTTGTCAGGGGAGTACTACCCAGTCAGATAAGCTGATACTAAAACGTAATTGAACTTCAATGCTACATCTTAAATCAGTAACTATGTTTTATGCAAATAAATGTTCTATCCTATTCTATTAAGTACACACTGATTCTATCATTCTAACGAGGAAACTCTTGAACCTTGTTAGGGAAATCGATTGGATTGCAGACTGCCTGTCTAGGGGACGAATATTGGCTAAGTGGCACTCGATACCCTCAGCCGCGGAAACTGTATCCAACATGTGAGGGATACAGTTTCAACAGACAAACAGTGTAGTTTAATTCCAGGGTTTAAACCGAAACTGAAGTCAACATTTTTACCCCTACCATGGCGAAGGTTATGATTTTGGCACCGTATACATCACGCCCATTGACTCAGCCCTACAGTTAGATTAAAGAATCTTGTGTCGCAGGTGTTAAGCAACAATATGGTATATACTACATAGATAAGAATACAACATCCAAGACCGGTAAGCGAAACGATGCCTCTTTCACATAACACAGATTCCACCTACGTCAGGATACGAACCCAGAACCTCTAGCGTAAAAAAGCGTAAAATCGGATCAGTAATTTGGGCGCTCCGCGCGAACATCGATAAATACAATGACGACCTCTGTGACGCAGTGGTGTAAACAGCTGACAGCTACGCTACAGATCCCGGTTCGAACCCTGACTTGGGCGGAACTTTTTGTTATTTTTGAACATTTTATTTTTGATTTAGTAATATACATATAAAATTATAGAAAGTTGTTTGATGATTTGATTTGAAAACCCTATCAAGTAGCGTACAGTTCATCAAAGTTGTCTGATGGACTGAACACTACTTTATAGGGCTTTCAAATACCATTATTACATGAAACACCATTTACGAAAAAAACTAATACTCTGCTACTTGACGGCCTCTATGGTGCGGCGGCATAACCACTGGCTCTACGAAAGAAGTCCCGGGTATGAATCCCGGCGAGGGCAGAACTTTGTGGTATTTAAAAAAGATTTAGTATTCTTGTCTTTATAGTTTATACAATATCGTTGCTTACACTTGAGTCACAATATTCTACAATCTCAGTGCCATGCTGAGTCAATGTGTGTGTCATGACGTAGTTATTATAAATCTTTTAACTTTTAAATCATTAAAATTAATTTCTTTCACCACTAAAAATGTGTGTGTTGTGTGACGCGGCAAGTGAAACGTAATGTTACAATTGTATATGTCGCAGCTGCGAGGGCGCTGATGTCTATGCAAGATTCAATTAATGCTACCAAACTATAATTTTTTTTTAATTTCTAAATGTTATGAACTTAATTTAAGTTCTTACAAATTATTTTTGTTTTTTTTTTTCTAGGAATTTATTTACTCAGTATTATTTGAACTCTTTTGTTAGTAGTCTGGAATTCTGGATATGGCCCAATGCCTCGATGAAATTATAAAATAATTATTGGCGGGAATGGAATTATAATTTAACGAGGAAAAGAAGCACACTATTTCAAATGAAAAGTTAATAAATAAGACTTGTCTGCGACTGTGTGAAATAAATAATTGCTTAAGCTGTTGTTAAAAATTTGTGTTATTATTAATGAGTTGACATTGTTGACTTTATCTCTTTAATTAAACTGTTGTGAATTCAAAATTAATTAATATCAGTATGCGGAACCCATCCGACGCCCACAACACTGACTACAATCATGACTGAGGATAGTGAATTGGACAGTGACAACCTGATGTCGCACCCGGACACTCTTGACGCGACATATATATATTTACTAGCGCAACGACTGCGGCGTGCCAAACAATTAATACATACAGTAATCTCACAGGTATTCCTTGACTAATATGATACATACACCCATGTAGTTACATATATACACCCTACAGTTTAATAAAATCTCATTCAAAAGGAAAGAAAATCGCTAGTTTGATATACTTTAAGCGTGATGAGAAGTTTGAAAATGTTTGTGTTTCATTTCTTATGTTTAATAAAGACAGTTATAGGAATGTGCTTTTGCTGTATTTATTTTAAAAAACGTAATTAGTATACAAACTATAAATTATTATGATTTATTGTACAGTTAAAAACAAAAAACCCTACTGCTTGAAAAGGTAAAACAAGAACTACAATGCAATATTTATATTAAAACATGATGTATTCGGAGACAAACGTATCGTTTGGTACGTAGTCGTAGTTACTCGTATTTATCTACCTTTTGTTTGTTTGTCCCTCATATTGCATTGTAGTTGTTGTTTTTCCGTTTTCAGTTAATATTTTTATTCGGGTTATTTGTATGTTTTCAATAATGGTTTTATTTATCACTGTTTAGCAGTCTATGTCAGAATAGTATCATTTAAGCGTATGTTCACTAGCTTTCATTTGAAACCCATATTGATATGGTTATTAAAGTTTAATTTGATTGAAAACATTTATTTGGCATATCTTAATTTTAAAAATTATGTCGTACCTATTAATAGTTGGGCACTTAATAGTTTCAATTGATAACACCTATATCGATAAGATAATATATAAATTGTGCCCTAAAAATTCCCATCCCCATAAACATCGCCGCGGTTATATATTATACGGGTGAGCTGAGCCCGTCGGTCCACAGAGCAGTCCAGATAGTCGGTGTGCGAGGGGGAAAGCATACGAGGCCGCGCGCCTTGCTTGCTAAGTTGATATTCAGATTATGTATCGTTTTAGATAAATGCCGTTACAATATTATTTCCCTCACTTTCACATTCAAGTACTTAACTCAATTTTAGGAAACAGTATTTATATCCAGATACTGAGTTATTACTATCCTGTATCCGACAGAATGGTCAAATTCAAGCCCGATAGATCGGATATCCGTTTCATCTCTTATTCATATACTTAAAAACATTTTTAGGAAGAAAGATTTTGAAAATCCTGCATCCGGCCGCAGAATAAAATCAGTGACAGCGGGGCGCGCGGGAGGCACTTTTTGATTTACATAAAACTTGTCTGAATGCACTTGTCGCCGTGTTGCCAGTAAACGCGCAATAATGCTGTTATTGAATAGAAATAGTAATTACCAGTTGTCACCGGCATGTTTTTAAAAGTATAGTTTAATCGTTTGAACAGTTTTTCGTATAAGACTGCTATTTTTCGGAATACATTTAAATTCGCGGTCAATTTTCAACACAATAATATTCATGTTTCAGTTGATACATTTCGTTAGTGCAGCGTCTGTACAATTCCATCATAATTTTCATTTTGTAACTCCATATTCTCCATATTCTATTGAGTATTTCTAATATGAAAAAAATATGTAGACTACGCCATTTCAAATTAATCTAAAACAAAATAACAGAATGAAAACAAAAAGCTAGATTACATTCAATTTCAAAAGAAATAATAACGGTAAATTAAAAAAATCCACTCATTTTTAAAAGTCATCATGAGATTTCATAAAATCCCTCGTTTATGAAATTGGCTTTTTTAATTTAGCGCAGTCTAAATGATTGGTGTCGATTTATTTAAAGTCACTAGCTAATTGGAAGGCAAGCTATTCTCATACACGCACATGAAAACAAACTCATCCTATGAGATTAAATACCTGAGTATTATATGATAGACTTGCTTGCCTATTATTTCTTAAACTCGGCCATGATAAGCTGCAGCGAGCCTAACAAAATGCCTTACATCTTCAAAAGTAACAAAAACATAAACATTCGTTTTTTAACATTACATAAATGAATAACATTTTCATGACCCATTAAACATACCCGCACGGAAAATTGAATTTTATTTGCGCTACCATGCACTCAGGCATAAATACATTCCATCCGGTGCAGCCCGTTAAAACAATGTTAGTTTCCCTGAAAAGATGCGCCCCACATTTAATAATGTTACCGTGATATTGAATTTTCTAACCTCGTTAGTAACAGTGAGCGAGCGCGTCGGTAACTGCGAGGGTCGATGCGACTACGACGACTGTGTTTATTATAAATACATGCTTCAACGGTGATGAAATCACAACCAACACATCCGATCGCATGGAAAAATAGCAAACTTAAAATTAATTATTCATATTTCATATTATACAAATATTGTAATATTCCACGAGAGAATACTTCAAGTTCAAGGACACGATACTGTAAACATTACATTACATTTGAGTGCGATTTTATAATAAAACTATAGTTTTTTATTTAATTAATTCAGTAACGTAAGTTCTGACGGCCCCTGTGCCGCAGCGATGTAACAGCTGACTGCTACGCGAAAGATTCCGGTTTTAATACCAAGTGGGGATTGTGTTATTTGCAAGACGCATTGTTTCGCTTACCGGTCTTATGTAGTATTCTTATCTATGTAGTTTATACCATATCGTTGCTTAGTGCCTGCGATACAAGATTATATCTTAGTGCTGGGCTGAGTCAATGCGTGTGTCGTGATGTGGTTATTATAATTAGATATTAAAAGTGTACTTTACAATGACAGATAATATTTCTAGTTGTTTTAGATCGTCCTTTATAATCCCTGTGCACCGTAAAGTGCAAAGCTTATTTTATGTCGCTCAGCGCGTCTATCGCGAGTTCGTAGATTTTTTCTTCAAGTCAGATGATATAGATTATTACTGTGATTTTGCATGAGCAATCTTAAGTACTCATCCATCCGTAAGAAGCGCTGTACAATACAAATAAAATACAAAGTTGTAACAGAAGCCGCAAGCGGCAATCGAAGGTACAACTCGTCGCAGACGCACCAGATGTCGTGTTCACGCTACAATGACTGTTACGCCAATTATAGGGCGGAAAACGAATGAGCTTACCTCTACATCTAGACAGGTAAATAATCATAGCTGTATAAATATTTTGTAAGATAAACCGCACACGGAGTCTTATGATCTATGCAGGTTAGAATTTGTTATGATTGGTTAACGAATGACCTTGAGTAACCTTTTACCTTAAATGTTATTTATGCTTCTTAAAATATTTTTATTAAATATAAAATCTCGCGATTGCCATTAAATTTTAACTCCCATTCAAGAATGTGTTTGGAGTATAATAATATCAATATTTTATTAAATCAAGTAGGTACTGTTTATTGATTCTTAAGGAAAAGTTACAGAATACATTTTTTGTAGCTATTCAAAGAAAACATGCAGGTTTTATCACATCTTAGTAGTACTCACTTTACTTAAATTCGTTGGTCCCGGAATCGCGAGATTCTTAGGTAGAAAAGTGCTCTCTATAATATCAAACATGTAAACTATGCAACAGTATAGTATTATTATAAATAGATGCGCATTTGAATAGCCGATCTTAATTTATCATGTTTGTGGGCACGCACGTACCTACGTTTCTACATTGACCATCTTCAAATAGTGCTTATACCTAAATGCACTACAGTGAAAATATAACAAATCTTTGACAAATTAAAAATTGAAAACTAAACCTACCTCAAAAAGTAATGAAATTTTACAGACACACCGCCCGTTAGTATTCCAAAATGTCGTATGTCGTCACTGCCTGCATTTGTTAATTAAACAATCACAAGGGTTCGTCATGGTTGACATTTGAATATTGGCTCCTGGTAACTTTGGGCATACACGACGACTGCATGTACTGTATGGTACACACTCGGGGACCGTTTTTGTGTGACAACGGATTTACGTGAGGTTGCATCTATAGGGTTTCAATTTCGTTGTTGCCATCGAATCTGAATTTCAAATAGACATGTGACGTAATTCATAAGTATGAGTAATATAATAGTAGTTTAAAAGTAGAGTTGGATCGGGGAATATTGTAAATTTTGTAGTCGGAAATCTCTTCTGATGCGCTTTGTTGTCTAACTGCATATATCTTTTATAATAAATATGTAGACTGCCTGTGTTAAACCTTGGCTGGCAAATACAACAAAATGTTAGAAATCCAACATGATTTATCACAATAACGTGATGTTGAAATTGTTTGTCATTAAATACAAGTATACAATCAGTCCTACAAGTTTAAAGTGTTACAATATAAAGTGGTTTGATTTTAAATACGAGTATGTTTAATGGTAGGTGTTTAATTTGATTTGGGAGTTTGTTAAATATTTAACCAGTCATCACTGGGCAGTTATGACTCAACAATTAATTTATTAGGGTATCTAGTTTTTAATTTACAATTATCTCCTGACTATGAAAACAATCCCATGTTGCTTTTTGCGAATACGCTAGATGTATACATACAAAATCTAGTCATTAATTTAAATATCTAAAGCAATGGTAGACCATGTTATCATTACACCGACATTACATATAGCCTGAATACTCTGTGTCTCTCCTATAATTGCTCGAGATCGATTGCCTTGACAGCTGTTTCCCCACTGCGCTATACCTTACCCTGTACCGAGGTACCGTGTCCATGATGTGCTGTGAGCAACATGTTTATTAACAGGCGTGGATAGTCAACAAATTTGAATACGAGAAACTTTTTTTTTTGTGCATCCATTTTCAACGTGACTGTTCTATGCAAATTGACTATCGATTACAATGGAGAACATCAGCAGGTTTTCAAAATCAATAGGAACTTTGTTAATTCAGAGCTTGCATGTAAACAAATGCGATAGTTTTTGTTTTATTAAAATAGACCAAGTATGTAGCTTTGATTTTATACGCGTTTATGATTGTTAAAACAGACGCGTGTCACAGATCCTGCCGCCGTGACGTCGTAGCCCTCGGGGAGGGAAGGATCCACCCACGAACCATTGATATTATCAGCGCCCTTAGCTGTATGCACTTTATGACGTAAGGGCAAATCGACGCTTTGTCTATGATGTCTTAATTTAAGGACGTTACATTTTATATTTCCACCGTTCTAACTTTCTAATTCACCGTAAATCCTAATTCCTTATCCTATTCTAATTAATCCTACTATTTAAATATATTAAATTAAGAAATACAAAACTTAATATGTTTGTATATATTAATACATTTAGTCAAAAGCAAAATACACGACTGACATAGTCCGTGCAGTGTGTCAGTATGTCGTGCGTATGTGTTGCAGTGTAAGGCGCATTTGGTGAAAGTTTATACAATTTATTTACATGTGTTTATGTTTTAGCAAATAAATTATTACAAAACATAATAATTAGTAAGTAAGTTTTTTTTAGCTTGTATTGTAATTATATTTTACATTGACTAGTCATTGTCTGCTCTGGTGAGACCATTTGTAGGTCATTAGCATGGTGGCATCCACAAATGTTAATATTTATAAATGTAGGCACTGTAAACAACCCTTGTGTAATGGATTGGTAATCAATAATTAAATAAATTTATAACTTCAGAAACGTATCGGCCATCACATCTCTAAATTGAAAATTTAATTAGGTTTGTTGAAGATGTTCGTTCGTCTCTGTACATTGTTAAAATTGGATGAAACAGCACAATTATATTTGTGAATACAGCCAACAATGTCAAAAATAATTATTATAGCCATTCACGTAATGCAAAGAAAACATAGGGTCAGGAACAAATATAATTATTTTTAATATTAAGAAATGTAGGTATACATTCTAATTTAAAAATTCAACAAATTTTATCAAGAACAATAATAACAATGTTAGTGTTTTTAAAACCCCTTTTCTAATTACAGCTCCAAGTTGAATACTAGAATACCCATTTTGTTGTACCCAGTTGAATACCCATGCGCAACAAACAGATTGAATGTTGCTGCATAGTCTGTGCAACGAGAGAGATTAATGAGAAACGAAGAATGGAGGGTTGACTTTGAAATGGCCAATGCTGCTAGCTTATTAAGAAGAACTTATTGTTATTCAAGCATTAATAAATCAAAACAGTTCATTTAGGGAATGGGTGTTTTTAAATAAATTATAATTTTTTCTAACACCTACTAAAATCACCCGTTTCATTTACCGTTAGCATAATCTTCTGTATTCCAATATTAATTACCTAATTATATCATAACATAAGGTAAATGATTTGATACCTTATTTTGAAAGTAAATTTTTTATCTGCTGTTTAAGGAGTGTTTTATTATACTTTGACAAAAGGTGTCGAAAGATTAACCAGTGAATTGTCGACATCTCATATGTCGGCCGTGCACATCGGTGAATGCGTCTGCAGAAGGATCGGCCAACATATACGCGGATAAATTGACGATCAATACACTCGATCGCGCTGTAACCCTTTGATACGTGTGCCAAAACCGATAACAAGCGGATAAGTGGCAGACGCATCGGCCGATGTAAAATACTTAGCACTGGCAAGCAAAAGCCCGCCTCTACCTGTCGGCGGATGCGTCCGCAAACACCACCTGTGTGTACCACGCGTCCGCCGATGAGTTGAGTAGGGTTTGGAGCTTTCAATACAGACAGACTGCTCCGATATTATACAAACAAAACAGTTTCATTCTACAATTGTTCGGTAACTAGACGTAGCATTAAACGATAGTGCACCAATATCTAATAACAAGGGTCAAAATACTTTCATTTAATTTAATTTAAATCTGAATTAATCTGAATTTAATTGAATAAAGTTATTAGCGACCCGCCCCTGCTTCGCGCGTATTATTTAGCATTCAGGGTGAATTACTCAGTATAGCGAAGCTGAAGACTTGTTGCAACTAAAATAAAATAAAATTTAAAAGCTATCAATCAAGCAACACCATACAAAAAGCGGCCTTTGCGTTTAAAACGAAACGAAATTTATTAACTTTAATAACCAAATGATTTCTATACTTTTCACATACCTAATAATAATGACCTCTGATAAATTTTACAAAAATTCACGACAGTTAATTTAAATATGCAAAATAGTTACGTACCTATTTGTTTACCCTCAACATAATATAAAAATGTGACCAAAAAACTTAAGTACGAAAATTACCCGAGTAAATACTAACAAAAGTAAATATACCTCCCAACATGGGGTTGGTGGAGCGCCGCGGATTGTGGAGCTGTGTGTGTAGAAAAGGTTTTATCATATTCCTTATCTATATAAATACTCTCCCAAAAATATTAGACGAACACTGTGTCCTTTTTGCCGACGTCGTCTCCGTATTATAACCCTGCTGTAATACTAGCGAACTGGAAACTAAATTAAATATAACGATAAATAAAATAGTAAATTGGCTACATGAGCATGACTTGGAACTAAATCTTAATAAAACTAAAATCATTCCATTTAAACCCTATCAAAAGTCTGCTTTTAAAATAACTTACAATTATAATAAAATACAAAATAGAAATTGTTAATATTGCTACTTTACTGGGCTAGACTTAGATAATCATTTGAATTGGAAAGGCCATTCAAAGACTATTGAACAAAATTTCATCTTTTATTTATGCGTTACAAAATTTAAAGAGGGTGACAGCTTTTGAAACTGCACTCTCAGCGCACTATGCATATTCGCATTCGAGACTTTCCTACTGTGTAATTTTCTGGGGAAACTCCTGCGATACCTATAGACAACATTTTGTTTTACAAAAAAATGCCTTTGAATAATAAGTAACATCGACCAACTAGAATCCTCTAGACCACATTTCATTAAACACAATAAATCAACCCTAACAACAATTTATATTTTGGAATCATGTAAATTTGTTAAAAACCAGAGAAATATTCACCAGAGAAAAGAAATAGAAGAAACAATTAATTGGCCCAGTCTTTTTAAGAAATAATTAAACTCATTTGAAGTACCTTTTTTAAGGTAACGGAATAAAGTTTTTTTATTGTTTTGATTTGAATAAATATCATAATTAACTAAAAATACAAACAAATTAAGACGTCTAATAAAATGTTTAAAAACGATATCAAAAATTCAGAAACTCTTGCAATTTAACAAGAGACTGAAAACATTCCTAATGGAATAAACATATGCAATCGCTGACTTTAAAAAGAAAACAATCCCGCGATACATTGTTTTGTTTTATCTCAAACAGATTAGGCAGGGTTTTCGCTAAAAGCTTCCAGAAGACATGATTTTTTCCGATATCTTCAATAATCATCGTCATACTTCTAACAATTTACACAAAAACTTAACAATTATACATTAAAGCAATCCCCAGGAGAGATTCCTAAAACAAATTTCATTCATTTTCATTCCTAGTCGACGAGTGCTGCGGCCCGGAGGAATTAGCAGCTTTACCGTGAGTACCGTGACTTTACTTTACCGTGGCTGTCGTTCCCTGTAGATACGAAATATAAACTGCATAGTCTTTATTAAGAGAACACAACATGACTGAAAGCATAGAAACGACCGCTGTACCTGTCCACCTCCCCATCGACCCTGACCTAGTGACCCGGTCGGGAGTGAAACTTACTGACAGACATACTGATGCGGTGGGGGATTATATATAGTGTATAGTGTATAGTGTGTGTGTGTATAGTGTATAATAATTATAATAATATATAATATATATTTAAACTCTATAATCGATTTTTGAAATAGTTATTACACACTATTATAATAATAATTATAATAATATATAATATATATTTAAACTCTATAATCGATTTTTGAAATAGTTATTACACACTATATATAATCCCCCACCGCATCAGTATGTCTGTCAGTAAGTTTAAATATATATTTTATATATTATAAAACTGTAATATATTTTATATATTTAAACTCTCGATATAAACTCCTTGAAATTCCCAGCGTTAATTCCCATTTAATTTTTCACGTAATAATACCGCGTCGTTATATTTTTTAACTCTTTTATTTTATTTTTCGGTACTAGGTATCATAGGCGGCTAATGTAAAATTACAGAAATGGCAATTGCCTTAGAAAAATTCTGACACCGAATTTAAAAAGTGCGCCTTTATTGATTAAAAAAAATATATATATGTCGGTTCAATTCACACAAATTACAAATTGTCTTAGTCCCAAACTAAGACACAGGCTTGAACTACGGTTACTAAACTACGGTATATTTACCCACATGTCACAGCCACCGCTATACACAACTACATCCACATGCAACTGCGCATATTTCGAAAAAGATTCCGAGATTTCATTATCGATGTCCGGTTTCAATCAAACAGACAACATACGAGTATGTCACGTTACGCCCTAACGTGATATATGCAGCGTGTTATGATGTAAGAGTCAGCTCACACCGAGACGAGACGCGAAGCGACGCAGCGTGGCCTTTTAAGATAGCCACACACGTTTCACTGCAAAAAATTGACATTGCCTCGCGGGGCGTCGCACTACACAGCGATGCGCCTCGAGAAGCAGCGCGGCGTAGCGCAAAGCGTTACGTGCAGGAGCGGCACTGCGTCTCGCGAAGCATTGCGACGTCACCATCATAAGCGGACAAACAATTCGTCCCCGCAGTAAACATACGCACGAAACGCTGCGCCGCGCGTTGTGTCGTCGAACAGCGAGGCGTCGCGCTGTCATTGACTTACGGATGCGCTTCGCGACGTCGCGATGCAGCTCGAGGCGACGCCCTTGCAGCGCAAATTCACTGGTCTCTTCAAGCATCATCGCATCGCTTCGCGTCTCGGTGTGAACTGACCCTAAGAGCCATAACCTTAACATAGATACATATGAAACCAAACCAGCGCTGGCCCAGCGGCAACACTACGAGTTACAATTTAGTTAGTGTCAGGGAACAGATCTATCAGCTATACAGTCAGATTATGGTGTCCTCCTCGCCAAATTGATTTTGTCACGCCACATACGAGCTCAGAATGAATTTGCAGTCCCTTTGTTGAGCTATTACTGTATTCAATGTACCTATACATGGTAAGGGGACCGGACAACAAAATTCCCTGCCAAGTTTACAGTTTTATCCGATTGATGGGAAAATTAATGTTATGTATGTCTAGTATAGGATATTGCATGTCACAAAGAATGCCCATGTGTGACTTCACTGGAACAATGTGCGTATACGCCACGCCCGACAAAACTAACACAACCTTAATCGAACGTGCGTCGTGAGATGAACAACTAACTATATACGAGTACCTATATATAATAACTAACTATATACGAGTACCTATATATAATAACTAACTATATACGAGTACCTATATAATAACTAACTATATACGAGTACCTATATATAATAACTAACTATATACGAGTACCTATATAATAACTAACTATATACGAGTACCTATATATAATAACTAACTATACATCAGTTGTTGTAATGAAAGTAGCTTAAATAAGCTCTAAGGTAAATTGACGCATATTTGAAATACCGATAAGTACAATGTGCAACAACAAAGTATTGATCGATGGATGAATTAGTGCATCTATACTTGTGTATTTAGACGTACTCTGTGGCTGGCTGCTACGCAAGATGTTCCAGGTTCGAATCCCGGGCGGGAGCGGCACTTTGTGTTAATTGCAAGACACGTTAATTCGCTTGCTGCTCTTGGATGTAGTATTCGTGTATATGTTGTAAACATATACCATATCGTTGCTTAGCACCTGCGATGCAAGATTAGGAATATCTTAATGCAGGGCTGAGTCAAATGTAATGGTTAATGGGTGTTGAGAAATATACATTGTCACAACGAGCCCAAACTAATACAAAATATTCATAGCTTATACATATAGTTTTGGATTAAAAACACGATGGAAAGTAAAGGGAAAAATCAATGCGTAGTGTTTTATTTTGAATACATGTAGTACGAGAAATTCGAAAAAAAAAATTATGCAAATAAAATAATATTCGTATTTTAAAGTATGATTGGTTATCGTTGTAACATGCATAATAGTTTTTTATGATATTTCCTTCGTCACAACACTGTGAATGATAGATGGGGGTACATCACTTCCCTCCCCACCTCTGGCGTGTGCGGATGGTCTTTTTATGCGATCGCGACAATTAATTAAATTACGTGCGTGAAGTGCATATTTTAGGGTTCTAGTGTAGTGATTGGTAAAATAAAGGTTTGATAAACGTCAGGTCCGTAAGTTTTTAAACATTTGCGTTGTTTTGGATGATAAATAGCTACATTACTCGGTAAGTCAAACGTTTTCTTTTTATTATTGTGTGTCAGGCAGTCAGGCGCGCGGCGGCCGGTCGGGGCGCCGACCCGGCAGCCAGCTGATCGTTGTTAGGTATTATCTATTTTATTGTACCTGGTGATATAATATTTAAGTTTTTAAAGTTTCGTTATTACACTTTGATGTCCGGGCGTAATGATGATCCCCTTGACGGGGGGGAAACCCGTTTGAGAAAAGCAAAATAGTTCAGCGATCTCCTACTAATAATAAAAGGGCATTTAGTCAATTATCACCGGCTAGTGTTTCGCCAGTAACTAGTAAGCGTATGCAACGGTCGGGATCTAATTTGAATACGTCAAATTCCTCTGAGTTGAGCGTCTCCGCCGGTAACGATAGTACATCGTATGATCTCGTGCAAGAGGCATCGACATGCCTAACCAACATTAACGAGTATTTAAACGACTCGGGGTCGCGCTTGAATATTGCGAATAAAACAGGAATTATGGAGATGACGCAGAGAGTAACTTCGATTGTTTCTTTACTTGCAATTAAATCTGCGATGCTCGAGACTAAGTTGGCGCAATCGGAGCGTGATTTAGTAATTGCTCAAAATAAAGTTAACGTTAGTCCTCCGGCGGTAACCAAATCGTACTCGGAGACTTTAAAGTTACGATTGCCACCTAAAACGGCCCCGGTGGCAGCTCAGGCTCGCGCGCCGCTCCCGTGTGTGGTGGCCTACCCGACGGAGGAACGTTCGGCCGAAATTAAATCCTCGTCCGCGACGAAAGAAGCGCTAATGAAAGCGATCAAACCATCAGATGGTTTCCAAATTGTCGGCGTTAAAAAAACGGCTAAGTCTGGCGTCGTGTTACGCGTCACAAATCAGAGTCAAATAAAGAAATTAGAATCCGTTGCGGCTATCAAATCAGCAGGGTTGCGTTTGGAGAAACCTAAAGGGCGTAAACCGCGAATCCTTGTATCCTTGCGATGTCCCGAACTCGATGGACGAAAATAATTTTTTAGTTTGTTTATACCGCCAGAACATTAAAGATGAGATTACTCTTTCCGAGAGTGACTTTTTACGTTCAACAAAAATTTACCGTCGTCGCAGTTTTAATGACAACCGTAAATGGTTAGGGATCGAGTTAGAGCATTCGATACGAAACCATTTGATTAACACGAAAGAAAAGTTATTCATTGATTGGACAACTTGCCGGTTCATCGACGATTTAGATTTAATTCGGTGCTTAAATTGTCAACAATATGGTCATCCCGCGAAGTATTGTACTGAAAAAACACCATCGTGCGCTCACTGTGCCGAGTCACACGACACAAAAAATTGTACCAACAACAATCAACCAACTTTTAAACGAGTATGTGCGTCGTGTAAAAAGTATAAAAAACCCTGCGATCATGAGACCGGGTCTCAGGATTGTCCTACCTACAAGGCAAAATTAGAGCAACTGATTATAAATACTAACTATGGCCAAGCTTAAAATAGGACAATTAAACCTTCATAACGATAAAGTAGCTACGTCTGAGTTAGATAGGCTTGTAATTGAGTATAGTTTGGACATAGTTCTCGTTCAAGAACAGTACCAAAGCGCTGGGCTTCGTAATAAGATAGTTCAAATAAACAATAAAGAGTATGGTTAAGCAAATAGAAGGGTTATGATTTTGTCCAATATAAATACTTAACTACTTATACTTTTAAATTGAAATAGATAATAGATAAGTATTGTTGAAAGCTATCGGTCGTCTACTGGTTATAAGCTTTGTAACGTTATATTCAATTGTAAAGCCCTCTAGAGTACACAAAATCATAAACCCATAAAAATGTGCAGCCGCGTAGCCATTGTCAGCGACGTCAAAGGCTCGGGGCTCGAGTCCTGGTGCGGCGGGGGTGGGGGGGCGGCGCTTCCAGTATATGCAAGACCCAATGTGTTATTATTATCCCAATATACGAGCCAAATTTACTTGTTTATGTGAAATAGTTTGAGACTTATGAGGGGGTCAAAATAGTTAATAATACACCCCGATAAGATCTAAAAAAGTCTAGACATTATAAATGCTGATATTTGAGAAAAACTTGTAAGCGTAAGTTAAATCTTTTGATTTAATAGGCACAAATTGACAGATTAAAATGTTCGATTCAATTAAATCTAAAAAAAATCATGAAAGTTATCGTTACACTTTAACTATAATTTCAATAGAGATGGCAATCCATTTATGTGATCATCTCAATAATGGTTTGCTTCATTGGATTGTAATATCATTATCAGAATGTTTGTTGTTATGTTTTCAGCGCGTGTTTATCAAATGAAAATTGACATTTAAAAGGATTAAGTTATGTAATTGTTTTCGGGCGGTTGTTCTGACAGTTCGCGTGGTATGTGTTAACTTTGCTATGACACACACACATCGATTTGTTATTTAATGACCTACATACAAAAATTTACTTGAATCATGAGTAAAGAAAAAGCTAAAATAAATTTAATCAAACTTTAATATTTACACTTGCATTTTAAAACTACGAGTATTTCAATGAAGATTAATATTCTCTCTGTTAGATTAAAACTATTGTATTGTATGGATGCCAACATTGTGGCAGCATGTACAATATGCTTTTTGTTTTTTTTTTGATCCCGAATTAGGTACAGGCTCAGTACTAGGGTTTCGCTTTTCGCGGCCTTTTTGCATTTTCGGGAATGGGGATTATCAATCAATTATTTAAGAGACACACTAAGTTCTGTTAATTGAAATAAAACTAAATGCTATGGAAATTATTAAAAATCACGAGATTCACACAAATTTCTTAAAAAGAATTTCTTACATCTTTTTCATGATTCCACCTTTTTTGAAAAAATAGTTTTTTTCCAAAATAGGATGAAAAATATATTACTTTTGGGAAATGCAGGAAAAAAGTAAAAATGTATTTTAACAATAATATAGTTTTAATATGTATTTATTATTTATGTTTGCTCGTGTTATTAATTATTGATTTCTTAAAAAAATACAAGAATCTGAGCATTATATTGTTATAATAAATAGTAATAATAAACTATGACTCAGCCCTGCAGTAAGTATCTTAAGAACTTGTGAATGAATGAATGAATGAATGGTTTATTTGCTATAACATGGGTACATTGTTGGTGTTACACATAATATCATCCGTCCTGCATGTTTTGCCAGAGAATGGCGTGCAAATTATTTTTTTTAAAGTAAATCACAGTAGTCAAAATAACACATTCAAATAAATTAATGGAACAGGACATGCATTATATAAAAAAGGTATTAGGTATTAGTAACTTACAGTAAATAAAATAAATCATTAAATATACATACCAAATTCTAAAAATATTTCATTAAATTATTACATTTCGTCATAAAACGTTTGTCAAGCAAGTAATTAAATAGCATTATACAACGTGAAAACAGTTATACATGTCGGGAGTTTATTGAATATGTTGATAGCCAGTATTGGTGCATTATTTATTATTACATTCAGATGTTGGAATGGTTCGAGCAGCTTATTTTTATGTTTGTCTTGCCTTCTTCTGCTATAGCATTCAGGTTGCGCATTAAAAAGTTTTATATGTTTTTTACGAATAGACTCATCTCGAATATATACAGAGAAGGCAAGGGTAAAATATTATATTTTATAAACAATGGTTTACAGTTATCCATGAAATGTGCACCACACACAGAGTACGCGAATTATAAAGACTCTTATGGCATCCACAGAATTTCCCCAGATTATTATGCCATATCTAAATAGAGACATAACATAGCCATGGTTGACGACCTCGGTGGCGCAGTGGTGTAAACAGCCGACTGCTACGCTAGAAGTTCCGGGTTCGAATCCCGGCGGGGGCGGGACTTGTGTTATTTGCAAGACGCATTGTTTCGCCTACCGGTCTTGGATGTTGTATTCTTATTTATTTAGTATATACCATATCGTTGCTTAGCACCTGCGATACAAGTTCTTACGATACTTAGTGCAGGGCTGAGTCAATGTGTGCTTCGTGATGTATTAATTTTTATTTATTTATTTATGGACGCAATTAAAGCTACTTTCTCTGAAACTTGATTTCAAAGGCAGTAAAGGACATATGTATTCTTCTGGCGTAGTAGTGGGCTGTTTACACCACTGTTCCACCAAATATTTTTAGTTTTAATAACCTATATAAATAGAAATATTAATGGAATTTAACCACAAAAAATTAAGATAGCAGCACAATTTTATTCTTTACATTTCTTTTTAATTGGATTTTTTTATTCAATAATATCATTAACTCTGATATACCTCTATTTTGGATACAATTAAATAAATAAAGAGTTTATGACTGTATCTTTTAAGTCGAAATTAATTATTGCTTCTTATTTAAGATCAATTGAAATTCAATATATTTTATAAACTATAATCCTTAATTTGATCAATTTAATATATTTTGGAATCATTCATCGTAAATCCCTAATAATAAAATTACTTTAAAAATCTAATATTAGTTAAATTTATGAAATTTACTATATTGTAAGTAACAATTATAGGGAAGATAAGGGCAATGTCTACATCAAAAATTAAAAAATATAATGAACAGGCGATTCGTCTAGATGATTTGGGGTCAGTTTTTTCTCGATAATAAAAATATTTTTCGATAATGTTATATAATATTGTTAAGATGTTAGCAATTAATAATATTTTCTTAATAATTATTAAGATTATTTATATTAAATTGCAATTAAACTTTTTAATTGGAAGTCAAATATACTAAATATATTACGTAACTAATTAGTTTTGTAGTAATTCATTAATAGCATAAATGTAATAGTTAATTTCCTCGTTAATAAAAAGAAATGTAAAGGAATAATCATACTACATCTACGACATGTCAATATCAAGCAGCTGCTTCTAATCCAAAAGTGACGTGACTGAAGTGACGACCTCCGGATCATTATGGAAATTAATCAACAATATGTATTTTTTAATTAATAGATGCTCTATTTCTTTCTTCTTTTAAAACTGTAAAAGCTAACGTAGTCACAGTTAGTATAAGAAAGTGAAAAAGTTGAATTAGGGATAAAAGTATAGTATTTTTCGGACTGAATTATTTTGTATCAAAGTACTATTGTATATATGATAGTGCGGGTGGCAAATGGCCGTCCGATCGATGGCTGTTAACTAACTTATTTAACACGCGTTCCCTCGATGCAAACCGTGTTGAACGCGACCGCGTGTCCAGTGATTCGCGCTCATAGTGCCGCTCCATTGTGACTCGCACAACAAAACAGATAAAATGGATCGCGAGTCAGTATCGTTGCCACACTAATTACTGACCATTTCCCTCACAATTTCCATCGCTCCTCGTCGAGTGTGTGGCCTTCCTATTTAACGTAATGTTTTAATTGGAAATTAATTTCTCCCTAAAATAGAGTATGCAGAAGTAAAACTCACTAGTAATGTTCGGAGTGATTCGGGGCTGGACGACAGTATATCCGGCATCGGATATTCAACCGACGTTTTTGTTGCATGCCTTTGTATTTTATGCGTTTTTAGTTCAATGTCATAATGATTATTTAATTTCACTATTTAGAATTTTCGAGCATCTTCGAGATTTTTAATCTTTCGTATAACAGTCAAACGTATATTGTAAATCTTTGTAGCTTTTTAACCTTTAAATTAAGAAATTCATTAATTAATTCAACACTAATATCACATGCAGGAAAAAAGTACACATTTATTTTAAATACTAGTCCATTTTTATTATGTTTTAACTAACAGATTCATAACGTAACTTAATTTTATTAAATTAGCATAGATTTAGTTACTACCTGTTATCCTGCTGGATAGTAAAATTCAGGCCGGATTAGGGTTACCATACCTTCATTCAGGCCGGATTTGTCCTGAAATTTCAGAATTTTTGGACTCTTCTCAGGATTGCGGCCGGATTTTGCAAAAATCATGAAATATCAGTAATTTTAGAATCTTTAATAAAATACAGTTTACATTTTAAAGGTAACATTAGTAAAAAGTTAAAAACTAAAAATAATTGTCCTTTGTTATTATTGCACAATTAAAGCAATTCTCATTTATCCAAGTATCCTTGTACTTCATCAGTTTTATCATATTTACTGACTGAAGTTTAATTAATATATTCAAAAACCTAATAAAAATCATCTGTACAATGGAGTGTGCCCATAACACTGGTTGCATTTCCACGCTGTATAGCGATGCTCAGCGTTA
The DNA here is from genome assembly GCA_949316135.1 of Choreutis nemorana. Classification (NCBI taxonomy): domain Eukaryota; kingdom Metazoa; phylum Arthropoda; class Insecta; order Lepidoptera; family Choreutidae; genus Choreutis; species Choreutis nemorana. The sequence continues at coordinate 15,712,016 of OX438595.1, forward strand.
CGGTCACGACTCTCTTTTTAAATTTAAAATTTGGATTTTTTTGTTGAAATTCTGTCTGAAGACACCTTTTTAAGTATGGTGTTTTCTTTAATTATTAATTTATAAATTCTTCACATGTTAAACTCTTCAAATTATATTGTATTAAAAGTATAGCTGGAACTGAAGACACCGTTTTTTTCATTCCACCATTGAGCTCCCGTGATAGAAAATACTCTTTCTACGTTTGCATTCTGTGCTGTAATTGCAAATACATATATATATTGCCAAGTACGCATTATCTCTGGTAATCGTGAAGTACCTGTTATCTTGAAAGTGGTTGCCAACAATGCATGAAGCTTTACGTCAAAAGGTGCTTCTTTTTGTTTTGTTAAAAATATATTCAGAGCTGCAATTGGAACATTGGAACTGAGTGAGTGAGCGTCACTACTGCGATAACTGCATTACGCGGCAAGGGCCGGCGCGCCGGAGGGGGAGCGAGATCCACAGTGTATGGAAACGATTAAAGTAATATATCTTTTTAAGACCGTTTGAGAGAAAATTCTCAAACTGTAACAAAATGTCAGCATTTTTGGAATGGAAATCAGGCCATTTTACCGGACTTTCGAACTCTAGGCCGGATGGCTGGATACCGAATACTTGCCGGATATCCGTTTCATCTCTAGTAAATACTTTAGTTACGACAGCTTCACTCGACATCTGCGCTAGGAATGTCAATTTTATCTAAAGCAAAAAAGATGCAGACAAATAAACTGCCGTAGCGAAAGACCTCATATCTAGGTGTTTGTTGTTGAATGTTCATTGTCATTTGTTAAAATGTCTTTATGAAAATATCTATTGACGTTTTCGAAATTTACGGTAGTTTTTATTTTATATAAGCAATAGTAATTCTCATGATTATATGCCAGGGTTGAGGCTGGAACCCACTAGAAAGCCACATTTACGAATTTGTATTTCTGAATTTCTACCGTATTTAGGAATTTCGTGGCTGCAGTGAGTATGCTATACCTTCATCTGTCGATCAAAATTTCGTGTCAGTGAATAACTCGTGGATGATGTCTATGTGTGCGTGGATAAAACCCGCATTATATAAAGCTTTACTTCTGTATACTCACTATTTTGTGCTTTAAATTACAAAAAAAAAAAAGGGTTACGTTATGTACTACTCACACATAATCAAAAACCACACACACTCAGTAACATAAACAATATTTACCTATATGTTCAAATAAATGATTATTATAAAATATTAATTTAATTATAAATATTATAATTAATACTTTTTTAATTGGCAACCTTTTCTAGGTTTATATTCAAAGGGCGCGAGCGGTATAATATAGGGCTATATTATACCGCTCGCGTCGGGGCCCTTAGGTCTGGGGCCCCTGGCATTTTGCCGTGATGCCGCGCCCGAGTTACCGACTTTGATTATTTAATCAAGGGAGACAGGCTGCCTAGTGCAGGATTCGCGAGTCAGCAAGCACTCGTTGCGACGACATAGTTATATAATGTGATACTAGTTGCATCATGTATATAAATTGATATTGTTGTTAAATCAAACTTTAAACTCAAGTTTAAACGCAATCAAAAGATTTGAAGCTATCGATCACCTAGAATCATGAAATTGTGCAACAAGAAATGTCATTAAAAATAAAGTTTTCAAGTTAAAGAAAAAATCCGAAAACTGTAAATTTGTAGTTACATGTATTAATAAAAAAATGGAAGGATCTTTGAGACTCGATTCCCGTGAAACGAAGTATTGACATACCAACAATACAATATGTCTGTACGGAACCCTTGTTGAGCGAGACCGACTCGTGCTTGATCGGTTTATACTTTAAACCTGAGTCTTCATTTTAACATAATATATACAATACTTAGGAACTATTTCAACGTTTTTTGAAGAAGCCAGACCAATTAATCAAAATCGAAATCATTTTTAAGTCAAATAGACTTGTCATAATTATTTTCAAACAGTATTTTTTCTTTTTAACTTCCACAGCTGGGGGAAGAATCAAAATCAATATTACATTATTAAAATTAACTTTAAAAAAGTACTCAAAAGTAGTTTGACGACCTCGGTGGTGCAGTGGTGTAAACAGCCGACTGTTACGACGGGGGCGGGACTTTGTGTTATTTGCGAGACGCATTGTTTCTCTTACCGGTCTTGGATGTTGTATTCTTATCTATGTAGCATATACCATATCGTTTTTTTGCACCTGCGATACAAGTTCTTACGATACTTAGTGCAGGGCTAAGTCAATGTGTGTGTCGTGATGTGGTTATTTCTTTATTTATTTTATTTAAGTACTCAGACTCGTCAAATGAATTTATTTTTTCACCTACCTTTTTTCTTGTCTTTATTAATGAATTGACCAATCTTGTTATTCCAAATGGAAGTATTTTATCATTTGCTGATGACACTGCAATAACTTTCTCTGCTGATTCATTGATGGAACTCCAAAAACATTCCCAAGAAGGCTTCGATATAATGTAGTAGTATGCTTGATACTACTGGTTATTACTAAATTGTTTAACATTAAATACTGAAAAGATCAAATATGTGACTTTTTCCCTACGCGCATCCTCACAGCCGAATTTCCCTATGTTACTACAGGCACATTCATGTGTTACCAAGTTGAATTGCAAATGTCCGCTATTATCTTGCACTGACAATACAAAGTACCTGGGAATCGTAATAGAATCTCAATTTTAAACCACGCATCGATCATGTAACTGTAAGAGTGCATCGATCATGTATATTTTCAAAAACTTTATTCTAAATTCATATTCATTCAATACTCATGCAACATATAACCCCGCCATCATTATCATTTACAACAAAGCGCCGGGAAAACAATATCTATGTTATACCATCATACAAATTTCAGTTAACAAAAAAAATCCATTATTTTTTTGGGACCTTATTCATACAATAGTTTATGTAAACACTTAACATTACACGATAAAAAATATTTCGAATGCAAAACTCTAGTTACTACCTATTTGAGATCCAAAAATTACTATGAGACGGAAAATTTATTACCCTAACACACTAAAAATCCCTTAAAAACAAAAAAAGAACATACTTTATAAGATATAGTTGTCAGATCTAACCTTGGAAATAAAATAAATACATTATTATTATTATAATTTTTCTTAAAAATGACTCTATCACCGTTTCGGAAAATTTATATCGGGTAAGATACCGGCAAGAAACCCCAGATTATGTAATTTGCTGTATGAACATGTTATATAACTTACTGCCTAGGGTGACAGAATATAACGTAAGAATTAAAATGAAATTATTTATAAATCACGTCTTGCAGTGACAAAATAAAGATGTACCATTAGTATGCTAGTCACATGGGACAAGTAATTATATGAGCAGCATGAATGCACCGCCAACTGTTCGGGTCGGTCGGTTGTTTTAAACTAATTAATTATTTAATATGTTTTGGTCTGGCTATACAAAATATAGAAAGTTACTGGCTAGTAGGCACAGAGCGCAATCATAGCACTTTTTTTCTTGTTACTCAACATTTAAGAAAATCCAAACGATTAAATGTATTATTTTATAATTAATGAATTATTATTGACAATGAATTGAAGTTATACTAAACTAATGTTGCAATTAATATCTAGCTTACAGAATTTAACTTAAGCTTATCTACGGGAAAGAGACCGGCAAGAAATCCCGTAGTTCTCTAAACATGTCTATTCTTATGGTACGGAACCCTTCATGTTCGTGTCCGACTCATACTTGGCCGGATTTATCCTTAATAATACATTACGATGCATGTGGCCTAGTGATAGATGTTATTGCACGGTGCGTTAGTTCGAGCCCGGTTTGTTAAACTTTGACCCGGAAGCGACGAGGTGAAGAACAGCGGCGTTGGCTCGGTGACCTTGGTGGGTATTCGTTGTATTCTTATAAGCTCCGCCCCATGCTACCACCCAAACACATTACCGTGGGATAACTTAAGTTGGTTCTAAGAAGGTGAAAAAAAAACCTAAACATTTTCGTCAGTGTATCTTATCCTGTGGTCCTGAATATGTATTGGAGTCCGCAATCACATCTCTGAATCATTTAACAAAAAGATAAACCATCAATTATATTGTAATCGCAACTCTTGAACTGAAAACAAATGCAATTTGGTTTGAGAATACTATTTAGTAGCGACATCAACCCGAATGTCACTTCTTTAGTTTCAAAAAAGCAAGTTTAATAATAGTGTTCTTTATAAGTCCCCCCCCCCCTATAAAGAAAGGGGTCTTTGAAAATTGACCTTGATTTCCTAGGGATCCATACCCAGAAGAAAAAGGTTAAAAGAATTACGAACTATTTCGTCGTCTATTGGATTAATCATGTATTTAAATTAAAATTGACCGGTTTTGTAGAGCAAAAATATTTAAATTCCTCATTAGGACGAATCTTTAAAGTCTCTCATTGTATTGCTATTCATTCCACACTACGTTTTGCTAAGAAATGTTAAACTAACAGTAAATTAAAATCATCCCCAAGTCCGGAGTATTAATAGCTAGTAATGTCCTCGGGTTCGCTTATTGACGCGGCGACGCGACATTTCCCACCGTCCAACCTACTTGTTATATACCATGCATGACATATTGGTTCTGCAAATCACTGCCACAGAAACTAGCAATGACGTATTCACGTACATAGTAAACTAAAACCAACTGAAGCCTGTCTCCATTGAATATGGCGAAAACGGTTAACATTTCCTTGTGAATCATTTTAATAACCGCCATTTATACGAGTATGTTAACGCCAAACCAATATTTAATATTGTTTTCATAAAAATTATCTTAATTATATTGTATTTCATATTTTATAGTAAAAAAAACATGGTAAAATAAAATACGCAGTCAAAAACACGAAACGAATCGGTGTAAAATTGATTTAAAAGGACCTACTTATATGAAAAATATCCCTAATAGAATAAAAATAGCAGATAACGTTATGAGTGAAATCTAATTATGGATAAACCACAAAATTTTGGATAGAAGGTCAAAGAGTAGTGGAAACTAATAAACAGTAAAACGTTGCACTCCTACACATCCGTCTGACTCCGGTGATTTGACCAATTTCAACAAGTGCGATTTTACGTTTTGATGTCATTTTTAATTCTAGGTATTCTTGATCAGAGTTCTGCACAAACGCCTCCACTCTTAAAGAATTAGAAACCAAGGTGCATAATGCTATCCAGTAGGTGTAAAGGCAAATCCTCAAATATTTTGGTTACGTGAATCGGCACGAAAGTTTCTGCATAGGACGCCTCATCATGCAGGGTAAGGTAAAAGGGAAAGGCCGTGAGACAGATCACCGATGCGCTGGATGGATCAAATAAATGTGGCTGTTGATGGCCCTCTACATGCACGTGATAGATTAATATAAATCTATCTATATGTAATGTCGTAGTGTACTGTGACTTTCATTGATGTTTAAACTACAAGTGTTGATTTGACTTCTTCCGTCAAATTTCAGATCAAGTTTATGATTGTTATATTGTTTTTGGTAATATAACAGTATGATAGTACTACTGGAATAACTTTTAAATAGTTATATAATTACTGATTAAACATTAATTAATGTCTGTTCTTTTTTCACGGATTTGAAATAAAAATTATTTTGTTTAGCATTTCGTTTATTTCGTAACTTGCAAAATGTTATGGAAATAATTGTGTTTGTGAATAAAATATAGTTAATAATATAGGAATTGCTATATAAAATTTTGATGTACATTAATTATTTTCCTAATAAGCACTGATTTGATTTTGTTTGTGATTGGTTCGTTATCGTTTGTTTATTTAAATTACTAATATTTTATAAAGACTTGTACATTTGTCATTGAAATAATTGTAATAGTAAAAGGATAACTATTACATAAATAATTAAAGTGTCATAAATAATCATCAGATAAGTACCTCCTTTTCTATTTGTAAAAACTGTAATTAATTTGTAACTTATTCTGACTTTGGTTTAATATTTGTGTATTTGATTGATTAATGACAATAACTGTTATGATATTAATGTTATGTGAAAATAGCAACTACGGGGTTTCTTGCCGGATTCTTCCCCGCAGATAGGCTTTCCGAACCGGTGGTGGTTTATTAGCCTGTTTAAATAAAAACATGTTGATGCTGATTCTGATTTTGATTTCCAGTATATAGTATAACACCTATTTCATTGTAGATATTTGTCCATGTACATATATATTTGTGTACATAAACTTGAATGTGGGTATGTAAGAATAGATACAAAGGTATATTAAGTTTCCTTTCTGTTTAAAGCTATTATAACATGTCTCTAATCAACATTGGTTTGAATACTTTTTGAAATGGTTTCAGTTATTTTATTGTACCAGTAATATTAATTATTCCATATAAAGGGGATTAATTCCAATCATTTGTTGAGTTACTTTTTAAAATTAGTTTTAGATTACTAGTTAACCTATTAAAATCTGACTATAGCTTAGTTTATTTCTTTCTTTATTTGGAAATAAAACAGTGGACAGATTGCAAATAATAATACAAAAAAATAGAAAACATATCACAAACATAAATCTGACAACCATGAACATATCTCACTAAAACACAATATACAAACACTCAAAATAACACTACATACATAGAGGGAAAGAACAAACATGATAACAAGGACATATTAAAACACAAAAAAAAACAATAAATATATTAGAGCAAAAACCGTTACTGTCACTCTTCCCATCCCAATGCAAGAAGAAAAAAAAAAAGGTATATGAAAAAATTTAAAACCACAAAAAATATTTAAATTAAGCTAAAAACTGATAAAATTAAACAACATTAAAAACCGTTATGACACCCTAGATAGTTGACACAAAACTTATTTCTTAAAATGAGACATGGAAATGAAAATGATATCAAGATCAGAGAAATGTGTATTATAGCTGTCGCACATCCGTCTTAAGGAAAACAAAATAGCTCTGAGCTTTATTTTCTAATAAAGCTTTATTTTACTTGCAACTATTGATACTTTCAACAAGTACACCCGTATGACGGAGCAGGCGGACAGGCAGAGGTGGCGATAAGTAGTGCGGCGAGTCCTCACGGCTGCCGACGATGCCGTGACAACCACGACCGCTCTGTCAAGAGTGTAACAACGATGCAGAATTCTTGGTATTTTTGTTATTCTAAAATGGTTCTATAACATTGGTCTACAATGAAAAAGTAATATATATATTTTAAACTAATCTTGTTTGTCAATCGATGCTGAATATAATTTGATATGTAAAAGGCATAAATCAGTTTACAGATATTTTCAGAATCCAAGAATCCTACCCTTAATGCTCTCGACTATGGTGAATTAGCTGGTTTATTACTGTGTTATATTTAAATGTGATAAAAGTGCTTGAAATAAATAAAAATCTGAAAAAATCCCTTGAAATTGTGTGAATAGTCGAAAATTACCTTCGAGTTTTCGATAGACGCCACTGTTGATTGACACAAAAGTGGACACTAAAGACACATTTCCTGAAGCAAAACCCATAGCGTTTTCAGTCGGTTCTCAGCATTCGTGGGGGAGCCTCGCGCTTTCGGTCATCAAACTGAACGTTAACTCCGCGTCACTTCATATAAAAGCACAAACATCGTTTCTCATTCGTTATTTTATCTGAAACATCTGAAGATGTCTGAAGACCCGGCAAATTACATGAAAGCTAGTGAACTAAACAACAAAGAAAGTGATGCACTAATTTATTTCTATATTAAGATATCATTAATATTGATATCTACGCCAATGAATTCATTTTTCATAGTGGTCGTGAAAATTTGGAAAAATAAAACGTAAGTTATGTTTAACCTCAATTTTTTCTAATACCTGGTGGAAAAATATTTTTGTATTTTATTTTATTCAGAAGAATTAATTCTTAAAGTTTTTCAGGTGTTCTCAAATAGCTTTGTTTTAAATTATTGTTCAGGCATCTAGCACGATCTGTTGCATACTATTTAAATATTATTATTTATTTACCTTTTTCCCGTTGTACCCTGATGCACTCCGGAGTATAAAAGTTGTAACTTTTTGCGTCAAAAAATAAAATGAAATATATAATACCTCAAATAATACGTACAAACAGATATAAAACATTACACATTATTTATTATACAACAATCAATATAAGTTACTTAAAAAGATTTATCTAACTTGGAAAAAAAAGATTTTTAAATAACTACGGTAATACGGTTTAACCGATTTTTTTTACGTTATTTTTTCAAAACTATTAACTTTAACATTTTATTATTAATTATGATTGTAAATAAATTCACATATATACTAATTTAAAAATCAATAGCTATTTTTAAAAGGCAGTGTGTGTACTAGTAAATGAAACGATGAAAATGTGTGGTGCGAAATCAGGAAGAGAAAAAAAATCTTAGCATCACTGAAAATATATAAATATATTTTAGTATATGAACGGGAATGTTTAGTGTATGTTGCGCGAATGAAAGCCACCGGTACCTGTTTTTACTAATATTTTTACACTTTATACAAACGCATCAATTACAAGTTATTTAAAAATATTTTTGTATACCTATAATTTTTCTGAAAAAAAAAAACAAATTTATAAAAAACCGGCGGCGGTTTCAAAAAAGTGAAAAAACATTAGGTTTTTTTTTCAATTTACTTCACAACACAAGATTATTTATTATTTATCATCAAGCACAATACATAAGCAAGACATTTAAATATTATCTCAATTAATTGCGGTGATTACACTCGATATAATAATTCAATTTTTATTTTATTTAAATAGGCAGATAATTTATTCTTAACAGAAAAGATGAATTATTTTTTTCATCAATTATTCGAACATAAAAAAAACACAGGAGACTAAAAGATAAATTAAAATAAAATTATAATAAATTTAAAAATAATTAAGAAAAATAATGTAATAAACGATTCAGTTCCCTTCATTGCAGATATTTCTGGTTTCGCAGTGAAACTACTTTGAGGTGCTTCTTGAATGAGTATAATGATGTAAACAATGCGCGTGCTTCCTAAGCAAAATGTTTCCCGGGTGTCAGTTGCGGCAAAAGCTAATAAACTGATCAAAAGTAAACAACATCAGACAATGAATGGTAGAACAAAATTTACAGGTCAGTTTTCTCATAAAACTGGATCTTGTTGGATCTGTCAAGTTATCTGACTATTTTCTTGATATAATGCACCGGCGGGGTACGAGAACATACGTCAGTCTTCAAATGCATTTCTTTATTAATTTGCAGACTCTAATTACTCGTACTTTTGATTGAAAACAATAAGCAGACAACTGCGTATAGAAATATAGTTGGTGAAAAAGGTGATAGATTCAAACGTTTGTATGTTGTTATAGCTTGTCGCTACGGAACTTGGAGCAAACTATTGAAATGTATTTGAAAATGCCCAATGCCCAATGCCAACTAGCTCGAGCTAATGTCAATTGTTAACTTGCTATTATTATTTACCATGTCTGACAACTCTCTGAATCTAGCGGACAGTTTGCGTTTATAAAACAATATCAAAAAATTTGTACTTACTTTATCGATTATAAACATATTATTTGACTGATTGTTTTTAAGAAGCCATTCACTAGACAAACAAAGATCACTAGCCCATTCTGCTTTAGTTTGAGCTAGCATTCACTAGACAAACAAAGAGCGCTAGCCCATTCTGCTTTAGTTTGAGCTAGCATTCACTAGACAAACAAAGAGCACTAACCCATTCTGCTTTAGTTTGAGCTAGAATTCACTTACACAAAGAGCACTAGCTCATTCTGCTTAAGTTTGAGCTATCACTCGAAAATCACTATTTACTGTCATTTAATGCAAGCTGATTTAGGTTGACATCAATGCTGTATAGCTAGTATTTATTTTGCTTAAAAATATTAACAGAAACAAAATTATCTTGACAATTAGCATGCAAATAGCGTTTCCGGTGTTAGTGTGATTATTTAGCGCTGCGTCGCTCTAATTGTAGAAATATGTAGTTCGTAATTTTACTTTATTTGTGAATGCTGCTAATTATAAACTTAAAATCGAATACATATTTTGTAATACCTTCTCCAGAGTGTACGTCAAAGAATGTAGACTTTAGACTTCGCGCCCACAAACGAATTTTCGTAGAACCGATATTTGGGCCAATTTCCCTCTGAGTCTTATTGACCGATTTTGTTACCGTCTTTTTGTTAGACGTGGCCGTTTCAATATTGCAATCAGGGGCCCTACCATCTTTTCAAAAGTAATATTATTTCAATGGAGTTTTGTTTCAAGCTTAAAATAACCATACTTGAATTCGTACTACGACCCATACAAAACATTACGATTATAAACGGCATAGTGATGTACCAAATGAATGAAAGAGCGAATGTTTATAACAAAACTGCTTTAGGAAGAAACGAGACAAAACTATATTGGTGTCCTTGTTTTGTTACGTTACAATAAACGCACCAACACAAAACAAGTCTTCGAGTTTTTGGATTATTTATTAAATTTGCAAGAAAATATTCAGAATACCGTTGAAACATTAAATATATTATATTCTTAAGTTTTTACAAAATGTAGATACCTACTGCGTGATTTCAAGGAACGGAATAGTTTTCTGTCACTATGCCTTGTTTGGGGTTGCCTTATCATTGGGAATTCGTCTTATGAAGGGAAAACGCAAGGAATTTGAAAATTTATTTTGAATAATTTACTTTGCTAGTTTTAAGATTTAAACATTTTATTATTAGTTATCTACGTTTCAATAATGTTTTTTTTAGAATGTAATCATTTAAGACCGTTCTTTAGCTCACCTTTGTTGTTGTTGTTGAAAAAAAACTTAGTTTAGCTGATTTTGTTTTCCTTCGTAGAGAATGAGTCATAAATTGCAGGGAATCGGCCAATTGTTCTTCCCAAATTTGGTAAAATTGGGTTTTTGGGGAATTCAATGAAGTGCGTTTAGCAACCCTAAGTGTGTTTGATATACAACGCGAACCTAAACTTATAATGTCGGGTACAAAGTTTAAATATTACTTAGTTTCAAACCAGAATACACCTTTGTTTGTTAAAAACTTGATAAATACGACGTGTAAAATAGCATTAAAGTTCGTCGTGTTTCTACAAGATGTACTATTTGAATTTCTAAATTCAATTAAGGCCATCGTAACTGCCTTCGACAGTTCTTTGGAGAAAGGTTGTCGATATTTTGAAAGCTCAAGGAGATGGAACATATATAGGATTGGTCCAAAGTAAGTCAATACTGGTGAACATCAAGTGAAAAACTCATAGAAGCTAATGAGTTATAAATTATTATTTTTTAGTACTGGGTGATTTCAAGCAAAATAAAAAATAGAGTTCCTGGAAAACCGTCTGTGCATTCATAGACGGGAGGAAATCCGCTTAATGAACAGCATCTATTTAATTCAAGCTATTTCAAATAATTTTAGAAGGGATAATATCACATTTTTTACATGACTGTTCAACTGTATAAATTAGTAAATGGTAAATAACAGTTATATAATCCAAAGTCACCTGAAGACAGCCACACTTTGTATAAGTATGGTAAAACAAAGATAAAATGGTTTCATATTTTATATTTTAATAAAAATCTGATAATAATGTCTTATACTAAGCAAACTTATATCAATCAGTTGTTTAGTAAGATTACAGATCAATAATTAATCTCTTAAAAGTGAATTAAGGTATTGTTTAAACATGAACTAATTCAAAATTATTAATTATTTATAGAATTATTAGTGGGGCTTATCCCAAAGCTGCTGAGTAAAAGCAGTCCTCACATCCCAATTTGTGCTGCATGTATTGTCAATTAAAGCAAGACTAAGCTGAAACAGAGCATCTTGAAGCAAATCTTTGTTGCTTAATGGTTGTAAGATGTAAAGAGCCTGCTACTTCAGGAGCAAAATACAACACTCTGTGGGCCAGCAAATATGCCTTAAAAATAGTGTAGTCTTCAATATTTCTGGCACAAATATGTAATTTGTATAGTGGGCTTCAGGTGTGTCTCGTGGTGCATCTAAGATTGGTGTCAACATGTATTTCTATAAAGGATATCCCGAGGTACCTGTGAATGAAAATTAAATGATGTATTCTAGAGTATATCTAATGCTGTATTCCATTTGGAACTGAGTGCCCTTAGTCATTCCATTTATATATAGTATTTTATTACAGTGATCTTAATTAAAATATACTAAGAAATAAAAAAGTGAGTTTATCTTGTTATTTGATTGTATGTTTATTAACACAGGTAGTCAGGTAAAAGCATTACAAATTGTAGTGATATTTTGTATATACATAATTATACCAACTGTACTTTGGTTTTGTTTAATAGTTATTGTACCTAATTCAGCAGTCATGAATTTATCTTGTACCTAACACAGTAGATATATGTAAAATTATAAAGACATGTCACTGTAAACATGAAGCATAATAAATGAGCCAAAAAAACTTACTGTGATATCATTTTATTCCCATCTTGATCCAATCATTTTGGAACACAATATATTTGTCTCATCAGCATTTCATTGAGACTAGCTGTAATTTGCGCAGTAACAGATGAGACAGTCTGTTGTGCAATTGATTGTCTTTCTATGCTTCCAACGGGACATTGATATGTTCCTTTCGCATAGAAGGATTAGGCAGTCAACGTCTAAAATGATTAGATATCTTATGAGAATATGAGTTTTTAAAGCCAACACTATTAGAACATAAAATACCCGTGTTTCCACAGATATTAATCACAAATATTAATTCGTCCCATTGGGAATGTGTGAGTACTTTCATCAACCTCTTTCAAGTGTCTCTTTTCATAAATTCCCTTTTCAATAAATGAAATGGTTAAATTACTCTCGCAGGTGCCTTCGATGCTGCATCCTTGATAAGTTTCCGTATCGGTCTAGCTCCAAAAACACGAACATTCCATATTCATTTGCCATCCATTATTACATTAAATTTAGTGTCCAATATAACTTTTTGTAAGATTTGAGCGTATTAAATATTAATATAATTACTTTTAATTAAAAAACACTTCTAGTTATAAATTGAGTCAAAACCAAAGTAAACAATATTAAATCCGTCGCGCGAGATCAACTTATTTAGGATCGCTATTTTGAAGTTTAAGCATCAGTGTTGCCAACTGCAGCGCAACAAATGTCTCAGTATCAGTCTTCTAAATTCTCTAGAAATCGCCAATCCAGGCATGGACCAAAAATCGCCAGGATTCGCTGCTTTTTAGGTCGTGAACATGCCACCTTGATGACAAGATTAAGTTTTTATTCCCTGAGGTGTTTTCAACAATTCCAAAACATTTAATTCGATAGTCAAAGTTTACGTTTGATTTCGGCATCATCACCCACCTTTGTTATTTTTGATAGCAAAAAATTCGCCGTGAAACAAAATTGCAGTAAAAATAACGGTTTTCTAAAAAATATATGTCACAAATCACATGTCGCCAGACATCACCGTTCGAGCGAAGAAATCCCTAGTATTCTCCAAATGCCTGTCAAAAATCGCTAGGGTTGAGAGAGGTCTCAAATCGAGCAAAAAAATCTCTGCGTAGGATCGAAAATCTCCAGATATAGCTACAAAATCGCTGTGTTGGCAACCCTGTTAAGCATGGTTAAAGTAATATTACTTACTGTCAAAAAGCACGTCGCGGTACGCTTTGAGTGAGTGATATTGTGTGACGTTACAAAATCGCAAACCTTTTTATTATTAAAGTAAGCTTGTTTTAAAGACTCAATGGTACGAATTTTGAATGTAAGCTTAAAGTAATAATGCTATGAGAGGAGATGGTAGGCCCGCGTACGTTCCATTTTTCTGTAACAAAAAAATTTGGTTAGTTATTATCGCTTGGTGGAGTCTTACGACGCTGAACCTTTCTTACTCTGACTGTACTTGTACTTGTACTGACTGTACTCATATTATGTTTTATCGAGTTAGGTTGCGTTGCAACTACCAACGCATTCTACGATCCCGGAGCCCCGGGAATTTCTATTTGAAATTCATTAAATAAAAGACTACAATCGCACCAGACTATGCATCACATACGAATTGACTTGTTTTTTAAATTTGAATTTAAGTTAGGTAAAACCACATGTTTTATTATGCTTTATAGAAATGTCACAAGTATTTTAGTTATCACCTCGTGGTTAATATTAATGACGAAGCAAAAAACAGGTACTCATTACTATTATTTTATTATTTTAAAAACGTATTCTCTGTCCAAAATACTACTTAAAAATTATAACAAAATGAAATACAAACTGGCAAAAAGAACAGGTAGTCTTTTGATGATAATAATCAAATAAAACCATGTCGAATCAGTTTTATAGAATTTGTTAAACAGTATCAATATAACGATTCAAATAAAATCATTAGTTTTACCTCTACATAACAGATGGCTAGCACCAACGTGGGTTTTTAGTTGATAAATTGAAGTAAAAAACTTATTGTAAACTTTTTAAACTCTGAATTTAAAGCAAACAAACAAAATTAAAATACCTCCTTAAAATTTAATCCTAAATCTTAAATTCTACATTTTCCCTGAATAATGTTTGGAAATACATTTGCATTCAGTTAAATACATCTCTGATCACGCAGTCATTAGTAACATAATAATACGGTGTTAAGCTCGTGCAAGCTCATTTGAACCTGCGGAATTAATTTGAGTATCACGCGTGCGCGTTGAAACAGGCACGGTTCGTAGTTGCAATACCATATATACGAGTTCGAACATTGTTATCAAAAACAATTACATGCCCAGTTTGTAAACTTGCGTCTCTATGTGAGTTAGACGAACTGGAATAGCTACTTCAGTAACATGATCTGCTCCTCAATCTGTGGCGACGTTGCTTTCAAAAAAGGTAAACGTTTAGTTACCGAATGCCATGTCTACAGGTTCTAATTCAGTAACAGTCTAATTCTGTTTAATAATTCAGTATCATTTGGCATTATTGTAAAATAAAATTAAAATCTATAAATCCCGCAAACCTTAAAGGTAAAAGAAACGCACAAATAACAATGTTTCAGAATGTTATAGTTATGGCAATAAAAATATACAATAACATTTAAAAAAATCCATGTCATAAATAACATTAACTTAGCAAAATTGAAACTGAAAATTATTTTAATTGACAATGCTTACTACTGTTTAAGGGAATTCTTCGCTGACAGGGTTTTATGGCGTAACGTGATATAAATGGATGCTAACATATATATGTTGTATTATTTAAATATTTAATTGTAATTTGTTTTGAATATTTGCTTGTTTAACTACATAGCAAAATGAAAAACTAGGTACATTTTGCGAATAAACCATTTGATTTGATTTGAATGTGATGGTGACCGTCTGTTACTGTTTCCATTGAAATTCATTTGTCCGGACTGGACGAAATAACTGATAATTAAGTAGGTGTAGGTATTTAAAGCTCTCCACAACAACCATCAAATTTTATGTTTAGGTACCTAACCTGTACGTAGTTATGTTTACGGGGAGTCAGGAGAGTTTAAAAACAAATAAATAAAAGAACGTCTCTACACTACGACATTATTATAAGAAGAGGGTTTGTTAAATTCGTTACAATGGTTTTTACTGATTTAATACATTAGAATGTCTCTTAGAATTAAACTCGATACAAGCAATATAGTAGCAAAAAATAAGATAGTTTTGTTAGATACCTTTATTTCATTATTAATACTAGGAAGCCAATGAGTTTCTAGTGTGTGGTCTCCGGGTATACATGCATAACTACATATACAATGATGGATACAAAATTGAGGCCACTTTCTATAAAACTGCATACATTTTTGATAGTGAAATACTTAATTAATTAAAAATTAATAATAAGTAGATATTAATTCCACATTAATTGTGCTACTAATTAATACCAGCTCTGTAGTTAGTACTTGTTCTTAGCGATGGTTCAGATTTGATTAATATCTAGTAAATGAAATAGAAACTATAATAATAAATAATAATAAAAATGTTGATTTAAAAACTAAACTTCTTTGAAATGAAAGTGAATGAATATTTTAGATGAATATTTAAGAAAATGATATTTAAGACAAGCGATTGAAGCAAAACGAAATAGCTCTACGTTTTCTTAATTATTTGCACATTTTTCGGATAAAGGTACGCAATGCTTACTTTACTACAAAATACGAGTTTTTCTTTCTTTTGTCTCCGCAATTTATTTAATAATTAAATAATGAGTAAGATTTATTGTTTACTTTTTATCGATTAATTATAATCAAAATTTAAATTAAAACTTCATTCAAAAATTTTTCAAAAGTAATTTGAATCGTCAAAACTTAACGTAATTAAAACCAATTTATGAAATTTAAATTAAAAAAATAACTCATTCACTTGTTCGGAAAATTTTAGTCGGGTTAGAAATTAAAGAAAAACATTAAATATTTATATTTATTCAAAATTAAATTAAATTGAACAAATTAAACTTTGACACCGGAAGTTGTTGAAATCTTTTGAAAACAATCGAATCAAAAACGTGAAAAAAATGTTGTCGGCAATAGCGCAATACCGCGTAAATACAATTTTTTTTCGAGTGACCAAAAACAAATTCATTATCTTCTTGCCACGACACCAAATACACACACACAAATAAGTTATCACATAAATTAGTTTTTCGTATTGTATAAAGTGGGTGAGCCAAAGTTGTAGTGGTATTTCGTAGTGACACGCACCTTAGTGTGCGTAACCACGAGTAGCGTTAGCAACGTTTATCAATGACAAATAAATATCATAAGTTCTAATATTCGTTAGATTAGACGCGATAAAACAAAACCTGTACCTTTAGTAAAAATATTTTATTACAAATAAAATTTAACAAATTAAACAAGTTCTAAAAGTATTAAAGTCATGTTACCTCAGAATAAATAAAATTTGTAACAGAATATTGTAAAATAGGAGAATAAATATATACAAAATACATTTTAATCAATGAAAAGTAATTAACCAAACGTAATTTTAAAAAATACATGAATATAAAATTCTATTATAGACTTGTCATTCAAAGTCAGATTCGTCGTCAGGGACTGACGAATTAATTTATTATCTCAGAATCAGTGTCGAAATATTTTAAATATTGATGAAACATGAAGATGACATCCAAACATTAATATTTCTTACCTCATCACGAATATCAATTCTCTGTTTGCTGACGGTACTCGAAAATGCTGTCATTGACTGACACTGAACACCTCCCGAGCTTACGCACACGCAGACAACGTGCATGTATATCTATTCGCACTAGTATGGCTCACCCGCTCTCGTGAGATATAAGAGCTATAGCGTTTATACAGTCGCTCAATGATCGTTGTGCCTACCATGAGTTTTAAAGCGCCTGTGACGGATTGATGAGGAATTAAAATAGCTCGTACAAATCACTGTCCGTCGGTTGAAAAGTGTAGCCGATAGTCGGTTGAAAAGTGGAGGCAGATCAATAAGGCCCTAGATGCGTGCGGTAAAAACCTAATCGACAGGCATTGGCGGATCCACATTGACTATAGAAATTTCACGTTAAAGTTCCGAGAGAGCAACGAGGTGCGCAAGGCCGGCCAGGATCAGAGAAACTATGGGCTCGGATGATTGGATCCCAGAACCGTAAATACTTCGAGAGTGGTAGGCAGGCAGGCAGAGGGTGTTGATCCATTTTAACAATATAAATTATGCAATTACTGCACTGAAATTTTGCTGACAAAGAGTTTCTGTTTTAAATGTTTTCAATTGCCAACTGACACTCGCATTGTTATTTGATGATTTTTGTTCAACTTGTAATAAACATAACCGATAACGACCTATGTAATTTATTGTTTGGTTAGGAGTCAGAGACCAGAGAATTGCATGCTAATTCTTGAAAAGTTATTATTGTTCTATGTTGTTTAATCTATACCGGACTGTTTTTGCCTGGTGTGCCTAGTCGTACTGCCCTGTTGCATTGCAGTAGTAAGTAATGCGAGACTTGCAATATTAAATATGCACTAAGCAATTGTGCATTTGGCAAGGCAGTCACTAGCGTTAGACACTATGTGCAGTAGCCTCCCTACTTTGCAAGTGTATTTTATTGGTTGGCAAAACACAAACGTGTATCCATTAACATGTGTATTATTATTTATTATTTATATTATAAATATATATAACAGTCCCCCAGTCATACTCCACAGAGGTATCTTAGGCGGCCGGCGACTGGTCAAAAAAAGAAATAAATAGTAAACTGAAAATTAATAAAATACTAACTCTAACTAAAAAAAGCTTGCCAGCGAACTAAAATGAAACAGAAGACTGAAACGAAGGATGATTTCTTTATCATTCTACGTTTTTTATTATTATGATGATATATTGTATATACACGTATATACACGTATATACAATCTATACACGTATATACAATCTATCGCTATCTATATCATCATAATAATAAAATATACACGTATATACAATCTATCGCTATCTATATCATCATAATAATAAAATATACACGTATATACAATCTATCGCTATCTATACACGTATATACAATCTATCGCTATCTATACTCGTATATACAATCTATCGCTATCTATACTCGTATATACAATCTATCGCTATCCTTTTCACTTTCAAGAACAAATAGCATGCGCACTCTCTTCCTTCATATGGGCGGGATTCAAACGACTGCTATGCTGTGTCCTCTTCTATCGCATGGGATGGTTGGTTGGGACCTCTCAGTCGCACATATTCACTCGCAGCAATATTTCACTTTTCAAAATTCGACAACCGGAATTCGGGACTGATTTTTTGCAGGCAACCCTATACCTTCGTATTCATAATTAAACAATCTTTATTTTCATTTAATTTTAATTCAATAATCAGACCGGAGCAAAATGCTAGTATCAATTTACCTGTTTATACCTGGCTGCCCGAGAGTTGTGACCGGAAAAGAAAAGGCAAAAATAGTGGTTTGTTTTCTGAAGAGATATGTAATAAGCTTCACTGATATTTAAAACAATGCATGATAAGGTAACTATTTATAAAAAACAGATTGTCTACTCAATGTATTTAATATTTTTGAGACTGAAACTACACTATGATACTAAACTTAAGATTCTAGAAAGACGATACATACTAAATAATAACAATTTGTAAGTTATTTGCTTTTGCTAATGTTAATTTTGCAATAAATTTGTCAAAAATATTTCATAAGTGAACCAAATTTTGAAGAAGATATATCGTTCAAGTAACTATATATTCGAGTAGTGAAATTTTATAAAATGAATTGAATTTTGATGAATACCCTCAACTAATGCATTTGGAATGCAAACATTCAACATTTAGCAGGCAAATAACCTTTAAACATAACACGCTCTACTTGAATAATCGCGTACTATATCAACTGTTAGCTCTGTTCCAGAGTAAACCAAGACCCTTTTGTGAGATGGCCCCGGAGCTCACGGAAAATTCATAGCTGGTAACAGATGGCGTTTCTTGATATAATTGGATTTATAGTTGTGTCTGAAGGAAGAAACCCGCGTTGGGAGTTTCCAATTTTGCAGGAAAATATTCATGTTTTTTTCCGCTATGCAAGGGCAAATATAATTTGTCTCTAAATTGCCATTTCTTATTCTTTTATAATAAACATCACTGAGTCTCTTGAAGTACGTTTTAAGGTTGATGACAATCGTGATTTATATGAAAAATAATCATAATTTTGCTTGTGATCATTGACTCTGTATAGTGGTACAGATATACCTATATCGATGCTAATAATCAACGTAACCAAGTCGTCGTGATGTATGTTCACAATCACCGGTGGATGTCCGACATCGATGTCCGACATCGTCATGAAAAGGGTAACTTTGGACCAAAGATCTCGACATTTACTAGTAAATCTTAGAGAAAAAAATTTATATTTAACTTTTCCTGGCACTTTGTGGATGACCATCCGTCATTGGTCATCAACTTGGACGTTCTCAATCACAATCGAGAGTGATCGGATATTTAGATGCATTTCATTGT
Organism: Choreutis nemorana; assembly: GCA_949316135.1. Taxonomy (NCBI): domain Eukaryota; kingdom Metazoa; phylum Arthropoda; class Insecta; order Lepidoptera; family Choreutidae; genus Choreutis; species Choreutis nemorana. The sequence goes on from OX438595.1 coordinate 15,732,060, forward strand.
GAAGCGACTAGAGCTCGGTAAAGAGCTGGTTTAATTTACATGTCTTGCATGGTGAAATATACCGCCTTACGGTCTAAAGTTTTATGAACATTGAAACAGTTCCCAATATTAAATAGAGCATCTTGTTTCAGTTTTCATGCGGCACTTTTATTGAATATGTTCGCTGCCAGCACCTTGTCTACGCTCCTCCACCTGACCACAGAAGTCATCCCTGTATTTTACGAGAACTGGACCAACGTAATCACATTTTGCAAAACTCTTAGATACCTGAAAGGTAAATTAGATTTATTTAAATTAATATCATTTTATTTTATTTCATGTTTAATATTTATTGTTTTTTTCTTCAAAGATAGAATACTTTGGTAGAATACTTCTGAAGGAAATCAATAAAAATGATTTTGTCGGCAATATAATAAAACTCTGAGTTCGCCTGTGTTTACACCACCCTGCTTTCTACTCCTGCCACGAAGCGGTTCGCTGTGTTTCAGTTTGAAGGATTGGAAAGCCAGTGCAATTACCGGCACGAGAGTTATAATATCTTTATCTCTACATACATTAACAACGCATTCGTTTAGTCCTGTCAATAGGCGGCGGTATCACTTTCAATCAGATGAATCGCCTGCTTGTTTGCCCGTGATATTGTATAAACGTAAAGTACCTAGTAAGTAGTAATTCGTGTCCGACATAAAACCACTTACATCAATACCTACTAGGTAGATGGCAGCACCAGTAGCTAAACATTTTTGATAGTATTTTTCATCGTCCCTATTGCGTTAAACAATGTGATACACTTTAAATATGCTGAACACATAACTTGCTAATAATGTTTATTTGCATATAAATCTTAGTAAAAAGTATCAGAATTTTTCGGTTTTGAGTGCTCTGCTGACGCTGTTAAATAAATAATACGAGCAGACACTGCAACCACCCGACAAACTTTGTTCTCCAAGCTTCTAGGCAACATTCAGCTGCCGATAGTGTTTATTTTTTATGTCATGGGCAAACAAGCCATCACCTGATGGAACCGACACCTATTGACACGACTTCGTATTGCCCCTGATGTCGTGGAACGCCAAGGGCACCGCCTATGCATTGCTCACGTAAAGGTTAAGATTTCATGCCTCTCGTGCCTGTAATTACACTGGCTTTCCAATCCCTCAAACCGAAACACAGCCATATCAATCAACAGGCATGTCAATACTCAGAGTTTTGAAACCATCTCCGTGACGCTCGGCAACATCCTCCATTGTAACCAGTGTTAGGTAGGTAACATATAAATCGTTCAACTGGATCACCATCGTCGTAACAAATCGCAGGATTGATGGAAGCTGATAGCTACCCTGACCTAACCAACATAAAAATATAATAATTACTGAACATTAATGTTAATGTTAAAAGGAAACTTAGTAGGGCTACCGCGCTTTAAATTTAATTCAGTTACAGTTAAAAAGAAAGACTCAGTTTGTTATCTCGGTTTGATACTTGAAAAGAAATTCCATTTTATTGAGCACATTAAGCAAGTTTGCGAAAAATCAAAACGAAATTTTTATGCGTTAAATAGAATATCAACTTCGACCTGGGGATTGTCGTTTAAGTCATTAAAAATAATTTATACTGCTACTTTCTTGGGTTGCATTTGTTACGGAGCCCCCGCGTGGGCGGATAGAGCCACAATTGGCGCTGCGCGACGTAAATTGCTTCAGAGTCAGAGATTAGCGTTAATTTTTCTTTGTAAAGCGTATAGAACCGTCAGCACTGAGGCCCTGCCGATTCTTGCGGGCGTTTTACCGGTAGATTTGGAAATACAACGGCGTGCGGCAATGTATTACAACTCGCGGAATGGTATGAGTTCAGATTTTCTAAAACCGAAGGATAGGGCTAAAATCAGTAGATTATTTGATAGCAACGACAACGTTCATAAAAAACTAATCGACGAATGGCAAACTAGATGGGATACTTCGACTAAGGGGCGGCATTTATTTAAATTTTTCCCTATAGTGCGCGAACGGTTAAATAAAACGTGGCTTGATATCGATCATTGCGTAGCCCAATTTCTAACCGGGCATGGTAACTTTAAGGGCAAACTTTATTCATTTTACTTGGTGCCGTCACCTTTTTGCGAATGTTCAACGTCGGATCAAGAATTTGTGCAAACTGCCCATCATATCTTGTGGGAGTGTAGTCTCTGGCATGACGAACGGTTAATCATGTTGAATTCGATTCAAGTATCTGCGTGTAGTCCTATTTATTACCTAGATCTTGTGAAAACGAAGGGAAACTTCCGTGCCTTTAAAAAGTTTTGTCACCAATATTACTGGTGTAAGATTTAGGTTAGTATCTAATTTATCCCCTGTTAGTTAGTGGCATACCGTGGTGTTTAGACGGTCAGGCGTCTCCTGACTGTCTCCCCTTTAGATTTTTGGGCCTCTGGGCCATTTCAATTTCTGTCTCCGCTTTGCTGGGAGGGAAGTCTGAAACCGCTTTCTTACTACCTCCTATTTCTTCTGATTAAGTTCGTTGCGGGTCCCAAGACAGCCGGTAGGGTGTCCGGGCACAGCCTGTGCATCACTGCACAGCTGCATTATTCGTTGATTATTCGATCAAAGGACGCCACTGTTGATCCTGATAAACAGGAGTTGCAGTGGTGGGACAGAGTGGCGGGTGTGCCCCGATAATTACTGAACTCGCCTGTTAATTTGGTATTCGCCTTTTTGGTATTGTAGACAATTGGTTTGCTTTGAAGCGTTCGTTTGTTTTAATGACATTAAAGTAAATTAAATTATAATTTTGTAGGTAAGCTTTACAATAAAAGTTGCCTAGAACGAGCAAGATTCGTCAACAAATAGAAAAATACAAATACACATAAAACATAATAAACTCACGCCGTACCTAGTCCCTCAAGAGGGGTTGACAGAGGTGCTTGCTACACACTACGAAAAAAAAAGGAAAAACGGAAAAATTACGGAAAGTAAAATTGTCTAATTAAGAATAATATAACTGTCTAAAACTTTTTCTAACGAGATATGAAATGTGGATTTATAGAAATGATCTAATATGATTAAGTCTGTCGTTTGTCTATATCCAATTTAATAAGGGATGCTGTACTGAGTTTATCAGATTTCTAGAGAGTTCCATGAAAAACATTAAATGGTCAGTTTATAAACCACATAAATGATGAGATCGTAAGTAGTTAGTTATATTTCCTAAGTCTATGGGTAGGTATATAACAAGCTCCACCAGAACCAACCAAACTCAGGTTCTTTAATTCACAAATTTTTGCTACTTTAAAGTATCGCGTATTGTTGACGCAAATAGAATCTCTTTTCTTATAATTACATACAATTGAATTTTTAAAAGAAGAATATGCTTTTGTTTTATTATTTTTGAGTTGTCACAATTCATCATTGTCAAAAGGAAGATGCATTAAATTTTACACATATTTTTACAACTATTTTTATTCATTTCCAATGTCTTCGAACATCCCGAACACGTATTTTTTAAATAAAGATATTCATAATTTGACGATTTAAGATGTAGATAATGTTAATTTTGAAGTCGGTGCCGGTAAAAATGGGTCCCAATCAACAACTGCATTATCCACACAAATCAAATCTTTACCCACATTAATTTGCCATAAGAGTCTTTAGAACTCAAAAACAATGTATTCGTACTCTGTGTGGTTTACACCATTCTTTATAAAATATAATATTTTACCCTTGCCTTCTCTGTATATATTCGACATGAGTCTATTCGTAAAAAACATATAAAACTTTTTAATGCGCAACCTGAATGCTATAGCAGAAGAAGGCAAGACAAACATAAAAATAAGCTGCTCGAACCATTCCAACATCTGAATGTAATAATAAATAATGCACCAATACTGGCTATCAACATATTCAATAAACTCCCGATATGTATAACTGTTTTCACGTTGTATCATGCTATTTAATTACTTGCTTGACAAACGTTTTATGACGAAATGTAATAATTTAATGAAATATTTTTAGAATTTGGTCTGTATATTTAATGATTTATTTTATTTACTGTAAGTTACTAATACCTAATACCTTTTTTATATAATGCATGTCCTGTTCCATTAATTTATTTGAATGTGTTATTTTGACTACTGTGATTTACTTTAAAAAATACAATTTGCACGCCATTCTCTGGCAAAACATGCAGGACGGATGATATTATGTGTAACACCAACAATGTACCCATGATTTAGCCAATAAACCATTCATTCATTAAACGATTGATAGATATAAACACTAAAAATAAATTCACTAGATGGCACTGTTTCATATTGCATTCCAACGTCGGAGACAGACACAACTATAAAATGAACCATTAAAAGTTGTGTCAAAGTCAAAATGTTTTTTATTCGAATAGACTTAAAATAAGCACTTTCAAAGCGTCTTTTTTTACTACCACCGGTTCGGAATGCTATTTCTACGGGGAAGAATCCGGCAAGAAACTTCCGTAGTTGCTTTTTTCAATTCAAATACAATATTTTCTACTACGACTTTCAATTTTTCAACATAATAATTCTAGCTACACTCCAACTGCCAATAAGATAAACCTATGCCGCTAATTAAATTACTTCCATATATCATATATCATTATATCATTATTAATTAAAATTTGTTTAACATATTGCTGATGTTTGACATTTTTGGTATTTTATTATAAAGCGGACACAATTTCCAATAAATGACTTACTAGTTTTGTGTAATCTAACTGTAGGGATACGTAATTTATCATTATTTCTGGTATTTATGCCGTAACCGGATTCGATGTGATTATATTAATGGAGTTTTTTTGTTTCAGGAGTACCAATATTAGTACATTTATGTTTGATAGCAGCAATAACACTGGACCGCAAAGAGGCATTGTTAAATGATCGCCAGGAGAATATGTTTACTCGGAAGCATGCATTACTCATTGCAGGCATATGGGTAGTGGCATTTATTATTTATGGAGTACTTTCTTTATTTGCCTACTACGAATCGAATCAGGAGATATCTGTAAGTATATCTGTATTATAATACTTATAAGTTTAGCAAATGGAGTAAACTTAATGTTACATGCACTCTACTAAACACACGTATCATTGAGTAGGTGCAACGAATTTAAAAATACCGTCAAACGGTGAATTCTACCAATCTGCTACCTATTACACAAAATGTACCTAGTTTTAAACCTACTCCTGCTAGATTTAATCAAAATGTTTTTCATTCGAATAGACTTAAAATAAGCATTATCAAATCATCTTTATTACAATATGTTTTACATTTTGCTTTAATTTCGTATCCGACATTTCTATTTCATTTTTTCTTGGTATTTTATTATAAAAACGGATACAATTTCCAATAAATGACTTATTAGTTTTTAAGGCTTAATGGGTAAAAGGCTTTACCCGAAAATTCCCACAAGTCCTCAGGAGACTCTATATTTAAAGATTTAAATGCTTTTATGACATCATCCTCTGTTATTTAAAAATGGTGGTGCAATTTTTTAAAATGAGTTTGTATCTACACATTCAATATATTGAAGGCACAGCTTTAAATGGACTTAATATTTGGCGTTATTGTGTGCTTTGTACATCCATAGTTAGTAATTATGCATTCACAGTAATAGTATACAGTATAGCAAACAAGACATTGTATATAACAGAGCTTTAAGGATAATAACAGGAGCTATGTGTTCTACTCCCATTAGAGCACTGGAAGTAGAAACAAAAATAATGCCTTTAAGTTTGAGAAGATTTTATTTTGCATCCTATATGCAATTGTATTCGGAAAAAAGAGATTAATGTAATAATAATACAAATCTCTATTAAAAAACAAAAATTACAAAATAAACTGACACAATGGCTTCAATAGTTGAAAAATGTGTAGCAGCCATTATCACCCATCTCCATATTTATATTTATAAATTGTAACCTTTGATTATCAATTAATGACCAAAGATTGTAACATTGTAACAAGTATTGTGTGTAGTATAGTAATATTATTAATGTATAGTAATTGATTCAGCCTTCGGATTCCCATCAATATCTCAACAGACAGACAATGGTATCGAAAGGAAAGGCTTTACATATCGATACAATAGTTTGTAAACCGTAAATGCTAATTTGTTTTGATATTACCTGTGATAAGTTCTGTACATTTAAAGCTGGCTTGGGTGTTTTCGTGTTAGTAACTGAAGCACAAGTGTATGCTCAAAATAAATTTGCATTTTAATAAAAACAAATTAAATATGTCTTTAATTATGAGATTTTTTTTGCTTCTTCGGTAAAATTTTATAAACACTCATATGAGGTTATTAGACGTATATTGGTGATTTCACACTTAATTTATTATAAATATTTCACACATTTTAATTAATTTTAATAAATGTTATGGAAATAGACTAAAATACAAATATAGCTCGCATAAAAATTATTATGATTTAAATGAAGTATGCTCTTGGTACCACGTATATTTATTATTCAGTTTTAATAACAATGTAAAAGAAACCTAGGTGAGACTGTACATTTTTTTTTGGACGGAATTAAATATATATGGAAGTCTGCAGCACAATTGATCTACAGCCAAGTACTTAAAAAGAGATAAAATAAGTACCTACTTACTTTTTAAGCATAACTGTTTTCTCTTTAAAGTTGTAGTTTTTCCTAATGCTCGTGTTTGCTGATTGACGAAAAAAGACAGTAAATTTAATTTATTCAATGCTATATTAACCAACTATTTATTGAGATTAAACGGTAAACTGAAAAAAAGATATTTCAAATAAACAACCCAAACATGCATACTCTTTACTTTTCTAACTTATTAATTAATTTATTTTTAAAAGTAATATAAAGTATTAATTCGATCTTGTACATATTGGTGTACGTCTGAACGGTGCTTGTATAATCAATGGGGCGCGTCACACTGTAAATGCTATGATCATAATATTTTGATATTACAAATAAGTAATGTGTATTTTTCTTCTTTCTAATTTTAATCTAAAAGATCCATAAAAGATTAAAGATCCTGATACTCTAAATTATCGTGACTGCTTGACTATGAATCAAAAGTAAATTGAGTAACTAAAATCAAGCTTTGAAAAATTTATGAAAAAGTACACTTTATAAACTTGTGTACGGAACCCTTTAAGTACGAGTTCGACTCGCACGCGACCGATTTTATTCAATAATAAGTAGCCACTTCCAGAAATTCAGTACACCCTTACAACTAATTCTTGGAATAATATTTTTACATCGCTTTTTTGTTACAGGAGGCTAAGAAAAATATGGATAATGAAAACAATCATAGACCAGCAAGCTCTTGGGTGTGGGCCGATTCCGGACTAAGCAGACTAATTTTGTCAATCGTATTTCTTGTCTTCTACACAATTCCAGGTAAGTTATCCAACGTATATACTAAATGCGCGCCTGCTCCCGAGTCCCCTTAGGTGAGCTAGGGATCCCCGAAAAATAATTTTTAGAGAGGTGACTATCTGTGGCCAACCCACCCCTTTTCTCTCGATAATCAAACCACCATGAGGGTGTTCTCCGTTCTGTCTTCTATTCCGGTTCTTATTCGGAAACTCTTTGCTGATAGATTCCTTTTGCTCCTAAGTCAGCCGGAAAGGTCGACCCAATAGAGGCCCTTGGCGGATTATAGTTAGTGTCTCTTTTTGCCTTCATGGCAAGCTTGGCGGGGAGGCGGACATATTTTGCGGTCGTACCTTTGCTTTTGTCTTGCTTCATCGATTGTAACGTACGTTAATTACAGTTGCAGTAATAAATTTATTTTTCAACAGGTATAATTCTTACCAGCACTAACTACATAACAAAACGCAACCTGACTACGAAGCACGACTCGAACGGCAACAACAAACCGCAACAAGTAAGTTCATCAACTGTAACATTATTGTGTATATGTATTGAACGGGCGAGCGTAGCTAGCAAATATCTCAGTGTTCTTGTACTCTACGTACTTAGTAACTAGTGGTTCGCACCAAATTGTGAACTTCGTTTAAAAAAATACTAATAGTGCCTTCCGCCTACAAAACGTCACGAGTCGATGAGATAGTCGAGCTATCGTCGAACAAACAACGTCATACATACAAGCTCGCTGTATCAAACAAATTAAATCGACACCAAAAAAGTGCACTAAAAAGTCAGACATAATTAACTAGATGTCCGCTCCGTCTGTATGTCTGTAACTGCGATCTGTTGACAGATTTGGCTCATGTTCGAACTTAGACATTATTTTTGCCTCAATAACCACCTGCTTAAGCAAAATGCCACAAAACTTGCTCGAGATAGAAGTACCATTATTTATTTGGTATTTTTCGGGAGAATCAAACGGACAAGTTGAATTACAAAAGTTCAATTAAATGTAAATCTTTTATCATTGAATGCTTGTTTTTTTTAAAGAAACTTTTTTTCATTTCGTACAAGTTAATAGTTTTATTTCATTTAATTTAATAACAATTAAAATCATATAAATAAATCACATACCAAATATATAAAATACGAACAAAATTTAACAAAAAGTAAGTACATGCCAAAAAAAAATCTGATAAATACCAACCATAAAACATAATAAATGAATTACATAAAATGCAATCGGAATCAATTTAAACAAAAAAAAGTTAATGCACAGAAAATAAGAATGAATTAAAATGCTTAAAAATATAGGAGTGCAAAATTACAATTAAATCAAAAATAAAACCAATCTACATGTCAAGAGAGACGAGAAAAATTCTACAAAGTTTATACTGAGGATATTGACATCATGTTTACTTGTTTACTTACCTAAATACATAAAATGAAGGCTGTCTTCGCTCGCTTCATCGAAAAAATAAAAATTACGAACAAAAGGAAAATTTGTGATGAGTCGAAGTCTTAAAATATCCTGGAAAATCTTTCAACGTTTTGTGTTTTTTTTTTCATTTATTAAATAGTTATTTAGTTTTCACATCATTATTTTAATAATTTTACAGAATCATTATCATTTATTATTGTTTCATAGTTTATGAAACAGATATTTAAGAACCACACTATACAAATAAATGAAATTTGAGTTTTTGTTTCACACATCAAAAGAATAAGGGGGTACTGTTGCTACAATGCTACCTGGTGCTACCAGGTGCTCGCAGGTGCTCTAGGTGCCAAGCAAACAACACTTGTTGTGCGATGAGGAGCAAATTTCTAATGAATTCTTTTTGTTGTAGGAAATAGAAGAAATAAACGAGAGGCTGTCATCAGGCAGATTCATTATTTCACTAGAATATTTAATATTCTTCGCCTGTCTGCCGACAAGCATCATCCAATTATTGATGGATGTGAACATCATTTATAGAAAAATCTGTGAACTGTTTGACTTCTCTTTTGTATCTTGTAAGTATTTTAGTATTATAGTCCGACAGTTCAGAGAATGCGACCCTGACGTTTTCCAGTTTTTCATAACCTTAAGACTCAAATAATCAAAATCAAAATTCAATCAGACTCGTTTGAGAAGATGCCGTCATCGTCGGTGACATGTATCTTCATATTGTTAAAAATTCTCGAAAATATATTTTCCTTTTTAAATCTACAAAAAACATATAAATAACAAAGAAAGAACAACAATCTACTTTTACCATTATGATATTATTATATACTTGTAGGTGATACATTCTATGAATATAACTAGTTATAAATGAAACCGTTTTAGTGACGACTGATGAGGTAAAAATAGCCTGATATTTTTGGCACATCACTGTAAAACTTGATAGCTGACACAGCCTTGTCACAGCGCATGGATATAGATTGGAGAAAATGTTGTTTTGACCTTTTAGCATTACTAATTTAATGCTAAATGACAACATTAATTGCATGTTAAGGCGTTAGTATAGTTTTTAATATTGTCACTCGTTAGCAAGTTTAGTACACGACAGTAATGTGTTTGTTGTACATTTTCACGACTTCAATATCACATCGCTGATCACATCGATTATGACCAGGCAGGATCGCATTCTCTCAACTAGTTCCTAATCTCATGATATTTTGTTCTAACGTTACCAATAGTTTTTAGTTGTGAAGTATCCATTGAAATAAGCAAAAGATTAAAATCCCGTACATACATATCAAGGATAGTAAAAATCAGTACACAATTCTTAATGTCCGAGTAATTTGAAAAAAAGCAAAATACTGAGGCTAAATGATATGATCCAGTCATTACGGATATTGCTACGTTATTGTTGGGCAATTTGGTAAAAATTAAGGAGCATTCGGTATTTATATGAGGAAGCGATGGATATGTGAGTAAAATGTAGATGTAACACGAAAGCGATTGGATCACGTCGGCAATTGACAACATTTCAAAATAAAATAAAAATATCAATGAATAAACTTCAGAATACGTACTTTAATAGTGTTTTAGAGTTTTTAATTGTTTTAATGCTTTGTTATGATTGCTGCCCAATTAGATGTTCATATTATCATTTAGCTTTAGCCTGTGACTTCGTTCGCGTAAATGTCGAAAAAGGATCATGTAGGAATTACTTGAAATTCATCGTTTTGTTTAGGACGATTAACACAATATCTTTATAAATTGTATAGCCTTGTTATTGTAAAGTTTAATTAAAATCCAGTTCATTCCGTTGTTTTTGCGTGAAATAATAACAAACATCCGTTCATTTACACTTCCTTCCTTACTTCCTTACTTTAATTAGCAAATATGGATAGCTCAATCAATGCGACAGCAAGTTTTTGACATTTTATTTTAGTGTAGGTTTAGGTATATGAAACACATAACTATGAAATTGTAAAAGTACAGAGACATGGTCAAGTGTGAGTCGGACTCGTACATGATTGGTTCTGTACCATCTTATAACATTAAACAATAAAATACTCGTTTGTTTCTTGTGCTGGGATCCCCTTTAATTTTTAAATTATTTGTTTTTAGTATTTGTTGTTATAGCGGCAACCGATAAAGACATTCTCTGAAAATGTCTAGCTATTATAGTTCATGAGATACAGCCCGCTGACGGATAGACGCACGAACGGACGGATGGACAGCGGTGGCTTAGTAATACAGTCTCGTTTTTTAAACCCTAAAAAGCAGTTAAGAACGAGTTGTACTCGCACACTTACGTTTATATTCCTCTACCACGTGATGCGTTCATATTTTCTGGTCGGCCTCGTACAGCATTACTAGTATCATAAGTGAGATGGGATGAGGAATAAAATCTGACTTTATTGTGTCATAACTTTTTCCACGCAGTGATTTGGTACTTCCCGCCATTACCAGAGTTGAAGCGCATAAAAACCTTTCCAATGAGGTAGCATGTTGTTATTGGTTCCTAGGCTGGGGCTGGGCTCCGTACATATATTGCCCGTCCTCCTTTGCATTATATCCTCTTCTTCAATCATTTTAAACAAAAGTGTTGCTTTTGTTTCAGACCAAATATTCGCAGTTTACCACCCCGCGTTGTTCTACTTAATGAATAAAGATTTCCAAAAGTCAAAGCTATCAATCCGCCAGCCATCGGATTCGGACAACAGTGATGAAAATAACCAACAGGTAGGTATTTGGTGTATGAAGCAAGACATACCGGGTAAAAGCAAGTACTCGAACGATTCCTTACCATTGTTTTATCTGCCTTCAGCACGGTGTACGGGTAGGTGAAGAAGCTGTATGTGATTATGCCTTATTCTTAGTTATGGTAATAAAATTATCAAAATAACTTTATTCTATAAACTTAAAAGAAAGTACTTAGAATCGTCAAATGAATTTAATTTTTTCCTAAAAATGACTCCACCACCGGTTCGGAAAATTAATGTCGTGGAAGATACCGGCAAGAAACCCCAGATTATGTAATTTATTATATGAGCATGTTTGTATACTTATATTTATAGCCACTATTACATCTTACAGTGTAGGGTGAGAGACTGCGATAAAGCTCATGTCCATATGATTTCCATCGATCTTAATATGATTTCTGATTTAATAATACCTGTCGCCAGAGGGTGGACAACGACGTTTGGCGCGCGTCGTGTTTTGGGTTTTCCTCGTTAGTGGTTTTTGCCGCGTAGGCGTCATAAGTTTTCCAATTCTAAATAAAACATCATTGTCAAGTTATTTAGTTGAAGCAATGATGCGTCAATCAGTCTGGAAAAAGCAACCGGATGACTTGGTATTGGACCTCATAACCTCAAAGTGGACTGATTCCGAGAAAAAAGGCGTTGGTGATAAAGACAAAAAAAAATGCTTAGAAACTGACTGGAAAGGCGGTAGCATTCAAGTATACACAATAATAGTTACAAAAATGGTCATCCAAAACGTACGAACGGTTTGCGCGAACGGATTTTTTATGTAAATACGTGTAAATATTCATATTTTTCTGGAATTAAAGAAATGTTTCGTTTTTTGTCAGTTGCCTGAAGAACGAGACGAGGTGTACGAGTAGATGAAGAAGCTGTATGTGATTATGCCCTATTCTTAGTCTATGGTAATAAAATTACCGATTTATATATCAAAATCAAAATAACTTTATTCCATAAACTTAAAAGAAAGTACTTAGAATCGTTAAATGAATTAAATTTTTTCTTAAAAATGAGCACCGGCAAGAAACCCCAGATTATGTAATTTGTTGTATGAACATGTTTGTTTACTTATATTTACAGTCACTAATGCATCTAACAGTGTAGGGTGAGAGACTGCGATAAAGCTCATGTCCATATGACTTCCATCGATCTTAATATGATTTCTGATAGTTTAATAATACCCGTCGCCAGAGGATGGACAACGATGTATAGCGCGTGTAGTGTTTAAATCTTAAGAATACTGTAATAACCAATGTTTATATTAAATAAAGTCAGTATTTAGCGGACACTCGATGTTATCATTTCTCCACCTAACACCCAGCCAAACCAGCTGCATTCCATTATTCATATACGGAACAGATTATATAAACATATCGCGGAGTGATGTCAATGTATGTGAAGATGTTTTATTACAATTTGTTCTTTGTGCGCCGTGAAAGTTTTTGTTTTTATTCACTTGCTCCCGTAATTCCTAAAAATGGGAAAATACTATTCTAAGGAGGACGAGCACATCGTAATCGCGCAGACTGCTTCTGGAGGCGACAATAACTCGCAGTTAGAGCATTTGAAGTATCAAGCGAGCACAACTATATGTAAGTTGGGATCATACTTATTTTGGTAGCTGCGGTCATCGTTGTGGGTTGCAAGGCCTATGTGTAATACAACAAAAAATTGGTTCAACGGCAGTTAAACCAGGTTATTTTGCAGAGGTATGCCAGTCTGCTTCGGGGCCGGCAGAAGGACTTAAAGGAAATACAGAACGTACCGTAATCTTACGTTATACGTTCCCCTGACGGTGAAGGTGCTAAGTGAAATAATGAGTGTGCTTAACTACACCAATATATATATATATATATATATATATATTTAAATATGTTGTAACATTATTCCATACATCTACGTATAATATATAATATTAATGTCCATGTTTAGTGTTTATTCTTATTTTGCTTAACAATAAACATATGTAATCATAGATTTAACTTAAATGTTAGCCAGGTTATTGAAACCATTTTACAATGTTTCTAAATATTTACTTGGATGGCTGAGGAATTAAACACAATTTTGCTAGATTTAAAATCTATCAGAACATATCTGATCAAAATTGGGCCTAAACGAAGAACCGGCATAGTAGTTGAGAATAAAAAATCAGAGGTAAATGAATTGTTAGAAAAATGTAATCGTTTTATTGATATGTAAACAAAAATTGAAAGGAGGGAAAGATAAGATTTGTGAAGAGTTTGATTCCTTAATTACGGAAGTTATCAATTTATGTTCAACCGCAGAACCCTCATTTAAATTAGAAAATAACATGGCATTTTGCCTTTTTTTTTTGTCCAGTGAAATTGAAAATACTAAACAGTTCATAGAAAATATTGAGTGAGAGTTTTTTATGGTTCAGTGTTAGTGAGTATTATGGTTCAGTGTTATTGAGTATTATGGTTCAGTGTTATCAGCAACTGACTGTTACAAAAAAATAATATTTTTTATTAAAAAGTTAATTACCCCAGTAAGCTAAGTTAAGGTTATCAGTGTGTTATGACAAATTTGATGAGCTTGTAAAGGATATGAAACCAAAATTATTAAAACAAAAAAGCTATACGGCAGTACAAAGAAAATTAATTAAATGTAAGCAACATAGCAAGTCAGTAGAGGACTATGGGAAAGAGATTTCTGAATTATTTGTTGAGTTGACAATTTCGCAGGCTGAAGATAATTCAGATAAATATGAAAAAAGTTTAACCGTTAAATGAAAAACTAGCTATTAAAACATTTAGTGACGGATTGCGAAATAGTCGATTGAGCACTATAATTGCGGCTCGTAATTATGATTCCTTGACAGATGCTATACGGGCAGCTCAGGACGAAAGGACCTCTTCATCTGCGTCAACGGAGCGAATCCTGGGTATGTACAAAACCCCAAATAATTTAATTCATACAAACATAGACATCAGCGTGGACAGTTTACAAGATAGCGGGGATTTCAGAGATTTATGAACCGAGGACATCATCAGCCTCAATCGTATAGGCAGCAGCAGCAGGTACCGTATTATCAAATTTATTACTACCGTAGAAATAATAATCGTGGTAATCGTAGTAGGTCGGTCGGTCGCGGTGGTAGTCACTTCGGCCGTAGCAATGTAAACGTCATGGTGACAGAGCAAAATGTTACATCAGATAATTCGCAAGTGGAAACACTGAGTCAATTTTTTCGTGGCTAACTATATAAGCTCGTGTAATAGTTTATGTAAAGTAACAAACATAGGCATGACTTACTAGTTGATGCTGGGGCGTCAATTTCAGCAATCAAACATGAATTTATTGAACGTTTACAAATACCATTGCATAAAAATGAAATAAGTGTCAAAGGTGTTGATGCAGATATATCTTCACTAGGGTATATTTATCATAAATTAAATTTTAATCAATACATTTTCATTCAAAAGTTTTTTATTCTTAAAAACTTACCATGCAAATCTGACGGAATATTAGGACAAGATTTTTTCAAAAATTACATAGCCGTTTTAAATTTCGAATTAAATACAATACAATTATACACAGATAACAATGAACATACATAAATGTTGTTACTGGGCAGGTGTCCACAAATAAATAAGTTTTAAAAGTAAAAAGCATAGTTTAATAATTGGTCTCTCCAGAGCAATGCAATAACTATCAATCATTAATCTATGAATCAAAATCAAAATATTTTTAATCAAATGGACTTAAAATAAGTACTTTTAATTCATCAAAATTATTTTTATACTACCACCGGTTCGGTATGCCAGTCTACAGGGAAGGGCTGTGTGTTTGTTTTGATTTTTCAAATTATTTATTTCTTTTTCATTAATTTTTAATGTCTTTTTTCATTTTACCATTCATCCCAAGTAAATAGCAATTTAATTTAGCAACAAGTAAATTTTCTTTTCTATCAGCAATTAGCATTTGCATTTTAGAAATTTAAAACAAAAAAGTTATTTACTAAAAGTTTGGTTTTCAATATATTTGTTTTTAAATAAAAGCTTACAAGAATTAAGACAATGACTTACCTATGCTTAAAAAGTTAAGTGAATACTAATTTTGTCTTGTTTTAAGTACTTGGTCACAGCTATCTGGACAGCTATGTATCGTTTTCGTTCGATGAAGGTGAGCATAGGGATGAGACAGTAACAAAGAATCACTGAAATAATGTTTAATATAGGGTTTAAAATTACCACTCTGACAAGTTTTCAAATTCATCAAATTTCGATTTCCGATGTAGATTTCTAATTCTTATTTTAATTTAATTGTGATTTCAATTTATTTGCTTTTTCAGCCTTTTATCTGTTTTATTTTCAGTAATTTTTTATTTTCTGTTTATTTAATATTGAATTTTCATATTGATTTGTACGAGTATATCTATTAAATTTGTATGATGTTTTATAATCTTTCTAAATTTATTTTTTGTTCCAAAAACTATTTTGTTTATTTCATCTATGGAATCTATACTGAAATATGATTTGTTTAAATGATTCTGTGATTGAATTCTACTGTTTGTTTCCCAAATACTAGTAAATAAACAAATCAATTACATCTGTAATTTTATTTAATTAAGCAAAAATAAAAGTATATAACTTAACTATTTGCCATATTTACGCTATTCTAAAGAGCGTGACGTCAGAGCTCCGCATGTTCCGTTTTGACTTTATATTTCTATATAATGTGATTTCCAACACAGTTTTAAATTCATTGTAAATGCATTGTTTTATATCACATAAAATAAGAAAGAGCTTTACTTTTCATGTTTTTATTCATTTTCAGGTTTTTTAGCATTCGGAATGGAGTTTTACACCATGATAAAGATAACAACACTGATTTTGAGGTCCAAACTTGTTGGATTGGTTTGCTCGTTTCGATAAACTTTACGATATGTAGGTCGCCAGACGCCATTGCAATTGAAGCGTTTTCGGGAAATATTGAAGTTGAATTATTTAAAACATGGTTTTTCTATGAAAACCCGTCAATTTTAAAGAAATAAAATATGTTTTGAATAAGGTAGATGCGTAAAACATCGTGGTGTAGTATTTCAAAATCAGTCATCAGGCCTGCACGAGTCGGAGTCTGCATACTACTTTATAAATTAGTAGTCTCACTTTACCGTCTGCCCTTATTATTAATTCTACTTCAAATTTCCAATGTTTTTGCCAATCTTCGAGCATAAGTTTTCTATTTAGAGAACACAAATTTGTATGTAGTACGAGTACTTCTGTCATAAACGTTCAGTGTTTATACAGAAATACTCGTTTGAGCTTTGACTATTAATTTGTCTAGATAGAAAGTTCGAATGGTAAAACGTACACCTATCGTACTCTAAAACAACAAAATATATGACCTAACACGGCTATAACATTTTAAAATTTCCATCTGAAGCCTTGCAACCCTATACTCAACTGATGAATTCGAGCGCATCGACCGAGTTGACCGCATCATCCGCGCCGAATCTGATGACTGGATTTGAGGGGTTCTTCCATATTCGGGAAATTCGACGCAGGTAGGTGTGCGAGGTTTCAAAGAATTTTAAAATTCGTTTGGTTCGGCTTGGAAAACTGTGTGCTACCTTAAACACGTTAAGCAACCAACACACACACACACACATAAAACACATAAAAAAGGGCAAGGGTCCTTGGTGTTGCACACAAAAATTACGAATTGCGCTTTACATGTAAGTACATTTTCTATAAATTTATGTTACAGAGTGAATTAATTATACGAAGTGTGATTTTGTCCTAAAATCGATCAAATTTTACCGAAATGTTTACAGTGCTCCCTTGAAATTAAAATTTCCCAACGTATGGGAATATTTTAACTATTTTTTTAAGCGTAAGCTAATATTTTTTTCTTTAAATAATGGTATAGGTCTAGGGTAAGAACAAAGTACTTGGTAAAAATGAGGTTAACATTTAACATTTTATTTATTTTGTCAGAATTCATTAAAATGGTCGCTTTGAGTACCCCCTTGGATATTAAACTTTGATAATGTAATTCTATTATCCTGTTATTGTTTATAGCGAATATATTTTAAGTACTCGTCGGTACTCGTTAAACACAAACATAATATTTTAAAAAATATTATTAAAATGTATTTTAATCAAATACCGATAATAAATTTTTCCCATAAATAATGGGAAATATTCAAGCTGGTATCACTCGGCATCATTTTGTCTGTGACAGCTGAATACGCCACGTCTACTTGTGTGGGTATTAAAAAATAGTCAAAAAATTTACTGTACCAGAGACAGACAGAATTAAAGCTTCGTACAATACGCGCCTTATCAACGCACACGTAGACATCATCCAAGTGTCACTCAGGGACACGAAAGTTTTGAAGGATTGGGAAAAGGACGCATGCGCGATTGACCCCTTCAAATACTTGATTCGTGCCTATTTTATTTATGAGACGAGTTTTTAGAATTTTTTTTTGTAACTCGACTTGAAGCAGTTTTTAATTCTTGAACTTTTACTACACTATTAGTTATATTAAAAGAGAATCTAACTCACTGACTCATCAACGTGGTTACGAAACCCCTGAACCAGTTGGACATTAGGCACCTTATATTTTAACTAGATAAGTATACCGCTATTCAATACACTTAGGGGTAAAATATCTACCCCTAAAATATAAATTTATGAATTGATTAAATTGAGGCATTTGAATTAATTTAATTTCAAGCTGCTGTCGTAGACCGCTATGAAAACGTTTTGCTCTATTTTTTAGATCCAACCAGTGTATAATTTGATATGATCTGTTAATTCATCCAGATTCATTCCATGAGAAATTGCCTCATAGGATTTGGTAAAACAAGGAAGGAAGTCATTAATGTGGCAGTGTGTTACAGAAATTGTTTACAAATTTTACAATATTTTTATTTGTATACAAATTTAAAATGAAAAAAAAAATGAATTCTCAGATATAGAGCTGAAATACATTGAATTGCATTCTACTTGAAGTGGGATAGTTATAAAAGCACCAGGAATAATTCTTAAATTTATTTTCTGCATCTAGTTTTGATATTTTAACATTTGCAAAACACACAAGGAATTATATTTAAAATGACTTCTATCAAATGAATGATTGAAGGTTTAGAGTGTTTTGGGGTCTGACCCCCATGATAATACTCTACACGACACTAGTAGGACAATGAAGTATGTTCGTTGCCTGATTTCGTCTTTTACTAATTTCATCTATGTAACTCATCATAGACATGTTTTGTTAAAAGTGGATTCCAAAAAAATGTGTACTGGAGATTACTGGCAGAACTGAATTATTGTATGTTATTTGAATTTTTGGTGAAAACAATAACCTTACTTTTTTCAGGGCTGATTTGGAGACCAAGCTAACCAAAGTACACAGACAAACTTTTGAGAGCACAAATTAAAACCTGCTGGGCTATAAGAATATTGCTATGAGCATATATAACAATATCACCTGCAGCTGAAGTTTGGAAGTTACACTATGTAAGACAATATTTATTATGTTAATAAAATGTAAATAGGGTTGGACTGAGTATACCTGTACTGCCTTGACAAACACCTTTATAGGAATGTAATTTATACCATTAAATTTTACATTAACAGTACCTTAACCCAAATAAAAAATTGCATATCCAATTAATTAAATGTTCAGGTAAACATTCAAAATTATACTTATCCTTTAAATATACAGGGAGTCCCAAAATTCAATGGTAACCTAGTGCCAGAAGGTGGACCTGCTCATGACTACTCAAGAAAAAATACATACCTGTTTTTTATTTTATTAAGAAACTTGATATTTGAATATTCACATCCCTCATATCTTTTACTATGGAGGCCACAATCAAAGTCAAAGTCAAAATATTTTTTATTCAAATAGACTTAGAATAAGTACTTTTAAATCGTCATCTTTTATACTACCACCGGTTCGAAACGCTATTCTATGGGGAAGAATCCAGCAAGAAACTCCTGTAGTTGCCTTTTTTAAATAAAAATTGGTACAATACTTTTTTCTAATTGTAAACCTATTTTTTCTATAAATTTTAGTTATAAACCAATTTTATGTAATATTTAAGTTGATGACCAACTCTATGTTCTAAAATTAAAATATAAATTACATGAATTACAAAGGATGCAATGAATGTTACTTGTGAATTATGCGATCGAAAAAGATTTACTCACAGAAATAGTGCAAATAGTAAATTCATTTTTACTGCGGATCTCCATTGCAATCTTTGCATTTCAACTGTCTATAGGATAAACCTGTGCAGCTAAGTAATATTACTTCCATACATCTTTATCTTCTACATAATTTTGAACTTTATAGAAAGCCTTCTTAATTAAAACTTGTTTCACATGTTTTTTAAATTTCGTGTGACATTTCAGTTACATTTCTTGGTATTTTGTTATAAAACGAACACAAATTGCAATAAATGACTCATTCGTTTTTGACAATCTAACTGTAGGGGTAAGTAATTTATTATTATTATAAAGATTTTTTTCTCTAGTATTAATACCGTGACCTAGCCTTTCAAATTCGTTCTTTGTAAAGTACAACGTGTAGTATCTATTTCGGCGCGCACAACTCCATAGCATATCTATCTCTTTAGAACTTCTAATTTTATTGCCTACCACATGTTCCGTTCAAATCCCAATAATTTGCGACAAACAACCTATTTAGAAATTTGGTTCTTTTTAGATTTTTTTTGTGGCTACTATTCTACAGTTTTATACCGTTTAGGAATCTTGGTTAGTTGCGTCAATTTTGAAAAGAGCTTGCCATGATTGTGTTCATACTTTTAAACAACGATGAGAGTTGAAGTTATCTGAAAGCGAAAAGCTTGCAACATTTTATGAAAAAGTTACATTTCGCAGTATTTTGTGTAAAATAACAAGCATTCTAGGCCAATAAAAATACCAAAAAAAAAATCTGAAATATATGCAATTGTGGCCACCATAGTAAAAGATAATATGAGGTGTATGAATATTAAAAGAAAATAAGTATTTAAAAAATAATAAACAGAGGTATGTATTTTTTCTTGAGTAGTCATGAGCAGGTCCACCTTTGGGTACCAGGTTATCATTGAATTTTGGGACACCCTTTGTACACATTTTCAAAGCTCCTATATATAATAATCTTTCATCAGAATCTTAGTTATAGTATAAAATGTTCCAAAAAATTGCATATAATATCTACAAATGTCGCTAAAAATATTTTATACAGTCTAAATATAACAATAAACAAGTACCTACTCAATTAGTGCTATTGAATTAAAATAAATTTAAATAAACATAAAGTTATCATTTTGATCCAACCCACATGTATTCTTTCGGTATATTAGTGTGATTTATCTCTCTAACTGTACTCATGGGATTTACTCTCCATATGTTCTGGTACACTTATATTTGTATATTTAGTGAATTTATTTAAAAAATCTGCCACCCACGCCCATGAGTCGATTTGAAATACAATATGATTTTATATTGATTAACAACAACAATATACATTTTAT